>JARQOC010000003.1:701515245-702115245 GCA_033576535.1 Allobates femoralis
ATGTACTGGTAGTCATAGTTAATAATTCCAAGAAATCGCTGGATGGCTTTGATGCCTGTATGGGATAGGGTGATTTGAGGACAGCGGAAACCTTCTCTGGATCCATCTCAAATCCTAAATGTATCCCAGAAAGGTCAAAGATCTTTGTTCAAAGAGGCATTTCTCGTATTTTGCATATAAAGGATTCTCCCTTAGCCTCTGAACAACTAGACGAACATTTCTCCTATGAGTAGGCAGGTCGAGTGAGAACACCAGGATATCATCCCGATATATCACAACACAGGAATAGAGAAGGTCACGGAAGATGTCATTAATGAACTCTTGAAAAACTGCTGGGGCATTACTAAGACAAAAGGCATCACTCAGTATTCATAGTGCCCACCACGAGTGTTGAATTCAGTCTTCCATTCATCCCCTGAGAGTATCCTGATTAAGTTGTAGGCTTCCCGAAGATCAAGTTTAGTAAAGATTCTGACCCCACAAAGACAATCAAACAACTCTGGAATGAGAGGACGGGGATATTTATTCTTTACTGTGATCTGGTTAAGACCTCGGGAGTCAATACATGGCCTCAAAAATCCATCCTTCTTCTTAACAAAAAAAGAAGCCGGTAATTGACGGCAAGAAGGATTTCTGGATAAAACCCCTGGCCAAATTCTGTTTGATATATTCGGACTTAGACTGAGTCTCAGCTAGAGATAAAGGGTATATCCAACCTCGAGGAAGTGCCAGGGAGAAGATCAACCAAACAGTCATTAGGCCAGTGAGATGGAAGGATCTCAGCCTCCTTCTTGTCAAAGACGTCAGCAAATGACCAACAGGCAGCGGGTAGTCCAGGTAAAGTTGATGGTGAACAAGGACAGTGCCCCGGACATATGGACTTCAGGCACTTGTTGTGAAAAGCCTACCCCCATCTGAGGACATCCCCAGAGCGCCAACCAAGAACTGGTTCATGGGTACACAGCCATGGAAGGCCCAGAAGGAGGCGGGAGAGAAAGAATAGGCAGCATATACTGTAGAAAAAAATCTTCTCTTTGTGAAGGGCTGTGATATTTAACGCCACTTCCGCAGTGATGCCAAGGATAATGTCGTTCAAGGGTCTTCCATCAACCGAGGTAATGATCTGTGGATACAAACATTATATAAAAAACATTTAACAAGCCATTCACTATGTTCACATAGGGACAGGGGCCCTTTAAGAGAACACACACATCTTTGGTATTGATACCACCACATAAGAAAGGGAATTGTCATGATTATTAACATTCACTTTCCTGCATTATAGCACTAGCACAACATTTAATAAACAGTACTGATGTCCCACACTCAAGTGCACTATACACCTGAGCCACACAATCCATGGATGCACCCTGGACTTATCCACTACAAGCCAGACTTAATCATGTACTTGCAGAGAGGCTTGCTCCACCTCATATCACCCTGGTAACCGATAAACAATATGCACTGCTTGTGGCCGGGACTGCGGCGACGTCAGCGCATAAAATCCATCTGCGCATGCGCCGGCGGTCTACGTCACTTCTGGTCACGTGATCGGCCAGCACTTAATATAGAAGCGCCGACTGTACCCCAGTACCTATATAGATCAAATATACAGATACACTATTTCTATCTTTTCCAGCGACTATGTGATCAAGGCCTGTACCAGGCCAAAACATCATTATCTGTCTCTTCACCAGAGCACTTTAAATAAAGACTCACTTAAAGCACATCCTCATCTAGTACGTGTGAAGTGATTACTGGAACCATTGACTGTGAAACCCTTGGTTCCTTGCACTAGCATGGTAATAGCCACAAAGAGTTGAGTGCTAGCCATCACATTTGACTAGGAGAGAAAGCTGAGGGAGTAAGCAGGAGAGGAAGGACCCGGAGGACTTGAGCAGAGATGAGGCTTGTCCCGGAACATGGAACAAGAGACAGCAGAGAGACAGAGGAAGCCCTAGAGGCACGGGCAGTGAGTGATCCACCCATGCGTCCAAATTTGAAGTAAAGTGGATGTTCATGGAGAGCACCAGGGACCCGGCCCTGAAGGTGGCGAGGAGACTCTATGCTCCAACCACAGAGCCACGAGATCTAGAGGAGCTGTGGCCAACTCTCGACACATCCGCCGAAAAGGCATCCATACTAGCGTCAGGTGACTTGTTCAACCACCCGAGAAGGCCTATGGCTGCTGGCTTGGGGAACTGTGTGCGGGGGTTCGAGCAGACATTAAGCATACAGGCAGCGCTGAGGAAGAGAACAACCCGAGAAGGAAGGAACATAATGGGGGTGTCCTGGACAAGCTATCCTGGTTGCTGAGGGCTATCCAGACTGCAACTGAACCAGAACTGTACCCTGTAGTTCGAGCAGAGAAAAGCTAAGCAAACAAGGTTTGGAACTCAGAACTGTGTGTGAGACTGTTCATTTCCCGCCTGAGCAGCAGTAGACTGGTAACTCGCGCAAGCCGCAGGGCCCTGCATTTGAGCTGCTCTGGTCCTATCCTGAAGCCAGATCAGCCCCGCTGGCCCTCTATTACCCAAATCCCTCCACACCAGATGCCCTGGGAATCCGCTCCATCGTGGGAAGCGAAACCATCACGGCTGCCATCCCATCATCCCCAGAGGTCCTGGACCACAGCATCAGCCATACATAGCCTAACATCATGGGTGGCGTCATGACAGACTAATCCCTATAACTTCCCCTATTCCAAGAAATTCCTCCCTTCTTTTATTGACCGCTCCAGGGCAACGGGCCAGGTCCAGCCACTGTGACATCCCATCCTCCAACGACGACATTGGACCCGGTCCCGAGTACCCCACGTAAGCCACGGGCAAGTGAGAAGCTTGGAGTTAAATTTGAGGAGCCAGCATGAGGATTGAGGGAGGATGGCTGTGGACACAGTACATGGACAGAGGGGGATTATGTATGGACACAGTATGGGGAGGATAGTATTGGGAAGCCAGGGAGTAAATTTGATCATACAGGATGGGGAGTGAGTGTGGGATTGCTACAGACTATGTGGAGTGAGGGGGAATGGGTACAGATTTAGTATGGGGAGGACTGTATGGGAAGCCAGGAGGTAAATTTGAGGATACAGTATGAGGAGTGAGGGGGATGGCTGCAGATGTGGCACCGCACATGGTCAGGCATCAGACCGGGGTATTTCACTCTTAAAAGTGTTGTAATTTTCCCCAACTGCAAGTGGATACTAGGCTGGTGGGTGGGACCCATTCCTGCACTCCCACACTAGACGAGTGGTGGGAAGTTACCCTGGGAGGGATCTAGCACCTCTAGGGAGAGAGTTAGTCAGTGTGAGAAGGAGAAGAGTCGAGGAGGAGTGTGGAGCGAGTTTGGAGGTCTAACAGGATAACTCCAGGCTGATCCTGAGGAAAGATGAAAGGGGATCCTGAGATTATCCTGAGAGAGGGTGCCTGATGCGTGAGTCTGGGCCCGAGAGCGAAAGGGGGAACCCCAGTTTGGTGCCCCTGTGACCAGGGTGGCCATATAGGGAACTGCAGCCAGGTAGAAGGTAGACAGTTTGTGCACCAAACACCCTCACAGCACACACACCCACAGGAGCACGGCACCCAACCCGGAACCCGGAACTCTAGGCGGGCAAGGGGTGGTGGGGTTTAGAGGAAAGTGGGTGGGGAATGTAGGTCAGGTGACAGTACAAATAGAGGAAAAAGAGGAGGAAGGACTTAGTAGGCCAGAGTGAGCCGAGCAGCAAAGAACAGCAGACAGAAAGTGACACATCCCGATGGGATTGGGCTCCCTGGAGATGTAGAATCCACAGAGGCACAGATCCATGGAGAGAAAGCTCATCCATAGCCATCATCCCAAGGGAGTGTGAGGACAGAGAACGGACTGGTATCACCGGCGGCGGGCTCCTCCATCTAGCTACGGCCCATCCACCCCTCCATCCTCCTAGCAGAGCTGCGCTGCAGCGGTGGTCCCTTTACTGACCACAACCCATGGGTGGCGTCACGACAAACTAGCCCTGTAATACCCCTTTTACTTGTGAGAACCCGGGACACGGTCTGGACCAAGACAGCCGTGATCTACCCAGCAGTATCCCCGGTCCGGTACAGAGTATCTCGTCCCAGTGTGCTCCACACCAGCGTGGAGCAACCATACTCCAGGGAATTCCCCAGTCCACCACGGAACGCTGGACCCGAGGATACGGCCAGAGTCCACTTCTGTTCAGCGGTCTGTTCACCGGCTGCGGCACCCAGCCAGACGGAGCGGTCTGCCTGCTTCTTCACTTCGAGGGACGGGAGCCCCAAGACTACGTTCAAGGAGCAATTGGGTATAGACTCATCCTAGGCGGGGAAGAAAGGACACGGGTTCGTCAACTAAGGCATACCACGGGTACCACCATACCACCAGGCATCCACTTGTAGCCACCCGTAGAGCTACCTGTTTCTTTAACAATTTTGCTTAACTGTGGACTTGTATGCTGATGACTGATTACAGTAAAGTACCCGGGAGAGTGACTTTGCCTCCGTATCTTGGTGCCATTTATCATCGACCTCTTTGCTTACAGCAACGCTGCCCCAGAGGCCCAGCTCCACCTGTAGAGAGCTTTGCCATCCTTGCCGTGATACCATCGCCCTCCGGAGGACTCATCTGGTGACCCATCACTTGGTACTACAGGTGGCATCACGTGAAAATAACTCTTATACCCTGTACATAACCCCTCTAATGAAGTGTCACCCAGGCCACGGACTCAGGCACCGCCAACTGTGACATCTCCGCGAACCCTTCCGAGCTTGATACTCGAGTACCCCAGGGCCTGGGGCTCGACACAGACGCATTATGTGGAGTGAGGAGGGGATACATGCGGACACTGTATGGAAAGGACAGTATGGGATGCCAGGGGGTAAATTTGAGGATCCAGCATGAGGACTGAAGGGGGATGGCTGCGGACACAATTGTGGAGAGAGGGGGGATGTGTTTGGATACACTATGGCGAAGACAGTATGGGAAGCTAGGAGTTAAATTTGAGGAGCCGGTATGAGGATTGAGGGAGGATGGCTGCAGACACATTATGTGGACAGAGGGGGAATAGGTATGGACACAGTATGGGGAGCACAGTATTGTGAAGCCAAGGAGAAAATTTGAGGATCCAGTATGAGGAGTGAGGGGAGGTTGGCTGTGGACACAGTATGATGAGCGAGGAGGTATGTATGCAAACACAGTATGAGGAGTGTGGGTGGATGGGTGTGGACTCAGTATGAGTAGTGAGGAGGATGTATGCGGACACAGTATGATGACTGAGGTTGAATGAATGTGGACACAGTTTGAGTAGTGAGGGGGAAGAGTGTGGGGGTAGTGAAGAGACTATATGAGATTAGAAAAAATGTGAGGGGGCACTGAGACTGAGTAGACTGAGACTGAGCAGTGTGGAGGTGTATGGAGAAAGCATGCACGGACAGTATGAGCCACAGCCAGGAGCCAGAGGGGACAGTATGCTGAGGAAGAGGAGGAGTGTCATTAAGGAGACAGTATGTACACTGGCCAACATAAGGGGACACCGTGTGATAGAACAGTGATAAGAGTGGGCCTAGTATAGAAAGGAAAAGGCAATGTGAAGGGCATGTACTGTATGAGGGACAGTGTGTAAATCATATTTTCCATAGGGAACAGTGAGGAGCAATTATTTACTCAGTTGCACAGCGTAGAGTAGATATTTGTATTCAGGAGGATTTTGATGGCTCTATTTTTCTAAGCTCATTATGCTGGGATGTGCTCAAGAAGACCAGAGAAGATGGGAGCCTGCATTGATGAGCGGTGGATGTGAAAACATATCATTGCATCTCAATAAAATAAAGAAACAAAAGAGAACAATCCAGATCAGAGAAAAGGTAATCTATAAAGTACCTGAACATAACTTATTATTATTTGAGATTAGTAAAAAGGCCCGATGCAATTGCATCGGGAGCACGGTGAAATGAATTGTGTGTATACAGGCGGGTGAGTGGGTAGCAGAGTATACAGGCGGGTCTGTGGGTAGCAGAGTATAGAGGCGGGTCTGTGGGTAGCAGAGTATAGAGGCGGCACTGTGGGTAGCAGAGTATACAGGGGGCTCTGTGGGTAGCAGAGTATAGAGGCGGCTCTGTGGGTAGCAGAGTATAGAGGCGGCTCTGTGGGTAGCAGAGTATAGAGGCGGCTCTGTGGGTAGCAGAGTATAGAGGCGGCTCTGTGGGTAGCAGAGTATAGAGGCGGCTCTGTGGGTAGCAGAGTATAGAGGCGGCTCTGTGGGTAGCAGAGTATAGAGGCGGCTCTGTGGGTAGCAGAGTATAGAGGCGGCTCTGTGGGTAGCAGAGTATAGAGGCGGCTCTGTGGGTAGCAGAGTATGATGTGGCGGGAGGCTGGAGGTGTGAGGAGAGCAGAGGCTGGAGGGGTGAGGAGAGCAGAGGCTGGAGGGGTGAGGAGAAGTGGGGCTGAAGGGGTGAGGAGAAGTGGGGCTGAAGGGGTGAGGAGAGGTGAGGATGGAGGGGTGAGGAGAGGTGCTGATGGAGGAGTGAGGAGAGGTGCTTCTGGAGGGGTGAGGAGAGCTCCGGCTGGAGGGGTGAGGAGATCTCCGGCTGGAGGGGTGAGGAGATCTCCGGCTGGAGGGGTGAGGAGAGGTGAGGATGGAGGGGTGAAGAGAGGTGAGGCTGGAGGGGTGAAGAGAGGTGAGGCTGGAGGGGTGAAGAGAGGTGAGGCTGGAGGGGTGAAGAGAGGTGAGGCTGGAGGGGTGAGGAGAGGTGAGAGTGGAGGGGTGAGTAGAGGTCCGGCTGGAGGGGTGAGTAGAGCTCCGGCTGGAGGGGTGAAGAGAGGTGAGGCTGGAGGGGTGAAGAGAGGTGAGGCTGGAGGGGTGAAGAGAGGTGAGGCTGGAGGGGTGAAGAGAGGTGAGGCTGGAGGGGTGAAGAGAGGTGAGGCTGGAGGGGTGAAGAGAGGTGAGGCTGGAGGGGTGAGGAGAGGTCCGGCTGGTGGGGTGAGGAGAGGTCCGGCTGGAGGGGTGAGGAGAGGTCCGGCTGGAGGCGTGAGGAGAGATGCAGCTGGACGTGGCTGCGTGCTGGGGCTGATCGCAGCCCCAGTCACACGGCACTGTCCTCTGTGGCGGGTTGGGTGCTGCAGAGAGGGATCAGTCCCTCCCCTCAGGTCACACATGTGACCTGAGGGGAAGGAGCGGATTGGGCGGTGTGTGGTAAACACAGGACGGCCATCCGATTGGTCCAGGACGCCGAGTCCTGGGCAATGGGATGGGCGTCCTGTGTGTACAACACAGCACCCAATCCGCTTGCAGGGGCGGCAGCAGCCAATGGGAGTGAGCGGGGCGTGTCAGGCTTTGCAGCCTGGCAGGGTCCGCTCACTCTCATTGGCCGCCGCCACCCACAGGACGACGTCACTGGCTCCCGGCACCCGCCCACAGCCCCTACACCACTACTCCACCAGCATGGCGACACTGAGGCCGCAGCGGTGAGAGAGCGGTGAGGGGCGGAAGCCACCGGTGGAATTCGGGGAGCGTGGACCTCGCGGCCTCCGCGGGGCCGACGGTTGGCAGGATAGCGGCGGTGTCAGGTAGTGCGGCTGAGGATGGAGGAGGCTGAGAGGATGGAGGAGGCTGAGAGGATGGAGGAGGCAGAGGGGATGGAGGAGGCTGTGAAGATAGGGAAGCTGTGAGGAGGGAGGAGGCTGTGAAGATGGAGGAGGCTGAGGGGATGGAGGAGGCTGTGAGGATAGGGATACTGTGAGGATGGAGGCGGCTGTGAGGATGGAGGAGGCTGAGGGGATGGAGGAGGCTGAGGGGATGGAGGAGGCTGTGAGGATGGAGGAGGCTGAGGGGATGGAGGAGGCTGTGAGGATGGAGGAGGCTGTGAGGATGGAGGAGGCTGAGGGGATGGAGGAGGCTGTGAGGATGGAGGAGGCTGAGGGGATGGAGATGGCTGAGGGGATGGAGGAGGCTGCAAAGACGAAGTAGGCTGTGCGACTAGAGGAGGCTGTGAGGATGGAGGAGGCTGTGAGGATGGAGGAGGCTGTGAGGATGGAGGAGGCTGAGGGGATGGAGGAGGCTGAGGGATGAAGGAGGCTGTGAGGACGAAGGAGGCTGTGAGGACTGAGGAGGCTGTGAGGGTGGGGAGGCTGTGAGGATGGGGAGGCTGTGAGCATGGGGAGGCTGTGAGGACGGGGGAGGCAGTAAGGACGGAAGAGGCTGTGAATATGGAGGAGGCTGTGAAGATAGGGATACTGTGAAGATTGAGGAGGATGTGAGGATGGAGGAGGCTGAGGGGATAGAGGAGGCTGAGGGGATAGAGGAGGCTGAGGGGATGGAGGAGGCTGAGGGGATGGGGAGGCTGTGAGGATAGGGAGGCTATGAAGATGGAGGAGGCTGTGAGGATGGAGGAGGCTGTGAGGATGGAGGAGGCTGTGAAGATGGAGGAGGCTGTGAGGATGGGGAGGCTGTGAGGATGGAAGAGGCTGTGAGGATGGAAGAGGCTGTGAGGATGGAGGAGGCTGTGAGGATGGAGGAGGCTGTGAGGATGGAGGAGGCTGTGAGGATGGGGAGGCTGTGAGGATGGAGGAGGCTGTGAGGATGGAGGAGGCTGTGAGGATGGAGAAGGCTGCGAGGATGAAGGAGGCTGTGAGGCTGGAGGAGGCTGAGGGGATGGGGAGGCTGTGAAGATGGAGGAGGCTGTGAGGATGGAGGAGGCTGTGAGGATGGAGGAGGCTGTGAGGATGGAGGAGGCTGTGAGGATGGAGGAGGCTGTGAGGATGGAGGAGGCTGTGAGGATAGGAAGGCTGTGAGGATGGAGGAGGCTGTGAGGAAGGAGGAGGCTGTGAAATTCTTATACTTACAATCCGCCGAGCGCTTGGTGCTGGGAGTAGTAGCAGCCATTGTGCTGATAGGACCTTGCATGATGTCAGAATGACATCTGCGTTCGGCGCTGTGATTGGGGTGCTCGCGTTCATGTGATAAGTACGTCACATATCACATGAAGGCAAGCGGGCCAATCACAGCGCAGAACGCAGATGTCATTCTGACATCATGCAAGGTCCTATCAGCACAATGGCTGCTACTACTCCCAGCACCAAGCGCTCCGCGGAGGGTAAATATAAGAACAGATGACACAGGAGCGGGGGAACGCGGGGGCGGGGCAGAAGGAGTGGGGGAAAGCACGGGAGGGGCAGGAGGAGGAGCGGGGGGGCCTGAGGAGGAGCGGCGGTGCCGCAGGGGGGCTGTGAGGAGAGCCGCCGCTGCGGCCAGTGTGTATTCCGGGGAGAGGGGCGCTGCCCCTACACCGCTACTCCACCAGCATGGCGACACTGAGGCCCCAGCGGTGAGAGTGGAGCGGTGTGAGCTAGTGCGGCTGTGGCTCGTGATGACGCTATCGCGTCATCGCTCGCAGTTGCGCAAAGGATTTTGGGATTCAGCTACAGTGCCCAAATCCCAAACTCCCGATTATATAAGTAGATATTGATTAATTCTCATGAGTATTGTGGTTCTTTTATGGTATGGTGATGACTGCTAACAATAATTCCCAGCATCTCCTTACCATTGTTAAGGTTATATTGGGAGTTGTAGGTTAAACACAAACATTTGTAGATACAAATATTTATGGGTCTGACCTGACATTACAATCAATGTACTATGTACTGATGGCAGCTCTGATGATGAATTTCTGTACTGATGAGGATTTTGATGCTTTGTTCCTGTACCTTTGGTAGTTCTGGTGATGTATTTCTGTACTGATGTGGGTTGTGACGTTGTGTCTCTATACTGATGGGGGTTCTAATTACCTATATACTCAAGTATGAGCCAAGTTTTTTAGCACAGTTTTTGTGCTAAAATGCTTATACTTGAGTCAGTATTCAGTGTCAGTGGGGGGAAGGTGTTCGGGGGCTGGAGGCTGCAGAGGGAGCCGAAGGTCATTTGCTCCCACTCATTAGTGTAATGTAATATGCACTGCATCCCCCTGTCCATCATCGGCGGGGGGAGCGCCATATACCAGTGATGGGTGGCTATATACCAGTGATGGAGGGTGCTAAACATCAGTGATGGAGGTGGTATATACCAGTGATGGGGATGCTATATACCAGTGATGGGGGGCTATATACCAGTGATGAGGGGCTATATACCAGGATGGGGGGCTGCTGTATTTCCCATCCTAGGCTTATACTGGAGTCAATGAGTTTCCCTAGATTTTGGGGGTGAAATTAGGGACCTCGGATTATCCAAACGGGTCGGTTTATACTCGAATATATACGGTATGTATTTCTGCACCTCAGATGGTTCTGATGATGTGTGACAGTACTGATGAGGGTTGTGATGCTGTGTTTCTGTTCTGATGGGGGTTTACTGATGTGTTTCTGAACCACTGGTGGTTCTGGTAATGCATGTTTGTGCTGAAATTGGTTCTGATCCTGCACACATGTAATAATCCATAATTTATAAGATTATGTTAGACATGGCTATGTTAATAAAATATTGTGCCATTTGACAAGTTAAGAGCTACTTTGCTTTATTTGCTAGGAACATTAAATGGGATGCTCCAAGTTTGTGATGAGTCTGCAATTACTTTTCTGCAAACTTCTAAATTCTCACAGTGCGCACACTCCCCACTGTCAGGATTCTCTGGTGCCGGCAGTGATAGTGGGAGGTCATGAAACCACAAGTATTCAAATTACATACATGCAGTCCTGTGCCGACTAGATATGCGAAGACTCGATCAATGAAAATGAATTGAGTGAGGCCGGACACGTCTAGTCAGAATGTGCGCGTGCTGGTTCCAGCAGTCATCACATGACCACTAAACTCATATGTGATTTTTATACTTACGATCAAGTGACAATTGTCTTTTCTACTTGATTCTCTGTTTTTGACTAAATATTGAGAGAATTAGGAAGAGAAGCTCTTTGGCACATGACCATAAGTATAAAAATCACATATGAATGACTGTAATTCTTGCCCATTCTTCCTTTCAAAACAGCTCGAGCTCAGTGAGGTTGGATGGAGAGCATTGTGAACAGCAGTTTTCAGCTCTTTCCACAGATTCTGGATTGGATTCAGGTCTGGACTGTGACTTGGCCATTCCAACACCTGGATACGCTTATCTTTGAACCATTCCATTGTAGATTTTGCTTTGTTTGGGATCATTGTCTTATTGGAAGATAAATGTACATCCCAGTCTCAGGTCTTTTGCAGACTCCAATAGGTTTTCTTCCAGAATGGTTCTGTATTTGGCTCCGTCCATCTTCCCATCAATTTTAACCATCTTCCCTGTCCCTGCTGAAGAAAAGCAGGTCCAAACCATGATGCTGCCACCACCATGTTTGACAGTGGGGATGGTGTTTTGAGGGTGATGAGCTGTGTTGCTTTTACGCCAAACATATCGTTTTGCATTGTGGCCAAAAGTTCAATTTTGGTTTCATCTGACCAGAGCACCTTATTCCACATGTTTGGTGTCTCTCCCAGGTGGCTTGTGGCAACCTCAAAATGAGACTTTTTATCTCATCTTTGAGAAATGGCTTTCTTCTTGCCACTCTTCCATAAAGGCCAGATTTGTGCAGTGTACGACTGATTGTTGTCCTATGGAAAGACTCTCCCACCTCAGCTGTAGATCCTTGCAGTTCATCCAGAGTGATCATGGGCCTTTTGGCTGCATCTTTAATCAGTCTTCTCCTTGTTCGAGATGAAAGCTTAGAGGGACGGCCGGGTCTTGGTAGATTTTCAGTGGTCTGATACTCCTTCCATTTCAATATGATCGCTTGCACAGTGCTCCTTGAGATGTTTAATACTTGTGAAATCTTTTTGTATCCAAATCCAGCTTTAAACTTCCCCACAACAGTATCTCGGACCTGACTGGTGTGTTCCTTGGTCTTCATGATGCTCTCTGCACTTGAAACAGAACCCTGAGGCTATAACAGAACAAGTGGACTTATACAGAGACTTGATTACAAACAGGTGGATTCTGTTTATCATTACCAGTCATTTAGGACAACATTGGATCATTCAGAGATCCTCACTGAATGTCTGGAGTGAGTTTTCTGCACTGAAGGGGCCGAATAATATTGCATGTCTATGGGTAAATAAAAAATATGTACAACACACGGATGGCATCAGTATATAATCCGTGTGCTGTACATGTTTAACATTAAAAAGTATAGAAATTTTGTAAGGCTGCTTTCACATCAGCGTTTTGCTGATGTTTGTGGCCGATCCGGCAGAAGGCACCCCATCTGCTGGATCTGCCGCCTAACGGACGACTTGCGGCACCGAACAGGCAAGCCCCATGCATTCTCTATGGGGTTTGTGGTCGGGTGCGACAAGTGTGGTTTGCTGGATCCGACAGATATGGCATTTGCGGCGTAGGGAAACAAAAAGCTGCTAGTAGCGTTTTTTTTCACCGCCGCAAGGCCGGATCTGACAGATCCGGGAGAACCGCACCTGCCGCACCCGACCACCAGCCCCATAGACAATGCATGGGGCTTGCCGGATCTGGGCCGCAAGTTCGGCCATTGGGCAGCAGTTCCAGCACATGCCGGATCGGCCGCAAACATCAGCAAAACGCTGATGTAAAAGGAGCCTTATTTTTTAATTAATCCATCTGTGAAAAACACTCATGACAACTGATGGTAAAAATGTACACGTGAAATACAATGATGTTACACTGATGAATTTCATTGATGACACCAATAATGTTTTAAACACAGACGTGTTGGTCGAATTTGATCCAGAAAAATTGGACGAGTGAAATCCATTTGGTATTTACGTTATACAAGTACGATGCAAGTGTGCTATTTTTTTTCACCTAACAGCCATGTGCAATGGATTTTTAACATAATCTTTTACATCCTAGTACTAATACTCTATGTGCATTCTTGATTCTTGCATATTTTTTCTCAGCAGCTAATATTCTATCATTTACAGTATCATTTACAGTGTTCTATGCTATAGAATGGTAATGTATCCATAAAAACAGATGAAATATGGATGGACCATGTGTCATCCATTTTTTATTTCACAATCATAGTCTAGCATGGGTGAGTCTCAGTCATTTTACGTGACCATATACAGCATGCTGCAATTTTTTCCTTAGGCCAAAAACAGATAAGGAAATAATCGCAGATCAGCACTGCCTCATTGCTTAACATTGGTGCGAGTGCAAGACGATTTTTATTGTACTCGGCCTATTTATATGCACATGGGAGCAAACCCCTAAAGAGAATAGAGAATTTCCACCCTTTTTGTAAATTTTACAATTTATTTCCAGTTTTCTTCAGTATTTTGTAATTTTTTTTCAGTTTTTACTATCAGTATTTTATCATTTTTTCAGGTATGAAAAAACACATAAATTACAAGCTTCTCCTATCCCTTACAATGTTAATCACGGACATCACGCTGATTGTACACTGATGTGGGAAGGTTGCCTGGGGAGGTAGTTCGCATCCCAAACACCACCGCAGAGCAAGGGGGAATTCGATTGTGGTGATCTTGGCAGGGTGTGTGGATTTTAGATGTGCAAGCTATTCTTGTGTTTAGGCCTCCTCGCAGATGAGGATTCTTCTACTGAGGAGTTACAGACATGGATTTGGAGTCTTTTACTGAATTGTCTGCACAGTACCGTGAACACACTGATACAGCACGCACAACATTTTACATAGTCTTTGGCAATACATTTGGTATTTGTTATTAAGGCACACTTAAGCTTTGAGCTGCTCCATAACTCCAAGTACCAGCGCCATAGCTAATCTTTTCTCCTCCTTCTTGATTGGCACCACACTCCCACACATAAGTTATTTAGTCTTCTGCTTGACCGAGGGTCATGTTCCACTGTTACACCTCCGCATCAGGAAGACTAGCAGACACAGGGTCGACTGCCTAGGTCTTTGCCGGTGTTTCCTGCATACCGCACTGGTCTCCTAGCATGCATCTGTTCCTTAAAGGGCCAGCTCACCCTACCCAGAAAAGATTCTTAGCCTACAGCCTATTGATGATAAGCACAGAGTATTTAAGGCATCTTCCCCAACTGGAAGGTACGTGAGCAACATGGTTTATACTTTGGAGACACACTGCTACTTGTCCGGCCTTGCCTGATTTTACTTTTGTTCTTCATTTCTGGCAGCCGAAAGAATGTCATGGTTAATGCACACTCCAGGGCCTTTCTGTTTGTCGACCGCGAGAATGAACCACAGCACAATATTAAGCCTTCCAAGATGCTCATTGTTACTCAGCACAAGTTGTACTGGATACCACCTGGTAAGACCCCCGTTGCAGAGTTGGACAGGAGGCATGTGCTACTGTTGGGTCATTTCTCTAAGCTAGCTAGCCACATCGGATAAAAGAAGACTACTCTCCTTATTTCTCAGCACTACTGTTGGCCTACCCTGTGCAAAGATATGATAGATTTCATTTCAATCTGTCCTTCATGTGCCCGCAACAAGACCACTTAGAGGCTTCCTGGGGGTCATGTTCTTCCACTACTGGTGCTGTCAGCATCTTGACAACACATCTCTATTGACTTTTTCACAGACCTGCCAGTCCTTTGTTCTCTCCGTGTTTAGGAAGATGTGGACAGATTCACCAAAATGGCCCACTTCACCCCGCTGTTCTCTCTTCCCTCTGCGCCTGTGCTTACTGAGCACTGTATCCAGAATATTGACCACCTGCATGGCCTGGCCGATGCTATTGTCAAGAATTTCTATGAGATCTGGGCACAGAGTATGGATTCTCTGGAATGGTTCTATAATCAGACAAAAAGAAATGTGAATAAGAGATGCCTGGATCCTCTTTCATTCCAGGCAGGAGAGAAGGTATGACTCTCTTACAAATGTTAATGTCAATGAGAGAGGGTAAAAGGAAATATGCTCACCATCTGCTCTCATTCAGGATCCATTTGCTGCTGGAGACAGGTGGCTGTCAACCACCAGATAAACATCAATTTGAAGAAAGAATTCTCCTGCAGCTCTTTTTCCAATAAACATCGTTATTCTTTATTTCAGGTTCCTTCTAAAAACAACCTTAGGAAGACACGGGCCCCCACCTTTTTATTGGAAAAAGAGCTGCAGGAGAATTCTTTCCTTGAAATCTCTTCCTGATGGATCCATCTCAAGATGACTTCCTAGAAGTTGGTACCTCACTTCATTGGTCCGTTAGAGGTGTTCTAGAGGATCAATGCTGTATACTACAAATTGAAGGTCCAAGCTTCCTTTCACATCTCCAACTCCTTCCAAGTGTCCTAAAGCCTGTCGTCCTGAGCTACTACTTCAGGAATTTCGGTTACCGTGCTTTTACCGGTCAGTGCAGATGACACCTTTCAGATAAAGAACATCCTGGACATGAAGAGAAGGGGAGGTAGAAGCCTTTTCTGATTAATTGGAAGGGGTTTGGCTTGTGGAGAGGTCTTGGGACCCAAAAAGAAAATTAATGCTCCTCTCCTCATGAACAGATTCCTTTTGAGCCTGCAAAGGAGGGGGCGTAAGAGGAGGTACTGTTACACTTGCCACCAGCATCGGCACCTCTATAGCAGAGAGACCGGCAGCCGCGACGTGCTCATCTGTCCGGTGGTCCTGTGGTGTCTGCATGGGTCCCGACTGGTGTTTCATGCTCCCAGGACCTGTGCAAGCTGCACAGGTCTCCTGGAAGTGCGCTTAGGCTACGTACGCGGCATGCCCCCACTCCTTAAAGGGCCAGTGCACGCGACCCACAAATATTTCTCAGCTTATGGTGGAAAAGCAAAGAGTATTTACGTGCCTTCCCTATTTAGAAAGTGCCTGAGCAATGTGGTCTATTCTTTAGAGACATGCTGCTAGTTGTCAAGTCCCCTTTCTGTATCCAGTGTCTGTGCCCTGCGTGAACTGTATCTGTTCCTTGTTCAGCTGTGCTGCCACACCATCTACAAAAGTGATGTACACAAATTCCATATACAGCATTTTAAATAGTATTTTCTCTCTGGTAATCATAGATCACATTTCAGGATTATTAATTAGTACAATATTGATACACCACATCATAAAGAGTTAATCTGAGCTTATACCCCACAAAACTACACTTCTTACCACGCAGTGGTTAATAATATTAAGTCACACTCTATTTTGTAGATAACACAAGAGTGGAGAGGGCCCCAGAACAGAAGAAGGACAGTCCTTTGTTAACCCCAACACGTGTTTCGCATCATTGAGTGCCCAGCTTCCTCGGGGGAAAAGGGTAGAGATCATAGGCTGTGCACCCACTCTCTGCAGCTAATCATGTTTAAATAACCCTCAATCGTAGTTTGTTAGCCCTTCAGTTCCGGGTTTCGGTGACATCACAGCATCTGTGCAGGAGCTCTTGAATGTTATTCCTGTGGCGGTCGCGATCGAGACACACCACGCATACATTTGGCCGAGGACACATCAACATGATGACCGGGCATGCCTGGTAGCTCAAATCCAACCAGATCATTAGAAGGAAGCAAAACACAGCAAAGTGTCTACTTATAATCATATCATAAAGAAAATTATAGACAAGCATGTTAAAGATAAACGTTATAAGACCATCTCCAACAGCTTGATGTTCCTGTGACTACAATTGCACATATTATTCAGAAATTTAAGATCCATAGGACTGTAGCCAACCTCCTTGGATGTGGCTGCAGGAGGAAAATTGATGACAAATCAAAGAGACAGATAATACGAATGGTAACAAAAAAGCCCAGAAAAACCTCTGTGGAGATTAAAGGTGAACTTCAAGCTCAATGAACATCACTGTCAGATCGCACCATCCATCATTGTATGAGCCAAAGTGAACTTCATGGGAGACAACCAAGGAGGACACCATTGTTGAAAAAAAATCATAAAAAAGCCAGACTGGAATTTGTCAAACTACATGTACTACAGTAGCCACAAAGCTCCTGGGAGAATGTCATATGGACAGATGAGTCAAAAATTGAGCTTTTTAGCAAGGCACATCAGCTCTATGTTCACAGATGGAAAAATTAAGCTGCTTTCCTGCATCTGCCACAGGGTGTCTTGAATCTTTTCAGGGTACAATGAAATCTCAAGACTATCAAAGGATTCTAGAGAGAAATGTGCTGCCCAGATATCTGAAATTGCTACATGATTCACATATCCAGTGGCATTGTGGTTTCCATTAATAAGGAATGGCCCCACTATCTTTGTACCCCATATACCACACCATACCATCAATTTTTGTGTTCTAACAGTATTGGAGTGATCTATCCACTGTGTGTTAGTCTCAGGCCAATAGTGGTGGTTTTGTTTGTTAACTTCACCATTCACAAAAAAGTTTGCCTCATTGCTCATCTGAAGGCAATTGTCTATGCTGTGAAGATACGAGATGTGCAGCATCTGAAACAACAGATACTGGAAGCCTGTGCTAGCATTTCTTCTGCGGTGTTGCTATCAGTGTGTCAAGAGTGGGAGAAGAGGGTTGCATTGACAATCCAACACAATGGGCAGCACTTTGAACACATTTTATAAGTAGTCATAAACTTGTAAATAACTCATGAAAGAATAAAGTTACGTTAAAACCAAGCACACCATTGTTTTTCTTATGAAGTTCTCAATACGTTTGATGTGTCACATGACCCTCTTCCTATTGAAAAAAATAAAGTTGGATCCAAAATGGCCGACTTCAAAATGACCGCCATGGTCACCACCCATCTGGAAAAGTTTCCCCCTCCCATATAATAATGTGCCACAAACAGGAAGTTGATATCACCAACCATTCCCATTTTATTTTGGTGCATCCATAGAAATGGCCCACCCTGTATATCTACTCTGTTTCCCTAATCTACCCAGTCAATGATTCTGTCATAGAAGGAAATTTAGTCTGACATAACTTATTAGTTACAAACCCATGCTGGCTCCAGTTAATCACTTCTTTCTCAACCATCACTAAATTATTATTATTAAAGCAATAGCAGTGCGTTCGAAAACATGAGTTAATCTCAAACTATTTCTAATAGTTTTTATTTCCTTACATTGGGAACATTGCACACTGTTTTCTAAATCAAAACATGAAGAGAACTGTATATCATGTTAACTACTTTACAGAAAATTACAAAAAATGTCTTCACAAACTCAAAATATCTACTTTTTTTAGGATTAGCATTCCTGTGATACACTAACCTAATATTTAGTTGTTTAATTAGATTTATAATTATACACCGGAGCTAGCTATGGGGGTTCTTGTGTCAGAGTGGTCCTTCACACTCTCACGTACCCTAGGGAGTTGCTGCTGGAAGTCTCTTGAGAAATCCCGTGTATGCTTTCTCTTCAAATGTAAAATTGGAATTAAATTAAATGGACAGACTCAGCGCATGCTCCACTAATCACCTGTATATTGCTTATTAGTTCAGCCAGGGGTTTCCTGTATATACAGTTCTTAGAAGGTAAAGGCCGAGATTTTCGTCTTTATAAAAGTTCTAGTTTATATATGGAACACAATCAAGAAAAAAATTCATATATAGAAAACAAAACATAAAAATTCACACTAAAAGAATAAAAGATAAAAAAAATTAAAAAGTAAAAGTTAATTTGACAAGTCCGTTTTTGATATCTCTGTAGAGTCTGTTCTCCATTAATAGTATCTGGCAATTTTGGGTGGTATTCTTTCTACAGTGAGAGAGAGAGAGAGAGGGTTTGGTAAGAGCAATGTTTTTGCTCTTTCTTGGTGGATTTTTTACCTTTTTGTAATCACACTGGCCTCACCTTCATTAGATGGTGAGGGGTGCTGTTGTATTTTTTCCTCCACTGCTAAAGGATCATGTTGATACCTGGTTCAACAAAATGCTGTATTATGAGTGTATGTATTTCTACAGAGAATTCTTATTAGAGGTTTATTTGAACTGGAACTCTCACCTTCTGCTACTTTTAATGGGTGGCTCCTGGTTCTTTATTTCATAGAATGTGGATGTATGTATTTTAATGCAAAACAACCATTGTCACTACTAGTTTATTTGATTTTTTTTTATTATAAAGTACTGTTGTGTTGTTTCCTACCTCTTTTGGATGAAATCTTGGAGTTGGATTTGTTGGGTCACTGCTGGAAATATGGGGCTCCTTGCTTGTTTGAAGGATTTGCCTGTTTACCAGATGATTTTATATTTTAGTTAGGTACCTCTCAAAATGTTTTTCAAAGATGTATGCCCCTGTAATCCTTTACCTCCGTTTGTTTGAGACAGGTGCCATCTGAGTTGTTTCACTATGTATTGTGGATTTTGCATGTTAATTCAAAAATGAACGTTGTGTAGATATGTATGCACAGCCTTCTACTGCTGTTTAGTGGTGTTGTATGCCTCTTTCTTTGTAATGCTTCTTATTAGCTGGTATCTGCATGTAATGAATCCCTGTGTGTAGTTGTTTTAATGCAGGTGGATTGGAGATCCTATGTGGGTGTCTATATGGATTATTCATATGGCTCCTCAGTGTCCAGGGATAGATTTTGTCCACCTTCCTTTTCAGTCTATATGTGTGTGCCTCTAATTATTGTATACTATAGCCTCCCTGTGCCTGCCTCTATACTTAGTGATCTTAAGATGCAAACCTCTATACTAAAATGTTAGGGTTTACTTACTGACTCATTGGTGGTAGTGGGTCTTCCTTGGTGTGCTGTCCGGGTCCCCTCTGGCTTGTGTCCGCTTGTTCAGTGGCTCTGCCGTCTACTGGGCTGAGCTACAGTGACCATGGCCAGCAGTGCTGTTGCAGGCATCCAGGTTCCTCTACGTCTCTGTCAGGTGACGCGGTCACGTGGTAAATCGCATCACCGCATCAAGTCCGTCATGTAATCGGGCGGGTGAGCATTCACTCCGGGAGCGTTCTGTGTACTAGGAGACACGTAGTCAGTCGGGTGTTAGTGCTATCTCAACGCATTTCGAAGGATGGTGTCCTTCTTCCTTCTTTTACTTGATTGTGTTCCTTAAATGAACTAGATGTTTTATAAAGTCTAAAATCTCGGCCTTTACCTTCCAAGAACCGTATATATACAGGAAACCCCTGGCTGAACTAATAAGCAATTTACAGGTGATTAGTGGAGCATGCGCTGAGACTGTCCATTCAATTTAATATTTAGTTGTATAACTACAGTTTTTTAGAACTGCTTTACATCTATGTTGCATAGAGTCAACCAACTTTTGGCACTTGTCAACTGTTATTCCAGGCCAGGATGCTTAAACTACATCCCACAATTTATTTGCAATTGATGGCTTTGCCTCAGAAACAGCATTTTTGACGTCACCCAACATATGTTATATCAGATTAAGGTCCAGGGATTGGGCTGGCCACTCCATAACTTCAATTTTGTTGGACTGAAACAAAGATTTTGCTCATTTATTGGGATGTTTAGGGTCATTGTCCTGTTGAAACATCCATTTCAAGGGCATTTCCTCTTCAGCATAAGGCAACATGACCAATTCAAGTATTTTGATATATACAAAACTGGTCCATAATACATGGTATGCGGTAAATAGACCCGGCACCAGAGTAAGAGATACACGTCCATATCATGATGTATGCACCAACCAGGGCCGGCGTCAGCACCAGGCGCACCCGGGCAAGTGCCAGGGCCCTGGCCAGCTGGGGGGGCCCACTCAGTCAGGCACTGCCAGCCCTGACTGCCAGGGGGCCCTCAATGACAGGCAGCCCTAACTGCCAGGGGCCTCTCAGTGACCGGCAGCCCTGACTGCCAGGGGCCCCTGAGAAACAGGCAGCAGCTGAGGGTGAACTCTACATCGCTACCAGTCCACATGGCTAATTTGCATCGCATGCAAATTAGCCATGTGGTGGAAGCAGCAGCTTTCCGATCCTATGCTCCGACATCAGGACCCTCCTGCTGAGCTGAATGCTGGATTCCACCCCCCTTCCCTCCTGCGTGATCTCTGCCCCGAGTCCTCCCCATCCTCTCCATCACTGGAGTCGGAGGAGAAGGAAGCAGTTTGTGCAGTGTATCTCCCCGATCTCCAGAAACAGAAGGAGAGAGGAGAACATGGGGAGACTGAAGGGAAGAGGTGGAGCAAGTAAGGAGCACGGAGAGAGGAAGCTGCAGTGGAGGAGAGAAGAGAGGAGCTCAGTTAGATGGGAGAGCTGGACTGAAGATAACATCAGTGAGTATGATAGGGAGATCTCACAGGACAAAGCCAGGGAAACTGGGGCTGTAAACAGCCAAATACTGGGATAAACTAGCACAGACACAGCTAAATGGCCTCCACAAGGCAGCACCAGCCATTACAGTGAAGCCCCTGAGCAATGTGTGTACACTAGAGTTTATGCCACATATTACCTGCATTCAGCATTTGGCACCCACTGCCTGATGGACAGGAGCAGAGAAGATCCCCCCTGTGCAGTCAGCTGAGTCAGGAGCAGCAGAGCTGGCTAGGGTGGCAGCTGCTGCAGGCTCCAATGTGATTCAGGAACTAAGGAGCTTGTGCTCCTAAAAAATGGAGGCCATGTGTAAAGATGTCCAGATCCCGGGGATCAGCCTCCATCATTAGTGATCTTTTGTCAGCCTCCTCCCGCCATGTGGAAGAAGCAGCCAGGTACAAGTTCTGATGCTGTTAGAGACACCCATATTCTGCATGCCCCTGACACACTGCGTATACTGACACACTGACAACACTTACTGACACACTGCGTATACTGACACACTGACAACACTTACTGACACACTGCGTATACTGACACACTGACAACACATACTGACACACTGAGAACACATACTGACACACTGACAACACTTACTGACACACTGCATATACTGACACACTGACAACACTTACTGACATGCTGCGTATACTAACACACTGACAACACTTACTGACACACTGCGTATACTGACACACTGACAACACTTACTGACACACTGCGTATACTGACACACTGACAACACTTACTGACACACTGCGTATACTGACACACTGACAACACTTACTGACACACTGCGTATACTGACACACTGACAACACTTACTGACACACTGCGTATACTGACACACTGACAACACTTACTGACACACTGCGTATACTGACACACTGACAACACATACTGACACACTGACAACACTTACTGACACACTGCGTATACTGACACACTGACAACACTTACTGACACACTGCGTATACTGACAACACTTACTGACACACTGCATATACTGACAACACTTACTGACACACTGCATATACTGACAACACTTACTGACACACTGCATATACTGACAACACTTACTGACACACTGCATATACTGACAACACTTACTGACACACTGTATATACTGACAACACTTACTGACACACTGCATATACTGACAACACTTACTGACACACTGCATATACTGACAACACTTACTGACACACTGCATATACTGACAACACTTACTGACACACTGCTTATACTGACAACACTTACTGACACACTGCATATACTGACAACACTTACTGACACACTGCATATACTGACAACACTTACTGACACACTGCATATACTGACAACACTTACTGACACACTGCATATACTGACACTTACTGACACACTGCATATACTGACACACTGACAACACTTACTGACATGCTGCATATACTGACACACTGACAACACTTACTGACACACTGCGTATACTGACACACTGACAACACTTACTGACACACTGCGTATACTGACACACTGACAACACATACTGACACACTGACAACACTTACTGACACACTGCGTATACTGACACACTGACAACACTTACTGACACACTGCGTATACTGACACACTGACAACACTTACTGACACACTGCGTATACTGACAACACTTACTGACACACTGCATATACTGACAACACTTACTGACACACTGCATATACTGACAACACTTACTGACACACTGCATATACTGACAACACTTACTGACACACTGCATATACTGACAACACTTACTGACACACTGCATATACTGACAACACTTACTGACACACTGCATATACTGACAACACTTACTGACACACTGCATATACTGACAACACTTACTGACACACTGCATATACTGACAACACTTACTGACACACTGCATATACTGACAACACTTACTGACACACTGCATATACTGACAACACTTACTGACACACTGCATATACTGACAACACTTACTGACACACTGCATATACTGACAACACTTACTGACACACTGCATATACTGACACACTGACAACACTTACTGACATGCTGCATTTAGTGATAAGACTTACTAACACACTGGTATGACTTCAATTTCTGACACACTGACAACACTTTACTACTGCAATTACTTACACACTGGTACAAACACTGACATGCTGCATTTACTGGCACAAACACTGACGGAATTAGATTTACTGGCTCTAAGAAACATTAGAAAAAATAACAAATAATCAAGGTGTAGCCGCGCCAGCCTCTATATTATAAATACGTAGCACACCCAGCAGCCTTTATATTATAAATACGCAGCCCACTCAACAGCCTCTGTGTTAAATATACGCAGCCCACCCAGCAGCTTATATATATATATATATATATATATATATATATATATATATATATATATTTATATTTAATCATATATATAGTGCTATATATATATATATATATATATATAGCCCGCTGCCTCTATAATATATATAGCCCTAATGGGGACAGTGTTGTAGATGTATGTCAAAGTGCTATGGAATTATTAGCACTATATATATGATTAAATATCATTATTATTATATATATATATACAGCTAGTATGTGTTAAAGGGGCCCACTAAGACTCTTCCGCCCGGGGCCCACAAAAACCTGGAGCCGGCCCTGGCACCAACATGCATCAGTGTGTTCAGAGTGTACTGTGGCTTAAATTCAGAGTTTGGGAAGTGTCTGACGAATTGTCTGTGGCCCTTGGACCCAAAAAGAACAATCATCATCACTCCACAATTTCATCAGTCCACAAAATGTTTCTCCATTTCTCTTTATGCCAGTTGATGTATTCTTTGGCAAATTGTATTCTCTTCAGTACATGTCATTTTTAAAAGTGGGACTTTGTAGAGACTTCTTGCTAATAGATTAACTTCACACAGGCATCTTCTAACTGTACAGTACTCCCAGGTATCTTGGGCCTGTCTTTGATCATTCTGGAGCTGATCATTGTCTGAGCCTTTGCCATTCTGACTATTGTTTTGTTTATTTGAATGGTAGTCTTTCGGGTTTTTTTTCCACATCTCTCTGGTTTTGCCTTCCAGTTTAAAGCATTGGAGATCATTTTAGCTGGACAACCTGTCATTGTCTGCAATTCTTTAAAAGTTTTATCCTCTCCAATCAACTTTTCAATTAAAGTTTGCTGTTCTTCTGAACAATGTCTCGAATGACCCATATTTCAAGCAGAAAGGCATGTACAACATGTGCTGGCTTCACTCTTAAATAAGGGCTACCTGATTCACACCTGTTTCTTCACAGAATGATTGACCTCAATAATTAAACTCCACACTGCTTTTATATTGAACACACCCACTTTCAATATATTATTCAAATAGACAGACTCAAAAACATGCAGATCATGAATGCTGAGCCTATTGGTTTTCTAAGAATCACCTACACCAACTAGTAAATTGTTTGAAATGTGATAATATAATTTATACCAAAAAGAGTGAATAATCTGATTAGTCATATAGGACTACTATTATTTTTGAACACTACTGTACATGTTGTTTAACCCTAGAACGCATACCCATAGAAATCTACACATTCACACACCTGGGGCCTTTTAGGCCCGTTTTCAATTATCATGGAATAACTAAAAAAAAATACTTTTCAAAGTTTATTGCAAAGTAAGGATGCATTCCCACTAGCGCTGGGGTCAGCCAGGACGGGATTCCGTAATGGATCTGACCTCCTGGTGACCCCAGCTAAGGCTGTCGGACGCATACCTGGGGCCTCGCAGGCCTGCCAGGTTACCTGTTTTCTATTTTCTGTAAAATTACTTTAGTTAGATTTTTGAAACTCTAGGTATTCCTCAGGTATATAGTTGGTAGTAATTTCCAGTTGTTCATATATTTTTATGCTATAGGCATTTCGGTATAACAACCTTTTTTTGGGACTACCCCATATTCACGCACCTGGGGCCTTTTAGGCCTGTGTACAAATAACACGGAATAACTCAAATAAAAATACTTTTCAAAATTTATTTTACAATTGCAAAGTAAGGATGCATTCCCAGTAGCGCTGGGGTCCGCCAGGAGGGGATCCGTAATGGATCTGACCTCCTGGTGACCCCAGCTAAGGCTGGCGGAATGACTGTGCCATTGTAATTTTAGATGTCAGTAGACTAAAAAGAAAAAGATTACAATCAGGCTTGTGCACTGTAAACAGTATGTGATAAGACTCTTTGTTAGGGTCCCAGCACACCAAGCGATATAAAGCAGGTAAAGTGCAGCCCCCCTCCTCTTACCTCCAACAGATCACTTTCTTGTAGTGCAGTAGAAGCCTCTGGTTTTGGAGCTCAGAAAGTTTCTATTTCCAGACAAAAGAAAGCTGACTTCTTCCTCCAAAGCTCCAGCAATTAGGACAAAAAGACCTGTGATGAGGTCAGAGACACATGACTTTGTGAGGGAGCCTCCCTTCCAAGATCACATGACCATGTTGTCATGCAGAATCCACACTCTTCCCAGAGTCATAAAAGTTCTTCCCCAGCAACAATACAGACAAAAAGACTGAATATCACGTGCGTGAATATGGGGTAGTCCCAAAAAAAGGTTGTTATACTGAAATGTCTGTAACATAAAAATATATGAATAACTGGAAATTACTAACAACTATATACCTGAGGATTACCTAGATTTTCAAAATTCAAACTAAAGTACTTTTACAGAAAATAGAAAACAATTAACCTGGCGGGCCTGCGAGGCCCCAGGTATGCGTTCTAGGGTTAATAATTTGTTCAAAGATCTTTCCTGGTAAAGAAGTCAGGCTCAGATGTCTATAGCTCTCTGGGTTCACCTTCTTCCCCTTTTTGAAGATAGGGACAACATTTGCTCTTCTCCAGTCCTCTAGGACTTCTCCTGTTCTCCAAGAATTTTTAAAAATTATGTAGCATGGTTCACAAATTTCCTCTGCTCTCTCCTTCAGTACCCTGGGGTGGTATTCATATGGCTGCATCTTTTTTAAGACTGTACCTGCCTGCATCCAGCCATCCAGGCTGCACCTATCAAGAGACCGCATCTGTCCAAAGGAGCTCAATACCTGGAGTCAGCTGTCATGGTACTGAGAGCCCCTGGATTTGCATCTGTAGGCTACCTATCTGCGGCTTAGTATACATTTTTTGCAACAAACGTATCAACTAAATACCCTGTTTTTTATCACTTTTTATGCAGCACTTGCTTTTTACTGTTTTTATCTTTATAACAGAGTATTTTTGCACGTTTTTCTGATTGTTTTTTGTGATTCAGTTTTTTGGTGGTGTGAACAGTGTCCTACAGATTTGTTCACTGTGTGCATGGCTCATTAGTGTTTTACCTATCTGCACAAGCCTAACTTCTCCATCTGGGTCTCTAGAGAAGACTTGGTAGCCAGTCAGGAGTTATGAATAACTTTCAAAGATCTGCGAACCTCCCTGAAAACAGCCATATGTGAGGTCAGCAAAGTTGGAGTTCTTAGTTTTGGGGCCAAAGCATAAAACAGGAACATCCATCTTTGGCAAGTATTCGGACCAGGACAAAGGACACAGCACAACCTATAACTGTGAATCATAACCCATTTCAGGGCTTCTCCCCCCTCTAGACTTGAGAATGTCCCCGTGTGGCACAGTTTTAGTACTTTTCTCATTTTCATCCTGTTTACTTTCATAACTGTTTATACTTATTACAAAAGAGACAAATTTACAGTATCTCTTGCATCTTCTGTAAACACTACCAACTTATTCAGAATAAATTTATAATTTGCTTTATAATTTGTTAGCTTCGTTCTTGTCCAATGAGAAAACCGCCACGTTCTCCCTGCAATTTCAAGTTACCAAACGGGTTTTCAATCCAGCTCTAAGTGATCGGTGGTGGCAGAATAATTTTCACATTTATGTGGTGTTGTGGACCTGAGGGTGACTGGATCAAGGTATATATATGTTCCTAGCAGGAACCGGTGGTATATATACATCCCGTCAAATGACATGCCGTAATAGTCTATATAAATTAGAGCAGCTGCGCTCATTTCCTTTCCTCTGTCAATGCCCTGTTTGGCCAGCAGGATAGGACGGCACCAGAGACCTGCAATGTCCTGGCTAAGTTTCTGACACAGACCTGTTCGCCTAGGTGTATACCAAGCCTCCTTCCGAGGACATGAACTGCTGGAGTCAGAGAGAGGTAGTCCTTTACATGTCTACCTTTTGAAGTCCTTCCCGTGTGATTTGTTCCCATTGTCCACCATAAGGGTTCTTTCTCAGTCGCCTTTTGCAGCCAAGAGACTGTCACTGCATACCAGCCCTGCATTCCACCCTCCTTTAGAAACTGAACTCACTCACCTTTTTGCAGACTGGGACTGTGGAGGAGAGAGCCAACATTATCGTAAATCTTATTCCAGTTCCTCTCCTCCATCGCGAAGCCAAAGCCTAGTCCCCAATCATAGTACATCACGGTACATCGGGTCCTTTGACATAGTAGTTCCTCACCAGACAGGTCTAGCTGGGCCAGCACCCATGCTTCCCTCTCCTTTTTGCACTTGATGATACCCAAAATCCATTGCTGAGGCTGGTGGGTGGAAACTCCTCATCAAAGGAGGACTAGTAGTCCTATACATATCAATAGACCAAAACATCCTATATATTTTACCAATAACACTACTATGTCTTATACATTATACTCTACATTTTCAAACATCTCTATGCATTATAGATATGACAACACATTATCACCACATTACATTACATCAAAGTTCACATTATACATTACATACAAAGATCCATGGAACAATTCACATGCAATACATGCAATAAAAAATAGTGCGATTTGATGTCTTCAAGGAGGAACGCAACTGTCAGTCCACCTCCTTACATCAGGTTTCACATAAACCTTTCCTCTACAAGTTTTCCATAACTTTTATGCAAATGATTTAGAAATCCATATTTTACATAATTCTGGTTAGCAATGGAATTCTGGCTGAGCCATGGGTTACAAATGTCAGGTAAGCGTAAATTCAAAATTGGGTATTATAAATGGTATGTCTCCCCATGAATTTATGATTGACAGATCCTATAGTGACAGCATCATATAAAGAGAACTTGGCAGGCTGCTTCTTGTCTTGTTTTCATCTTTCTGTAGAGAAAACTTTAGAATAATTTCCTTTCTTTGCTGGGTGCGCTCTCCTATTACCAGCCGTCTCCTAGGGACTGGATGTAAATGTTACTGGAAATAACATCAAAGCTGACTGCGCTGTGTACACTGTGCTGTTTGGTACGAGGATTTGCTGCGCTGCAGCTGTCTTAACCGGTGCCATTCAGACATAGAACTTGTGTTTGAAATGTATCTATGATTAAAGATGGAATGCTCAGCCACTGTCTCCTTCCAGCTTTTGTTAAGAGGAGTGGGTGGGGCAATAGAAGGAAGGAATGTCTTTTTTTAAACTCTATTGTCAGGTGGAGGATTAACCCATTTACTATCAGGATAATATTCCCAGAAACATGAGGTTGAAATACATATGCCTTTTTCCGAAAGAGGAACTTCTACTTTATTTTTAGAAATTTATACCTGCATTTGTCGAATGGAAAACCATTTAAATATATTCTGCCAGGGAATGTGTGCTACCAGCAGAGGATTCAGTGATTGGATCATGGAACGCTAATCTTGATTAAAGCATCTAGAGGTCTTGACTTGTCATTTATTACACAGAAACCACATTTATTTGGATGTCCATTGTGAAATCCACCATATCCAATTCAGCTGCATTGTAAATATATTGGAGAGTAATTAAAGTTTTTGTTAGATTTTTTTATGTTTTAAGGTACCTTTAGGGTATGTGCACACGGGGGCGGGTTTGTGACGGCGGCGGCTGGGCGGGACCCGACAGGAAGCTCCGGAGCCGTCCACCGGCTTCCTGTCGGGTCCGTGCTGCGGGAGACGGGCGGGTGTGCGGCGGTGCACAGCGGGTTAGCGCCGGCGATTCTGCAGCGGCTGGAAGCAGCACATGATTCTGCTTGCAGCCGCTGCAGAACCGGCCGGAATATAGAGCAAGCTCATTCTTTGCTAACCCGCTGGGAACCCAGCGGGTTAGCAACGGATGAGCATGTGTAAACCGCCGCTGTGTGCACAGCGGGTGTCGGTTTACATAGGTTTCTATGTTAATCCAAACGCCGATTTGGATTAACATAAATTTGCATGAAATTTATGTAAACCGACCGGCGGTTTCCGCTGCTAAAACGGCCCTAAAACTCCCTGTGTGCACATACCCTAACACACAGCAACTTTTCTAGTAATTTCACTGGCAACTTACTGGTTGCAGTGAAATCATGGACACATTGTTCCATTTGTACACAGTAACAAGATAGAACAATGTGTCCATGATTTCACTGCAACCAGTAAGTTGCCAGTGAAATTACTAGAAAAGTTACCGTGTGTAAAAGTACCCTTAGAGTCATTCATTCTGAGCAGATTGGTGGGAAACCTGGAACTGAGACCCCCACGAAATGCTCAAAAGACCTCAAAGGCCTTGTGCCCAGGGTGTGATTTGTCACGGATTTTGCCACATGTTAACTGTGTTTTTGCGTGGGATTTACCAATGTCCCAGCAAAGTCTATGGGAAATTTGAAGTGTTGTGCCCATGCTGTGTTTTTTTTCTGCAACAGAAACTGTGCTGATGTTACTGCGGGAAAATCTGTAGCATGACAATTATTGCTGTGTATTTTCAGTGTTACATCAAAATAAGCAGCAAATATACAGCTGTACACAGTGCATTTTTGTTGCGTACTTTGCACGTATGTGGTGCTTATTTTTGCTACCAAAATGCAGGATGTGATATCCCCAGAACAGGAAAAGGAAATGCCATCATTTTAGGTACAGTGTAGGAGAGTTCAGTGAGTGTATTGTATAGTTTAGTGCAGTATTCTCTTGGTATTATCGGATGAGGATCAATGTTCCCAAGCTGATATGCTTGGGAACCCAATGCTTATATCCATGTATATGTAAAAAATAAAAAAAAAAAAAAAAAAAGATTTTTGAGTTTTTTTTTATTAAACAGTTTATTTAAAAAAAAAAAGAAAATGCTGTGTGGCTTAACTGTATTTTTGGTAACAAGCACGGGTAAAGCAGGCAGGTATGGGCTGCCACCCCCAGCAGCCTTGTTTTATCTTATCAGACAATCAAAAATACAGGAGAGCCCTATTGTTTTAAATTATTTTAATAAGTAATTTTAAAAAAGTGACGTGGGCTTCGCCCTATTTTTGATTTCATGCCAAGGTAAAACTAGGCAGCTGAGAGCCCCACGTTAAAAATTACAACCGCCCCAGAAAATTGTGAAAAGAGGAGGGGTGGAGAGTAGGATGACAGTTCACTGATGTGTATATATCTTACCGCTCTGAAGGGAGACAAATAGTACACTGATTCAGTCCTGGTCCTGGGCTAATTTACTCAAATGAAGATAATGGAATGATCCAGTGCTGCAAATGTACTCCAATTACAAAAATTTATTTCAGAATCAAAACCAGCTTCACATCAGAGCAACCAGTGTGCTAAACCGACATGTTTCGACACGAGGTCTTAGTCTCGATTTGAAGGTGGAACCTGGAAGATGAACTAAGTACACTCCACTAATTAATGCACATAAAACACACATTGAATTAATGAAAGTCACCTAATGAGAACTGACACAATAAAACTACATGAAACAGTGCACAAATGAAAAACAATTACATATAAAGAATAATCTTAAAACAATGGAGAATATGCAGAGAAAACACTGTTGTTACTTACAAGAAGAGAGTTAATATTGCACAATTAAATCTTACCTGTGTTAAGACCTAGGGGCACGCTCATACCTAGTGTAAATATCTAATACGTTTCTCTGTTCAGTAACCTGTGTTTTTTGTCCTCTCCTCTGAAAGGGTTAATGACCTATTCTATGCCTGAGAACACCAGTGAGGAGGTGTCCCCCATATGACAGGATGAGAAATGAGGAGAGAAGACTGAAATGTTAACTGCAGTAGGGCTATAGGAATCTGATATGTGCCTGCAGATGTGACTTTCCAGCTCTCCCGTTGTGCACCCGACATACTGCACCTTACAAAGGGAGCATTCAATCTGATAGACTACATTTGTCGTGCAGCAATTGATAAAAGATTTTATAAGGTATCTACGACCACTGCTACAGGACACAACGCTATCAGATTTCTATGCATGGCTGTCAGCCATGCATCTTGTGTGTCCACATTTAAATAATACTTGGAGACTCAGCCAAGTTCTACGGTCACCTCTAAAGGGGGATTGGAAGAGGCTAGGGGAGAGGATTGATCCAAGATCTGGCGCTTCTTTTGCCCCAAAACGTATTGGATTTTCCTTAAGAATATGGCCAGTTTAGGGTCGTGGTTCAATATTGGGATATATTTTCTCATAATCCCCCACAATATTGTATTGCTGACTAAAGGTTGTGGAAAAGGTGTTTGCATTAGAACTATTATCATCCACTTTATTTGACTGTTTCAATTGATCTCTTCTATTGATATATCTACAATGCAATCTGCCTGTTCCAAAATGCCTTTAGAGTAGCCTGAGTTTGGAAGCATCTTTTGACTTTGTCAGACTCCCATTTATATACTTCTGGATTGGTACATTTATGCTTAGTTTGAATCAGTTCTTCCCACCGGAATGTTCTTAATCACATGTTTGGGGTGACAAAACCCCGCATTCAACATTGACTTGATGACAGTGGGCCTTCTATATGGACTCACACTGACTTTCTTGCCAAGATAGCAGTCAGTCAGTGTGATGTCCAAAAAAATGTATTTTTTTTCTGATCACAAAAATAAGTGAATCGAAGATTTAATTCATTATTAATATAACGCACGAAATCTCCCACTTCCTCCATAGGCCCCCCCCCACACCAGCAAGGTATCATCAATCTACCTGGCATACCAGACAATGCTGGGTGTGGAGGAGTTATTCGGGCCAAAGATGTGGCGTTTCTCCCAAACACCCATGACTAAATTTGCCAGGGTGGGGGAGAACCTCACCTCCAAACCCCTTTTTTGAAGAAAAAATAGCTTATCAAATGAGAAGAAATTGTGAGTCAATAGAAAGTCCACTCTTGTTAATTTCTCATCCTGTCATGGGGGGGAACCTCCTCACTGGTGTTCTCAGGCATACAGGAGTACATTTGCAGTACTGGATCATTCCATTATGTTCACCCCAGAAAAAGGTCAATTTATTAGAAGCGCCATTTCCTGGCGCTTTACGCCACCCTTCCAGCTACCCTGGTGTCGGTAATAAGGGGTTATGTCAGCTGACTATTGCCAGATGACAACAAGCCTGAGATTCATAATGGCAGGCCAATGTTAGACCCAGCCATTATGAATCTATAAGTAAATAGTAAGAGAAACAGAGAAAAATCATTTATTGAAAAAAAAAAAACACAGACAGCCCTGTTTCCCCTTTTTATTACCTCCAAACAACCGACCAGACGGTAATCCACAGCAAGGTCCCTCAAAAATTGAAGAACACATTTTGAATAACTTTTAGAGGGATATGTCAAAAAACACCCCAAAGTTAAAAAAACTACATCCTTCAAGGTATTCAAAGCCATATTTAGGAAGCATGTTAACCCTCCAGGTGTTTCACATGAATTCAAACAAAATTTCGTGTAAACGAAAAATTAAAAATCAGTTATTTTATACAAAAATATTGCTTTAGCCCCAAATTTTTCATTTTCGCAAGGATAACATGAGAAAATGGAACATACAATTTGTTGTACAATTTCTACATGTGGTCAAAAACTACTGTTTTGGCACAGGGCAGGTCTTGGAATTGAAGGAACATTGTTTGAAATTTGGAGCGCAATTTTGGCTGGAGTAAATTGAGGCACATGTTGGATTTGTCAGGTGCCATAGGTGCCAAAACTGTACAAATCCAACAGTTGACCTCATTTTGATAACTACAGCCCCTGGCAAAAATTATGGAATCACCTGGCTCGGGGATGTCCATTCAGTTGTTTAATTTTGTAGAAAAAAGCTGATCAAGAAATGGCACAAAACTAAAGTAATTTCAAATGGCAACTCTCTGCCTTGAAGAGACATTAAAAGATATCTTGAAAAAAAAATATGCTAGCCAGTAACAGTTGGATAAATATGGAATCACTCAATTCTAAGGAAAAAATAATGAATCACTCAATTCTGAGTCTACATCTAAAAAGGAGTGATCACACCTTGAAGAGCTGTTGCACCAAGTGGACTGACATGAATCATGGCTCCAACACGAGAGATGTCAATTGAAACAAAGGAGAGGATTAACAAACTCTTAAAAGAGGGTAAATCAACACACAATGTTGCAAGAGATGTTGGTTGTTCACAGTCAGCTGTGTCTAAAATCTGAACCAAGTATAAACAACATGGGAAGGTTGTTAAAGGGAAACATACTGGTAGACCAAGGAAGACATCAAAGCGTCAAGACTTGGAAACTTAAAGCAATATGTCTGCAAAAGAAGAAATGACAACAAAACAAATGAGGAACGAATGGGAGCAAACTGGAGTCAATGTTTGTGACCGAAGTGTAAGAAACCGCCTAAAGGAAATGGAATTTACATACAGAAAAGCTAAACAAAAGCCATCATTAACACCTAAACTGATAAAAACAAGGTTACAATGGGCTAAGGAAAAGCAATCATGGACTGTGGATGACTGGATAAAAGGCATATTCAGTGATGAATTGCGAATCTGCATTGGGCAAGGTGATGATGCTTGAACTTTTGTTTGGTGTCGTTCCAATGAGATTTATTAAGATGACTGCCTGAAGAGAACATGCAAATTTCCACAGTCATTGATGATACGGGGCTGCATGTCAGGTAAAGGCAGTGGGGAGATGGCTGTCATTACACGTTCATTTAATGCCCAAGTTTACATTGATATTTTGGACACTTTTCTTATCCCATCAATTGAAAGGATATTTGGAGATGATGAAGTCATTTATCAAGATGATAATGCATCCTGCCATAGAGCAAAAACTGTGAAAACATTCCTTGAAAGAAGACACATAAGGTCAATGTCATGGCCTGCAAATAGTCCAGATCTCAATCCAATTGAAAATCTTTGGTGGAAGTTGAAGAAAATGGTCCATGACAAGGCTCCAACCTGCAAAGCTGATCTGGCAACAGCAATCAGAGAAAGTCATTAAGTCCATGCCTCAGAGACTGCAAGCTGTTATAAAAGCCAGAGGTGGTGCAACAAAATACTAGTAATGTATTTGAGTGTTGTTATGTTTGTTTGTCATGATTCCATAATTTTTTCCTCAGAATTGAGTGATTCCATAATTTTTCCCCCTACTTGGTCTACAAAAGTAACCGTTACTAGCTAGCATATTTTTTTTTCAAGATTTCATTTACTGTTTCTTCAAGGCAGAGTGTTGCCATTTGAAATTACTTCAGTTTTGTGCCATGTTTGTAATCTGCTTTCATTCTACAAAATTAAACAACTGAATAGACATCCTCCGGGCCAGGTGATTCCATAATTTTTGCCAGGGTTGGATAACCCTCAAGGAATTCATCCAGTGGTTGACCAACTTAAATCCATAGGTGGCAAACAAAATTTTATAACATCAAGAAGTGAAAATGAAAAATATTTTTTTTTCATAAAAATGTTACTTTTGCTTAAAATGTCTACTTTTCACACAAATAACATGAATAAATTGATTGTACAGTTTGTTGAGCAATTTGTTATTCTGGATGGGGAGATAAAAAATATGTGTACTGTTTTTGTTATTGCAGAAGTATGTGAATATATTGGCGTAATTTTACAATTTTTTTTTTTTACTTTTTTACATAGTCCCTCTTTGGGATTTAAACTGTAAATGTCATTTCATTGAAAAAAAAAATACTGCACTGGTTGTAATGATGGGTCACATGGCAGCTAAGATAATGCTTTTTTGTGCCATATGACTTACTTTCTCACATTTTTCTGTGCTCTTTTAAAAACTGCATTTTATGGCTGTGTGGGCGTAGCCAGCATTGTGAGTGTATTTTCACAGCTTCTAAAGCAGGCAGATAGTGAGCTGTGTGGTGAGCTAGCATACAAGGGGTTAACATAGATTGGGAGTGAGCTGTTTGGAGCCAGATAACAGATCAGAGAAGCTTGTGCCAAGGAACGAGGAGTTTACACTGATTCTGACATTATGACACTGCATAGCAACTGTGTTGTAGGCTGAGATAATCTGATACATTGTTTCTTCATGAGCTGCTGTCAGCCGTGTAGACCACCTTATATGGTTACATGCCCGCATTCACAGTGAAGACAGATCTGACTGATAATAAACATATGTCTGTTTCATGCACTGTGCAATAGGGACACCTTGTGGAAGGTTTATGAATGGTTTTCAACGAGAATCTTCTAATAAAGTAAATTTGAAAGTTAAAATCTCTTGCTCTGCATTATTATTAAATAAAAATGTAAACAGTAGTTTCAAAATTTTATAAGTCTGATCACTGGTTTAATGCATCATGATGCAATCTATCGAAGGATAATATATTCCTTAGTCTCCAAATTGTGATTTATTTGACGCATTTCAGAGAGAATCTCCTTCATCAGAAATTACATCACATTGAATGTGTATGGCAACCCAGCACATACACTGACCAGATTGTTAAAATACAGTCTGATTGCAACAAAGAGTAAGCGTCTGGCCATGGAAGCAAGCAGTGGGAGACTGGTAAGTTTGATCTAGCTATCCTATCATATATCTACCCTATCCATCTATGCTATCTATGCTGTCTGTCTATCTTTTCTTTATTTTTACAGCATGGAAAAGACCATGCTAAAAACGCCGTCCGAGTGCTGTGCGTGTGCTGTGCGTTTTTTTTTTTTGTTTTTTTTTATTGCACCCATGCACTTGCATTTGGGGAATCTTGGCAATATCCACAGACATGCTGCAAATTTTTCTTCAGCATGTTTCTCGCTGAGAAAAAACTCAAAGATGTACATTTCACTACAGTTTAACATCGGTGAAAGTGCAATCAGACAGAATCCCCCCACCTCTGTACTGCACTGCCAGGCTCACTGCCATCATTCAGTGTTAAATTAAAGTGCCTTGGAGATGTGGACAGCTATGCAGGCTGAGTTTCATCAATGGCTGTCTCCGCTAAACTTTCAGCCAGGGAATGCCATGTGTGATAGTGGTGCGTACCTGGTGGTAGCCCTACGCTGGGGCAAACTTACATGGGCCTTGCATTGCTCATGTCCTGAACCTGTTGTCCAGCAATTCCTATGCCACTATCCTGGCTTGGATGAGCTGCTGCACAAGGCACTGTCACTGTGTGCTCATTTCTACCGTTCTCATTGACTAGCATCGCAACAGATTTCTTTTAGACACTGTTTAACCATTTGATATGAGCTGTTCTTACATGGTGGAATTCTACTCTGCACATGGTGCAGAGACTGTGGCAGGAGTAACAAGCCCTGACGCAGTATGTAATTTTGCACACAGGGACTCAAATTTAGCCAAATGTGGTGAAAATGATGCTTGCAGAGTGGGCACAGATCAAGGACCTCTGCACTCTTCTGTACACTTTCGAAATTGCTACTAAGATGGTTAGCGCTGACGATGGCATCATCAGCATCACAATTCCGGTCATCTACATGCTGGAGCAACCTTTGAAAAGTCTGTGGGATGAGGTGGTGGTACCAGAGGATGAAGAGGAGGATGCGGAAAGGATACCAATATCTTTAAGGTCTCGACTCTTGTTGCACAGGTGAGTGTAATGGGAGGGTAGAGTAGAGCACTAGAGGAGAGCTTATGGTACTAGACAAATTGCTAGTTAGGGTTCAGGAGCCGAGGAGTAAATGGAGGACGAGCATGAAGAAGTGTTGTGCACAGAACAGTCAGGAGATGAGAAAGAAATTATTTTCCTTCCTGTTCAGAAAAATCAAGGAAGCTTGATTTTTATGCCGTCACTAACACAACAAGTATAAATCGGATTGTGACGGTATCACCACTTTAAGTGTAGGTGCAGGCAGAAAATAATATACTTACAATTACGGTTATCTGCCGCGACACTACTATTATATGATAAATGAAAGTAATGAGTGGCACTAGAAACATGAGGATCAAGTGAATGTGTGAATTGCAGAAGCTGCCCTAAGGTAAATACGATAAAATGGAGATCTTAGTTTCCAATAATGGCCACTAGAGGGTAAGCTTTGCATCCACTTACAAGGAGCTCTCCACTGCCAAGTCCTAACACTATGCCCTGGTGAGTTGTGAATGTGAATGGGTTTATATGCCAAAGGTCTAATTGGGAACGATGAAAAGGTGTGTGTAGGGCTCTCACAGTGGTGTCCATGTGTGGACACCAAACTAAGGAAAGGGGGAAGGGGAAATAATATAGTGGGAGCTCAGTCAAAAATAAGCAATATATAAATCGGATTATGACGGCATCACCACTTTAAGCGTAGGTGCATGCAGAAAATAATATACTTACAATTACGGTTATCTGCCGCGACACTACTATTATATGATAAATGAAAGTAATGAGTGGCACTAGAAACATGAGGATCAAGTGAATGTGTGAATTGCAGAAGCTGCCCTAAGGTAAATACGATAAAATGGAGATCTTAGTTTCCAATAATGGCCACTAGAGGGTAAGCTTTGCATCCACTTACAAGGAGCTCTCCACTGCCAAGTCCTAACACTATGCCCTGGTGAGTTGTAAATGTGAATGGGTTTATATGCCAAAGGTCTAATTGGGAACGATGAAAAGGTGTGTGTAGGGCTCTCACAGTGGTGTCCATGTGTGGACACCAAACTAAGGAAAGGGGGAAGGGGAAATAATATAGTGGTAGCTCAGTCAAAAATAAGCAATATATAAATCGGATTATGACGGCATCACCACTTTAAGCGTAGGTGCAGGGAGAAAATAATATACTTACAATTACGGTTATCTGCCGCGACACTACTATTATATGATAAATGAAAGTAATGAGTGGCACTAGAAACATGAGGATCAAGTGAATGTGTGAATTGCAGAAGCTGCCCTAAGGTAAATACGATAAAATGGAGATCTTAGTTTCCAATAATGGCCACTAGAGGGTAAGCTTGGCATCCACTTACAAGGAGCTCTCCACTGCCAAGTCCTAACACTATGCCCTGGTGAGTTGTGAATGTGAATGGGTTTATATGCCAAAGGTCTAATTGGGAACGATGAAAAGGTGTGTGTAGGGCTCTCACAGTGGTGTCCATGTGTGGACACCAAACTAAGGAAAGGGGAAGAGGAATAATATAGTGGGAGCTCAGTCAAAAATAAGCAATATATAAATCGGATTATGACGGCATCACCACTTTAAGCGTAGGTGCAGGCAGAAAATAATATACTTACAATTAGGGTTTCTGCCGCGACACACTATATATGATAAATGAAAGTAATGAGTGGCACTAAAACTTGAGGATCAAGTGAAATGTGTGAATTGCAGAAACTGCCCTAAGGTAAATACGATAAATGGAGATCTTAGTTTCCAATAATGGCCACTAAGGGTAAGCTTTGCATCCACTTACAAGGAGCTCTCCACTGCCAAGTCCTAACACTATGCCCTGGTGAGTTGTGTGAATGTGAATGGGTTTATATGCCAAAGGTCTAATTGGAACGATGAAAAGGTGTGTGTAGGGCTCTCACAGTGGTGTCCATGTGTGGACACCAAACTAAGGAAAGGGGAAGAGGAAATAATATATGGGTAGCTCAGTCAAAATAATTAACAATATAAATCGGATTATGAGCGCTCACCACTTTAAGCGTAGGTGCAGGCAGAAAATAATATACTTACAATTACGGTTATCTGCCGCGACTACTATTATATGATAAATGAAAGTAATGGTGGCACTAGAAACTGAGGATCAAGTGGAATGTGTGAATTGCAGAAGCTGCCCTAAGGTAAATACGATAAAATGGAGATCTTAGTTTCCAATAATGGCCACTAGAGGGTAAGCTTGGCATCACTTACTTAAGGAGCTCTCCACTGCCAAGTCCTAAATATGCCCTGGTTAGTTGTGATGTGAATGGGTTTATATCCCAAAGGTCTAATTGGAACGATGAAAAGGTGTGTGTAGGGCTCTCACAGTGGTGTCCATGTGTGGACACCAAACTAAGGAAAGGGGAAGGGAAATAATATGTGGGAGCTCAGTCAAAAATAAGCATATATAAATCGGATTATGACGGCATCACCACTTTAAGCGTAGGTGCAGGCAGAAAATAATATACTTACAATTACGGTTATCTGCCGCGCACTACTATATTATGATATAATGAAAGTAATGAGTGCACTAGAAACATGAGGATCAAGTGAGGTCAAGTTTTTGACTGAGCTCCCACTATATTATTTCCCCTTCCCCCTTTCCTTAGTTTGGTGTCCACACATGGACAACACTGTGAGAGCCTACACACACCTTTTCATCGTTCCCAATTAGACCTTTGGCATATAAACCCATTCACATTCACACACATCACCAGGGCATAGTGTTAGGACTTGGCAGTGGAGAGCTCCTTGTAAGTGGATACAGAGTACCCTCTAGTGGCCATTATTGGAAGCTAAGATCTCCATTTTATCGTATTTACCTTAGGGCAGCTTCTGCAATTCACAGCATTCACTTGATCCTCATGTTTCTAGTGCACTACATTATTTCATTTATCATATAGTAAGTAGTGTGCGCAGATAACCGTAATTGTAACTAACACAACAAGGTCTTGGGCCTCATGGATGCGTTAGACACATGAGCGCCTTCTTGGTGCATTATCTGCAACATGATTCCTTATTGTTATGATTTCAGTTAGCAATGACTACTGGATTGGCACAATGTTTGATCCGCTGTATAAGAGTAAAGTATGCCAGATGCTTCTTCCCCTGGAAAGGGACTTGCGCATGCTGCAGTATAAAAAAAAATCTTGTAGACAACCTTAGGACTATCACTTGTGCAGTCAATAAGGGAAGAGTGTGCAGACGCCAATATCTCCATGATGGATCCTGGGAGTTACTGGATAGTGTCTGGCTTCCACTTGTGCAGTCAGAAAAAGGAAAATCTGGACTCCACACAAGTCTTCAAATCATCAAAACTGACCTTTATTGAAGTTACATTAAAATACACAAATTGTATGGACTACAAACCATGAGGACGAAGCCTTACATGTTTTGATAGTATTAATAATAGGCATAACCATGTTAAAAATCACACTGTTTTATTTATAAAACACAAGTGAAACACCTGCAACAAATCTACAGTTGATTAGCTTAAAGACGCTGTCTTACCACGGAAACCCCTAAAGGGGAAGGAAAACATGGAAAGGGTTAAAGGTTAATACATGACACAAAGAGCCACATACAAAACTATAGGGTAGGTCCACAAATTCTATACATACTTCTGTGCTTATACTTGTCTCACAGCACATTTTTCTGATACACCAAATATATACATTTCAGTATGCATAAAAAACCCAATAAATGCCTGATCAATTTTGTAACTCACATGTGGATACCACACAGTTCATAATGTACAAAGAATGTAAATATATTTACATAGAATTCAGGTATTTATTAACACAAACACATCTTGCCTATCATTCAATAAAAAAACATGAGATCATTTTTATAATTCAGCCCTAGTGGATAGCTGGCATCTAATGCCAGTATCCAATAAGCTTCTCTGTTTTGGATAGACCGTTCCCTGTCCCCTCCGCGGACCAGCTTATTCACATGTTCAACCCCTTTCACTCTTAAACTCCCCAAATTGCCAGCCTGGCAATCTCTCAAGTGTCGGGATAAGCCAGAGATAGATCCACCCGTATTTGCTTGCGGATCAGCACCAGAAATGTTTTCGGCCATATGTTTCTTTAATGAGTGGGTTGTACAACTAATATAGTACTTATGACAGATATTACAAATGGCCATATATACTATACAGTGCCTACAAGTAGAATTCAACCCCCTGCAGATTTAGCTGGTTGACACATGCTGAATTAACTTGGCATTGTGACATTTGGACTGTAGATTAGCCTGGAAGTGGGAAATGCAGTGCCACAAAAAATTTTTTTTTTTTTTTTTTTTTAAAGCATTAAAAGTTAATTCAGAGGGTCATTTATTATTCAACCCCACAAACCACCAGCATTCTGTTTGGTCCCCTAAAGTATTAAGAAGTAGTTAGGCACAAAGAACAATGAGCTTCACATGTGTGGATTAATTATCTCTTTTGCCAGCCTTTTCTGACTATTTAAGACCCTCCCCAAACTTGTGAACAGCACTCAACATGGTCAACATGGGAAAGACAAAGGAGCATTCCAAGGCCATCAGAGACAAGATCGTGGAGGGTCACAAGGCTGGCAAGGGGTACAAAATCCTTTCCAAGGAGTTGGGCCTACCTGTCTCCACTGTTGGGAGCATCATCCGGAAGTGGAAGGCTTATGGAACTACTGTTAGCCTTCCAAGGCCTGGACAGCCTTTGAAAGTTTCCTCCCGTGCCGAGGCCAGGCTTGTCCGAAGAGTCAAGGTTAACCCAAGGACAACAAGGAAGGAGCTCCGGGAAGATCTCATGGCAGTGGGGACATTGGTTTCAGTCAATACCATAAGTAACGTACTCCACCGCAATGGTCTCCGTTCCAGACGAGCCTGTAAGTTTCCTTTACTTTCAAAGCGTCATGTCAAGGCTCGTCTACAGTTTGCTCATGATCACTTGGAGGACTCTGAGACAGACTGGTTCAAGGTTCTATGGTCTGATGAGACCAAGATTGAGATCTTTGGTGCCAACCACACACGTGACGTTTGGAGACTGGATGGCACTGCATACGACCCCAAGAATACCATCCCTACAGTCAAGCATGGTGGTGGCAGCATCATGCTGTGGGGCTGTTTCTCAGCCAAGGGGCCTGGCCATCTGGTCCGCATCCATGGGAAGATGGATAGCACGGCCTACCTGGAGATTTTGGCCAAGAACCTCCGCTCCTCCATCAAGGATCTTAAGATGGGTCGTAATTTCATCTTCCAACAAGACAACGCCCCAAAGCACACAGCAAGAAAACCAAGGCCTGGTTCAAGAGGGAAAAAATCAAGGTGTTGGAGTGGCCTAGTCAGTCTCCTGACCTTAACCCAATTGAAAACTTGTGGAAGGAGCTCAAGATTAAAGTCCACATGAGACACCCAAAGAACCTAGATAACTTGGAGAAGATCTGCATGGAGGAGTGGGCCAAGATAACTCCAGAGACATGTGCCGGCCTGATCAGGTCTTATAAAAGACGATTATTAGCTGTAATTGCAAACAAGGGTTATTCCACAAAATATTAAACATAGGGGTTGAATAATAATTGACCCACACTTTTATGTTTAAAATTTTATAAAAATTCAATTGAGCAACATAACTTTTGGTTTGTAAGATTTATGCTTCTGTTAATAAATCCTACTCTCGTTTGCAGTTTGAAGGCTCTAACTTATTGGCATCTTATCAAACCAGCTAAATCTGCAGGGGGTTGAATACTACTTGTAGGCACTGTATGTGTAGTATTGCGATTTACATAAGATGTATTCTTGAAAATTTGTGTGAAAAAAAAGTACTATTTCCTTATTACGGATTAATTTGTGAAGCATCTGGGGGTTCAAAGTGCTCACCACCGATCTACATACATTCCTTTGGGGGTCTAGTTTCCGCAAAAATGAAAAAGTACTTTTTTTTCCATAAAAATTTTCTTTTTTCATTTTTATGGATCAATTTGGAGAGCAGACACCATGTTGCGTATGGAGTCCCTGTGTGCCTAAACATTGGAGCTTCCCCACAAGTGACCCCATTTTGGAAACAAGACCCCCCAAGGAACGTATCTAGATGTATAGTGAGCACTTTGAATCCCCAGGCGCTTCACAAATTGATCCGTAATAAAGAAATAGTACTTATTTTTCACACAAATTTTCTTTTTTTACTTTTACAGATCAATTTGTGAAGAGACTGGGGGTTAAAAATGCTCACTATGCATCTATATACGTTACTTGGGAGGTCTAGTTTTCAAAATGGGGTCACTTGTGGTGGAGCTCCATTGTTAGCAGACACCATGTTGCGTATGGAGTCACTGTGTGCCTAAACATTGGAGCTTCCCCACAAGTGACCCCATTTTGGAAACTAGACCACCCAAGGAACATATCTAGATGTATAGTGAGCACTTTGAACCCCCAGGTGCTTCACAAATTTATCCGTAATAAGGAAAAAGTACTTTTTTTTCACACAAATTTTCTTTTTTCATTTTTACGGATCAATTTGTGAAGCACCTGGGAGTTCAAAGTGCTCACTATGCATTTAGATATGTTCCTTCTGGAGTCTAGTTTCCAAAATAGGGGAGCTCCAATGTTTAGGCACACAAGGGCTCTCCATACGCGACATGGTGTCCGCTAATAATTGGAGCTAATTTTCCATTTAACTTGTTAGCAGACACCATGTCACATATGGAGAGCCCTTGTGTGCCACCAGCATTGTCACCAGCACAAGGGCAACTGGAAGAGTTGGGGTACAACACCAGAAAATGGTGCCTCTAATAAATGCGCTGTTTTCTCGGGTCGCTGTGGGTTGCAATTCGCAGAGTTGGGGGCCCACAACATTTGGGTCTTTCCACGCTGAGGATTCCAGTCCCCAAGCTGCCAAGTAGTACCTGGCTGGCAACCAAAAATACGGCAAAGATTCATGTAATTTTATTTGTAGAATTGAAAAAAAATTGACGTGGATCTTCGCCATATTTTTGGTCCAGCCAGGTGCAACTTGGCAGCTACGGACTGCGAACAACTCCCAGCTGCCTCGTTGTACCTGGCTGGCAACCAAAAATACAGTGAAGTCCATTTTTTTTTATATATAGCACAGATTTTAGAAAAGAAAATGACGTGGGGCTCCGCCATATTTTTGGTCCAGCCAGGTACAATGTGGCAGCTACGGATTGCCACCAACCCCCAGCTGCCTTATTGTACCTGGCTGGACCAAAAATACAGCAAAGCCCTTTTTTTTATTTATAGAAATAATTTTAGAAAAGAATGAAGTAGGGCTCCACCATATTTTTGGTCCAGCCAGATACAACTAGGCAGCTGGGAGCTGGAATCCTCAGCATGGAGAGGCCCAAGCGTTCTGGGCCCCCCATGCTGCGAATTGCAGCCCGCAGCCGCCCCAGAAAATGGCGCATTCATTGAAACGCCATTTTCTGCCGCTGTACCCAGACTCTTCCAGTTGCCCTGGTGCCAGTGGCAAACTGGATAATAAAGGGGTTAATGCCAGCTTTTTTATTGGCTGCTGGCACTAAGCCTGAGATTCATAATGTCGGGCCAATGTTAGACCCAGCCATTAGGAATCTCTAGTAAATAGTAAAAAAAAAATACAACACACAGAGAAAAATGTTTTATTTGAAAAAAAGACACACAAAATTCAGACTCCATCTTTATTATAAAGATCCGACGTAGTCCACAACGAAGGTCCCGCGACGCTCGATCGCCTCCGACGTAGTCCTAAACGATGGTCCTACGACACTCGATCGCTTCTGCTACATCCAGAGACTGCAGAGACTGCAGCAAGGGAACAAGTGTCCTCTTCCTACAGTCTCCGGGGTTACACTGATGGTGTACTGTATGGCAATGATCTGTCATATAGTGCACCATGACTCTGATCCCAGAGACTACAAGAGGACACTTGATCCCTTGTTGTAGTCTCTGGGGTCAGAGTCATGGTGCACTGTATGGCAATGATCTGCCATACCGTGTATCATGACTGTGACCCCAGAGACTACAACAAGGGATCAAGAGTCCACTTGTTGTAGTCTCTGGGGCCAGAGTCATGGTACACGGTACAGCAGATCATTGCCATACAGTGCATCATGACTGTGACCTCAGAGACTACAAGAGGATACCTGATCCCTTGTTGTAGTCTATAGGGTGAGAGTCATGGTGCACAGTAAAGCAGATCATTGCCATACAGTGCACCATGACTCTCATGCACCCATCCATCCATCCACCCATGCACCCATCCATGCATCTACCATCCATCCATGCACGCATTCATCCACCCATGCATGCACCATCTATGCATGCACCCATCCATGCACCATCCATGCACCCATGCATGCACCATCCATCTATGCATGCACCCATCCATGCATGCACCCACCCATCCATCCATGCACCCATCCATGCACCCATCTATCCATGCATGCACCCATCCATCCATACATGCACCCATACATGCACCATCCAAGCACCCAAGCATGCATCCATTCATTCATACTCACCTTGGTGCGGAGGAGCAGCCCAGGAGAGGAGGAGGGGCGCCACAGCGACAGAGGCAGACTGGCTGGAACGAGGAGCGGTGAGAGGGGACACGGGGATAGTTAAAGGGTGCGGAGTGAAAGGTGGGGGCTATCTAGAGTGGGAGGGGGCTAGGGAGGGGGAGAGCACCCGCAGCACCCGGCGAGAGGAAAGGAGGATGCCCGGCGGGTGCAGCGGCACTGCGCTGGAGGCGCGGTGAGAGAGGACATGGAAATTGGAGGTGGGGGGCATAAGGGAGGGGTGGGGAGGTGTTCTGAAGCATGGGGGGGCTGAGGAGGGGGAGGGCACCCACCGACCCACCCTTCCATATCTGATTGGAAAGCTCCAATCAGATCTTGAAGGGGTGACTTGCTCTGATTGGCAGTTCACTTTCAACTGCCAATCAGAGCGACTTTAGCCACGGGGGGGCTAAGCCACCCCCCTTGGGCTAAATTATAGGTCCTTGCGACCCTGCAGCTCCGGTGACTTGTCAATGACCCTGTCACCGGAGCTGCAGGATCGCAAATAACCCATGACGTTATAGAGACGTCATAGGTCGGGAACGCACTCACTTTCATGACGTCTCTATGATGTCAAAGGTCAGGAAGGGGTTAGTAAGGAGTTCCCACTGATGGATTTGTGATATAGAGATGTAATAATTATTTTGGACACTGCATCGCTCATCAGCTTCAAATCCAAAATGGGAGCACAGACCCCAAAATCAACCAAGATAAACTGTAGATTGAATGTATTGGTATTAATATACCGCAAAAAAGATTCCAAATCCAATGGCAGGCACACACCTGATGACCTGGTCCAGATAATGACGCCATTATAATATTTTTATTGTGAGTCAATTGATGCCACTTTCATGGTATCTATTTGATATGTGAAGACTTTTATTGAGGTGTCTTTGTTGTGTGTTTTGTGAATTTAGCAGGGCTCACTTAGCAATCTGCCTACACCTGTCACTCATCTCCCTATTCCTAATCAATGTTGAAACTTGAAATACTTGGCCAGGCCTTATCCTATCCATCCATAATGCACAATAATAAAAAATGTAACTAGATGGCACTTTTCCTGGTGTCTGTACCTAATTCAAACTGTTTTGGCAGCTTTTGGGCCCCTATAAAGGTGTTTCTATACCTTTGATTTTGACTCCCATTGACTTCAATGGGCTTCAGAAGTTTGACAAACAGTTCATCTAACATGCCAATTCGGCGAGCCGAACAAACCCAAACTTCAAAAGGTTTGCTCAATTCTAGTAATAAGCCACATGCACTGGATATTCCATAAAAGTCTGATAGATGGAGTTTCATCTCTTGAACCTTAGTATGTGAGGAAAAAGAAGCATTGGTTGTGTGTCACTCCCTTCTGTTCAAGGCTTTTTTCATTAGCGCAGAACATTATTATTATTATTGTTTATTTATATAGCACCATGAATTCCATGGTGCTATACATGAGAAGGGGGTTACACACAAAATTATAGATATAGTTTACATTAAACAAATTAACAATGACAAACTGGTACAGAGGGGAGAGGACCCTGCTTACATTGTACAGGATAATGGGGAGGAGACAGAAAGTTAGGGGTGCAGCAGCTCTGGTGATAGTGAGGTGGAAGCTCCGGTGATGGTGAGGCGACAGAATGGTCATTGCAGGCTGTAAACTTTCTTGACAAGATGAGTTTTCAGGTTCCGTCTGAAAGATTCGAGGGTAGTGGATAATCGGACGTGTTGAGGTGCAAAATTCCAGATGATGGAGGAATCTTGGAGGCAATTGGGTGAGGAATGAATAAGTGTAGAAGGTCTTGGGAGGATCAAAGATTATGTGAGGGAAGATATTGGGAGATTAGTTCACAGATATAAGAAGGGGAAAGGTTGTGGATGGCTTTGTAGGTCAGTGTTAGAAGTTTGAAATGGATTCGTTGGGGGACTGGGAGCAAGTGGAGGGATTTGCAGAGGGGAGAAACAGGGGAGTAGCGACGAGAGAGGTGGATTAGTCGGGAAGCAGAGTTGAGGACAAACTGGAGAGTTGCAAGAGTATTAGCAGGGAGGCCACAGAGGAGGATGTTGCAGTAGTCAAGGCAGGAGATGATGAGGGCATGTACAAGTGTTTTAGTAGATTGAGGACTGAGGAAAGGACAGATTCTGGAAATATTTTTGAGCTGGAGGTGACAGGAGGTGGCAAAAGTATGGATGTGCGATTTGTAGGACAAGACAGAGTCGAGAGTTACTCTAAGGTAGTGGATTTCAGGTGCCAGAGAGAGTGTGATGCCATTTACAGTAATAGATAGGTCAGATGGGTAAGATACATGAGATGGAGGAAAGATGATGAGTTTGGTTTTGTCTACATTGAGTTTTAGGAAACGAGAGGAGAAGGAGGATATGGCTCACAGACTCTCCGGGATTCTGGATAGCAGACAGGTGACATCTGGGCCAGAGAGGTAGATCTGAGTGTCATCAGCATACAGGTGGTACTGAAATCCATGGGACTTCATGAGCTGTCCTAGGCCAAGGGTATAGATGGAGAAAAGTAGGGGCCCCATGACAGAGCCCTGAAGGACTCCAATAGAGAGAGGGTGGGATGAAGAGGTAGTGTGGGAGATGCTAAATGTGCGGTTGGAAAGGTATGAGGCAATCCAGGACAGGGCAAGGTCTTTGATGCCAAGGGAAGAGAGGATCTGCAGTAGGAGGGAGTGATCAACTATGTCAAAGGCATAGGACAGATCTAAAAGAAGGAGGATGGAGAAATGTCTGTTAGCTTTGGCTGTGAGTAAGTCATTAGTAATTTTTGTGAGGGCAGCTTTGGTGGAGTGGTGGGGCTGTAAGCCAGATTAGAGGTTGTCAAGGAGAAAATTAGATGATATGTGATTGGAAAGATGAGCATGGACATACAGTAGGCTGGACATAGCTATATAGCATTATCTTACTCCCCCAAATTAATAATGTTGGCCTCTGCCCAAGAGATATGTCTATTGAGTTTAGAGGTCAATCTGAAGAGGTTGCCTTGTTATCAGACAATTTAGTCTAAAGGTGCATTAAGAAACCGACATTTATATATACGGTAAAAACAGCAATTATACAATTCACAATAATTCTTATATTCAGTTATTGTGAATATCTTGGAACTTGCAGAGTGCAGCTGCATTTTTAGTGTTTGTGCCGTAACATACCTGGGAGACCCGACAAATCGCACCAAGCACAGTGAATCTAATTGAATGCCTTTAATGCACTGTAACTTGACAATGTGTCGCTTGGACTAAAAAAGGCTGTGTTGGCCTCGTGTAGACAAATACTGCCCTCTCCTCAATACGAATACTCAGGAAGGGAATTTTAACAGCTTCCATAATAGATGCTTGGAACGTTTCATTTTGTCTTATTTACCACAATACTTGCATTACTTGTCCATAACAGCTATTACCACATATTTTTACATGATGATATTTCTGAAACTTTCTTGTGTTTCTTGATATGCCTTTTTTTCTGTATTAAAACACCTTGTGAAAAAAGTAGTGAATAATAAAGTCTGGCAAATCTGAATGTATCGTCTTACCAGAACTGAACAGTCTAAAATACTACATCCACATTTTAAGAGTTAAAAGCAGGTTATATTGAGAACTGTGAGACTTCTCTGCCCCGGCCCATGTTTTGTACCTAAACAAGAGAGAAAAGATCACATTTCTGACTTATGAAAAGAAGACTTATACCACAGAAAAGAGAAGCACTTAACCTGAGAGGAGCCAGGACCTAGACTCAGATGACATGCCGGGGAAAGAGACCAATTACAATGGAACATTGGATAGTCTAGACCAGAGACACAACTACAGATTGGATGTTACTGAGACTTTGGGCTGGCTTACAGCCATGTATAAAATTGCTTATGTAGCAAAGAGATTAAAAAATGATTCATTAAATGAGCTTATTATTCATATCCACACTAATAATGACACTGGTGTAATAGGATTTTAATCCATGTGAATTGTACTTGTGAGTATTTCTAGCGCTAAACACCACCCCTTTTTTTCTCTGTAGGCTATAAAGATGCGCTTCTGTTGTCTGTTCAACCCGTATTTTGGATGTTGATTGATTGATTAATTAATAAAAAACACACATTACAAAATACAATATATTAAGCGGCCGTCACACGCTACGACATCTTGAAAGATATCGCTTGAACGCGCCAGATTAAACATCGCTTGAACGATGTCTGTGCGTGTGACGGCAAGATACGACGAGCGATACATGATCAAATCGCAAGATCGAGATCTGAGCTCCGGACCTCACATCTTGCGATGAACGATTAAACAATCTGCTTCATCGTGGTGTATAACACCACGATGAGCGATCTCCCAGCGGCAGAGCCTATGCTGGGAGATGGTAACTATGGTACACGTCGGGTAACTAAGCGACGCGCGGCGCCTAGTAACCCGATGTGTACCATAGTTACCAGCGATCTCGCTGGCCCACATCGCTGGTGAGTCTGTCTGTGTGACATCTCACCAGCAATGTGAGCGATATTGTAAGCGATCGTGCGTGCACGTGATCGCTAACAATATCACTAGCGATATCGTAGCGTGTGACGGCCGCTTTACAAATTACAAAGTAATCTGAGATAGACGGGGGTTGTATCCCAATTGGGTGTGAGATGCCTCCTAACCTCTATAGAATATGAGGGTACGGTATGAATAGTGGGAGTGGGATTATCAGGACCAACACTGTAGAATCAGGTTTTTAGGACCATGTAGTTAATGCTTCCTTGATTCTTTGTGGATTTTTCCGAAATTTATCATGTTGACCAGGTGCTGTGGTCCTTTTCAGAAATCTATCATGTAGAAATTATAGATTTTAGGGAGGGTGTTTGTTATTTTGGAGATGATCTTTTACCATTTACCTATTGCTAAATACCTTAGGATGATCTCTTAGGGCCCCTTTACACACGGGTACATTTGTAGCTTGTCACCAGGTAACTTACTGGTTGCAGTGAAATCATGGATACATGATTCCATTTGTACACAGCAACAAGATAGAACCATGTATAGAAATTAACAAAGCACATATAGAGGTAACCGCATTACAGGATATAGAGAAAAGGGATAAACACCTATCCACTCCAATTCAATGTTTTTTTTTCACTTCATTTATTTAAGATATAATTAACAAAAAAACCCTAACCAACAATACATGGAAAAAATTGTATGCCATTCCTCGCATCCTTAAGGGTACCTTTACACGCGGCTACATTTGTAGCTTGTCACCAGGTAACTTACTGGTTGCAGTGAAATCATGGATACATGGTTCTATCTTGTTGCTGTGTACAAATGGAATAATCTCTCCATGATTTCACTGCAACCAGTAAGTTACCTGGTGACAAGCTACAAATGTAGCCGCGTGTAAAGGTACCCTTAAGGATGCGAGGAATGGCATACAATTTTTTCCATGTATTGTTGGTTAGGGTTTTTTTGTTAATTATATCTTAAATAAATGAAGTGAAAAAAAAACATTGAATTGGAGTGGATAGGTGTTTATCCCTTTTCTCTATATCCTGTAATGCGGTTACCTCTATATGTGCTTTGTTAATTTCTGTATCAGCTAAAAGAGCTGCACCTGTATAGCTAATCTGCAGCTGTCTGTTCTTTTCAGTGATTGATAAAGACCTTTTCTTTGGTTGTTTATACTTATTCACATAGGTTTTATAGGATTTTAATCTACAATACTATGCAAAATCTTTGAACAGGTATGGAAGAATGTAGCAAAGAATACTTTCAAAAATAGAAATAAACAATTAACACTTCTATCAGTTAATAAAATGCAAAGTAAATGAATAAAAGAGAAATCTAAAAAAGAAACTTATACCAACCTGTGTTAACCTGTCCAGGCCCTCCGCTGCTCACTGCCCAATGTCCAGGCTTTAGAGTCACCTTTTCGTTCCCCCGCCTCGAGCCATTTCTTGCAAATCTGTTCAATCTAGGCCAGAAATTCTGACCATGACAAGACCTTAGAGATTATTGAGTTTCACATGTCCATGACCACCACATAACAGCAAAAAGAATAGGAGTGAGCGGTGGGTAGTGGTGCTTGTTTCCAATCCTTTGAGCCTCTTTCTCTTGGCCTGTTTCTTTTTGTCCCCATATAGATTTTGCTTCTCTAAGGCCAGCTTCACACTGCGGCATGATCCGGTCCGGAGCTGTCCGGGATGACCCAGACGGCCGTGGACCGGATCACCACACAGGATTGGGGGGCAGTTCCCGCTGCTGATAAGTCAGGACCGCGAGCGCCTGGGTCATCGGTGGGCGCTGCACACCGGACCGGAGGGCATATTAGCCCCCCAGTCCTGTGTGCTGATCCGGTCCACGGCTGTCTGGGTCATCCCGAACAGCCCCGGACCGGATCACGCCGCAGTGTGAAGCGGCCCTAACACAGGTCACTGCAAGCCTCTGCGTTTTCCTTTATAGTTAAAGAAATATATGTTTTTGTCTAAATGTGCTCTCAGGATTTAAACTCCTGCATAAAAGGCAAGAGCTATGTAAATGAGCTATACGCTGCAAAACTAAGTATAGGAAGATTCTTTTTTACCTTAAAAAGCTAAGTGGTATCCTTCTTCACAGGCATATTGCACTGGTATATACAGTTGTGGCCAAAAGTATTGACACCCCTGCAATTCTGTCAGATAATACTCAGTTTCTTCCTGAAAATGATTGCAATCACAAATTCTTTGGTATTATTATCTTCATTTAATTTGTCTTCAATGAAAACACAAAAAGAATTGTCCTAAAGCCAAATTAGATATAATTCCACACCAAACATAAAAAAGGGGGTGGACAAAAGTATTGGCACTGTTAGAAAAATCATGTGATGCTTCTCTAATTTGTGTAATTAACAGCACCTGTAACTTACCTGTGGCACCTAACAGGTATTGGCAATAACTAAATCCCACTTGCGGCCAGTTGACATGGATTATAGTTAACTCAACCTCTGTCCTGTGTCCTTGTATGTACCACATTGAGCATGGAGAAAAGAAAGAAGACCAAAGAACTATCTGAGGACTTGAGAAACCAAATTGTGAAGAAGCATGAGCAATTTCAAGACTACAAGTCCATCTCCAAAGACCTGAATGTTCCTGTTTCTACCGTGTGCAGTGTCATCAAGCAGTTTAAAGCCCATGGCATTGTGGCTAACCTCCCTAGATGTGGACGGAAAGAAAAATTGATGAGAGATTTCAACGCAAGATCCAAACAAGTTCAAGCTGCCCTGCAGTCCGAGGGTACAACAGTGTCAACCCGTACTATCCGTCGGCGTCTGAATGAAAAGGGACTGTAGGGTAGGAGACCCAGGAAGACCCCACTTCTTACCCCGAGACATAAAAAAGCCAGGCTGGAGTTTGTCAAAACTTAACTGAGAAAGCCTACAACGTTTTGGAAGAATGTTCTCTGGTCAGATGAGACAAAAGTAGAGCTTTTTGGGCAAAGGCATCAACATAGAGTTTACAGGAGAAAAAAAAGAGGCATTCAAAGAAAAGAACACGGTCCCTACAGTCAAACATGGCAGAGGTTCCCTGATGTTTTGGGGTTGCTTTGCTGCCTCTGGCACTGGACTGCTTGACAATGTGCATGGCATTATGAAGTCTGAAGACTACCAACAAATTTTGCAGCATAATGTAGGGCCCAGTGAGAGAAAGCTAGGTATCCCTCAGAGGTCATGGGCCTTCCAGCAGGACAATGACCCAAAACACTCTTCAAAAAGCACTAGAAAATGGTTTGAGAGAAAGCACTGGAGACTCCTAAGGTGGCCAGCAATGAGTCCAGACCTGAATCCCATAGAACACCTGTGGAGAGATCTAAAAATGGCAGTTTGGCGAAGGCACCCTTCAATTATCAGGGACCTGCAGCAGTTTGCCAAAGAAGAATGGTCTAAAATTCCAGCAGAGCATTGTAAGAAACTCATTGATGGTTACCGGAAGCGGTTGATCGCAGTTGTTTTGGCTAAACGTTGTGCAACCAAGTATTAGGCTGAGGGTGCCAATACTTTTGTCTGGCCCATTTTTGGAGTTGTGTGAAATGATCAATGTTTTGCTTTTTGCTTCATTCTCTTTTGTGTTTTTTCATTGAAGACAAATTAAATGAAGATAATAATACCAAAGAATTTGTGATTGCAATCATTTTCAGGAGATGTAGAGATACACAGCCTTAGGGTGCCTTCACACTGCGGCACGATCCGGTCCGGGGCTGTCCGGAATGACCCTGATAGCCGCGGACTGGATCAGCACACAGGACTGGAGGGCTAATATGCCCTCCGGTCCGGTGTGCAGCCGCACACAGTTCCTGCTGCTGATAAGTCAGGACCGCGGATGCCACGGTCCAGACCTGTCAGCGGCTCCAGCTGCATGCGCTGCACACCGGACCGGAGGGCAAATTGGCCCTCCAGTCCTGTGTGCTGATCCAGTCCGCGGCTGTCAGGGTCATCCCGGACAGCCCCGAACCAGATCACGCCTCAGTGTGAAGGCACCCTTAGACTAGCCCAAAGGAGGACAGGTGAATCCCAGAGTGGGCATTTGTGTAGCAGGGTGCCCCCACCCCTTATATGAACAATAGTTGGAACAATAAACTTGATTCTTAATGTCCAAAAAAAAGGTAGCATCTAATCATTGATTTAACAAATTCACCAGTTTGCCATTATATAAGCCCATAAGTGAATTTGTGAACTCTGTTAGCACTTTTATGTATCTGAGCAGTGGGCTTCCAGAATCAATGTTAATAGGCCCTTGGCACTCCACTCCAACAACTCCACTCCAACAACACATTTCATATATGCATTTCTATATATCAGTCCATTTGTAATACCTATTTCTGAAAGGTAAATTAAAAGTCCAAGAGATTTAGTTTCCTACAAAATGATTAAAAAGCTAATTAAAAACAATTAATCACAATAGTCACACTTTTTAATCCACTATTTAAAAAAAAAAAAAAATACACAAATACCATGTACATATACAGTATTTGTTATTTCTATAATCATAAGAACCTGTATAATGGGGTACAATATTACATATTATTTATTGTTTGGTTAAGGTCGTGAAAAAATTGCATGCTTATTTGTTTTTTCTCCATTAAATCCACAAAAGATAGAACAAATGTAACACTAATGGTGGGTTTACACACAAGGATATCGTTAACGATATCCTTAGAAAAGTCACGTGACTGAAATCGTTCGAACGATATGTAATTATCGTTAGTGCGTTGTCAGACACAGGGATATCTTTAACGATGTTCATTCTGGCAGCGCGCCAGAATCATAGGGAAAACTGTCAATCCGGAGGCGGAAGAATGGCGTTAACAATAATGTGCCAGCGCTGTGACAGCAGCACTGGCAAATTATTGTTTGTATATTGGTACCTTTACACGCCGCGACGGCAGGCTGGATACATCCCGCTACTTCACGTGCACGAGCACGCTCAAACGGTTACAAACGGTCAACGCACCCTCTTTACACGCCGCCACAAGGTGCGCTACGCCACGCTACATCTATAGCTAGCTACATCGCCGGGTGTCTCAAGTAGCCAGCTGTAGCTCATTTACACACCGCTATAACCAGCTACTATGGGCGGACCTGGTGCAGCAGGGACAGCACATAGGCGTGCCACAATTGTGGATTACGAGCCGTCCGTACGCTGATAGGACGAAGCAATAAAATCCTGATTGGGCAGGCATCGCAGGAGGCTGAGTAATACAGCACGCTCAAGCAATTGTGTAGTGTGACTCGTCAGCTCCTTAAATATGCCTCCCTATGCAGCGACTACCAATCGTCATGCAGCAGCTTCCACCAATGATCGCACATGGGGCGCGGTAACATGGAGCCAGGGTCACGCCTTTGCTACATTGCATCTACATCGCAGGCTGTCCCGAGTTCCCTTCCGTTGCCTCTTTACACGCCGATACAGCTCGCTACCATCGGCGAAGTAGCCATCAGTTTTCGAGCAGAGCTAGGAAACAGATGTATCTGTTGCCGGCTGTAGCGTCACGTCTTCAGACGCCGCTACGACGGGCTACATTGGCGCTACAAGCTACATTTGTAGCCTGTAGCGGGATGTATCCAGCCTGCCGTCGCGGCGTGTAAAGGGCCCTTAAGTGTTTTAGAATTTTTTTAATTAAATTTCCGTGCCTGATTTTACATGTAAAGCCGCTCCTGCAGCTCTGTGCTACATGTCGGCACAGAGCTGCAGGAGCGGGTATGAAGCCGGTGTTGTAGGGGTTAATGTTATTGTGCCACATGGCCCCAGAGAGTGCCCACACTCCCCTGGAGCTATGTAGCCCATTACATTGGCAGCGCAGGGGTTAAATCATCCAGTTAGCAGAAGCCGCACAATGTCGGCTCTGCTACATTCCTTCATAAAATGCCAGCGGCTCCTGTCATTGTACAGTGCGCCGTGAACAATTGCTAAACAGCTCCCTGAATAGGGAACTGTAGCAAGTACTAATGCTCAATCCGTACTGTAGCCGTCTCTGTCCATGGTGCTGATCGCTTCAGCATTAATAACTATGGCCAGCGCACATTGAAACTCTGGTGCGCCGGCTATACTTATTAATGCTGAAGCGATCAGCACCATGGACAGAGATGGGTACAGTACGCATCTAGCGTTAGTACCTGCTACAGCTCCCTATTCAGGGAGCTGTTTAGCAATTGTTCACGGCGCACTGTACAATGACAGGAGCCGCTGGCTTTTAAACAATGATTGTAGCAGAGCCGACAGTGTGCGACTTCTAAAAACTAAATGATTCCACCACTGCACTCGCAAGGATTTATGCTACATGGCTCAAGGGAGTGTGGGCACTCTCTGGGGCCATGTGGCACAATATTATTAACTGCTTAAACACCGGGTTCATAGCTGCTTCTGCAGCTCTGTGCCGAAATGTAGCATGTAGAAATAAAAGTCTTTTGAACAATATCGTTCAAAAGGTTTCACACTGAATGATGTGACACATCGTTCGGACGTTAATTGGACGACGAACGATAGATTTGAGGTCAGGATCTCAAATCTAGGATGAACGATCCAACGATCTTTCCATCCTATATCGTTCGTTTACACGCAACGACGCCTGAACGATATCTTTTGAATGATCACTTATCTGTGACGTTTCAAGGATATCATTCAGGATATCCTAGCATGTAAACCCACCATTAGGCTGGTTTCACACTGCAGTTTTTTCCCTGATCAGGTTCGATCAGGTTTGTGTGACAAAACCAGGAGTGTCTCCAAAACTCAGAACAGGTGTCAATCTTTCAATTATAGTTTTTCTCTGCAAGCTTTACTCCTGATTCCTCTCCTGTTTTTGACACACAAACCTGATCAAACCTGATCAGGGAAAAAACTGCAGTGTGAAACCAGCCTTAGGTGTTTAGCAAAATAGCAGTTATGGTACCTTTACACGCGGCAACATTTCTAGGGTGTCAACAGGTAACTTACAGGTTGCAGTGAAATCATGGAGACATTATTCCATTTGTACACAGCAATAAGATAGAACCTTGTCTCCATGATTTCACTGCAACCAGTAAGTTACCTGTAGCCACCCTAGAAATGTAGCCGCGTGTAAAGGTACCATTACAGTTTGTCTAAAAAAAATAAAACAAACCTAAAATATTGAAATCTACATAAAAATAAAAATGAATGCCTGATACAACTATATAAAACTAACAAATGCATCACAGAAATGTCATGGTGGGTATATATAGCTGCTAAGTATAAGTAGTCAACACATCTCCAATTTTTAGATATTCAGCACCTTGTGAAAGGATACACCCCCTTGGCAGTTTTCATGCCTACAACTGTGAACATTTGGTTTTCATTTTATTGTGAATCAAACAACAAATTGGACGAAATAACTGAAAACTTCAGTGTGTATTCACCCCCCTAGAGTCAGTACTTTGTAGAACCTCATTTTGTGGCAATTACAGCTTCAAGTCGATTTGGATAAGTCTCTATGAGCTTCCCACATCTTAACATTGAGAGTTTTGCCCATTCCTCAAGGCAAAACTGCTTCAGCATCTTCAAGTTAAAAGGTTTCCTCTGGTGAACAGCAATCTTCAAGTCTAACCACACATACTCAGTTGGATTAAGGTCTGGGCTTTGACTAGACCACTTCAATACATTTCCCCTTAAAACATTCAAGGGTTGCTTTAGCAGTATATTTTGAGTCATTGTCTTGTTGGAAGGTGAAAATCCCTTATGGTACCTTTACACGCCGCCACAACAGGACGGATACCAACGGCTACTTCACGTGCACGAGCACGCCCGAACGGTTACCAATGGGAAACGCACCCTCTTTACACGCCGCCACAAGGTGCGCTACGCTACGCTACATCTACAGCTAGCTACATCGCCGGGTGTCGCAAGTAGCCGTCTGTAGCTCAGCGTACCAGCTTTACACACCGCCACCACAGAGTGATCTGGGAGCAACAAAGGCAGGACGTAAACCAAATAGGCGTGCCACAGACCTGTACGCCGCGCCCAAACCACAACCATTGGCCAACATTACGGAGTTGTGATTGGGCACGACGGAAAGGGAGGATGTGCACACTGTATGTAGATCATGAGGCATTTATTAATTTTCGTTCAAGTCTGTGTCCGCGTAATTGTACTACTATATGATCGTGCATACGGCGCGTATGTGTAGTGCTGAAGGGACAGCTCAGCCAAGATGGAGGGCTGTGAGGCATGGGCCAATCGTAACGCAGCAGCTTCCACCAATGATCGCAGATGGGGCGCGGTAACACGGAGCCTTGGTCACGCCTTAACTACATTGCTGCTACATCGCCGGGTGTCCACAGTTCCCTTCTGTGGGTTCTTTACACGCCGAGACAGCTCGCTACAATCGGCGATGTAGCCATCTGTTTATGGGCAGTGTACGGATACAGATGTATCTGTAGCCGGCTGTGTCGTCCCGTCTTCAGATGCCGCTACTACGGGCGATATTGGCGCGACAAGCCACATTTGTAGCCTGTAGCGGGTTGTATCCATCCTGTTGTGGCGGCGTGTAAAGGTACCATTAGAGTCTCCAAACAGGTTTTGCTCAAAAATAACCCTGTATTTTTCAACATCCATATTCCCCTTGACTCAGACCATTTTCATTGTCCCTACTGCGGAAAAACATTCCCACAGCATGATGTGGCCACCACCATGTTTTAATTTAGGGATGGTATTCTTGGGGTGATGAGCTGTGTTGGTTTGGTGCCAAACATAGCATTTACCTTGGTGGCCAAAAAAGTTCAATTTTAGTCTCATCTGACCACAGCACCTTCCTCCATACGTTTGGAGAGTCTGTCAAATGTCTTTTAGCATAATCAAAATGAGTCTTCCAATTTGTAATTGTAAGCAAAAGCTTTTTTTCTGACCACTCTTCCATAAAGACCAGCTCTATGGAGTGAACAGCCTAGTGTTGTCGTATGGATACATACTCCAGTCTCTGCTTAGGAATTCTGCAGCTCCTTCAGGGAGACCTTTGATCACGGTGCTGCCTCTCTGATTAATGCCCTACTTGCCCAGGCTGAAAGTTTTGGCAAGCAGCCCTCTCTTGTCAGATTTTTTGTGGTTCCATTAGATGCGGACTGGTCACCACAGTGATGCTGCACCTACTTCACAGGTGTGGTGTCACCGTTCTCAGGTGAGAGGTGTTGTGATCCCAAGACACAGAAAATTGCACACAACACCATCCCAAATCAGGGCCAGGGGATTCGGGCAGACCCTATTGAGAGGGAGGGCCCCATCTTCTGGTCAGGAGGAGGCGTTAGCAGTTAGAGAGTAAGGAGAGTTGGAGTTAGGACATCAAGTAGGACGCCTGCTGCGGAGCGAGGGAGTGCTAGGGGGCATGGGAGTGGAGGAACCACCCATGGTGCCCTGAATCCACTGCCAGTCGCTGGTGTCTGGAGGGACTGGGTCACAGAAGGGGACTGGCCCCGAACTGGTGGAAGTGCTGCACGTCTTAGCCAGAAAAACTGGAGGCCACTGTGTCTGCAGGAACAGTGGCCAAAGACCGTGGATACTCGCCAATAAGTTGGCCACACCAAGGGCCATGGGACTTTGAGCGTCACCCGACAAAGCCCGCGGCCACTGGATTGGGACACTGCCCATGGAGATGCAGGCGGGAGAGGAGGATAACCCATGTGGTGAGATGGTCTGGACAGGCTTTAGAGCGGTGTCTTAGAGGAATGACACTAATCACCTGGGGACTAACCTGGCTGCATATTAGAGCAGCACAGTACCCTGCTGGGCAGACTTGAGTGATCACCAAGTGAAGGTAATGAGAACTGCAACATTGGTTGTGATGGGGTGTGCGACAGAGCTGGAAGGGACACCAGGCCGATGATCAATCCAACGAGATTTATTGAACAGGGAAAATGGAACCGCACAAATGAAGACAATTCTGCCGAGTCTGTAAGAAGTCCACAACCAAGGAGCAGTTTCGGGGTATCACCTGGCAATCCTGACCCCAGGTTAACAGAAGAAATAGTCCAGATAGAGTCCACTGGATCCAACCAAGGAAGGACACTGTAAAATCCCACAGACATCAAGATCTCACCTCAGCTAAGATCTCAGTCTCTTCCACCTCTGCATTCAACCAACTGACTGATCCTAAACATGAGTCTATTGTCCAGACTCCTGGGATCAGCCCATGTATAGGGTGCTCACACCTACTATTAAATGGTTTGCTCCAGTCAGAAGATTCTAGTAACTTCTGGCTCCATTCTGTCTAGTAATTTGTACATTGGCTGAGTCCCCTGCTGAGAGGAGCAAATACACAATTTGCCACCAGAAGTAGTACATGGAGGATGGACAACTTTGTTACACCATGAGCACAGGTCGGGGGTGGGACACAGGTTACATTACAATACATTAAATTGCATAGGATGCATGAATTCAGGACAGAGAAAAGTATAAACCATTATATTAGTCTCCTCTAGTTATTACCCGCACCCTCCTGCACCACTGCACAGATTCCATCATCAACTTAATATATGAAACGGTTGTCCTGGGGCCCCGCTCTACCTGTGGCGAGCAGAACCATCCTAGCTGCATCACCATCCACCTCAGTAGGTCCAACAGCAGTGCTGGTCACCCAGACCAGAATAACCACAGGTGATAAAAAGAACTTATCCCTTGTACATATCACTATTTATTGCATGCCCAGGGCCACGGAGCTGGGTCACAGCCACCGTGACCTCCCAAGCAACCACCGGCCTGGTTTCTGAGTAGCCCACGGCCCTGGTGGGCATCGCAACTGGCATCACGAACAGGATTCGGACCCCGATAACATCGAGTTCCGTGCGCGTAAAGGAACTGTGTATAAAGAGACTATACTTGAGAGACTTGAGTAATGGGGGCTGCAGTGCCATAATGCCATGTGCTAATAGAGTCTGTGCAGCCTTGTTTAGGAGTCTCAAACACAGTACTAGCCAGATATCCCTCTAGGGAAGGACCTAGCCATGGAGTGGCTCCTTGAGGAGACCACCATAACCACCATATTAAGTGGCCCTTTCAGTCAATATCCAGCTCTTTACGAGTTTAAAGATATGACAAGGGAATACCAAGGCCAGGTATCCATCCATGAGATCAGTGATTGCTTTCTGATAATGCCATGTGCTGGCCGGTGGGAGGGTCCCAGCTGTTCATCATGGGACAAACTGGCCAGCGGCGTGAAACACAATCCCTGCCCGTTTGAGCCAAGGGGGCATGCCAATCAACGCCGAGACAACAGCTCCAGATGTGCGCAAAATACAGAGACAATAGGACGGAAGATAAGCCGAGACCGAGCTACGAGAGACACAAGGCAGAGCGATGGCGGGACGAGGTGAAGAGGTCCCTGCATCTACAAAGTCCGAGGCCGGTCAACCAGGCCAGCTCTGGATGTCACAAGAGCCACTGCCAGTGATGGAGGCAAGCCTCCAGGAGTTGGAGGTTGAGGAGCTGGGCTGACAGCTGAGGTGCAGCTGGCCACTCTGGGCAAGTGGCACAAAGGACTCAAAGAAAAGGCAGAGAAACAACCAGCTACCCGGGATGAAGAACTGGAGGTCCGGGAGACAACAGAGGGTGAGGCTGCTGAGACCAGCATGGTGGTAATCTGAGCAGAATCTACAGCTCTGGTGGATCCTGTAGGTGCACCTTCCCCTAGTATTCCCGGGCAGGGTATGTCACTAATGGACAAAGAGAGTGGGGTAGCTGAACTGAGACTCCTGGCCCCGCTGCAGACAGAGCTCTACCCCAAGTTAGAGGGAACCGTAGCGGAGATGGTCTATTTCCATTGGGTCCGCCGGGGAGACACTCTAATGGGGTTCCCAAAGGGTGGTACCGATGAGCCAGGAGACCTGTTGGAGGTACTCCCAGAGAAAGAGCACCTGAGGCATCAATGGCAGGGGGAGAAGGACCGGAAGTGAGAGATCCAGGCCTGGCGAGAGAAGGAACAACTTGCAGAGTTAGAGCGAAAAATCAAGGTCCGCAAAGCTCCAGCCACAGAACCCAAAGAACGCAAACTAGGGTCCGTGCTGGAGTTCAACACCCACAAGGGCTACAGGTTCATCAAGGAGCCCCACATAGGTGTGCCATGTATTCGTAAATCGCCGTGACGTAGAGAGTCATCTACCCTGGGGGTCACCAGGCCGCAACTTATACTCCGGAGAATAGGTGGAGTGTGAGAGACACTACATCATGGTGGAGTCGCAAACACCAGGCCCAGCAACACCTAAAGCTGCAGTCCCGGCTGCAGCAGAACCACCACGTATGCCACCACGCACACCACCCCTGGCTGCTAATTCTGGCAGAATAGCATGTGACTTTTACACAGAGACTGGATTGTGTACCAAAACTCTGCAAACTTACCATCCATGCCAAAAACAGAAACCAAAGGCACTTACAGGATGCAGTCAGAGCCCAATTGTGGAGCAAGCCCAGCTGCTGGCTAATGACTCACCTCTACCAGCAATGTGGGAGGCGAGCTGCCATGCATACACTAGGCCTGCATAGAGCACCATTCACACTGATACATATGATGCAGAGTGTCTGAAAGCCACCCAACCACTCTGCTGCCTGAGCATTGGGCCGCACAGTACGATGCCTCTGCACCACTGGATGAATGGCGCCCCTATGGGCCCAACTGCACCCTGGATGGATAAAAAAGTGCAAAAGTTTTTTATATGATAAACAAAAAACCTTTATAGATGGGATTTTGGTTCATGTGTTGGCCCAAGACATTTAAGCCGGTGACCCACGATCAAGGGATCCCATGCTCACCAGTCCTAACTAAATTGTACAAAAACTACTAGAGAAAAAAGCAGCATCAGAAAACTTACCATCCATGCCAAAAACAGAAACCAAAGGCACTTACAGGATGCAGTCAGAGCCCAATTGTGGAGCAAGCCCAGCTGCTGGCTAATGACTCACCTCTACCAGCAATGTGGGAGGCGAGCTGCCATGCATACACTAGGCCTGCATAGAGCACCATTCACACTGATACATATGATGCAGAGTGTCTGAAAGCCACCCAACCACTCTGCTGCCTGAGCATTGGGCCGCACAGTACGATGCCTCTGCACCACTGGATGAATGGCGCCCCTATGGGCCCAACTGCACCCTGGATGGATAAAAAAGTGCAAAAGTTTTTTATATGATAAACAAAAAACCTTTATAGATGGGATTTTGGTTCATGTGTTGGCCCAAGACATTTAAGCCGGTGACCCACGATCAAGGGATCCCATGCTCACCAGTCCTAACTAAATTGTACAAAAACTACTAGGGAAAAAAGCAGCATCAGAAAACTTACCATCCATGCCAAAAACAGAAACCAAAGGCACTTACAGGATGCAGTCAGAGCCCAATTGTGGAGCAAGCCCAGCTGCTGGCTAATGACTCACCTCTACCAGCAATGTGGGAGGCGAGCTGCCATGCATACACTAGGCCTGCATAGAGCACCATTCACACTGATACATATGATGCAGAGTGTCTGAAAGCCACCCAACCACTCTGCTGCCTGAGCATTGGGCCGCACAGTACGATGCCTCTGCACCACTGGATGAATGGCGCCCCTATGGGCCCAACTGCACCCTGGATGGATAAAAAACTTTTTTATCCATCCAGGGTGCAGTTGGGCCCATAGGGGCGCCATTCATCCAGTGGTGCAGAGGCATCGTACTGTGCGGCCCAATGCTCAGGCAGCAGAGTGGTTGGGTGGCTTTCAGACACTCTGCATCATATGTATCAGTGTGAATGGTGCTCTATGCAGGCCTAGTGTATGCATGGCAGCTCGCCTCCCACATTGCTGGTAGAGGTGAGTCATTAGCCAGCAGCTGGGCTTGCTCCACAATTGGGCTCTGACTGCATCCTGTAAGTGCCTTTGGTTTCTGTTTTTGGCATGGATGGTAAGTTTTCTGATGCTGCTTTTTTCTCTAGTAGTTTTTGTACAATTTAGTTAGGACTGGTGAGCATGGGATCCCTTGATCGTGGGTCACCGGCTTAAATGTCTTGGGCCAACACATGAACCAAAATCCCATCTATAAAGGTTTTTTGTTTATCATATAAAAAACTTTTGCACTTTTTTATCCATCCAGGGTGCAGTTGGGCCCATAGGGGCGCCATTCATCCAGTGGTGCAGAGGCATCGTACTGTGCGGCCCAATGCTCAGGCAGCAGAGTGGTTGGGTGGCTTTCAGACACTCTGCATCATATGTATCAGTGTGAATGGTGCTCTATGCAGGCCTAGTGTATGCATGGCAGCTCGCCTCCCACATTGCTGGTAGAGGTGAGTCATTAGCCAGCAGCTGGGCTTGCTCCACAATTGGGCTCTGACTGCATCCTGTAAGTGCCTTTGGTTTCTGTTTTTGGCATGGATGGTAAGTTTTCTGATGCTGCTTTTTTCTCTAGTAGTTTTTGTACAATTTAGTTAGGACTGGTGAGCATGGGATCCCTTGATCGTGGGTCACCGGCTTAAATGTCTTGGGCCAACACATGAACCAAAATCCCATCTATAAAGGTTTTTTGTTTATCATATAAAAAACTTTTGCACTTTTTTATCCATCCAGGGTGCAGTTGGGCCCATAGGGGCGCCATTCATCCAGTGGTGCAGAGGCATCGTACTGTGCGGCCCAATGCTCAGGCAGCAGAGTGGTTGGGTGGCTTTCAGACACTCTGCATCATATGTATCAGTGTGAATGGTGCTCTATGCAGGCCTAGTGTATGCATGGCAGCTCGCCTCCCACATTGCTGGTAGAGGTGAGTCATTAGCCAGCAGCTGGGCTTGCTCCACAATTGGGCTCTGACTGCATCCTGTAAGTGCCTTTGGTTTCTGTTTTTGGCATGGATGGTAAGTTTTCTGATGCTGCTTTTTTCTCTAGTAGTTTTTGTACAATTTAGTTAGGACTGGTGAGCATGGGATCCCTTGATCGTGGGTCACCGGCTTAAATGTCTTGGGCCAACACATGAACCAAAATCCCATCTATAAAGGTTTTTTGTTTATCATATAAAAAACTTTTGCACTTTTTTATCCATCCAGGGTGCAGTTGGGCCCATAGGGGCGCCATTCATCCAGTGGTGCAGAGGCATCGTACTGTGCGGCCCAATGCTCAGGCAGCAGAGTGGTTGGGTGGCTTTCAGACACTCTGCATCATATGTATCAGTGTGAATGGTGCTCTATGCAGGCCTAGTGTATGCATGGCAGCTCGCCTCCCACATTGCTGGTAGAGGTGAGTCATTAGCCAGCAGCTGGGCTTGCTCCACAATTGGGCTCTGACTGCATCCTGTAAGTGCCTTTGGTTTCTGTTTTTGGCATGGATGGTAAGTTTTCTGATGCTGCTTTTTTCTCTAGTAGTTTTTGTACAATTTAGTTAGGACTGGTGAGCATGGGATCCCTTGATCGTGGGTCACCGGCTTAAATGTCTTGGGCCAACACATGAACCAAAATCCCATCTATAAAGGTTTTTTGTTTATCATATAAAAAACTTTTGCACTTTTTTATCCATCCAGGGTGCAGTTGGGCCCATAGGGGCGCCATTCATCCAGTGGTGCAGAGGCATCGTACTGTGCGGCCCAATGCTCAGGCAGCAGAGTGGTTGGGTGGCTTTCAGACACTCTGCATCATATGTATCAGTGTGAATGGTGCTCTATGCAGGCCTAGTGTATGCATGGCAGCTCGCCTCCCACATTGCTGGTAGAGGTGAGTCATTAGCCAGCAGCTGGGCTTGCTCCACAATTGGGCTCTGACTGCATCCTGTAAGTGCCTTTGGTTTCTGTTTTTGGCATGGATGGTAAGTTTTCTGATGCTGCTTTTTTCTCTAGTAGTTTTTGTACCAAAACTCTGCCCCTGGTTTCGCCGACAGAAGGACAGGTAGGTCGAGCCACTAGAGGTGCTAGTCGGCAGTCACCCCACCAACCAACTTTTAGCAGAGGTATATTGGGGAGTGGAGATGAAGGAGGCAAAATGCAAGTGTTACCAGGACAGGGAGGTTGCCAACTCACTGCCCTGTTGCCTTAGAAGCAACTAAGAGAATAGATGTAAGTACATTGCTAAAATGTAAATAGTTAAGTAGAAGCCTGAATGTGTGTAGCTGGCTAGGTATTGTTTACTTTGTTTCATAAAGTTTTAAGTTAGCCTATTAGGCAATTAAAGTTATGGCTAAACCGTTTTATTAGAATTTTTATACATGGACAAATAGATTATGGACAGTGAATAATCGGAACTTATAATGTATATAGTTAGCACTTCTCATATGTGCTTTTTGTTGGTTTTTAAACCAGCATCGTGGGGTGCATCATGAACACTATGCTCTCTACATCTTTGACCACAAAACGACTGTCTGGCGTGGCCGAAGCACTTGGTCCAACAAAAGATCTGTGCTCCCTGTAGTCACACCCAGAGACAACGTTTGGGGATTGAGGCGGTCCCCCCCTAAATGCACTAAGTTGTGGGACAAAAGGATACCCCAGCTAGGGACTCAATTAAATATAGCCTGGACTGGTTAATAATTTTTCAACATTTTGAACTTTTGCACTTTTTCTACTTTTATATCTGTTTTTATATGCAACATTTAAGCCAGAGCCACCCATAAAGGGAAGAAGTGATTGTTGTTGTTAAATGTGCACATGAAAAAAAAAGTTTTGCATGCTCTCCTAACATCTTGTAGCTATTTCAGCCTGTGGACGTGCTGTGCTTTGCCAAGGGGGAATGTGGTGCTCCTGCGGACTGGTCACCACAGTGATGCTGCATCTACTTCACAGTTGTGGTGTCACTGTTCTCAGGTGAGAGGGGTTGTGATCTCAAGACACAGAAAATTGCACACCACACCATCCCAATTCAGGGCCAGGGAATTCGGGTGAACCCAATTGAGAGAGAGGGCCCCATCTTCTGGTCAGGAGGAGGGGTTAGCAGTTAGAGAGTGGGGAGAGTTGGAGTTAGGATGTCGAGCAGGCAGGCATCACAGATGAGCTGAAGTAATGTGCTCCACAGAGCAGGCACAATGTGCAGCCTGAAGTCGGGCTGCGGAGTACCGAAAATGACGCATTCAGCATCATACCTGGAACTCTACAGACGGCTCTGAGGCAGGCAGGGGCGCATTTCAATTTCAATATCACACCCATCGGGTATCTCCCTCTTCATTATGATACTAATCAGTAGGTTATAAAAATATTTTATATAACAGTCACAAAGCACATTTAGGAGAGAGAGGGATACCGTGTTTCCCCGAAAGTAAGGCCCCCCCGATTGTAAGGCCGCCTGGGGGTAAAGGGGGGGCCTGCCAATGTAAGGCCTCCCCCGATTATAAGGCCTTACAACCGGGGGGGCCAATGTAAGGCCGCTAGCGGAGGGGGGGGGAGCGGGAGCGGGTCGCACGTCACGTGCGCCCGCTCATTACATATGCACTGCATCCCCCTGTCAATCAGCGACAGGGGGAGCAGTGCATTATACTGTATATATGGGCCCCCTATTGCTGGCACACTCCCCCTGTTATGAGGCCCCCACCGCTGCTGCTGCTGAAGACATCTTACCCTCCAGGGTCTTCTTGCAGCAGCCAGCGCGCGCGTCCGTCCGTCCTCTGTACTCGGCGGTCTCCCGGATCATGTGACCCGTCGCAGCGCATGACGTCATCGCGACTGCGACGGGCCGGTCACATGATCCGGGAGACAGCCGAGTACAGAGGACCGACGGACGCGCGCGCTGGCTGCTGCAAGAAGACCCTGGAGGGTAAGATGTCTTCAGCAGCAGCGGTGGGGGCCTCATAACAGGGGGGAGTGTGCCAGCAATAGGGGGCCCATATATACAGTATAATGCACTGCTCCCCCTGTCGCTGATTGACAGGGGGTTGCAGTGCATATGTAATGAGCGGGCGCACGTGACGTGCGACCCGCTCCCGCAGTGTCCAGCAGGAGGGGGCCTGTAGGCCACACTGCTGGGGCACCCAATGTAAGGCCCCCCCGAAAGTAAGGCCGGGGGCCACTTTTGGCCCCCAAAAGAATGTAAGACAGGGCCTTACTTTCGGGGAAACACGGTAGTTAGTATAGTAATAGGAATGTGCAGGGACAGGTAGTGATAGCCTGGAGTGGTTTATCTAGGTGACAGGTTCACTTTAATAGATGACACCGGTTGACCTGGGAAAAAGTATTAAACACTTGAAGAAAGAGAGGTGCAGAAAGTTATGACACCAGCTGAAATCTATTATTATTTAGAAATCAATCCTGCATTTCAGGGAAACATAATATCCTCTGGTACAACTGATGGTCTATAAAAAGAGGTCTCATTACCATGCTGCCACGCAAGAAACATTTCATGTTGGGTAAAATCAATGAGCTGTCTCAAGACCTTTACAACCTTATTGTTGGAAATCATACTGATGGCATTGGGTACAGAAGAATTTTTAAACTACTGAAAGCTCCACTGAGCTCTGTTGGGGCAATAATCTGGAAGTGGAAAGAACATCATGTTACCAAATAACGTCCATAACTAGGTGCTCCCTGAAAGATTTCAGACATAAGAGTGAAAAGAATTATCAGAAAAGTTGTCAAGAATCCCCTATAGAGAGCTACAGAAAGACCTGGAATCAGCAGGTACAAATGTTTCAAAGAAAACAATAAGTGATGCACTCAAACGCCATGGCCTATATGCACGCCCATCACACAAAAAGTATATTCAAGCTCCTTTAAATTTTACTTAGCAACATTTAGACAAGCCTGTGAAATACTGTGAGAATATTGTGACAAAATTTACCACTTTAATGTATAACCTATGAGGATTTCTTATTTATCCAGACAATATTGTATTTTGGTTTGCAAACTTGTAATATGCCACTCATAGGTTACACAGGATTTATAGGAGCCTGTTAGTATTTAAAGTTGGTAATGTAATTATCAACCGTGTGATGGCTCACTCATTGTCCTACAAGTCTTGTAGATGACTGTTAGTGTTTAACATGTGTAATGTAATTATCTCACTTGTTTGTCATAGAAGGTCAGAGGAACTTAATCCTGTTAGAATGCCATTGTATTACTGTGTGGATTGTTGACTCTATGTAAATGGCCTTAGCCACCATTGTTTAATGTCATGGATTGCAGACTAAATGTATCCTGCTAGGTGCTATGTCAATCAGTATATAGCTCTCCCTTGACAGGACTGCACTACTACTAGAAATGTTTTAGGCTTGAGATCCAGCCAATGAGAAGACAGTTTTATTCCACCAATTGTGAAGTCCCCAATATCCTGCAATGAGGGCTGAGGGTATATAAGGAGACCTGTTGATTAACCAAGGTGATTTTGATTCTGTGTAGTGACTCAGTCTAAGGATTTCGGTCCCAACTAGAGGTGCACTAGATTGGATACAGGCAGCTAATCTAGGATCTTCAGATCCAATTGGCCAGCCATAACCCAGGCCTAGGCATTTCAGTGCCGACCAAGGGGATCAGAACCTGAATTATAAGACTACAAGGACTCCAGCAATCAGCATTTAATGATTGGATTCGGCTGGGATAACAAAGACTGCATAAGGACGCAAACCAGGTTGGGACGATCCAGTCACCTGGCTACAGACTTTGCGGTGCTATATTCTAATCCCTGGTGCAATACTACTAGAAATATTTTAGGCTTGAGATCCAGCCAATGAGAAGACAGTTTTATTCCACCAATCGTGAAGTCCCCACGATTCTGTGTAGTGACTTCAGTCTAGGGATTCTGGTCCCGGCTAGAGGTGCACTAGATTGGATACAGGCAGCTAATCTAGGATCTTCGGATCCGATTGGCCGGCCATAACCCCAGGCCTAGGCATTTCAGTGCCGACCAAGGTGATCATAACCTGAATTATAAGATTACAAGGACTTCAGCGTCAAATGATCGGATTCAGCTGGGATAACAAAAGACTGCATAAGGACGCAACCCAGGTTGGGACAATCCAGTCACCTGGCTACAGACTTTGCTGTGCTACATTCTAATCCCTGGTGAGCCAGCGGAAGGGTGAGACTCTGTTGCCTGTTACATTGTTGTGTTTTTTTCTGGTTATGTGTTATATGCTGTTACCTGTTTGGGGATCCAATAAAACCTTAATATTGTGGTTCCCTCACCCTGTGTTTCTGAGTAATGTTCCGCCCACGGTTAAGGATCTCAGGCGTTCAGTTGGATGACCCTGGTCCAGGCTGTCTTGCTAAAGGCGGCAGGCCAGCAGAGAAGAACACCCACTGACCCCCGTGTCTCCACAAATATTGTCTGGTCAGATGAGACCAAAATTTAACTTTTTGGGTGTCATAATACACACCATGTTTGGAAGCCAAAAAGCACTGCATATCAACCCAAAACTATACACACTGTGAAGTTTGAAGTTGAAAACTAGTGATGAGCGAACCTTTTGAAGTTGGGGTTTGATTTGCTGAATTGGCCTATGTTCGCCGAACTGTTTGACAAACAGTTTGTCGATCTTCCGAACCCCATGAAAATCAATGGATGGCAAAATCAAGGGCACAGAAAACACCTTAACCCTTTCACCACCCGGGAATTTTTCATTTTCGTTTCTGCTCCCCTGCTTCCAAGAGCCATAACGTTTTTACTTTTCCATTAAATAGACATATGAGGGCTTGTTTTTTGCTGGACGAGTTGTACTTTCTGATGCAATATTTATTTTACCGTATAGTGTACAGGAAAATGGGGAAAAAAATTCCAAATGCGATAAAATTGCAAAAAAACTCCAATCACACGTTTGTTTTTTGTGTTTTCTATTCGCCATGATCACTATATGGTAAAACTGACTTGACGGTGTGATGCCTCAGGTCAGTACGAGTTTGTAGATACCAAACATGTATACTTTTACTGGTATCTAAGTGGAGAAAAAATATTCAGAAGTTTGAAAATAAAAGAATCTCACTTTTTGCGCCAAGTTCTTCGACCCATAGCATTTTCATTTTTTGGGATCTGGGGCTGTGTAATTACTTATTTTTTGCGTCTTGAGCTGACATTTCTAATGATTGGTGGATGCGCTGTTTGATTGCCCGTTATTGTATTTTATAGCAATGGTGCAGTGACCAAAAAAATTTAATTTTGGCGTTTGGACCTTTTTTCCTTTACGCAGTTTAAGGCTCTCATTAATTGATTTTTATATATTGATAAAGCGGGCATTTCTGAATGTGGCAATACCAAATATGTGTATATTTTTTAACACTTTTATTTTGAATAGGAGAAAAGGGGCTTGATTTGCACTTTTAGTTTTTTTTTTCTCATATTTGTAAAAAATATATCTATTTATTAATTCTTGTTTTTACACAGCCCCATAGGGTGCTACAGTACTGCACAGGCTGATTGCTTGTGACAGATCCCAATGAGCTGCAGCATATCAAAATCTGTCACAATCAGGGAAGGACTGTCCCAGGTGACAGGGGGGCAAGTGCCCGCAGGCTGGTGGAATTGCCCACATCTAGGGCCGCCTTCATACTGAAATGGGCCAGCGGCCCTGCTTTGTGGCCGCAGCTGCTTGTATCACTGCAGCCGACAGCGGACGTGCCCTGCGGGACACATGGTGAGTGCGTGCAGGGCCGTGTGATAGCAGCCACACACCCCTCCCGCTCCTCACCTCATCCAACAGGAAGCCCTTCCCCGCTCCTCAACTGCGAGGGCTGGAAAAAACACACTGCCTCTCGGGGCAAAGTGCACCGGCCCGCCCCTGGTCACAATGCGTACTGTGAGTGGTTGGCATCGCTTGCCAACCACTCACGGGAAGTACTCCGTGACAGCTTCCGGGGTCAAGCCAGGACCGGAGATCCTGCAATCTTGTCATGGGATCTCCAAAGCAGGCGGGGAACACCGCGTTCCTTGCTGTGGCACCTGTCAGTGATTGACGACGGGATCCAAAGGGTTAACAGCACTAATCGGATCCCGGATCTCATCGGCGCTGAAAGCCAGACATCTCAGCCAATGAGATCAGCTGAAATGTCGGGGAAATGTTGTGAGTGAGCTCCGCAGCCAGAGCTCACATCAAACCCTTACGTGATGGGTCGGGAAGGGGTTAAAAGGAGCTCAAAATCTGCCAAAACAGCACACACCAGGAAAAGTGCCATCTATTTCCAGATTTAACATTTTTATCATTGCACATTATGGATGCATGAGACAAGGCCAGGTCCAGTATTTTAAGCTTCAACATTGCTCAGAAACAGGGAGGTAAGTATAGTGCTCAGAGAGCCCAGATAAATTCACGAAACACACAAAGACACCCAAGAAGAATTTCCACATTTCAAAAAAATAGTTGACAGACACAATGAAAGTGGCATCAATTGACCCAGGCTAAAAATTGTATAAGGGCGCAGTCTTCATGCATGGCAGAGAGTCTGGTACAAGGCCTCGCCTAGCATTTTAAATTAAAATATTGATCAGGAACAGGGGATGAGTGACAGGTGTAGGAATGTTGGGCTGAGGGTCCTCATACCTCATGCAACAGCTCCAATATATTTTATGATCCACCACACTCAGTTGGCACAAGTATCAGTTTTACAAAATACTATTGAAAGAAGGATTCAGCTGGGTCAGTATATGTATAGGCCTCGTAGACAGAGGGTCCTCAAACGTCATGCAACCGCTCCAATAAATTATATGCGGCGCCACAGTCAGGTGACATCAGTTTCTGGTATCAGTTTTATGAGGACGAGGGCATTGGAGAACCTAATTAATTTCAGAAATGAGATGGGTTGGGGTGGGTCATGCCTATAAGAATACTTGCTGGGAGGTGGTGATACAGAAGGCAGGGAAACAGTGGATTCTACCACTCCTACCTCCTTCCTCGTCCTCCTCCTCGATTTGCCGATCCACCAGCTGCAGGATTAGTACTACCAGGTATGCAGAGGGTATGCAGTTTTTATGATGGGCCAGTGAGCTTTGTGTAGTACATGGGAATATCGATGGTATATGTGTATGAAGGGTACACGGTCAGACATGTGTGGCTGAGAATCATTGTGTGGCGTGCTAGAGAGATATAGACAAAATGCCTGGTAACCGTGGGTACAAATTTATCCTTTATTGTGGACAGGCATTGTGAGCGTAATGTAGGGACACTCACAATTCTAGAAGTGTTGTTGTGATCTGTTTCCTTTATATGGAGACCTGAAGAGAGAAGGACATCTGCTTTTTTCAAAATAGTAGTGTTCAGGAATTTATTGTGATCCCTTCTAGAAGTAATAGTAAAATGTAGGCCTGGCTATGCTGTGTCAAGGGTAGAAAATAATTCCTGCAAGGATTCGAACAAGTCCGTCCATATGCAAAAGACATCATCAATGTACCTTTTCCACAAGAGTGAATGTTGTAAAAAGAGTGGATTTGGATATATCACAAAAAGGATGTCATGTAACAATTTGCTTTGGAAAGATTTAGAGCAGCTAGTGTCCCAGTATGTGGCCACCGAACGCCCAAGTTCTGATCCTCCAGACAGTCTTGAAATATCTACTGCTATTGATGATGTTAACAATGTGTTGGTTGTGCCTGCTGCAGAAAAAGAAGGATGGGACCAGGAGCCTGTCACTGATGGGACACTGAGGGGACATGATGCTGCAAAAAGAGGGAGTTCTGAGCCTTTCACTTTCACTTGCATTGATCAGACACACACAGTGCTAGCATCTTTGACAAGGGAGAATTACACAGAAGGTGGGAAAGTGCCTAAGGTCCTCTGAAGGGAGAAGGATGGGGCAAGGTACTGCAGAAAGAGAGCCAGCACTTGAGGTGGGAGCTGACACAGGGAATGTATTGCTCCCAGAAAAGGCCTCACGGCAAAGTCTAGACAGATGCAGGGGAAGGGGGAAATATGCCATAGTGATTGGGTCTGTCACCAGAGAAGTGGAGTTACTAGGTAATATCCCAGTGCCAGATGTCTCACCCACCGGGGTATGAAGGTGCCTGGTTGGTCTGCATGAACTCGTGAGGCACCAAGGGGAAGCAGGTACTACCCATGGTTACAGCAGCCATGGCCTTTGTCACCAGGAGTGAGAGCAGCAGAGCCAACGGAATCTCACGGAGTTTAATGGCCTTCCCTCTTCCATCCATGTGGCCGCAGTCAGATGGAGGCTAGGAGAGACGTCCCGGGAATTTACAGAAGACATGGCAGTCTCATCTATTCTGGCAACGTCTAGTCAGGGGTTTCAGGCTGCATTAAAAGCTGACAACAACCTGAAAGCTCTTATGGAGCTGGCGTCGCAACCTCTCTTGGAGTTAGACCACAGGCAGGTCATCTGGGACCAAGGATGGCTGTATCGGATAACGGTCTAGCAGGGTTCACTGGAGGTTTGGCCCAGGGACCAACAGGGGTACCCCATTCATTAAGAGCGGAGTTGTTGCAGATTGCACTTGAGCTTCCAATGGCCGGACACCTTTGTACTGGCCTAAAATGAGGACCAATGTGGCTACGTTCTGCCAGTCATGTGACACCTATCATAGGAATAGAAAGGTGGTCCCCCTACTGCCCCCCTTGTAACTCTGCCCATCATTGAAGAGCCTTTCAGGAGGGTGGCTGTGGATCTGGTTGGACCACTGTTCACTCTCAGCCTCACCGAGAAATGCTTCATACTGATGGTTGTAGACCGTGCCATGTGGTACACAGAAATGGTTATCACAGCATCCTTGCAGTGCTGGGGTTCTGGGTTAAAATCCCACCAAAGATAACATCTATAAGGAGTTTGTATGTTCTCCCTGTGATTGCATGGGTTTTCTCCAGGCGCTCCGGTGTCCCGCCACACTCCAAACACATACTCCTATATTTAGATTGTGAGCCTCAATGGGGACAGTGTTACAATGTATGTAAAGCGCTATGGAATTAATAGAGCTATATAAATGAATAAATATTATTTGACTGCATATAACCTTTGCAACCTACTAAATTTATTTGCATACCTGACTGTATTCATCTTGTATACAGTCATATGAAAAAGTTTGGGCACTCCTCTTAATCTTACTCTTTTTTTTTTTTTTTTTAATTGGGTATTTGCAAAAGCTATTTCAGTGTGATATATATAATAACTGATGGACACAGTAATATTTCAGGTTTGAAATGAGGTTTATTGCAGTAACCAAAAATGTGAAATATGCATTATTTAAAAATTTGACAGGTGCCAAAGTATGGGCACCCTTCTGATTTTCATGATTTGAATACTCCTAACTACTTTTTACTGACTTACTGAAGCACTAAATTGGTTTGGTAACCTCATTGAGCTTTGTACTTCATAGCCCGGTGTATCCAATCATGAGAAAAGCTATTTCAGGTGTCCACTTGCAAGTTGTTCTCCTAGTTGCATCTTCTCCGAGGAGTGGCATCATGGGCTCCTCAAAACAGCTCTCAAACGATCTGAAAAAAAGATTGTTCAACATAGTTGTTCAGGGGAAGGATACAAAAAGTTTTCTCAGAGATGTAACCTGTCTGTTTCCACTGTGAGGAACATAGTAAGGAAATGGAAGACCACAGGGACAGTTCTTGTAAAGGCCAGAAGTGGCAGGCCAACAAAAATATCAGAAAAGCAGAGAAGAAGAATGGTGAGAACAGTCAAGAACAATCCACAGACCACCTCCAAAGACCTGCAGCATCATCTTGCTGCAGATGGTGTCACTCTGCATCGGTCAACAATACAGCGCACACTGCACAAGGAGAAGCTGTATGGGAGAGTGATGCGAAAGAAGCCGTTTCTGCATGCATGCCACAAACAGAGTGGCCTGAGGTACGTAAAAGCACATTTGGACAAGCCAGTTTCATTTTGGAAGAAGGTCCTGTGGACTGATGAAACTAAGATTGAGTTGTTTGGTCATACAACAAGGCGTTATGCATGGCGCCACAAAAACACAGCATTCCAAGAAAAACACTTGCTACCCACTGTCAAATTTGGGGGAGGGTCCATCATGCTTTGGGGCTGTGTGGCCAATGACGGCACCGGGAATCTTGTTAAAGTTGAGGGTCGCATGGATTCCACTCAGTATCAGCAGATTCTTGAGAATAATGTTCAAGAATCAGTGTCAAAGTTGAAGTTACGCCGGGGATGGCTCTTTCAGCAAGACAATGATCCAAAACACCGCTCCAAATCTACTCAGGCATTCATGCAGAGGAACAATTACAATGTTCTGGAATGGCCATCCCAGTCCCCAGACCTGAATATCATTGAACATCTGTGGGATGTTTTGAAGCGGGCTGTCCATGCTCGGCGACCATCAAACTTAACTGGAATTGTTTTGTAAAGAGGAATGGTCAAAAATACCTTCATCCAGGATCCAGGAACTCATTAAAAGCTACAGGAAGTGACTAGAGGCTGTTATTTTTGCAAAAGGTGGAACTACTAAATATTAATGTCACTTTTCTGTTGAGGTGCCCATACTTTTGCACCTGTCAAATTTTGAAATAATGCATATTTCACATTTTCAGTTAGTACAATAAACCTCATTTCAATCCTGAAATATTACTGTGTCCATCAGTTATTACATATATCACACTGAAATAGCTGTTGCAAAAACCCAATTTTAAACAAAACAAAATGAGTAAGATTAAGAGAGGTGGCCAAACTTTTTCATATGATTGGATATTATTTACAATGTTCATCACATTCAGCACACAGAGTGCACACTGATGTCATCTGTGTTCTGTCCATGATTTTCATGGACTTGTACTGGTAATTCCCATCCATGATGGTACTAAAAAACAGACATCTCCGTGCTTTGTGTATGTGTGGCACCCCTGCGGGTTAGTTGCTACAGAAACACCTGGTGCGGAGGGATTTCCACATCAGGTAAACTTACACACACAACACATTCCACCCCAGACCTGAAGGGGGAGCTCTACTTGCCAACATCAGGCATGGTCCCCTATAAATTCGGGCCTGGGGGAGGAGTTAGGCAGCGCAGTTCCAGGGAGGACTGTGAAGACATCCTGTTGAACGGTGCCACGCCAGGACCGTGCCAGTGAGGAAGCCTAGCCAGTGTAAGGGACCCAAGAGTGAGGGTCGGAGGCAAGGCGAACTAGAGACAGAGTGGGTGCAGAGAAACTATACCGGTTCAGCCCAGGAAGCAACCCGGACACCGGAGTCCGAGTCCGCAAGGGTCCAGTTAGCCCAACAGAGAATACCAGTGGACAGAGAGACTTCAGTCTCCTAGCGACACTTGGAGCACAGCTACTAACAGAGTCAGGGACCACGGAGGAGCAGCGGTGCCCGTCGGACGGTTCGCACAGCCTGCTATACAAGTGAGGAGCACAGGAGAGTTCAGAGCCAAGTTTCAGAAAAGCCAAGACTTTAGCACACACACTCAGAAACAAGGAGGCCTCAAAACTCATCGGGTGTGGAAATCCTGAACTGCCACCCGACCACCTGGACTGTACCCTGGACGTAATCTTGACTTCAACATCAGTAAAAAGTACGGAAACAACTTCCAGCGTGTGTGTTATTACGGCCCCTGATCCTGCCCTTAACATAGACTGCCTGCCAGCATCTCCACCTGATAAGCCGCCTTCTCCTGCGGCACCAGAGACAAGGCTGAGTGGAGAGCTGCTTCCCTGTGTAAATCCCTATTCATCTCATCACTGCCCCGGGGATCCCGCTCCACCTACGGGGAGCGTTACAAACTAGCTGCCTCATCACCATCCCCGGAGGTCTGCAGCAGTGCCGGTATCATTACTGGATACAGTGGGTGGTGTCACGAATCATTTCCTTTTTATTTTTAACCCCTTTTTCAGTGACCACCAGGGCCACGGGTCCGGGCACAGGCCGCCCGTGAAATCACCCAGTAAATCAACGCCGGGAACCGGGTACCCCACGGCCCTGGGGTGGGTCATATGGGCACATGCTCCACAAAAAAAGGTAGACTTGCAAACAGCCTCATATGTTATATGGGTACATGATCTATCCATGAATATCACAAGTAAAACACATACGAAAAAAATTACATCTGAATGAGGCCTTACTGAGACCTTGGGTTCCTGTAAGGGGTCCCTAATCACTTAGCTTAGGCTGCCTTCAGACTTGCAGATGCATCTGCAGCGTTTTGCAGATGCATCTGCAAGCATCTGCATGCAGGCCGCGGCCCCTATGTTTATAATGGTGCGCACGGCGGTCTGCAGATGCTTGCAGACCGCCGTGCGCACCCATTCACTCCTATATGTGATCTGTGCGCAGGCGGATGCCTGCGTACAGATCACACACTCTCGTCCGCACCAGGGACGCGACATCTCGCGTCCATGGTGCGGGCGGGAGTGTGTGAGTTGTGCGCAGGCATCCGCCTGCGCACAGATCACATATAGGAGTGAATGGGTGCGCACAGCGGTCTGCAAGCATCTGCAGACCGCCGTGCGCACCATTATAAACATAGGGGCCGCTGTCTGCATGCAGATGCTTGCAGATGCATCTGCAAAACGCTGCAGATGCATCTGCAAGTCTGAAGCCAGCCTAAGGCTGGCTTCACATTAGCGTTTGTGTCTGCATGCTGATGGCATGCAGACACAAACGCTGTCAGAAGCAGGGACACTTTGATGTGTCCGCAGCGGATAATGTCCGCCTGCGGACACATCACTATGGAGCCCGGCAGCCAATCGGCGCTGTCCGGGGGCGGGCCGGAGGCGGAGATCAGCGCCGGAGATCTCCGCCCCCCGGCCGCCGGTAAGCTCCGGGACTGTCGGCGGGGAGAACAGCTGATCTGAGAGCTGTTTGAATCTTCCCGCGCCGACACTGTGAGGAGATGTCGGCGCGGGAAGATTCAAACAGCTTTCAGATCAGCTGTTCTCCCCGCCGACATCGCTATGAGATTACAGGCGGCGGGGAGAAGGAGGACAGCAGAGGGTCAGCTGATCTCCCGGTGGCCGTCGGTGAGCTCCTGTGACATCACCGGCGGCCACCGGGAGATTTTTCAATGGGTCCGCAGCGTTCTCCTGCTGTGTCATGCAGAGGACACTGCGGACCCATTGAAGACAATGCTTTTTTTTGTACGCTTGGGGACGCTTGCTGATTGTCCAAGCTCCCCAAACGCACAAAAAAACCCAACATGCTGCGTCCCGGGTGCGGATGCTGGACACCGGAAGCAGCAGATATCGTCCGCATCCGCACCCGAACGCAGCAAACGCAGGCACCATGCGTTCCTATGTTAAACATAGGAACGCAGTGCGCATGCGTTTAACTGCGTATGGGAACGCAGCAAACCGCTGCCTTCCCATACGCAAATGTGAAGCCAGCCTAAGATACACAGAGAATTACATTTCCACTTTCAATGCTTGCAAAGTGCCTGGTGGTCTATGCAGGAAGTTTGTTCTTAATTGTCTACATCTCAGATATCTCCTGAATTGTCCTTGGCAAGCCCTCGGATTGGAAATTGCCCACTTTCCAACCCTACACCTGATGGCTGTTTATGCGACCTGTAGTAATTGCAGCCAATAAGCAAAGGAAAAAAATTCAATACTTGGAACACAGGCTATGCAAAGAAATTGCATGCAATAGGATCCTACAATTTTTTTGCCTTTTAGAAGAATGTATATAGAGTTTTAGAAGGTAAAGCATTTATCACTGTATCTACCACGGCATTATGGCAACACTAGAAGCAGTCCAATGTACCCAGGTCAATACATATAATAAATTGAGGGTATGAATAAAGCAGAAAGTAAATGATCACATATTTTCATGCCAAATTTTGTAAGAATCCAGGAAATTCCTTTAAATGGGGCTGTAAGGCAATCTTCATATACAGATGTGGACAGCAGCAGAGGTAGCGCTTTCCAAGATGATTAGGCTACAGAACCAGACCTATTATATTGCTACTGATTGATAAAAAAAAATTGATTTAAGGTTTTTGATAAGTTCAGGAACATAGTGATGTTACAGTAAGGAAGTAAGAAGCGTCAGTGTGTCAGGCCAGTTTAAATAAACAATGGTAAAATATTTGCTTCAGGTCTATTAAAGAATTAAACATTTCCAACATACAACTGATTTATTTCTGTGAAAATCAATGTAATAAAATATGTGGGATAGTCTATGATTAGAAGCATATTTTTCCCACTGGGAGATGACTGCCATCTAGTGGAGAAACAGCTCATTGTGAGTTTTGACTAACATCTGCTGTGAAGATTTATTGCTTTCAGGAAGGTGTATGAATACTTTTGCTGTTATGAACAAAAATAAAAAGATATTAAAAGCAACATCTATGTCTTCTTCAGCTAAAGTATAATGAAGTATCTGAAGAAACACAAAAATACACCAAAAGATCACTAACCTGTCTTCAAAGCTAGATGTGAGTGTGGGGCTGCATAGAAACACAAGCAGCTGGCGCGCTCCCATTCAGAAAGACAGGGGCTGTTCTGGGTGAGTCATGTAAGATGCATGCTAGATACGTGCATGCTTTTGGCATAGTGGTTGCACTTTAAGGATGTGTTCTCAATGAATCACATATGGATGCTAGGTGAGGAAAAAAATACATGATTTTCTCCTGACACCCGCTAACATTTGTGGCTGAGAATCTGGGCGATTTTATATACGCAGATGTGAATGCAGCCATAGGGCCACGTCACACACACAGATAATTGTGCAGATATTGGTCAAAAATCTCTGGTTGCAGTGAAATCATGGACACATTGTTCATTTGTACACAGCAACAAAATAGAACAATGTGTCCATGATTTCACTGCAACCAGAGATTTTTGACCAATATCTGCACAATTATCTGTGTGTGACGTGGCCCTTAGCCAATAAAAGGCATCACATATACAAGAATAATACTTTACTTCTCTTACTGAACATAATATATCCTTTTAGTACTGACTAGACTAATAGCAAAGCCTTTTTTAACTACTTTTGAGAAGTTATTTAGCAGTTTATTTGTCGACTTTCTAATCCCTAACTTTTCCTTGCCCAAATGTAGCTATTAGAGGGTTGTATATGTGGCACCCCAGGAATATGATTGCCACAGTGGCATTGCCTCCCTCACAGGGTTTGATGACAGGCTTGGAAATAAGAAGGAGTCCCCTTGTCAGGTAACACCAGCATCCAACACTTGTCCTGACTCCAGACCAGAAAGGGGAACTCTGACCTGGTTTTAGGGGAGCTTCCCTATAAATTCTGACCTGGGGGAGGGATTAGGCAGAATGTCTTAAGAGAGAACAGTGCAGATGTCCTCGGGACTGGAGCCGGAGGAGCTTGGAGGAGAAGTAGAGGAAAACTTGGGGAGTGGAGCCGTGACCAGGCTCGCCCTCAGAGGAGAGCGCTAGGAACCGGTCACCAGAGTCCATGTTTGTTCGGGTACTTAAGTCCCTGCAGCCAATTCTGGAGGGCAGAGGATTGCAAGTCCTCTGTCCCTACTGAACACCCAACGGCAAAGCAGTATAGCAGAGCCAGAGCCGCCAAGGAGGAGCGACCCCTGGAACAGGCACGAGCTGCCTGCCATACGGGTAAAGGACTAGACATGCAGGAAGAGGGCCACAGCACAGATTTAAGCAGCAAGATCCAAGTAACACCGCGAAGAAGGAAGGCCTCTACAACCACCTGACTAGGTAGATCCCCAATTGCTTCCTTAGTGCCCAGACCTCCATTACCATCTGTAACAACTGCCCCAGACTGCACCTGCAACGAAGTAAAGGTAAAACAAAAGTTCCATCGTTGTGTCATCCAGTCATTTATCGTGCCCTCAGTACTGCACTCCACCGTTTCCTATTGCCAGCATAGACTGTTTAAACTTCCCTGGGCCCTTGCTCTACCTGTGGAGAGCAGAACCACCTCAGCTGCATTACCAACGACCCTAGAGGATCTGATTGTAGCGTCAGCCATCCATGCCCATTGGCGAAACCCACGGGTGATGTCATATTAATTCCCATACAATATTCCCCTGTTATTGACACAACCAGGGCCACAGAACAGGGTCACGACCCATGACCTCCCCAACAAACTCCTGACATGGTTCTGAGTACTCCATGGTCCTGGTGGGCATTTCATATAGTCTAGCAAAGAAAAGTGCAACGCACACACTATCGCGATGTCACTGTATTCCCCATGTGAGTGGGCAATCTTAGACCATATGTGTGATTTGCGCACTTGCAGTCGTGTGCCACTAAACTCTCCTCCAGTTTTCAATGTTCTAGTGGAGGCTAGTCTAGTCGGCACATAACCCCAAGTATGCAAATCACACACATACAGTCACGTGACCACCTATCCACTCAAGGTATACAGGGAACTAGTGCTACCTAGAATATGCAGTCACGTGGAGTTACAGAAGACAGTTCTTAGACTCGACAATCCCTTAAATTGTTAATATGATTCACTTGTTGCTGATACAACCTGTAGTTTTGATTACAAATGGCAGCAAAAACGTGTCACTAACAGAATTCTACATTATTCACAACTAGAGATAGGTGAACCCACAGATGTGCAGGTTCACCAAATCGGGCTGGACTTAAAAATAAAAAAAAAAGTCTAGTTCGGGACCAGACTTGACCCGAGCGCTATACAAGTCTATGGGGACCCAGACTTTAGTGCTATAAAATGTTGGTAGTAAGGACTAGGGGGCTAAAATAGGAAGAAAAATAGGGATAATAGCAATACAAAATTTCATACTGCCACACTGATTCCGAGTTTGCTCATTAAACGTTATGAATATTTACCTAATTCACCTGATGGCAATGAGTTCACCTGAGGTCAATTTAGTAAGTTCAATGAGAAAATTCTGCACCAAATCTGCATCTCCTGGCAGAAAAATTAGATTTTTCTATGTTTTTTTAGCTCAGTTTTGGACCAGTTTTTTTTCCCTATCAGATTTGGTGCAGAAATAAATCTGCATCATGCCAATTTTTGCTGTGTTTTTGTAGTAATTTTCCCCCTGAAATGCTTGAAAAACACATTGAAAAAATGATGATAATGCAGTGATACTTTGTTTTTTGACTATAATCGTTACAAAACTATAGACGAAACCTGAGACAACGATTTCCATACGACACAATGTTAAATCAATTACCGTATATACTCGAGTATAAGCTGAGTTTTTTCAGCACAATTTTTGTGCTGAAAAGTGACCTGCTCATTAGTCTAATGTAATATGCACTGCATCCCCCTGCCATTACCGACTAGGGTGAGCGGAGCATTCACATTAGACTGCCCCTTCCCTGTCGCAGTTTATAGCCACCATGCTGGTGATCACTATAAAATAATAAAGCTTTAAACTCACTCTCTGATGATTCTTTGCTGGCACCGAGCGTCCTCCCTCCGGTCTTCCTGTTTCTAAGGTCATGTGACCGGCGCTTGCAGTACATCATCGCTATGGAGCCCGGTAAGGCATAACTTAATGGGCTATATACCAGTTATTAGGGGGGCTATAAAACCAGTGATGTGGGTGCTATATACCAGTGATGGGGCTATATACCAGTGATGGGGGGCTATATCCAGTAATTAGGCTATAAACCAGTGATGGGGGTGCTGTATACAGTAATAGGGGCTATATACCAATGATGGGGACATATACCAGTGATAGGGGCGCTATATAAAAGTGATGGGGCTATATATCAGTGAAGGGGTTATATACAGTCATGATTGCATATACCAGTGATGGGGGGGCTATATACCAGTGATGAGGAGCAATATACCAGAATGGTGGTCTGCTGCATTTCCCACATTAGGCTAATACTTGAGTCAATAAGTTACCCCAGTTATTGGGGTACAATTAGGGCCTCGGCTTATACTCGAGTCGGCTTATACTCGAGTATATACAATTGGTTCGAGACACTGAAAAAGATCTACAAAAAACACATTTTATAGTGAAGAAAGATTGCGGTTCATACTGGACACACTCAGCAATAATTGTAAAATGAATATGAATGATTTATTTAAAGTATAACTAAATATTTAATATGTTATTTTACTTTTTATAAAAGCTGGAAAACACCAAGAAGGGGAGAAGAGGGGTGCACATTTTACTTTTTTGGAAGGGGAATCACATTTTTAATGCAAAATTAGCAGCAATGTATTGACAAAAACAAAGAATCATTTTTCATTGAAAAAAATCGATGAAAACCAAAACCGTTGATAACCAAAGTCGATGAAAACTGAGGTATCACTGTAAACATCAAAAACTCAACCCATATGTCTGAGCTTTTCAGAGTTAACCCTCACTACACCACTACAGGTGTGGGAGCCTGAGTTGCCATCTATTCATTTGCACTGGTCTGACACCATGGGGCAGGTTTGAGATGCACCAGATAAATGTTAGCTCTTGATGGTCCACTGTGTTTATGTTGGAGGCCGCATGGCACAACTAAAATAAAAAAGTATAGAGTATGACTATCCTGATTGAGATTGCCTTGGTGTCGGCGGGTTGGCTCAAAAGATTGGGTGACATGAGAGATCCGTGGTGATGGAAGAGGTGGGACCTCTGATGCAGGAAGGACGTGTCATCGTCCTGGCTGGCACAACTTCAGAGAAGCAGTGCAACCGCGTGGAGACATCCGGTGCTGACTGTGAGACAGAGCAACCGGGAAGAGTTTGCTGATGGAACTCTCCCAATGCCAGCTGTAGCATCTGAGGATGTTGGCTATGCAGCATCGTGGGACCTGCCGGTCTTGGAGCCCAAAGACAGTCTGCAGAGGAGGTAGGCTTGATCATGTCAGTTACCCTAGCCTGAGAGTGTCTAAGCGGACCCAAAAGAACTGAATGTGAGCGGCAGTATACTAAGCCACACAGAGGACTTTAATTAGATGAGCATTCACTAAAAATAGAAAGACAGTCCACTTCGTAAATATTGTTTCGGCTCAAGTGATTAGTCGTGTAAGACTGTATACTGGAGAAAAACATGTGTCACGTTTATGGAAGAGATCCAGGTAGGTCCTGGGTTCGGATAGGGGAGGGAGTGGCTTAGCCTAGAGTAGTCCTTCTCCTGCCCGTGAAGCTGGCAATTGGGGGTTTCTCAGGTTGTATAAATCGTATGTTGGGATTTGTGGCTGCTGTGGCCCATATTTTGCTGAAGAGTGAAGTACTGTTATCTTTTTGCATGTTATAAAGAGAAGTTTGTTTATTATCATATTGCGGTTGGAGTCATTCATAGCAGCACCAATCTTACACTCACTTCAACTAGCGTTCCAGTTGTTACACTAGTACACAGCAGGAAGCAGTATGCAGCCCCAGCATACAGCAGAAGGCCGCATGCAGCCCTCAGTAGAGAGAAGGAGGCCGCACAGAGCTCCCAGTAGACAGCAGGAGCCCACACACAGCCCCCAGTAGAGCAGGAGCCCACACACAGCAAGAGGTCCACTCCAACCCCAGTATACAGCAGGAGGTCCGCACTCAGCCCCAATTAACAGCAGGAGGCCGCACAAGCCCCATTATACAGCAGGAGGCAGCATAAGCCCCCAGTATACACAGAAGCCATCATATAGCCACAGTAACAGGAAGCCCACACAGCAAGAGGCACACAGCTCTCAGACGGCAGAGAGCCGCACACAGCTCTCAGAGACGGCAGAGGCCGCACACAGCTCTCAGTAGACGGCAAAGAGGCCCACACAGCTCTCAGTAGACGGCAGAGGCCTCACACAGCTCTCAGTAGACGGCAAGAGGCCGCACACAGCTCTCAGTAGACGGCAAGAGGCCGCACACAGCTCTCAGTAGACGGCAAGAGGCCGCACACAGCTCTCAGTAGACGGCAAGAGGCCGCACACAGCTCTCAGTAGACGGCAAGAGGCCGCACACTGTCCCCCTGTAGATGGCAGGAGGCTGCACACTGCCCCCTGTAGAGGGCAGGAGGCCACACAGCCACCAGTATAAAGCAAGAGGCCACAAACAGCACCCAGTATACAGCAGAAGGCCATGCACAGCCACCAGTATACAGCAGGAGGCCATGCACAGCCCCCTAGTATTACAGCAGGAGGCCGCACACAACCCCCAGTATACAGCAAAAGGCTGCACACAGCTCCTAGTATACAGCAAAGGCCACATGCAGCCCCAGTATACGGAAGGAGGCCACACAGCTCCAAGAATACAGCAGGCCACACAGCCCCGAGTATTACAGCAGGAGGCTGCACACAGCCCCCAGTATTACAGTAGGAGGCATCATACAGCATCTGTATTACACAAGAGGCTCATACATAGCCCCTGTATTACAGCCTGTGCCCACACATAGCCACTGTATTACACCAGGAGCCCACACATAGCCACTGTATTACACTTGAAGGCTGTGGTCACACAAACCCCTTGTATTACACTTACAACCTATGTATCTCAGCAGAGAGAAGCAAGACAACCATTCTTGGCAATGCCAGTGACTACAGCTAGTATCTACTTACATAATCCTGAAGTCCCGTCTGCCATCCTCTTCGTACATCATGTTGTCTGAATAGCATGCACCGCAAACAGAAACAGTTAAACACCCAAGTGAATATGGAGCTCGCTAACGGTAGTGGCCCTTCGCACAATACTGCCAGCAGTGCCACTAATGAACGCACCTGATGTCACCCAAAACCAATGCCGGGAACTCACGGCCGCACAACCCGCCATTCATGCCGTCCGACATCACCACGCACCCCCGAATGACTAACTGCACGAGTGCCTACACAGGCACAAGAGATGCTTGGGGAAGAAAGGTGTACTACAGTCCGCGCTGCCAGGGTGCCTCACATCAAAGAAAATGAGTAGTCGATGTTCAGTGCAATCCTTTTTATTCTCCTACGCGTTTTCGGTGCCCTCCTGGCACCTTCATCAAGGATCAACAGGCACAAGCGAAGTTAGTCAGATTGCTGCTATCTTTGGATACTAACTGTGCATGTGCACACAGGGTACGCACAGATCCAGTTAGTAATGCCATCACCATCTTTAAACACCCAGGTGGCTGTCTAAAGATGGCTTTGGCATAACACATGGGAGGCACAAAGAGTGCGCACAAGGAGCACAGAGAGCACATAGGGAGGAAGAGAGGGTACAGAGAGTACACAGAAAGTGCACAGGGGGTACAGAGTGCACAGTTAGGCAGAGATGGGGCACAGGAGGGGACACAGAGTGTACAGAGGGCACACAGGGTACAGAAAGCACACAGGGGTCACAGGGGGCAAAATGAGAGCAATGGGCAGAAAGACACACAGTGGGGGCACAGAGATCGCTCAGGGGCACAGAGAGCACACGGGGCAGACAGATAAGGGTTTACAAATATGTCTGAAATCGCCTCCACCTGAAACCACTGCATGAGTAAGTGTACATGCGTATACCCGACGCGCATGTGACTACTCACACTGCCTCCATCTTTGGACACAACAGAAGGGAGTGCGCACAAGGGGGAGAGACAAAGAACAGGGGCAGAGAGTGTTTACAGGGGGCAGAAAGAGAACATGGGGAGAGAAAGCTCAAAGGGGAGAGCACAGAGGGGAGAAGACATCACTGGGGAGAAAGATCACATACAAGGAGGAGATCACAGAGGGGAAAGAGAGCAGATGGGGGAGACAGCGACCACACCCAGCGCTACAGAGCCCGCACCAATTATTACATCACCACCCTCCCGATGCCCACATCTAGGATATACACACGCACACTGGCGATCAAAATTAGACGAACACACAATTTCTTTAATGTCAAGGTCATTGTATTGTCCTATGTGAAAATATTCAACATGGGTAAGATAGCAGTATTTTAAGATTACTTTACAAATTGAATATATGCTAAAGCACAGAATAAAAAATGATAAATGAATGGGAATAAGAATAAGAGAAAACAGCAGCACACGTGCATCAAAATAAGTCAAAATTAGAGAACACTTTCAGATACCTGCAAGGTACTGGTGTTAATCTGGCACCTGGTGCTAAGGCTGGCTTCACATTAGCGTTCCCCTCCGCAGCGTTCTGCGGAGGGGTCCGCAATGTGTGCGCAGCGGCCGCCCGCTCCTATCTTTATATGGGAGCGCACGGTGCTGCGCTTGACTGCGCATGACCGTGCGCACCCATTCACCCTAGTGATTTCCACATCCTCGAAGATCTCGTCGCACGGAGCATGCGCGCCTGTGCGGCAGAGTGGATTGGCGAGGATCCGCTAGTACATATGGAGCGCACGGTCCTTTCGCTGTCAAGCGCAGCATCGTGCGCTCCCATTATAAAGATAGGAGCTGGCGGCCGCTGCGCACACATTGCGGACCCCTCCGCAGAACGCTGCGGAGGGAACGCTAATGTGAAGGCAGCCTAATTTCCTTAATTATCTAACAAACCTTACTTACCCAGCAAGCTAACTTTCCAGTTTGGAAAAATGGTGTGCTGTTCCAAAGTGACTGAAACCCTCTGGCAGCAGGTTGTACAGATGAAGACCAATGGGGTAACCCTGGCCCAACTCTGATTCCTGGAATATGGCATCTTTACAACATCACAAACTTGCTCAAGTACCCTAAGAAGGCTGGTCGCCCTCAAAAGACAAATTCAAGAGATGACAGGATATTGCAGAGAATCTCCATGGGTAATTTTATCAACACTACCGCTGGAATAGCTCCCAGTTCAGCACTGAACAAGGTAATGAACTGTGTATCATACAGTGTCATTAAGTTTAAGAGCATTTGGACTAAAAGCCCACTCTGCAGGGACCAAGACTCTCATTAGCAGAAGGGTTTAAAAGGCTAGAGTCACCTTTGGTGAGGAGCATGTTGTATGGACAGAAGAGAAGTGGTCCACAGTAGTGATGAAAGCAAGTTTAATTTATTTGGAACAAGAAGAGAAAAAAAGAGTGGCACTTAGATAGTGTGGCCTCTGTCTTCAGCTCAGACTCCACAGTTGATTCCTGATACACCACAAATCGATGAATCTACATAATCCACAGAGAAGAAAATAACCGGTGCTCACCGGAGAATGCCCGTAAATGCATTATTTTAATCATTTGAAATAAATATGGAAGTTTTATAAAGGTTGAATGCCATGGATTTTTTCTTTACATTTAATTTATTAGGGTCTGATGGGAAACATGATGTTACTCGACAAACTGGCGAAAGACTGAACCCAAAGTGTGTAAAAAAGTCAGTGAAAGGTGGTGGAAGTGTCACATTGTCACGCTGGACACAGGGGGATGTCCGACTACCGTGCGTGACAGTGGTGCACAGACCAATAATGTCTGGTACACTACACAAAAGAACACATGGGTAGAAACAAACACAGCAGAAGGCCCTGCTCATAGGGAATGGGGGAGAGGTGAGCTCGTGCACGCATCTGTGGCTGTGCCCTGATCTAACTACCATCCCTATCTTTTAACCCGTTGCCAAGCAGGATACCTAGTCCCACTTTGGCCCTGATGTTAGCCCTCAATAGGGAATGGCTGGCAGGAGCCCTAGTCCCAGCCACTGCAATAATAACAAGAGGGTAGGGCAGCCAGACAGGGGAAAAACAAGGCAACTTCATACCTGCTGCCTTGCTCCTTGGCAGCAGTCAGCTTTCAAGAGAACCACCTTCACCTCAGGAAGTATGGCTAGGAATGAGCTCAATCACCAGCAAAACACACTGAAACTATGTGACCATATAAAGGGGATGGAAGTAATCCAAGAGTAGCCAGACCCGGACAAGAATTAGCTAGCTTGGTAGCAAACAGAAACTAACATCAACTCCTCTACTGCCAAAGGAAAGAAACAAGTTTAATGTGAAGTCCCAATACAGACATGAGACAAAGGTCCCAAAACCAGTCACAAGTCTCACAGGTAAGAGAGACTATTAGGACACATGGTTTGGGAATGTTTTCTGCTGCAGGGGTTGGACCCCTCATGCAGCTACATGGCAGAGTGAATGCAAGTCTGTATTAGGCGGCCGTCACACGGAACGATATCTTGCCCGATATCGTTTAAGCGATCTCCTTTTTGATCGCTTAAGCGATATCGGGCAAGATATCGTTGCATGTAATCAAGCGATTTACGATGGTAAATCGCTTGATCGTGACATCGCTGATCTGAGCTCCGGTTCTCAGATCTAGCGATGATCGATTTCACGATCTCCTTCATCGTGGTGTATGACACCACGATGATCCATCTCCCAGCGACCGCGCCTATGCTGGGAGATGGTAACTATGGTACACGTCGGGTAACTAAGCGACGCGCGGCGCCTAGTTACCCGATGTGTACCATAGTTACCAGCGAGATCGCAGCTCCACATCGCTGGTGAGTCTGTCTGTGTGACATCTCACCAGCGATGTGAGCGATATTGTAAGCGATTGCGCGTGCACGTGATCGCTTACAATATCGCTAAAGATATCTCACCGTGTGACGGCCGCCTTAGAATGTTCTTTAACAACAGGTAGTACCTTCCTTGCTCTCAGCCAGCAATTTTCATGCACTATAATGCCTCCTGTCACACAGCAAAATGGGTAAAGCAGTTCCTTGAAACAAAATATTGAAAATGAAATGGCTACCAATAGTCCTGATCTAAACAAACTAGAAAACCTCAGGAAAATCATTGGTGACAAAATTATGGCCAAGAAACTCACAGCAGTCACAGAACTGTAGAAGCAGGGACGGACTGGCCCAGTGACAGGGAGGCAGTTGACCCCCGGGCCGGTGGTAGTAATGATAGGGGCCACACGGTGGTACATTTCGGCCGCAGCAATGAAAGCAGGAGCTGTTAAGCAGGCGGCAGGCAGGCATCGCGGCGGTGGCAGGTCAGTGAAAACTACCCCCACCCTTCATCTGGCTAACTCCGCTAGCACCCCCCCCAACCCTCCCCCCCTTCCCGTCCTCACTTGTGCACGGACTGGTGGAAGTGGACTGCCCTCCAGAGCAAGATCTACCAGCCAGCCCCAGTGTAGAAGAGACTGGAGGAAGTGTTCGGAATCCAACCTGAGCGGTATGAGGGACTAGTGCTGTCCAGTGGACGCGGATGTGCTGACGTCATTCAAACATTCAAAGCAAAAGCCTGTACAAAGCAAGTGCCTGAACACTTCCTACTGATTGGTGACTGTTGTAACCTTCACATAATTTAGTTTTAATCTTTCTGTCTACAGTCATTGCTGTTCTCCAAGTATGAACATCAAGTTTTGTGCAAAATAAAGGGTTAAATTGATAAACTTTGGTTATTTTGGAAAACACTGTTCTAGTGGCATGGTGTACCCCTTGCACAAAAGCCTTCAAATGTTGAACAATGTAGATTACATTCTGTCTGAAAAATTCAAGTGATCATACTTATGTGCTCTAATTTTGATCACCAGTGTGTATATGTATATATGCAGCCTGTGTCCTCACATATGCAGGAGATTTTCCAAAAGTGGACATTGGGACTGTGGCATACTTGGAAAGGGGAGGCGGAGCCAAGTTGAAGCCTGGGTGGAGTCTCAAGATTTTGCCAGTATGGGGCCATGAAATTCCTTGTGGCAGCTCTGTTCATCACTCAAGTGAGTAATGTATAACCCTGTGGTGGGCTGGCTTCAGATTACATTTTTCAGTTATGTTTACCATGTAGTACTTTGCAAAAACTCCTAAATGTACATGCTAAACTGGCCATAGCCTTCCACTGTGACAAAAGCCAAAACAATGTCATTTTGGCCTCCATCTGTCCAGCAATTACATCTCACACACTTAGTTGACCATGCTATTCTATCCAAGAGTTCTGTGTAAAATAAATAAATGCTGCACAGTATAGATTTTTTTTGAGCTGCCTAATGTATGACAGGTGTCACTTTAATGCCACGTATATCAAATGCATTATGAGCTTTTTATAACGTAAATAGTGAGAACTTTTACAGCATGTACTTTGATGAGTCAATAAGGTCTTAACCTTACATACAAGGGAAGCTACCCAAACACAATCAAATGTACGGTAACTTGCTCCATATTTACCAAACAGATGAACCACTTGTTAATTTGCTTAAAGTGGTTCTCCAAGAAATGTAATAAAGTAACTTTGATAACTAACAAAAGGTAAAGCAGACAGCTGTGGGCTATTATCAGGCTGGGATGGTACATGGTTATTGGGACCTTTCAACCTTAAAAATACCTGCCTACAGCCACCCCAGAAAAGAGTATCACATTATATGAGACAGTGTTATTTTTCTCTAATTAGTGCTTTTAGTTTTTGGGATGTCAGTTTAGGAAGACAGCAATGTCTTTAAAAAAGAAGAGCTGCTCTACTGTCGAGGTAAACTGCAGCACCAGGATCGCTGTCAGGAGCAATTTGTGATCGCTCCACACTGAAGACCTCAAATTTCAATGTTGGTCTCATGGTCTGGTCATATTTAAGAATGGCACATGATGATGCAATCTGCACTACAAGTGAAGTAGGCTTAATATCCTATTGAAGTCCTAACACATCAAACAGTGTCTACCCAAACCATCAGAAGGCATTTGGACAATGATGAATTACAATCCAGATATCAAACTAAAGGGATTTGAAAGACCACATATCACTGCTATCATGGTTTAGAGCAAGACAGCAATAAGGACGAGAATGGAAATCTATCCTCTTTGAGTAACCCATTTTTTAACTTGGTTGCAATGACAGCCAGAAATTGAACTGGACATATGGTGGGCCACGCCATAAAGAGTAGTGATAAGTGAGTGTAATCATTACTACTCACACAGATAGTACGGTAGTTGTGATACTCGATACTCGGAGAGTATCGCTGGTACTCGTGAGTGATAAATCGATTGTTATCAATCTGACATGAATTGACAGCTCCCTTCAGTACACAAAGTGAACTGGCACCTCTGGGAGAGCAGACTGAATATTAGGGTCTCTCTGGGGGCATAGCAAGGTGTTTTATGCAGTGAAAACTCAAAAAGACCACCCTCCCGCCCTGTCCTGGAAAGACTCGTTTTATAGATGAAAGTGTGTGGGCAGAGCCTATCACTAATTGACTAATATTGGACTCGCTCTGCTAATGAATATGCAAATATTAAAAACTTATTATGAGGTGTGAATATTTCACTACTCACACTTCACTAATGAAGAGGCCTCTACTCAGAATAGTGGCTGCAGCTCGGTACTGCATGTCTGTTCACTATTAGTTCAAATAGGGGGTGGTTGTGTATTTACTGCTTAGTATAAGGGAAGGGAAAGGGGATATTGCTCACCACGGCTTCCAGAGGCTGGTTCCCATATATCGGGGATATAAGACCTGGATGATTGAGCGAGCGCACAATATGGTAAAGAAAAGAACAAGGGAGTCCCTACTTGATAATGTAGAAGAAGAATCCCATGTAAATAACATTTCCCGAGAAAATTGTCAAAAAAGTAAAAAATCTACCATTCCAACTTTCTCTACTAACTTTAGTCAGGATTATTATGACATTGTGGCTATTATCAAAAAATATGTGCCCATGTTATATCAGGACGAAAAGCTATCTAAAATCTTGAGCGAAGGGTACAGGTGTGTGCCTAGGAGGTCTAGGACCTTGGGAAACATGCTCTCACCTAGCATGTTCTTAAGTGAACCGAGAACCCCCACTTGGTTGAAGCATGTAGGATCATATAGATGTGGAGAGAATAAATGCAATCTATGCCGCCATATAGACAGGACTGATAGTTTTGTTAATTCAGTAACTGGGAAGAGCTATAAAATCAGATCGTATATAAATTGCAATACGCATCACGTAGTGTATATGGCGACATGTACAAGCTGCCAGAAATACTACGTGGGGTGCACTACGCGGTCCCTAAAAAGCGCATCAGTGAACATGTTACAGCTGCGAACCCTAATAATGCATCGAGCCGTGTAATATTTCAGGACTATCTAAACATTTTTTAGAAGTCCATGGAGGGGCTATGGAGTCCCTTCTAGTGAAGGGCATACATAGGGTGCCCAGACCAGTAAGGGGCGGAGACTGGGAGCGAGCAGTGTTATGTCAGGAAGCGCGGTGGATTTAGCGCTGAATGCTCGCTTCCCCGAAGGTTTAAATTTCCGCACGGACCTAATGTATTTTTATTAGATGTTTATAGGGACGCAATTTCATGCTCCTAAGGTGAATATAATATATAGGGGAGAACTATGTAGAAAGTAATAGTAACACTATCCTTGGTTGCCCTTTGCAGAATAATAATAGTGGATGTGGTGAGAAAAGAATCAACTGTGAATGTATCAGTGAGCTTACCTGAGATGTAACAAGCTGTATCGAAAGAGTAAAAATAATGTATTGCATGGGTATAAAGAAATTATGTTTCTGTGATGGGTATGTTCTCTCCAATTTTTTGGCATACTCTGTAAAAACGAGTTATTTGGGGAACCTTATCACTCAAGTGAATCATATATTTTTGTAATATTGTATGAATTTTTACAAAGTGATTTATATTATATCTACTAGTGCAATATATTTATCTGTTTATATCAAGTTAGCAGTTTTTAGTCCGGTATTGATATAGTTCAAATGAAAAGACTGCTGAAAAGCAACTTCTCCAGAACTTAATTAATGGTGAATGATGGCACATGTGATAGGGGGTGGTATGAATGCTTTTAGTTTCTCTATAAATATGTGATGTTCACATTTGCAAGCATGCCTCAGACTAAGGATTTTGTATCCGAAACGCGTCAGGTGTGGAGGTAGGGGGCTGTGTACCCCACTAATGCTTTTAATGATGTCTGAATAAAGATCTGGAATTTTAACTGCAACAAGTCTGTGTATTTACTGGCATGGGGTGTCGCACCCTAAACCGATCAGATATTGAGGACTTAAGGACCAATGTTAAAGTCCCAGACAAATCATTCAAAATTGCTTAAATGACCCTTTGATTTTCATAATTCCATGAAATTCCTTCTAGATTTTGCAATTTCCACATTCAGAACTGTATACACATCACTCCTGGCCTCATCTCACCATAATTCAAGATTCTAGTGACTGTCTGCTGTCTCTAACATCATGCCGTCCCTCTATAAAAAAAAAACACATTTTTCCTAATCAGAATTTCTTGTGTCCCCCACCCCCCAAATAACCTACCGAGACTTGATATTTTCATGTGTTGAATACCATAACTCCAAGGCAGCGATCCCATTGTCCTAAGGTTACATTTGACTCAGATCTTTCTCTATATCCAATTACTTTCATGCTGTGTCACTTTCACCTCAAACCATCTCCAGAATCCGCTGCTTTGTTACCACCAGAATCACAAAATTTCTTACTGCCACTCTGATTCATCCTTATTTCCTAGTGTTGGATCTTCCTCTGAATCGAAACATATTTTTAGGCATCAAATCTCAGTTACTTAACCTCAATTTCCCCTTCCCACATTTTCCTCAGAACTTAATCCCTTCATTTGATCAGTGTTACACACACTCCACAGCACTTTTTCTCTGTACATAGACACTCGCTGGGGACCAGATGATTAAACTTTTCATGAGTAACATTATTTATAATAAAAGATGGTTGACCATACAAGACGGTTTGTTTTTTTACCTCTTGTGTCCCACCCCATTTCCTCATAGACTGAAAGCAGGTCCCGGACTCATCTTTACACATAGGAAGTGTTACTCTATAATGTCTGATATCAGTTAGACAAGTACCCTCTGAGTTGTACGGTGCTGCGGAATATGTTTGTACAATAAAAACATATATATCATATAGCCAGTTATCTTTCCTCAATAAATGGCAATTGCTTACATAGCTTGATACATCTTAAACTGAACAACCTTCTAAAGTTCTGCTCTGTCGAGGCTCTCCTGAATCAGCACCAAACTTAACTGCCCTAAAATCTCTTCCTACTATTGCCCTTGCCCCCATTTGGATCTTTTTCAGACCCAAGCGCCCTGTGGGATTGGTTGTTGCATCAACTATGGCATTTACTCTTATCACTTCCAGCTATTCCAGCTATCTTGAAATGATCTGCCATTCTTTGTCCACTATGAGGGCCAGAATAATCACCAACGGCATTTTTCACAATGGTCTTGAACTAGGAGATGTGCCTGAGTCAGAAACTCCTGACTGATAAAGAAGCATATGTCCCCTTCCTTAATCGGAAATGTGAGATGAGTGTCGTCCACCAGGTGCACACGGCCCACTACAAATCCTACTTTAAGCAGTTTTTCCATTTCCAAGGTCCTATCCAAATATAAGCTAGTAGGTGTGATTAATAATAAAAAATAATATTAGTAAAAACCTCCAACTAGAAATGTAATACAGTTCTAATTTGCTATTTCGCGCACCTCATGTAGCGGGTATTGCAGCTTAGGTATCCATGGTTATGACCAATTTGAGAAAGTTAGATGCTCATTGTGATAACCATGGATACCCAAGCACCTGCAATGCCCTGCACATGAGATAAGTTACACAGCTAACAGGAGAACTACATTTCTAATTGGAGGTATTTGCATATATATTATTATTATTATTATCTAATATATAAAGCTGAATGTGTGTATGTATGTATGTGTGTGTGTGTATATCCGGGATTGGCATCTACACCATCGCAACTACAGCCACAAAATTTTGCACAGTCACACGTCTGGACCCCGAGAGCGTCATAGGCTATGTTGTGAGGCGAAATTTTAACCCCGCGCATTCCAATTCACCAAACAATTTTGCCCCTTCTACATAATGGGGAAAAAGAGACTGTTACCAGTTGACAGTTGTGAATAAGAGGGGCTTAATGACAGCACCAAAGACTAACAGCACATACCAGCATATAGTCACTAAGGTGGGGCCCCAACATGGGATATTCACCACGCACGGGGACATGTATACACACCACACGCACACAAAGAGTAACAGCAAGTGTATAGTCTCTAAAGTGCAACCCCAGCATTGGATACTCACCACGCACCCAAACAAACACACACACACCACAAAGACACACACACCCCACGGGGACACACACACACACCCTATAGCGACACATGCACTTCCCCCACAGGGACACACACACACCACAAAGAGACAAACACACACACCACACAGACCACCCCACAGGGACACACACACATACATACACTATAGGGACACATGGACTCACCCCACAGGGACACACACACACACCACAAAGAGACACACAAAACGCAGAGACACACACACCAGACAGACCCCCCCCACAGAGACACACACACATACACACCCTATAGGGACACATGCACTCACCCCACAGGGACACACACATACACACACCCCAGGGACACACACACCACACAGACAGACACAGATGTGCACAAATCACCTCACTAACTCGCCTCATACGTGTGCTATCTTTAATTTCCAAACATAAACATCTGATTAAAAACAGCCAATGTGCAACACATGTGCCATATAGGGAATTAAGGCAGATGTCAGTCACATGAGCTGTCTATTATGTGTTAGGTAACATATACTGCCCGGCCAGGGGAGGGTTTACTATTGGCTGGAGATTTATTAGGAGGCCTATAGCAATCAATCACAGCTCAGCTTCTATTTTCTTACAGGTCATTAATATGACATATTCAAATTCTATTTTGTTATAGCTAACATCAGTTATTTATTAACCCGGGCGTAGCCGGGTACTACAGCTAGTTATTAATAAACCTACTACATATAGGGATATGATCTTGAAGATGGGAATGACCGTTTAACACTTTAAGATCACATGAAAGATATTTACATTATATATGTGGTGTCCCTGCCTTTGATGCGTGGCTTGTACGATAATCCCGCATCTTTTACCGCAGTTGTAAACCAGTTAAACCCGGCTATCGATCTCAGAATTAAACATGTTCCGGCATGGGGAATCACATTATTTCCTGTTACCTTGATGTGATTACAGAGTGCCGCTTGGTTGTCATAACAGCCAGGGATCAGTTGATGACCCGTATCTTTTATTATGATACTCGTGGGAATGCCTGCTACAAGTCGGCATTCATAGTAGATCATGATTTCTGCTGTACAGAGCAGTGCAACCCCTAAGGCAGGGGTCTCAAACTCCAGGCCTCAAGGGCCGCACACAGTCCAGGTTTTCAGGATCTCCTTACCATTTGACAGTTGATAATTTGTCTGAACACTATAGTGCGCCCCTCTTCCATTTCAGCCATTTCTTACTAACCGGGTGCGTATTACAAAATTGCGGCAGTCAGTATGATTCCATTGCTGTACCCATCTGGGACGGGCAGTACACGGTCCTAGGGCTGTATTTAGATTAGTGGCATCACGCATTCCTGGAGTGTGAGTAAACCCTGCAGCCCCCACAAATTTTGTACTAGTCCCTAAAACAGGCAAGCTGTGAGGTTTTGTACATATCTCCAAGACAACCTCTTAATGACATGACTGGTGAGCAACTGAGTGTGAGGGACAAAAAAATAAGTCCCTTATTGATAAGTGGTTCAGATAGGTATGGTCTACTGCATGTGACAGAGGAGATTCAACTCACTTTGAATCTCAAGGTATTTGGATACTATACACACACATACTTTTTTGTCTTTAGTCGATATATACGATTTGGCGGTGTTGGTGAACTTGCAGTCTTGTTCACACTATTACAGACAAAAACTCAGCCAGAATGTATCACTTTGAAATGAATATTGGGTAGGGCGATTGAGAAGAGGGAATCTGTAACAAAACAGCTACAATATTCTTGACATCAAAGCAAAGAACCTGTATCTTTGTGCTAGCTTGAAAAAATTGCTAAAAACTAAAAACATAATAACTTGGGAGAAAGAACTCCCAAGTTCAGATAGACACATCTCAACTCTCTAGATATCATTTACTTGAACATCTTGTGTGCATCTCTACATGAGTCCCACTATAAGATCTTGTCTAGATGGTACTGGACACCGGAGAGAATTAATCAAATCTCACCATCGACACCATCTGACAGTTGGAGGGGATGCGGGAGGGTGGGGACCCTCTCACATATTTTCTGGAGATGTCCTAAGCTCACTAATCTCTGGGCAGAGGTTAGAAATCTTATTAAGAACCTCACTACTTTACAAATTTCCCTCAATCCACAATTGGTTCTGCTGGGTATAGATACTTTCCCCAACAACCTAAGGCCCCTTCCACATCAGCGGTAAACGCTGATCGCGGCAGTTGCGGTGAAAAAAAAAGCAACTGCCGCGATTACCGCATAACGGCCGCACTTGTGGTTCACTTGCGGCAAGCCCCATGCTATGTCTATGGGGCTTGCGCTAAGTGTGCGGCAGGTGCGGTTTCAGCACTTGCGGGAGCGAAAAAAAACGCGTCTGACCTCTGGTTTTTCGTGGCCGCATCTGCCGCAAGTGCTGAAACCGCAACTATACCGCACTTGCCGCACTCTTCCCGCAAGCCCCATAGACATAAGCATGGGGCTTGCCGCAAGTGCGGCTGTTATGCGGTAATCGCGGCAGTTGCGTTTTTTTCACCGCAACTGCCGTGATCAGCGATTACCGCTGATGTGAAAGGGGCCTAAGACACATAATTTGCCAATTTTGATAACTACTAAATTGTTGATAGCTTTACGTTGGAAACAAGTTGAGGTCCTAACCATAGCAGATGTAATAGACACAGTCTCTGTCCACAATATCTATGAATACAATATAGCCCTTAGACAGAAGGACTTGAATAAATATAAATTTAGATGGGATATTTGGTCGCAAAGCTTTATAACTTAATTCTCTGACACCCCATTAACGTTCTGACATTACGATTTTTCATTTCAGGTTCAATAACGGTGTATTTGTATCATTTTACTTAATTCACTATCTTAATGTAGTTGCGAAACTTAGGCAATGGTACTATTTATAAGAATTTGGTATGTGAAAAGAAACGTGTTACCCTTCTGGTAAACCAATTTGTATGATTATGATGTAAATTCCTTTTATGTTGTTTGTTTTTCCCCTTTCCCCAAATTTATGTTCTTCCTTTGTAAATCTGTGATAATAATATATTGCACAGATATATCTGTATTATTTGATAATAACCCACATATGTTATATCTACAATAGCCTCTCTGTATAATATAATACAAAAAGTAGTTACAGTTTTGTTATTTGAAAACTTAATAAAAATATTAGAAAAGAAAAAATTGCATTAGCTCTTGCTTCCTGGATGCCGATTACAAAAATCTTTTGCAAGAGTATGTAGTCCTGACTCACTTACAAGCCCTCAATTGACTCAATGCGCTGGAAAGAGTGCCTATAACAACATACACGCATTTCTCGACTCATCCTCTATTTTGCCTATTTTATCCAGACCCATTTGCACCCATCAGAGCGTAGTCTATTGACTTTCATCCCGTCGCTCCAAATGACTTGTTTCCAATGTTCGACTGTCCACATTTCATACTTTTTTTTTTTTTTACAAACTCAAGTTGACGCTTGTTATGACGAAATTGAAGGCGAGGCTTCTGCACCTTTTTTTGTGCCACCATTCCAAGACTTGTGTAACGCACATTGCTTTGCATTAACATCTGTGACCTCACTGTTATGTAGCATACTAGCCACCTCCACTACAGTGTTTGTCACGCCAGAACTGATAGACCTTGTGATGAGCAGACTTATTGACTCCAATATTTTGCTTTCATGCTTGGTTTTGTAAGAATAGACGGACTTCATTTGGTATTCCTTCAACTGCCATAGCACTCATATAATGCAGTTTGGAAATTTTCTTTGCCGAGAGACCGCTAACAATGAGGAAGATGATCTAGTTTCTCTTTTAAACGGAAATCTTCTTTAGGACTGCTCCCCAATTCGAACCAGTGACCTTTCAATTGAGATTCAACTTAACAACACCGAGCTATTAGGAAATGTGAGAACAGGATATAATTTGAAGTATACCGGAAGAAAAAGATTTATCAACACCAGGAGCAAAATAGCACCAATGCAGTGACATAACAAGAATTTGCATAACTAATCATATGCTAAATAGTTACAAGTCACATTTATGTATGAGATAGCCAAGATGATTGCCTATAAAATGAAGGTAGTCTCACTCTCCAAGCTCTAGTGGATGGTGAGATATGGAGCCTGAAAGTCAAAAGTTCAAAACACTGTTGCCCTTTTGCTATCAGTGTATGCATAATCACATTTTGGTCTTGGGATGTTCTTTTGAACAAAATACAAATATCTGGTGGGTGACCAGGCATAAATTGGACCAGGGTAGGCAGTGTTCATAATTTGGGATTTTTTTTTTTTTTTTTAACAGTTTATGACTGAAAACTAATAATTTTGTGATAATTTGGCAACTCTGTTGTGTATCCTCCTAGTATGGAAATAGAAAGACCCGTTTACTCTGGTTCTGTAAAATTACCAACCCAAACCTCATGTCTTGCTTACAAGACACATACAACAACGTTTAAAAAAAAACTGTATATTACTGGATTGAAATTCAAATATCTCCAGACTACAAAGGCATCCTGGATGTGTTTTGAATCATACAGTGCTGTAAAAATTTCTTTTCGGTTTCTGTATAAAAATTCCTACCATAACAACTCCCACCTGTCTACTTCCCCTTGTCACCCTCTTTTATTCTTCTCTTCTATTTGCTTTCTTCTTTCCCATGTCCTCTGGTTTAATAGGTCATAAAAACCCAAGGCGGATTTCGAGGGTGGTAATTTTTCTTACTTGGTTCAACAGAATGTTAAACTACATTGCTTTTATTCACAATCCTTAATGCAGAGGACGTGACCTGGCCCTGTGATTCTGCTTCCATCTTTAAAAAAAAATTTTCTTTTTGGCAAAATTCTTTGAAAGGCTTCGCGATAGGTTCTTAAAGCAAAGAGAAAAGGCAGATACAAAATAAAACGACTATAAAGAATGTTACACACAACCATTCATTGCATGAACAGGAATTTAAGTCTTCATGTCCCAAAATCTAATGTAAGACTGGTTTCACACTGGTTTTTTGGCATCCGTGTGGTTCCACCTTAAACTGGATGCACTCGCATCCGTTTGTGGCCCCATTGACTTCCAATGGTGTTGCAGGCACTTGCGGGTGCATCCAGTTTTTTTACTTCTTCCACGTTTTTTGCACTGAAACCAAAAACGCATTTTGTTGCGAATTTGTTCTCCATGACAAAACCATGGACACCTGTATCAGGGGTACCACAGATTAAATTATAATGGTGGTCTATTGAATCTGGATCCCGTTGGATCCAGACGTCTGATCCGGGTTTTTGGTCTGAGTATACCCAGAACCAAGTTTGAAATGACACGGATCCAAGGGGGTGTGTTATTTTCCACTGGATCCGTGGAAAGAAGATACACATCCGAGAAGCAATGGGATGCTCCCACACCTTTGGGGTGCAACCAGTTTGTCAATGGCAGGGTGAAGCCTGCATCCCCCCGGATTCCAAAAACACAGTAGAGTGAAACGAGATAAAGTCATCCCTCAAAAAGGTGTAAGATGTTAAAATGGGATGAAATTACTGGTTTGGGAATTAAATGTGTCAAGTTATAATAAGGTGTTGCACAGATCATACAATAAAAAGATACACAATTTACACATTTTCTTGGTAAAAATGTATTTTTGACATGTGTACACTTTGTTACAAAACTGTATAGTACTAAAATTATTTCATTTCTTTTTCTTAATCATAATTTGGTCAGAAACTTTACATCCATGTGCATTTTCTGGACAGATACAAAAACAAGTTTTTTTGTGTGTTAGATATATTCATTGATTACCCCGTTAACACTCAACATAAGACTTGTCTTAAGATAAATATATTAGTAAATAAATATTCTGAGAACATTTCCATAAATGAAAAAGGGCACACATATACATATAACATACACACTTTTGTTGTCGTTTTCAGCTTTTTACAAACAGTTTTAAAACTAGAGAAAAAAAATGACTGGTAGAAGCTTTAATTGAAAAGATATATCCCAAAATAGGTTTCCTCATAATATTCTTTTAAGTGCTACACAATATCTGTTAAAGCTGCAGTACCAAAAGGCAAGACAAAGACCAAATACAAATATAAATTCAGTATTTAAAAAAAAAAAAAAAAAAAAAAAAGAATGAACCGTTGCTCCCTTTAAAAATATATTTTTTTTTTTACTTTTTATATAATATTGCTTTTTTTTCTTTACAAATTTAAATTTTTTTTTACTCGTTAACATGGTTTTATTGTGCCAAATTGCATGATAATGGTCTTGTGTAGAAGTATGGGGGAAAAAAAAAAAAAAACTGGACCTCATGAATATAACTAGTGTAGATAAAAAGCCTACTGATTTCTCATGGCCGTCAATCAGAATCATACTTCTTTTCTACAATTTGATTGGATGTTATTGCTAACTTTACATATAACAATAGTTCTTACATGAGGCCTCATCTGATAGTAAAAGGGCTCAGTGGCTACAGACTGTTAAACTCAGAATAGCCCAATATTGTACACAAGGCACTTGTGGTGGGCAGAAGTATCGGTTTAAGGAAGTGTTAACGTGAATACACATGTAACATGAATTGGCCAACACCCTATCCATTAAATGCAAGTTACATCACATATTACCATAACACCAGTCTGTACAGTGCCATCTCAATAATTTCACCTAAAAAGGATCTTGGGCCATTATTGTCATAATGCTTCTTGCTTGACCAAAAGGTAACCCCTCCCCATTATCTATGAGGATTATCCAAATGGAAATTCCCATTAGATCCTTGCTTTATGACTTTCCAAACTACTAGCAAGTTGAAAAGTTGTTGTACGAAAAGGCACCTTTATTGTAGCCAAAATACAACTTCCATCACGTCCTGACAGCCATCGGCACGCTTGGAATTGTAGTTTATCAACAGCTTTAAAGCATTCTGCCAACACAACATAACTGTGCAAATAAAGCACAGGCACACGGCGCTCCCTTGGCGTGGTCAACCTGTACAGTGCACTTTCCAATTTACTTGTTTTGCATCTATGTCTGCCCCCTCTTCATTGAGTTATAGCTCTAGCTTTACATTAACCAGAGGAGTGCAGAGATAGATTGAGTACAAGAAGGTGCGTGAACTGACCTGTCTGGCCATGCCCAAGGGTGCATTGAGAGCCTCTGCTTGGTTTGAGCAGTCATTTTGAACAAAGCTAGCCTAACATAAGTTATAATGTTAAAGTCAGTAGTGAGGGGGGGGGGGGGGTCACCTCTGATTATGTTTCTTGGCCACATAAATAAATATAAGGGAAATATCTACATATATTGTACATTCCTTTTACCAAGAGCTAGTGGGTCTAACAGCTGCCTGTACCATTACTTGATTGAATCCAGCTCATAATTATGTGACTCATTAATAGGAGGGAGATATGCAACAAAAATGCCAATATGTCTTGTGCTTTGTCCTACCTACATGAAACAGCTAAAAGATTGCTAGCAGTATTGTCACTTTCAGTGCAGGGGAGACCAGTAATGCCATGCTGCTGCCCAGATGCACCGACAATATGAGGAAATGAAACCAGAAAATTATATATTGTGTTAAGATTACGTGAATACTGCAGATTAGTACAAATTCTCAATAACTATTTAGTACTGTGGTTAAACACACGAGTACCCTATCCATCATTAGCTTAATGTATCCCCAAACTGTTACCGTATATACTCGCGTATAAGCCGAGTTTTTCAGCCCAAAAATTGGGCTGAAAAGTACCCCCCTCGGCTTATACGCGAGTCAATGCTGTATACCGATGTATACATCGGTACATACCGATGTATACATCGGTATACAGCAGCCCCCGCATCCCCAGTAATGCAGGGCCCCCCAGCGTCTCTCCGGTCACCTGTAAAGGAAGCTATACTTATCACAGTGCTCTGTCCGCGCCCGCTCGCACCCGCTGTCAGCAGCCGACCGGATCCTCCATCTTGCGTCTTCTTTCTTCCTGTTTCTGTGCTCGTCGCGGGAAATGACGTCATTCCCTGCGACGAGCACAGGAAACAGGAAGAAAGAAGACGCAAGATGGAGGATCCGGTCGGCTGCTGACAGCGGGTGCGAGCGGGCGCAGACAGAGCACTGTGATAAGTATAGCTTCCTTTACAGGTGACCGGAGAGACGCTGGGGGGGCCCTGCATTACTGGGGATGCCTGTATACTACCGCTGGGGCTGCTATATACCTCTGGGGCCCTGTATACTACCACTGGGGCTGCTATATACCTCTGGGGCCCTGTATACTACCACTGGGGCTGCTATATACCTCTGGGGCCCTGTATACTACCACTGGGGCTGCTATATACCTCTGGGGCCCTGTATACTACCACTGGGGCTGCTATATACCTCTGGGGCCCTGTATACTACCACTGGGGCTGTATATACTACCACTGGGGCTGTATATACTACCACTGGGGCTGTATAAACCACTGGGGCTGTATATACTGCTGGGGCCCTGTATACTACCACTGGGGCTGTATATACTACCACTGGGGCTGTATATACTACCTCTGGGGCCCTGTATATACCTCTGGGGCCCTGTATACTACCACTGGGGCTGTATAAACCACTGGGGCTGTATATACTGCTGGGGCCCTGTATACTACCACTGGGGCTGTATATACTACCACTGGGGCTGTATATACTACTAGGGCTGCGTCTATACTACCACTGGGGCTGTATAAACCACTGGGGCTGTATATACTGCTGGGACCCTGTATATACTACCACTGGGGCTGTATATACCTCTGGGGCCCTGTATACTACCACTGGGGCTGTATAAACCACTGGGGCTGTATATACTGCTGGGGCCCTGTATACTACCACTGGGGCTGTATATACTACCACTGGGGCTGTATATACTACCACTGGGGCTGTATATACTACTAGGGCTGCGTCTATACTACCACTGGAGCTGTATATACCACTGGGGCTGTATATACTACTGGGGCTGCGTGTATACTACCACTGGGGCTGCTGTATCTACCTCTGGGACTGGTGTATACCACACTGCTGGGGGCTGTATACTTGTGCTAGGGTCCACCCTCGGCTTATACACGAGTCAATAGATTTTCCCAGGTTTTGGGGGCAAAAGTAGGGGGGTCGGCTTATACACGGGTCGGCTTATACACGAGTATATACGGTATATTTCTTAAAGGGAATTAGTGGGATCAACCCTACCAAGCTGTCTATGTTGACATGTGGATTATAGCAACCTGAAAAAAATTATACCTTGACATCTGCAATCGAAGGTCTTATTTTAGTGAAAGATGTGATTTTCTGAATATATAAATGAGCTTAAGAATAATGAGTTAGAACAACCTCTATGGCATTGCCAGTGTGAGACATGTAGATCAGGAAAGCCGACTGTCTGTCATTACATGTCTCACACTGGCAATGCTATCCTTCATTTAAAATAAGCTGGAGGCAAATTCTCGGGGAGATTCGCCACAGATTTTAACAGCTAGTTTACATATTGAAAAACATGTGGATTACTCTGCTATCAGATTTTATAATTTCCTTGAACTTTCTATTATCTGCATGCCCACATAGAGATGGCTTAGGAGGGTTCACCCTTCTAAGATTCACTTTAACCAACAGCAGGTGTTACCCTGAGCTTATTACATAGCTGTTTACTTGGAATCACCTTTCCTACAGTAGTATTAACTAATGAATTAACTTAACATTTTCTGCCTCTTTGACGAGATCCCAGCACTAGACTAATACCAAATGTTACCTACAAGTAAAAAACTATTGCATCAGTGACTTTTATACATCATTGATTACATCTTAGTTTCTAAATAGGGGATAACTGGCTATAAGCAAATCCTCAACATGCCAGTACTTATTAGGGCAATTTCCTTTCAAGATCGTTTAGAAGACAAGAGTTCTGCCTAATGCTCCAGACTGTATGCATTGTGTATGTCCGATACATCAGTGTTTACGCCAAAAAAACCTTTTGAAAAAGTGCTAATTTTTTGCAAAATGCAAACTTGCCCAAAAGTTTTACGACTAAGCATTTTCATGTCAGTCCTGGCCAGCTCTAACAAAATGAAGTTAGCTAGGGCGGGACAGGGGCGTTATAAAGCTCGGCCAGTAGCAGTTGTGGCTGACCTTACTTTAGTTTTAGAATGAGATAAGATACCTGTCACCACTGTAGAGATGTGCCTGATTCATTAAGTGGTGTGTGTTACAGTCAGAGGGTGGAGCGGGTCACAGAAGGCAGGGTCATCGCTGTAGAAAGCTGGCACAAGCGGGGCGATAATGTAGGACATGGGCTGGGAGGAGAGAGTATCGCGGTGGCATGAGGCATGCGCCATTGATCTCTCGATGGTGGATGCGATGGACTTCAGAAACACAGCAGCGGAGATCTTTACAAGAGCTTCAATCTGAACATGTGCCGCCTCTGATAACATTTTCCTGAAGTCTATGGCTTCCATTGCCAGGAGATCAATGGTGCCTGCCTCACGCAACCCACTTCCCAGCCCAGGGCCCAGAGGATCACCCCACTCGTTCCACCACTGACCCCGCTCCCCCTGCCTTTAAACTATATTCAGACTATAAAACTACAAGACAGACCTCCATTAACATTAAAGAAGATTTTGTTTTCTATCGTCATCCTAAATATAAAAATATATAAAAATCGAGCAGCACACGTTCACACTGATCTATGAATATATTGCTACCGACATTTCATCTACCGGTATTAAACATAGTGAAACTTAAAACATGGTAAATATTATATATATATTGACGCTTAGTTTTTATAGGAATAATGTACATACAGTGAATATAAAAAGTCTGCACACTCCTGCTAAAAAGCCAGGCTTTTGACATGTAAAAAAATCATAGTACTGCAAGGAATAATTTTAATCTCACGAATAACCCGTAAAATTCAATTGAAAAATAAATCTTTTCAAGTGGAAAAATAAAAATAAAGAACTACGTTTAAGGGTGTGCAGATTTATGCACCACATTAATAGTGTATTAAAGTATCCTTTGAATTTATGACACACTCCTACCCACAAAAGGCTGAATGCTATCAAGGCATATCTATAATTGGCAATCTGTGCCTGCTCTTCTTGCAGAGACATCTCCTGTGTACAGCGCCCTCTTCAGGTCACCCACAGATTTTCAGTTGGATTCAGGTGTGGGCTCTGGCTGGGACATTGCAAAACGTTGATCTTTTACTGGTGAAGTCATTGTTATGTTTATTTGGTGGTATGCGTAGAGTTGTTGTCATACAGAAAGGTGAAATTCCTCTTTATCTTTTTAGAAAGTTTTGTTTCAAAATTCACTATTGTTATTATTATTAGAGCATCATTGCTAACACATGTTAGCAATGATGCTATAATAAGAATAACAATAGTTATACATCCATATAGCTCTACATGTGCAAATTTTTACATCCACTGTATGCAATTTCCAAATCGTCAATATGAACAGATAAGAAGTAACGTATGTGGAAATAAAATGAGATTTTGAACGGTCATCACCAGTATCTTTAGTACTGTATAGAATTTGATTTCACAAGCTATATAAATTTTAAAGGAGCAAAGAGGTGGTTATTATTCAGTTGTCGATGTATGCATAGAACATGGTCGGTGAGGGTCTGACCAATAGGCCCTGCACCCATTCACAGACCCGAAACCCACAAATATTGAGCTGCAGCGTGTCTGTACAACTGCTATTACATTCATTCCCCATGAGACTGCCAAGTGCTGCAATAGGCTTTTACGACAAGCACATAAAAAATGAATGGAGCGGCAGACGGGAAACCACCCTGTCGTGTCAGTTTGTAACGGGGATAAAAGTTCTCCAATAGGGATAAAAGTGCTCCGATCTACCGATCAGAGGGGTCGGCATGGAGGAACGCTCACAGATTAGCAAGGTGTCACCTATGCTTTTCTTTCAAAGTAAACCCTCTGACCTCCTGATCCTAGATTAATCCACATTATACTAGACCTTGAAATGTATATCTAAGTGCATGTGTAGTAATAATTGGTTAATTTATCTCCATATGCTGATTTTAATAGAATTGTACTTGAGTGTTTTTATTAATCCTCACATCGTTGCATGTGGATTTGGAAGTGCTATTAAATATCGTAATAAGGGCATCCTTAATCATGGACCAAGAAAAGAGGCTGCAGTTAAGAATATTCTGGTCTTCATTGTCAAATTTGGATTCAGTTGCATATGGTCAAGATACATGTTCATTAATTTGCTAGAACACATGGGAACCTTGCGTGAAGAAGTACTGAATGTGGAAACTAAGTCACAGACTACAAAATGAAGGCCTTCTTAAATGTTAAAAGGTTTGTCCACTTTATTTTCCCAAATGTGCTCGGGGACATGATATTATAGCACTAACTGGAATTATATATCCGCATATATTACAGGTTCACCTCCTACAACTTTGCAGTGCACAGCGTTGTTGTTGGAGGGGCATGTTTATCAAGCTCCAACAATTCAAGGCCATGCCCATGGGAAAGATATCAGAAGTCTGGTCACATGCCCCTCCATGAGCAGCCATAGAATGGTAGAGTTGGAAGGGACCTCATGGATCATCTGCTCAAAGTAGGATTCACTAAATCATCCCAGACAGATGTCTGTCCAGACTCTGTTTGAGGACTTCCATTGAAGGGGAACTCACCAATTCTGGTGGCAGCCTGTTCCACTCGTTGATCACCCTCACTGTCAAAAAGTAGTTTCTAATATCTAATCTGTGTCTCTTCCCATTCAGTTTTATCCTATTGCTTCTAGTCTTTCCTTGTGTAAATGAAAATACAGCTGATTCCTCTACAATGTGATAGTCCTTGAGATATTTGTAGACAGCTACTAAAGGCCCCGTCACACATAACGAGATCGCTAGCGAGATCGCTGTAACGTCACCGATTTTGTGACGCAACAGCGATCCCGCTAACTATGTCGTTCTGTGTGACACGCACCAACAATCTGGCCCCTGCTGTGAGATCGTTGATCGTTACATACTGCTCTGGATCATTTCTACGTCGTTGCGCTCCCGCTGGGAACACTACATCGTTGTGTTTGACAGGGACAATGACAAACGATCTCAATGCTACGCTATGCAGTGACAATTCCCAACGACCTCGGTATAATTCTGGATCGCTGGTGCGTCGTTTTTCACATCGCTGGTGAGATACCTGTTTGACATCTTACCAGCGATGTGAACATCCATGCACCAGCAATCTCTGCACATTGTTATTGGGATCACTGGTGTGTCGTTATGTGTGACTGGGCCTTAAGTCTCCACGAGTGTGTGGAGTCTGTGATGAAACCATTATTAACAAGTACAGAAGTATGAACAGATAATATTTCTATATTAAGTGCCCAGAAATCATGTGCACCTAATAATGAAGTGGACAACCCTTTTTAGACCATTAGAGTGTATGGGGTGCTAAATATGAACTCAATGAACAAAATCTGAATGAATAACATTAGAAAACATACACATTCACATTAGCTGGCACTCACAGGAACACACTTTGAAGTACCAGTGTAAGCATTTATTCTGTATATGAGCCAATATTTTTAAAGGGGTTATCCCTGGGATAGGTCATCAGTATCCGAACGGTGGCCGTTCGGCACCAATCAGCCGTCATTGGCTCAAGTGGGCACCATAGCAAACAACAGCAGGGTGTCAAACTCCCACCGATCTGATATTGATGACTTATGTAGATAGGTCATCAATATATTGACCATGGACCTTTTAGAATATAGCATTTCCACAGAAACTAGCAACAACATCACTCAAGGCCACTTCACACACACAGATATCTGAGTCCAATATCTGAACAGATCTCTGGTTGCAGTGAAATCATGGATACATTGCTCCATGTTGTACACAGCCACAAAATGGAGCAATGTATCCATGATTTCACTGCAACCAGAGATCTGTTCAGATATTGGACTCAGATATCTGTGTGTGTGAAGTGGCATTAAGACATCAATTGAATGGGAAGTATCAGTTTAGGCAAATCAATACTTTTTAACCAGGAACAGTCTATTTTTCTATATATTACTTATGAGCACAGACTAATTGACTCATACATAAAACACAGACCATTCTAGAAATATGGCATGAAAAAAAAACAATGAAAATATATTTGCATTACACAAATACATTCATGTAAAAAATGATTACTGTAACATTAAAGTGGTTTTAGCTTATGATCATTACAAAGAATGCACCATAAATATAAACTGCAGCTATATTGAGTACAAATTAGGGCATTGTTTAGCAAAGGCTCAACTTAAATACAAAATCATTTGTCACGTAAAGAGGCAGATAAAAACAAAGTTAACCCCTGATCACTCTTTTTGTGTTTTTTTTTTTTTCTGGCTTCAAAGCCAACAGATAAAAATAATATTAATATTTTCTTGCTTATTTTATTGAAAAATATATATATCTCTTTTTCATCAGGAAACGACAGTTCTTGCGCATGTACAAACTCACAAGGAAAAAAAAAAATATCTAAAACAGCAACCAAAAAATAATATATATTTATATATATATTTATATATTTATATATATATTTATAAAATAAAAGATTAAAAAAAAAAAAATAAAAACACCTAAACAAATAACACAGATTCTCCAATTGCTGAGTCCAGGGAATAAAGCAGGTAAAAGTGGTTGTACTGTGTGGCGGATTCCAGATCACAATGCATTATTAAGTTAAACTTTTGTAAAAATATAAAAAAAAAAAAAAAAGGTGTGATTTAAAAAAAAAAAAAAAAATTCTTCTTTTATTAAAAGTTCAGAAAATATTCCACAAGATTCGATCTAATCCTAGTAGTTTGTATCCTTAGTGCTCAGTCTTTGTCTGTGGTGTGGCAGCCTGTTGAACATGGAACACAAAGCAGAATGTAAATGACAGTGAAAAATAATCAGTGAAAAGATGTATACAAGTAAAATCACAGAAAAGTGAGAACAGGAGTGTGTATACAAGCAAGATACAGGCTGTGTGCCCACGTGGCAGAACCTTCTGCATCTTCTGGCAGGAGAGGCGCTGCAGCAAAACTGAAACGTCTTCAGGATTCTCATTGACTTTGCTGGCATAAGGATTTCATTGCAGTATAATGGAAATCTGCAAGCAAAAACTTAGAAAAAACAAACCACAGTGTGGGCACACAGCCTTATTGTATAGAAGATAGTTTAGGCAAAAGCAGGACTGGGAGAGGATGTACTCAACTTTGCTTAAAGAGACCCTGTCACCAGTTTTATCCCACATAGTAAAGCCTTATTCTGGAATACTGTACGTACGTTTCCAGGCCAATCTACATAGCATAAGAAAGAGCTTTTATCATACTCGCCTACCGGACGGTTCAGTCTGATGTGTGTCATTGGTCTTGATCAACACGTCCTACATCATCCACACAGCCTCCTTCATTGCACTCCTGCACATGCACTTCTCTTCTGCCCTGCCAAGGGCAGAGCAAAGTATTGCAATTCACATGTGCTGCTGTTTTCCAAGCTTTTCTAGTGAGCAGGGCAAAACAAAAGTGTGCAGGAGAGCAATGTGGGAGACTGTGCCGATGATGTAAAACACATCACATGAAGCAAGGAGGACGGCGATCTCAAGAAGAGAGGAGGCACCGGGTCAAGACACCCATTGCACCAGACCTCCCAATGGAGGAGTATTATAAAAGGCATTTTTTATCTTAAAGGGACCCTGTCAGGTGGTTTATGCCCCCCAGCTATCAGTGTCTGCACCTGCAGCTTCATAGTACTATTGTAATCATCCCTGTCATCACGCGGCAATTTGCTGGTTGCAGTGAAATCATGGAGACATTGTTACATTTGTACACGGCAACAAAATAGAACAATGTGTCCATGATTTCACTGCAACCAGCAAATTGCCTAGTAAAATTGCTGTGTGTGACGGCACCTATAGTGTAATGTGAAAGGTGAAAAAAAAAGCATTTTATACACTTACTGTCTGGCAGGTTAACATTTAAGCCGAATATGAGATCATGCTTGGAGACCTGATGTGATGTCACAACTATGTGACTACAATAGGCGGAGCCAAGTCCCCATAGCACATAATGAATTCTCACTTAGCTCCGCCCACTATGGTCACGTGATCGGGATATCACACAGGTCCTTTAGACAGACGAGTGAGTTAACCATTAGCCTTCCAGAGTCTACCTCCTCCAAGCTGTAGATTGACTGTCTCATTCACATAAGAAAATGCTTTTTATTTTCACCTTTAACATTACACTATTAGGTCAGACCGGGATGATTAGATTAGTACTAAGAAGCTGCAGATACAGCGATAGCTGAGGGGGCATAAACCAGCTGACAGGTTCCCTTTAAGCAGATCGGCTTGTGGTCCTACATATAGCATTGTGGAATGTAGTATATAAGGACTTACTGGTGACAGCTGCACTTTATATGAGGATAAACCAGGTGACAGGTTCACTTTAATGTGGGGCAATTCACGTCATATCACTAGTAGTAAGCAAAGTGACCCATCTTTTTAATCCCTACAATAAAGCTGCATTTAGATTGGCAGGCCATGGACATTAAAGGGAACCTGTCAGCTAGTTTATGCCCCTCCAGCTATCACTGTCTGTACCTGTAGCTTTATAATACCAGTCTAATCATCCCTGTCTGAGCTCATGGTGTAATGTTAAAGATGAAAAAATACACTTACTTTTTCTTATGCAATGAGGCAGTCAGTCTCCAGCTTGGAGGATGGGGACTGCTTGACAGGTTAATAGTTATCACATCAGGTCTCCCAACATGTTCTAGCACAAGGCTGAAATGTTGTCATAAACATGTGACTACAATAGGCGGAGCTAAGTTCTCATAGAACATAATACATATGCTTGTTTAGCTCCGCCCACTATGGTCACATGATCGTTACATCACACAGGTCCTTTAGCCATCCAAGTTAAAAGTGAGTTAACTATTATCCTGCCAGATAGTCCCCCTCCTCCAAGGTGTAGACTGAAATGTAAGTGTATAAATGTTTTTTTTTCACCTTTCACATTACACTCTGAGCTCAGACAGGATGATTAGAATAGTATTATGAAGCTGCAGCTACAGACAGTGATAGCTGGAGGGGCATAAACCACCTGACAGATTCCCTTTAATGCACTGAAAAGCTAAATGCAAGCCCATCTGCTGTCTTTTAATGACCTGGCTAGACACTTCCATGAGCAAAGATGGATCGTTCTGTACAGGTAAAACATCATATTCTCAGTGGCACATCTCACGTTTACACAGGATAATGTGATGTCGACAAGGATTTTTAAGCAAGCGATTTGGTTTGTGCATTAGGGATTGCTGGCCTGTTTGGAGACTAATCAGTAACTTCAGGACCTGGGGCCCCGATGCGAAAGCTCCAACGGGGCCCCCAATTATTGCAAATCTTTAACAGTGTTAGTCTTTTTCTGTGGGTCAAAGGGACTTTTGGGGCCCCCCTAGGCTGCAGGGCCCGGGTGCAATCGCAACCCCTGCACAGATTGTAGTTACGCCCCTGAGACTAATAATCAAGAAACAAGCATTCCTATTAATATACTTATTCCAGATTATAGGCCAATTTTAATGGGTCCCAGGGAAGTATTCAAATAATGGCCATGCTGTTTCTTGCAATGATCTCTAATACAGCCTTGCCTAGGGTGATGCTGCGAGAGAATAGGGTCACAATGCTTTATGGGTTGTACTTATAATGTGCTAATTTAATAGCTTCTGCCAGCAGGTTATTCTTCAACCTCCTATTAATTAAAGGTTAAAAACAACTTTAGTGTAAAACAATGTCATCTTTGAGACCCAAAAGTCATTACCTGTGACATTTCCAGATCCCTCTGTCGCTGTGTTTCGACACAGGGAACGTGTCTCCTCTACTAGAGTACAAGGTCCTTCTTGGCAGTACAGTACCTCCTCCTCATCATCATCTTCATCAGCCTCCATCTCCCAGGAGACATGACCCACACAATCTAAGCCACCTTCGTAGCCTGGATCCTCGGGAATGATGGGTATAGGTTGACTGGCCTCACACCCAGCCACTGCAGCAGCTGCTGCTGCCGCTGCTGCCTCTGCCAAGGCGTACTGAATGCTGACTGCATAGTCCTCAGAGTAGCAGCTCCCATGATTCTCCTCATAGAGGCAGCAGGGGCGAGCAGAGTGACCAAGTAGTGACCCCGGTTCTGTCCGGTGTAAAAGGCTGGAGGTAACACTGTACAAACCTCCATTGGAGGGTGCAGCTGTAGCTTGCTGGGGTTCAGTACCCATATACAAGTTTGTGCAGTCTGGAACAGGATCCCCAGAAGGTATTTGAAAACAACAAGGACAGCCCTTTTCAGGCCCCCGCCAGTCTCTTCCCCCAGCTTGTGAGATGGTGCAAGAAGCTTCTGGGACTAACCCAGATGCCACAGCAGCCCCTCGGCGCTCTAGGGAAGAATTGCTGCTATAATTCATCTCCAGGCTGCAACTAGAAAGGCGATCCCGAGAGGATGAATTTGGGAAGGTTTGGTGAGGTCTGCAGTCTGACCTACCTCTTCCATGTCCTGCTCCAATATCCCCCCCACATGCTGTGGCATCCACTACTCCAGTCCTAGCAGGACTTCGACTCCTGTACACATATGGGTCAAAGTCACTACTCAGAGAGCTTCGAAAGGTGGAGCAGCTGCCGTATACTCCCTGGTTGCTGGCCTCTGTGCAGTCCAGCATGGAGTCGCTGGAAGACGCATGTCCCTGTGCTGAGCCGGAGCTGGAACTGGAGCTACTGTCACTGCAGGGTACATCAGCTAAGTAGCCACTACATACAGAGCGATGTTGGTGCTGACTATGAAGGTAACAGCTGCCAACAGCTGATGCAGGAGCCATGTGCATCATGGTTGGTGCAGTCTGGTATAGTAAATTAGTACCCGGCGGAAAGGCATGGTTCAAGCTCTTATCCATTCCCCTGTGCATTTGACTACTACCAGCTGTTTCCTGGAGATGCGGGTAACTCAACCCCTGGAAGTAGTAGTGTTGGTACATGGTTTCATATTGAGAGTAACAGGTGGCAGTGTTGAAGCCTCTTCCTCCATACTTGGACCTCCGGAAGCCATGACCAGCCTGAGGATATGGAGCATGTTCCAGATCACAGTGATGGCCTGGTGCTGGCTGATCTATCGATACAGGCCTGTATCCAGCTAAAAAAGGAGGCTCCATTGGTCTCTCGACAGTAAGTACCGTGATGGGATTGCCATGTGGGCCCATGCTGGTGCGAGTTGGATATGCAGCAATAGGTCCAGTTCGTTGTACTCTTCCTGGGTAGTGGACTGGAAGAATGACTCTCTGTTGCTGTCGGCCACGGCCGCTTGAGCTATCAACACACACACTTCCATGAGCTCCTTTCTTTTGCTCTGTAGAGTTAGAAAAAAAATATTTAATCAACTTTGAGCCATTAAGCATTTTCTGCAAATAGAATCCAGTGTCATTATGAGTCTGTTAACCAATGTCTGTGGAATAAGAAGGGCATGCAAAATTGTATTTATCACCTACAAAAAGAATAACTAAACAAAAGGCGTAACCTAAAAACTTCTTGACCCGACTGCTAAATTTGCAACAGTCCCCCCATATACTATGTATCATTAACAATACTGTGGTCTTAGGAGCCTCTTGGGACCTCCAGGGACAAGGTTCTGAATGAAATAGGTAAAATAGATATGTTTTTTTGCCAAGTGTGAAAATAAGGATACATCATTTTGGTAATCAACCAGCACCATCCATCTACTAAGAGCCCAAGTAATTATATAACACACTCACCGATAATATTGTGCCTGCAATGTGGACATGTATGGTTCTGTAAAAGCCACGGGTCCACACACCTCTTGTGAAATCGATGTGTACAAGGAATAACTCTCAGCTCCTAGGCAAGAAAAATACCACATAATGGATTAAAGGTAGTCAAATTTGCCATTTTGGTGGTTCCTGTCAGCCATATATGTGTACGGGGGACTTTGGGAACCACACGGATAAGCAGGTTGAATTTCAACATAGCCAATTCTTTGGTCTGATGGTAATAGACCTCCACCAGAAGTCTGGCATTTCTCTCTGCATGCAGCAGGTCAATCAGACACTAGTATATATAGCCATACTGAAGAACACACATAACATTACCTGGAGTGGGCCATAAAGGAAAGCTCAGACTAAAACATTTTATTTTTAACTATTAACTTTTGATGATATAGATAATACTAATGCTGTAATAATTTTCCCTACTATAAGACATTTTTTAATAAATAACTATAAAAAAATACACAAAACAATAGTTTGTAATATGATAATACAGTAAATGAATTGATACAAAGATCCCAAACAATATGCATTCTCTGATGACCATCATCAATCTCACCTCTCCATCAATGTATTTTTCAAGGCATATGGCACAGTCGGAGGTGGAACTGCTGCTGAGGGTATCAAGGCCACCACAACTACCTTCCCTGGGCATTTTGCCTTTGGCTTTGAATTTTCTGGTCTCCATTTTCTCCAGTGCCTGAACTGCCATCCTGTTCATGGAGCTCTGAAAGAAGTTCATTACCAGAGTTACTCAAATCAGCTAACACTAGCCAGTCTTCCTGCACTCAGCCGGTTATCCTAGCCTGGGTAGGCCCTCTACAATGCCTTACGGTGAAAACTAAAAACATCTGGCAAGGTTTTTACTATTTGATGCTAGGATAAGATCATCCCAATGGGTCACCTTGATCTGGTGGGATGGCTTTTACGTTTTTTTGAGTAATGTTACCAAATACCCCATTTTTATTTTAATGCACTGTTGCAATTTAGTTATTTACTTATTTTAGGGTATCTGCTCATTTTTGTTTCTTTTCTTGGGTTTAACGCCTTATGGTGGCAAGTTTCAGAACCGTGCCACACAAATATGTTTCGATATCATTAACTTATGATTGCAGCAAGTTTTCAAGGAAACAATATGTTTTACCACTGTGATTTGTAGTTGGGTAGTGGACTTCTTCTGTAGACATCAACATACCACCATATCATATAGAATCTGCAGCCATATGGCACGATTGTTTTGTGCCTTATATGCATCCAGCAAGGTAACTTAAAGGGGTTGTCTGGTGAAAACAAGTTATAACCAGTCCATAGGGGAGGTGATAACTTACTGATCTGGTGGGGGGCTGGCCAATGGGACCCAGACCAATTGGCAGATAGGGGAAGGTTTATCCCAGATGGGACCCTTATAATTGTTACAAAATGGGGTAACAGTTCAGATGTCTGAAAAAGCAGAGCGCAGGGCACGGCAGCCTTATAGGGCATGAATGGATCAGCTGTCGAGCATGCGCACTGCCCTGTTTACCAGCTGACCAACAAGTTATGGCCAATCCTATCGAAATGGCTCAACACATTTTCATCAGACAACTCTTTGCATCCAAAATAATTATCTTGATAAAACAAAAAAGAGAAGATAAAATAAGATAAAAGATAGTATTAATATAACCAATATTTACCTGACTTCTTCTTTGCTTTAATTTGATCTTTATAAGAAGGATAAGGCAGACCAAGGACACCACCACAAAGAAGGCCAGGAAGATGCCCATATCAAAGTATTCAGTAGGTTGCTGAAAGAAAAAATAAATAAAACCATTACAAATCACAGGGAGTCAAACCTTAACCTCCCACCTCAGGGCGTTGGTGACGTTAAGGTACTTAAAGGGATCCTGTCACCTCCAGAACGCCTCCTAAACTACCAAAACATGTCCCTGCAGCATCCCATCACTAATCTCACACTTCTTTTGTCTCCTAAAAGCATCCTGTGAAAGTGCATAAAAACGTTTTAATACTTACTCATCAGTGATTATAATTAGCAGGGGCTATATTCTTTAGCCCTTAGGGCGTGTTGTTTTGCAGCCTGAGTGATCCACCCTCTCTGTCTGTGTGCTCTGCTTGTACAGGCTTTACCCTCTCTATCACTCACAGAATGCAAATCAGTCCTGCCTTCAGCTCCTCATCACAGTAGCACAGACAGAGAAGGTGGATCATTCGGGGCGTGAAAATGAGCACCTAGGGAGGGCTTAGAGTCTCACAGGGAACGCCCTGTGAGACTTATTCAGGGACAAGAAGTCTCAGATTTGTAAGTGTATATTGTTGATTATTCCAATGTTACAGAGCGCTTTTTTTTATAGAAAAGGACCACTAATATTGATATGTTAGGGAGCAGGGACAGGTATTAACAGGGTTAGGGGTGATTTGGAGGGGTCAGGTTCCCTTTAACAATCCGCTTCACTATTACACTAGAATCATAGCGCTTACCCGAGGTGGACGATGCTGAATTCTTGCTCGGGCACCTTTCTGCTTATTAACGATGTTCATGAGTTTCATGGCATCAGTGCCTTTCATATATACAACTGGCCTCTTAAGTGGATCTTCCAAGCCTTGATTCAGCTGGAAAAAAGAGAATTCTAAAATAATAAAAATGTCTGATTTTCAAGGGTAATGTCAAAATTAACCATTGTTTGCATTCGTTAAGCTGATTTGCTTGAAGGAAGTCCGTCACTACCCAAACTTGATAAAACTACTTATACAAGCCTATATGGGTCATAGCTCCTATGAGGCTCATATCTGCAGTAGAGATTTACCTTCATTAATTATAGAAAAAACGGTTTATTCCAAATGTGGGCTTCTTAGCCCACCCTTGATTTGGCGCACCTCCCCTTGAAGAGAATCCCCGACTCGTCCGCACTGGCACCGCAGGACCGCACACAGTGTCAGTGCAGGCATGCTCTCATCATCTCCCGCCTTGTGGTGCCCACTTATTGAACAAGAGCTCACTCAGCCACTGACATTGTGCGCACTCACCAGGCTCCTGCATTATCTATGTGAACGTATAGTGCCAGGGATTCACTTCAGGCAGTGCCCACTCTGGGCTAGCAAGTGCTATCAATCAAAGCTATGGGGGGGGGGGGGTAGGTACGCATCATTTCATAAAGGATGGGGGAGGGGGAACAGAACAAGGCATTGTGTGAAAAACCACATCAAGGGTGCACAGAGAGCTCTCAATCTGTAATAAATCTATTTTCCTTGACATTTAATATGGAAAATATACACTATGGTATGAGTTATTTAGGGCAAGTCCCCTATAAACCTATGTTCACATGTAGCGTAACGGGCGCATATTCCTGCTTTTACGCGGCGCTTTTGTGTACTCATGTACAAGCAGTGCTAAACAAAAGCTGGATGAAAGCTATGGCTTTTGCTGAAAGGCGTGTAGACGCCTGTCTTGGGGCGTATTTTTGCGCGCGCGCTTTTACTGAAAACGCCGTAAAAGAATTGCCATGCCAATTCTTGGGATTTTTTGTCGTCCTTTCCCCATAGGCTACACGTTAACATGGCCTTGGGGAAAGCGCGGCATCGGCACTGCTGAGTATGCGGCAGAATACGCCGTGTGTGAACATAGCCTTAATCATAACTCCACCTGCAAAGCCAAATCAAAAGCCTAGTATTCTACACTGACATCTCCCTACAGCAATTGAAGCCCCTTCCTCACTGGTGGACACAGACAGAAAAAGGGCCACTTTGTAAGAACAGTCGAATGGGCGCTCTGATGTCCACTAACTCATTTATGTGTTTGTGATGAAAGCGGCTAGTGCTTTGGAGGTGGTTGTGGCCCCCATTAACTTCTTGGCCCCTTGTGTGACTGACCAGTTGCACCAGTGGTATGTCCGCCTGTCTCTGCTGTATTTTCTCAGTGAGCTCACTGTATATAAATTTGTGGTCACTTCTAGGTCTGTGAACAGCAGGTCATTGCATAAACCTTTATATTATGCCCTTGATTAAAGAGGCTATCAATTGTAATCTCTAGATAAATAAAAATAGTCATTAAAAAGTGAGTAAAGGCAATTGGACATCACTGCTGAGCTGTGTAAGAAATCAGCCACAATCGGAGCTCCTTTATTCAGCGGTGCTCCTACACATACCTGGTCCACAGCATCAGGGTTGTCCGAGACGTCAAAGATGACCGCTGTAGCCCCTCTCTGCACTGCCCGCTTAGCCTGGAAGATAAGAAGAGAGTAGTGTCACCCACATTTGTCAGTTCCCAATATGCACCAGCATCTAGGGAAAACCGCCTATCATTCATTATCTAAAGAATAGGAATCGAACGCTTCTGAGAGTGCAGAAAAGTGATAATGTAATAAAACACATCTAGACAAAAAAAACACAAATAACATTTTATAGACATCAAAATTCAACCAATCAGTGTTTATTGGGAAAATGGTCACCATGTCACAACTTCCAGAATAGAGTTAGTCATACAAATCCCAACTACACGTACAAGTATTGAAAAATGAATACAAATGCCTAAAAGAAAGAATTACTATGATTTACCTTTAGTTAAAATAGATATATAAAAAATTATATTGTGAAATAATTCCTTAACTGCACAGAATTGTTTCATTCAGGAAAAAACAAAATAAAATATATAGTTCATATTAGTCACTTCTGGATTAGAAAAACAGTGTTCAGACATAGGTATAGGATAGTAAAGCAGAACACTGCAGATGCAGTTTTTACCTTTCACCACTAGGGGTCATACAAGTACAGTTTGTAGAAGCTCACTGTAGTAGGTGTTCAATCATATATGGCTCCTATCAGTATGATTAGTAGGACAGGATGTGACCTCCAGGACCCCCACCTATTCTGAGAATGAAGGGGAAGTAGCATCCCTTTCATGTCCCCCCCATATAGTGGCCACAAAGCTGTGCAGAGTGGATGCTGAAAAATAAGGCCATGTACAGGTTTGGCATATACACTTGGCATATCACATCGGAAGTTGAACTAGTCATAAAAAATACCAAGCGTGACCTCTGTACAAGATCAGGCCGACATCCTTCAACAACATTTATTCAGCATTACTATAATGTATAGCTTATGCTTTCCATGGGATAACAATGGGAGTTGTGACATACAGCTGCACATGTCCAGGCCAATGGCAATGTCCTTATATTGGAAACCATGGTCTATAAAATATAATATGGTTGGAGAACAATATGTAGATTGCCTTTTTGCAAACATTTCATTTCTGTTTCCGATACTTTTACTAATCATTCACACCAAGCCTGATCGTAGCTCCTGCTAACAGGAACCCTACTGGGTGTCATCAAATACCAGAAATGGTTATAAATAGTGAACAGATTAAAGACGTCAGACGGGATAGGTTTTATATTTTACCTTGGGCAACATTAAAGCACCACTCCAGCATTTATTTTTTTCATTTCAGCACTGGAGAGGCCCCTGACCCGGTATTATATTCACCTGCCGCCGTCTCCATCCTTTTTCAGCGCTGCTCTGTTCCCACGGCACCATCTTGTGCCTGCAATTATTTTCCCAAAGTCAGAAGTTACATCACAAGCTCCGAATGCATCTCTATGTGAGCCAGAACAAGGCAAGAGCGAGGTTCCATAGAGATGTACTGGGTTGTGCCCTCCAGAACGCTCCATGAAACATTCCAATGGTCGGTAAATCACAAATTACAGGAGAAAGACAGGAGCGTTGCTGGAAAAAGGTGAAGCCACCGGAATAGGAGTATCAGAGAGGGGTGCAATACAGCTGAGTGGTGCTTTAATGAAGCTCTTTAAGAACCAATCTGCTAAATCTCTGTAAATATATGTGTACTTTAAGTACAATAACTTTTTTTGCGTTCCTATACCTAACATGGTGTACGCAGGGTCATGTGTAGGCATCAGTATGTATGCGGATGAGTCTCTCTGCGTCTTTCTGAGGCGCCCGCCGAACGCAAATTGTTGCATTTTTTGAGTGCAAGCATGCTGACGAATGCGTACAAACCACGCCTGGTTGTCTATGTGAACGCAGTGGTGCGCAATGACCTGCACATGCATTCGTCAAACTGAGCATGCCCAGAATTGTTTTACCATGACACACGCCCATTGGGCATAACATTACAAAAGGAAAATATCTGACTTATTGAAAGCATGCGCATAACAAATGCAAAAGGATGTGTAAACGCATGCAAGCGCATGGAAATGTAGCATTTTTTTCACATTGTAGGAAAAAAGCTCTGCACATGTATGTGTTTTATCATGCGTTTGCACATGATGAGCGTGCGTTGCAAACGCTAGTGTGAATCTAGCCTAAGACCTCTGCTTTTAGATCTAAAGGGTCACACGTCTGTAGTCCCTTTGAACGTTACTTTGTACAGTGCTCTTGGAGCTGCTCGGATGGTGAGAGCACCTATCAAACACATTACACACACTTCATACATGCACTCCAGCATTCCACAAGCCTCACATATCCGGAACTTTAGGGCTGCTGGCTCCGACCTTGCAGGTTCTCTTGGCAGGAGATCAAAGCAGCAAACAGCACGGAATGCAATCTCTAGCTCTGTTCTCCTATTCACCAGCTCTTATTCTCACTCCCCTCTCTTAGCAACCACCCCCTTCTGTTTCTCTAGTGCTTTATGTTATTACTTGCCTTATGTCAGCTTCCCTCTCATCAATGCCATCCTCTAGACGATCATTTATCCCTATAGCGCCGTCACCATCCGTGGAGCATTACATCGCTACTTGAGTAGGACAAGTACACAAAGTATATTTAGAACAAATGCACCATGCGGCATATAAAATTCTGTTCACACTAATGAAAACACAAGAGGTGATGTATCAAATCCAGAGAATGGGAACACGAGAGGGGCCGCCGATTGCAACCGGGCTACGGCTCTCATTTTTCAGAAGACCTTTCGAAAACAAAAGCAGTAACCTAATTTGTAGTCATGGGAAAAAGCTCCACTTTTACCTTGAACGAATTTTGGTAAATCACCAACAACAGTCCTCCTAAAAATTAGGGAGGACGTATACAAAGAAATAGATGCACGGATGCCAAAAACTGTATGTCCTTCCATTACTTTAAAGGAAACCAACCAGCAGGATTTTCATCTATGAAGTAAAGCCAGTGCCATACAGGCGCTACCATGCTGAAAGCAATCGTACCTCTAGTGCAGGGGTACGTAACTTCAGGCCTTGAGGGCCACCAACAGTGCAGGTTTTCAGGATTTCCTTAGCATTGCACAGGTGATAATATAATAATCTGCACAAGTGATGATTCCAACCTGTGCAATGCTAAGGAAATCCTGAAAACCTGCACTGTTGGCGGCCCTCAAGGCCTGGAGTTCCCCACCCCTTCTCTAGTGGATAGATGGAATGATGGATTCCTAAAAAAAGGTTTTTGATACTTGCAGAAATGTGTGCAGCAGGGTGGGCCTTTGTAGGTCGGGTGCTCTCATAAGTTCCATCATCTTGGCTCACTCCCCCTTTCTTTTAAGTTTTCGTGCCAAGCCGCCAGTACCAGTTCTGTTGACGTGTGTGCTTTTGTAATAGTGACATCATTAAAATGGAGCGGGAGTTAGCGCATGCGTGTAACGCGATCTTCGGCGCCTTTTTATTGGAGACGGCTGAGCAGCATTTGTGCATGCACAGATTGTTTTTCCATCTGCGCACATGTCTCTGCCACTCAGTCATCTCCACAGTGTTGTCAATACAATGGAGATTGTGTTACACGCACGCGGTAACTCTAGTGCCACTTTAATTAAGTCACTATTATAAAACCAACGCGCACACGTGCCAACAGAAGTGACACTGGCGGTGCAGCACAAAATTTAAATTAAAGGGGGGGGGGGGGGGGAACAAGCCAGGAGGGGGAACATATACGAGGGGACCTGACCTACAAAGGCCCACCCCGCTGCACACATTTCTGCATGTATCAAAAGGTTCTTTTTCGGTGATCCATCATTTAATCTCTACACTACATGCTCGCACCAGTATGACACCGGCTTTACTGCACAGACAAAAATCCTGCTGGTTGGTTCCCTTTAAGAGCCAGTCGGATATTTTAGTACTTTAGTAGCCAGACAGCAAGAACCTCTGTTATAAGAAAAAAAAATCCTACAAGTTTTGTACATTACATTTCTGGGATTAATGGGTTATCAATGGAAAATAAAGAACGTAGGAAAATGGGCTTCAATGTACAGGGGTAAAGCACAGGCGGTATAATAAACCATTAATAAAGTGATGTTGGTATTTAAATAGTTAATAAGGAAGTTTTTTTTTTCTGGTAATCCTCCCATGTTGTCAGGCTTTAGGGGAGCCCCAGGGAAGAAAGGTGGAGCAAAGGAAAAAAATCTTTTGAACTAATTTTCCACACACGATGCTTTGCCTCTTAATTATGAATGAATTTGTAACAAGCACTGACGAGTACAGGGAGAGTCTATGAAGGTACAGCCAGGGGTGGTTTGTAGGAAACACGGATTGGGCTCACAGATGTGGACTTGGTCATACTGTCTTTAGACTGGTGTTTGGGGATACTGGTAGATGAAACACATCGGGGAGCGACAGCCATCACAAAGGCCTACCTCACCCAGGAATGTGATGGGACATAAGTTTATATGGAAGTGGGGGGCTATCAGATCTTCTCATCAACAACTTGTAAGACCAAAACCATCACCCCTAAGTGAAAATTGCCAAGTTGTGCCCAATTACCCGTTTTCCTTCTCCAGTGTCATGTGACTCATTAGTGTTACAAGGTCTCAGGTGTGAATGGGGAGCAGGTGTGATAAATCTGGTGATATCACTCACACACTGTCTCATACTGGTCACTGGAAGGTCAACATGGAACCTCAACACAAAGAATTCTCTGAGGACCTACAAAAAGAATTGTTCTACATAAAGATGGCCCAGGCTATAAGAAGATTGACAACACCCTTAAACTGAGCTGCAGTATGGTAACCAAGAGTTCACAGCGGGTTAACAAGACAGGTTGCTCGACCATGGCGAAGCCTGTTCTGTGGGCAAAGATGTTGAGTGAACCTGTTCAGCGTCATATCCAGAGATTGTCTAAATAGATGTATGAGTGCTGCCCGCATTGCTGCAGCATTTAAGGGGTGGGGGTCAGCCTGTCATACATCGCAAACTGCATCAAATTGGTCTGCATGGCTGAAGGAAGCCTCATCTAAAGATGATACAATAAAGTCCATAGTTTGCTGAAGACTAGCAGACTAAGGACATAGATTACTCGAATCATGTGCTGTGGTCTGATGAGAACAAGATAAACATATTTGGTTCAGATGGTGTCAAATGTATGTGGCGGTAGCCAGGGGATGAGGACAAAGACAAGTGTGTCCTGCCTGCAGTCAAGCATGGTGGTGGGGAGTGTCATGGACTGTCCCTTAAGCATATTGTGAGGGACAACATGGCTATACAGACCCAGACAAGAATATTGGTTCAAATTACAGTTTGGAGGATGTTTAACCAATCACTCTGGTTTATTTAGGTGCTCCTATCAGATGCCATAGTTACACTGGCAGTGTCTGGGGAACCTTGACAACTGCTACATGAGCCCTGGTGACAGAATTGGTGATTGGCCGATAGGTTTAGGCGCCAATCAGCTAAGGCTATTTAAAGGAGGGATTCCTGTCAGGTCCATCAGACCATGACAGGATGTCAAAATTCCGTCCTACCTCGCCGAAAGCTGTTTTTCTGTCCGTTATTCTGCTTTCTCACTCTTACCTTGTCGTGTGGCTGTATTAGAGGGGTAAAATCCCCAATTGTTTGCTGGGCTGATTTTGGCTCTTTGGTTGATAATATAGTGATATGGAAGTGTATGGTTATTTATGGACAGTTCTTTGACCTGTTGTCAGTAGTCTATAATTTGTTTATTGGCAAGTATGGATTATAGGTTTTGTGTTGCCATAGTTTGGGGCTGCATGATGTGCCGCCGGCTGTGGAGATCTACAGTTCATTCAGTGAACAATGAATGCTGACATGTACTGTGACATTCTGAAGCTGAGCATAATCCCCTCAATTCTGCAATTGGGCTACCGGGCAGTATTCAAACATGGCAATGACCCCGGACACATCTCCACGACAAGACATCTCCACTGCCTTTCTAAAGAAACGGAGGATAACGGTACTGGACTGGCCTAGCATGCCTCCAGACCTAAACCTTACTGAGCATCTGTGGAGCATCCTCAAACAGAGGGTGGGGAAGTGCAAGGTCTCCAATATCCACCAGTTCCGCAATGTTGTCATAGAGGATAGAAGAGGATCCAGCAGCTCCTGTGCAGATCTAGTGAACGCTACACCCAAGAGTTTTGAGGCAGTGCTTGAAAATAATGGTCACACACAAAGTATTTACAATTTGGGAACAATTTGGCCATTTTCATTTTTTGAGGTGTACTCATTTTTGTAGCCCGTGGTTTAGACATTAATGGCTGCATGTTGAGTTATTTAGAGAGTACACCAAATTTATACTGATGTATGTAAAGTGCTATGGAATTAATAGCGCTATATAAATGAATAAATATTACCGTATATACTCGTGTATAAGCCGAGTTTTTCAGCCCAAAATTTGGGCTGAAAAGTCCCCCCTCGGCTTATACACGGGTCTATACGGTAGACCCGTGTGGTGGGGCTGTGTGGTGGGGGCTGTGGAGGCTGGAGGAGGCGGGGGGGGGCTGCTGTATGAGCGGCCCCGTCACGTGGGGCCGCTCATTATATATGCACTGCTTCCCCCTGTCAATCAGCGCAGGGGGAAGCAGTGCATATGGCCCCCCTTGTAAGGGCCCCCCCCCGGTGCTTATACATTACCATCCCGGTGTTCTGATCGGCGCCGCTCCTCGGTGCTGCGTCGCCGTCTCCATCCTCCCGTCCGCGCTCGCTGCATCCATCCGGGTTCTCCGGCGGTCGCAGCGATATGACGTCATCGCGCGACCGCTGGAGAACCCGGATGCAGCCAGCGCGGGAGGATGAAGACGGCGACGCAGCACCGAGGAGCGGCGCCGATCAGAACACCGGGATGGTAATGTTATAAGTAGCGGGAGGGGGAGGCCTTACAAGGGGGGACAGTGCCAGCTTTTGGGGGCTGTTGGTACCCCCAGGGGGCTGTTGGTACCCCCAGGGGGCTGTTGGTACCCCCAGGGGGCTGTTGGTACCCCCAGGGGGCTGCTGGGTACCCCCTGGGGGCTGTTGGTCCCCCCAGGGGGCTGTTGGTACCCCCTGGGGGCTGTTGGTACCCCCAGGGGGCTGCTGGGTACCCCCTGGGGGCTGTTGGTACCCCCTGGGGGCTGTTGGTACCCCCAGGGGGCTGCTGGTACCCCCAGGGGGCTGCTGGGTACCCCCTGGGGGCTGTTGGTACCCCCTGGGGGCTGTTGGTACCCCCAGGGGGCTGCTGGTACCCCCAGGGGGCTGCTGGGTACCCCCTGGGGGCTGTTGGTCCCCCCTGGGGGCTGTTGGTACCCCCATGGGGCTGTTGGTACCCCCAGGGGGCTGCTGGGTACCCCCTGGGGGCTGCTATATGTACCCCTGGGGGCCTGCTGTATACCACTGGGGCTGCTGTATACTACCACTGGGGCTGCTGGGGCTCCTGTATACTACCACTGGGGCTGCTGGGGCTCCTGTATACTACCACTGGGGCTGCTGTATACTACCACTGGGGCTGCTGGGGCTCCTGTATACTACCACTGGGGCTGCTGGGGCTCCTGTATACTACCACTGGGGCTGCTGGGGCTCCTGTATACTACCACTGGGGCTGCTGGGGCTCCTGTATACTACCACTGGGGCTGCTGGGGCTCCTGTATACTACCACTGGGGCTGCTGGGGCTCCTGTATACTACCACTGGGGCTGCTGGGGAATCTGTATACTACCACTGGGGCTCCTGTATACTACCACTGGGGCTGCTGGGGAATCTGTATACTACCACTGGGGCTGCTGGGGAATCTGTATACTACCACTGGGGCTGCTGTATACTACCACTGGGGGGCCTGTATACCACACTGCTGGGGGCTGTATAACTGTGCTGGGGTCCACCCTCGGCTTATACACGAGTCAATAGGTTTTTCCAGATTTTTGGGGCAAAAGTAGGGGGGTCGGCTTATACACGGGTCGGCTTATACACGAGTATATACGGTATATTATTATTATTATACTGTTCTACAAGCTGTACACTGATTATATTGGACAATACTGAAGATAGAACGCGTTCATACAATGTAAAGTAAAGGTATAAAATATTTACAAAAATGTGAGGGGTGTACTCACTTTTGTGATTTACTGTACCAACCTATTCTGACCCAAAGGATCATGACTCATGATAACTGTTAAGGGGGTACTATGGATAGATCGGGTAAATACAACAGCTATCCTGACTCCTAAGCCAAACAGATGAAAAATGCAGGGTGCGCATTAAGTGGACTACACCATCAAACTGAGTGAGACTCCGGTGGGAAATAAAGATCCCAAGAAAATAACGAAAAATGTAAAAGCCACACATAAAATTGTCAATATGACTGTTCTGTCTCAGCCTAGAGGAGGCTGTGATTGTACTCCCACAGGACTGTGCTCCATGAGAAAAATACATCATGTGCACTTAGCACATTGACCAATATTGGGAACGTGTGCAGTTTGTACATGAACAGCACACAGACCAAAAATATATCTGAAGGTACTCCTCCATACATAGAAGCACTCAACTGTCCGAGTGATCCTCTGTCTCTATGGGAGAGCCTCTGCAAGACATCAAAAATTAGACACTACCAATCCTTACCTCCCCTGACATCGACATCCCACGACAGATGGATATTTGACTTTCAGGCTGGTAAGTTGATATTGGAGGGTTCAGCTGATGTTACTTTTATGTGTAATTTGGGGTCCTTTACATTCACTTCTTAAGGTATTGATGAAACACCGACAAATATGCTTTAAAAATCCAATAATATAAAGTGCAAAATAGAAAGTTTACAAGCCCAATTCATTAAAGCTTGTGCATGAGAATTCTCAAAGAAGCTATGTGAAGTCAAATTATTTTGGCATAACTCTTTGGTCAGACCTCATCTGGAATACTGTGTCTAGTTCTCGGCACCACATTTTAAAAAAGACATCAACAAACAGGAGCAAGCTCAGAGAAAAGCGACCAGAATTGTGACTTGTCTGCAAACCATGCCCTATGAGGAACGGTTACAGGATTTAGCTTGCAAAAAAGAAGACTTAGAGGAGACAATAGCTGGCCAGAAATATTTCAAGGGCTGTCACACTGTAGAGGGATCCGCTTTATTCTCATTTGCAAAAGGGAAGACTAAAAGTAAAGGGATGAAACAATGGGAGGGTACAAAGATTAGATATCAGAAAAAACATTTTGGCAGTGAGGGTGATCAACAAGTGGAACACGCTACCATGAGAGGTGCCAAGTTCTCCTGCAATGGAAGTCTTCACACAGAGGCTGGACAGACATCTGTCTGGGATGATTCAGTGAATCCTGCTTTGAGCAGGGGGTTTGATCAGATTATCCAAGAGGTCCCTCCCAACTCTACCATTTTATGAATTTATGAGACTTCAAAAGACAGAGCTTGGATAGGCCAGGGGCATGGTGACCACCATTTGTCAAATTCACTATGCCACAAATCTCACTCCAGTGGGAACTGGAGTAAGTTTTATGGTAAGGTGCACACAGAGGTATACACCACTTATGTGATGCTCCAGATTCATGAACAGGGAGTACTACTGTACTCCTCTCCATGAATCAGGAGCATCTGACTCCTGCAGAACGCCTCATCAAGACCAGCATGAACCACGCTGGTCTTGACTAATCGGACACTGTATCTTGACTTTAAGGCTGCCTTCACACTTGCAGATGCATCTGCAGCGTTTTGCAGATGCATCTGCAAGTATCAGCGTGCAGACCGCGGCCCCTATGTTTATAATGGGGCGCACCGCGGTCTGAAAGCACTCATTCATTCCTATATGTGAACCGTCCGCAGGCGGATGCCTGCTTACAGATCACACACTCCCGCCCGCACCATGGACGCGAGATGTCGCGTCCATGGTGCGGGCGGGAGTGTGTGATCTGTAAGCAGGCATCCGCCTGCGGACGGTTCACATATAGGAATGAATGAGTGCTTTCAGACCGCGGTGCGCCCCATTATAAACATAGGGGCCGCGGTCTGCACGCTGATACTTGCAGATGCATCTGCAAAACGCTGCAGATGCATCTGCAAGTGTGAAGCCAGCCTAAACTAGTTATTTTAATAATAGTCTTTATTTCTATAGCACCAACATATTTCACTGCACTTTACAATACAGAGATTCACATTCAGTCATAAGTGACAGTTCTAAAAAATACAATAATTAAAAAATAATGACAACCCTGCTCGTAAGAGCTTACAATCTACAATGAGGTGCTGGTGACACAAAGTACAGGGGCTCATGTACAAGGATGTTCCAGCCATTTTGAGGGAATGGGGAATAGGTAAGAGCTACATGAGTGGTCACCAGCCATTATTTGTTATGCTTTTGGGTCTGGTGGAGTGAATAAGCTATGTCTAAATGACTTTGACTAGGGAGCATGAGAAGTCACCATAAAAATATGTGTTTTTAGGGAGCGTCTGAAACTATGTAAATTGTGGATAGACCCAGTTTCTTGGGGTAAAGCATTCTAGAGGATTGGTGCAGCTCAAAAGTCTTGGAGCTGGGAGTGAGAGGTTCGTATTAATGTAGATGTTAGTCTATAGTCGGTCCCAGGGGGTGGTTTTAAAATAACAGAAATATTTTGCTTTGAGTGAGATTTTCTACATTTTTAAAGTCCTGAAGTTTTTCAGTGTGTTATAATTAAAGTAGTAACATACAAAATTCATCAGAAGCATCATCCTTGCTCAAATTATTATATCTAACCGGGTTGACAGTGGACTGGACCATCACAATTGAAAAAAAACAAATTACGGTACACATGGGCATAAAAATACAAACTTTCTACATTTTGGTCGAGCTCCTCAAAGTAATTCTAAAATAAAGAAGACAAGATGTTCACTTCATCTTAGATCCATTAAAGTTCCAGTGCTGTTAAGCAGATAAGAAAAACAGTCTTTACATAGCTGCACAAAGTAAAAGAGTTACTGTGCGAGCCAAATATGCCTTGCACGAATAGGGAGCTAACTGAACTTCAAGGACACTCAAAGTCCATGCACCCGGCCCTGTGTACGGTTGCATCATCTTCCCTTCTTCTCGGCTTTGCATTGATGTTCAGTGAAACCTGAGCAACAAAACGGAAAAACATCCTGTAGGTTGAGGTGTGGAGCATTTCACTATTGTGTAAAAAGTACAGAGCCATCTACCAGAAAAAAGAAATGGAAGAATTTCATGTACATAGTGTTCTGCTGATCTATATGCCCATTTAAAAACTTTAGATAAACTTACTAAATTGCACTTAATTTGCGAAGCCAAAGAAAAATAAAAAATGTCCCCTGGAAAACAGGGCTGAGGAGTTGGTAAGCCAAACATCCGACTCCGACTCTGACAAAATGGGACACTGACTGACTCCATAACCAAGGCAGTGAAGTCTGTAAGCCACACATACGACTCAGACTCAAACTCCTCAATTTCTCTGAATCTGACTCCGGCTCCAACTCCACGACTCCGACTCCACAGCCCTGTTGGAAGGTTGACATGTGGCTCTATGTGCACTTTCTTTCTGGGTTTTGTGGGTGAGAATCCTCAGGTTCTTCCAGGAGGATGCGATTTTATCAAACTAGAAAGTCACATTGGTCCAAACAGCAGGTATTTTTGGATATTTTTCCTAAGAGGTTTTGAAAGTCTCACCAAGGAAATACAGGAAGTGACATTTCACTTATTTGCAGCGGATCCCATTTGATATTGAACCCGTTTGATATAAACACTGAACAGTCAAAAGGACTGCAAAAAAATTATGGTAAGTGGGGGGGAAGAAACTCCGCAAAATCATTCCTTATATTTCCCCCTCTGCAATGCATATGGTAAAATCCTTGGATTCGGCTATGGCATCCTTATCCAGTCGCCATGGATCTGGGACTAAACCTGCACCAGAGGATAGCGCCTGTGTCATACAGAAGTACAGGTGCAGGAACGGCACTGTGCATCTCCTCTCTAGCGTTTATGAGGGCAGGGACAGTAGAAGGATTTTTTTCTCTCCGGAGTATTCCTTTAAACAAATCCTTTGGATATAGCCAGTTAGGTCATGCTAACTTAAGTCAAGAATAAAATGCATTGCCTTCATAGAAGACAGAATTGCAGAGCAGTTGTCACTACCCTTTCCCCAACCGTTTCCAATGCAGAGAATACATTTGTTATCTACCCCGAGATATAATGGGCACAGATTAAAAATATGGGAGATCTAAACAAAACTTCTTTCTTAATCTTTGAAAGGATTGCAGCGGTTGTCAATACCTACTGTGGCCACCCAGTATTCCTCTACACATTTGCAGAAGCCAAATTATGGTAGAAAATATTAGAAACCTTATACGGTTGGAAAAAAAAATGGCAGAGCCCGCCAGTGTTCCCAGAGACTATTGCCAACAGTCACATATTTTTAAACAGTTAAACACTGGAGGTCTTAACATATCAGACCTGAAATATTTGAGGAGATGGTGTAAAGTGACCTTCCCCAGCACAGAAGGGGAGTTACAGGACTAGTCAATACCATCCTTTGTGTTGGTGTCCCTTGGTCATTGGCATCCCACAGTGAATACAGAGTGGAAGAATTCAGGTATGTAACACCTACTCTGCAAGTTTTAACAGTGCTATCTTTTTGCAGAGATTTCACAATGATGCCGCTAGTATAAATACCATAGAAAGGGGAAGAATCTAAGAAACATTCCGTTTCATAATAAATTGTATCCAGATGCACCCAAGCCTGGTACAACTTACTATAAAATGAACACGTCAAACACAATTTATAATGATGCACTGCAGATGATCAGCTATCGACTTAGGGTATATTTTCTACATATTTTACTAGGCTTCTAATGGACATTAACAAACATTTCATACTGTAACTACATTTCAGGCAATGCATGTATTCCATTCTCAAAAGGCTACCTCGGCAGTGCAACATTGTCTCTACTGCCGGTTCTCCCCTGAGTAAAGGGCTGGACAAATCAGATATCTTCAGAAATATCTTGGAAATCCTTCCCAACCTGCCCTCCATCCCACACACAAGAACGCTTGGATCGGTTGAGCATTCATATGTTTTCAATGGGGAAAGAGGAGAGTAAACTGCGCCAGACACCTCTAACAGCAGTTCATCTTACAGGAGAACAATTTATTCAAATCGTCTGATGCACCTTTCCCTCAACATCTCATAGCGCAGAGTCAGGAGGCCTAGACTCCCACGAGATGGATGGTCAATACTACCTTAAACATTGGATTTAGCCAAATTTACATTAGTCAGTTTTTGCAGAATTCTGGTACACAATCTATATCTGCAGCCAGCAATAATGCTAGTGAGTAGGGTTTATACAAAAACCTTAAATACGCAAGCTAGAGAAAAACATCTGTATGGATTTTAGGGTATCAATTTTAGACTCCAACCAACATCCCTTTAAATATATATCATATTCCTAACCAGAACATCCCTATTCAACATCTACAGACCAAAAATATTACTAGATCATTATTTATTACTAGTGTTGATCGAATAGTAAAATATTCAGATAGCTCTAACTGAATAGTGTTAACGGTTTCAGTATTTGGATCAGAGTTCCCCATTGTTTCAGTTATTTAGTAACAAATCCAATGAAAGTCAAAGTATTCACGATTTTTGTGGATCCGTGGCTATCCGTTGTAAAATAGATCGCCACAGATCCGATTTGGCCTCCTGTATCCCTATGGGCATGAATTGGTACTTAATAGCCATCCGTGTCTGCAGGGATCAGATTGTGTCCGCTGTTTTCACATTCCCAAAATCGGAGAATGCTCCGATTTTAGACACAATCGGACAGAATCACACAGCATTGGATCTGATGCGGTCTGATTCAAATAACATGGGGGGTCTATAGAGCTCTGATCCAGGAAAAAGCAGGATCGTTTCCCGGATCCGATCTTTGTGGACAAAGCATGCTCAGTACACTAAAACTGCTCTGCTCAGTGTAATTTCACTTTAGCAATGTATCTACATACACTGCTAATGTGAAATTAATGTAAGCTATGTATAAAAAATAAAAAAAATAAATGTTTACCTCTCCGACGGCTGTCCGGGACCCGAGATGACATCTGATCACTGCTTGCCAGGACCTTAAAATGTGATTGGCCGGTGGTGATAAGGTGGTATGTGACGTCACATATCACATGATCGCTACCGGGCAATCACTGATCTTTAAGTTCCTTGCAACATCTGGACATCTTCGCGATTCCCGGGCAGCCGGCAGAGAAGTATTTCTTTTTTTTATTTTTAACCTCTTAACGACAGCCGTACATCTCTAGACGTCGGCTGTCATTACCCCCGTGTTTGAAGTGAGCCCTGGCGTGGAGCTCACTTCAAACCTCCGACATCTCAGCTGATCTCACTAGCTGAGATGTCGGTCTAACAGCACCGATCGGTCCCGCCATCCGATCGGTGCTGTTAACCCCTTAGATCCCGCCATCAATCTCTGAAAGCGGGATCTAAGGGAGCCGGCAGCGCGCGCTTACCGGGCTCCAGGGGAGATCTCGCGATAGTATCGCGGGATCTCCCGTGCTGATGTCACAGGCCAGAGTCCTGGCTTGACCCTGGAACCTGTCATGGAGCATTTCCTGCTTGTGGTTGGCAGGGGCTGCCAACCTCAACAGGTCCGCGATTCTGACACATACAGAGGAGCTGCAGCTCCTCTGTATGTGTCAGAAGTGATCGGACTGTGCATCTGCATGCCTCTCTATGGGCAGTGTAAAATTAAGAATCAATAAACAAATAAAGTTTTTACAAAGGTGAAAAAAAAAACATAAAAGTTCAAATCACCCCCCTTTTCTCCCATCCACAATAAAAGTATTAAAAAATTAAATAAAATACACATATTTGGTATCGCGGCGTTCAGAATCGCCCGATCTATCAATATAAATAATCAAATAATGAGAGCCGTAAACTGCGTAGCGCAAAAAATGGTTCAAACGCCAAAATTATGTTTTTTTGGTCGCTGCAACAATGCTAAAAAATGCAATAACGGGCGATCAAAACAGCGCATGCACCCAAAAATAAGCCGTCACCCAGCCCCAGATCCCGAAAAATGAGGACGCTACGGGTCGCAGAACATGGCGCAAAAAGTGCAATGTTTTTTTTTTTCATGCTTTTGAATTTTTTTCCCCCACCTAGATACCAATAAAGGTATACATGTTTGGTATCTACAAACTCGTACTGAACCGAGGCATCGCACAGTCACGTCGGTTTTACCATATAGTGAACACGGCGACTAAAAAATCCAAAAAACAAACGTGTAATTGCACTTTTTTTGCAATTTCACTGCACTTGGAATTTTTTTGCAATTTCCCTGTACATTATATGGTAAAACAAATTATTGCATCTGAAAGTACAACTCGTCCCGCAAAAAACAAGCCATCATATGTCTATATTGACGGAAAAATAAAAAAGTTATGGTTCTTGGAAGCCGAGGAGCGAAAAAACGAAAATGAAAAATGACAAATTTCTTCGTCACTAAGGGGTTAATACATGTTTTCTATTTTATTTTGCAGCAAAACATCAGCCCCGACATATCACACGGGGATAGGAACACAGGATTCTTCCTCCCCCTGTGTAACATCACAGCCCTGACCCTACTGAGCTCCTCCCAGCTCTTTCTGTGTCCGGATCCATGAAAATCACGGATCTGGACACAGAAATGGAATCCAGAGGTGCACATCCAGGCCTGTCCGTTCCGATCCGTGGGGTCTTGCAAAATACAGGATCCCCACGGACAGGAAAAAATCTTGATGTGAAAGGGGCCTCAGAGCTATCTGAACCAGAATATCTTACTACTTATCATGGAAATTGTCATCACTCACACGAGTGACAATCCCAGCTGAGACTATCAATCTAATTTCCTTTGATCACACACTATAGACTGTTTGTTAAGTCACTTGCTCTATATCAAATTGGAGTTTGGGGTGTTTTGTGGAAAATAGAGAAACTAGGAAACCTACGTATATTCAGATCCCCTTGGTTGGATACCAGCAACAATACTAACCAATAAGCCCCAACAATGAATGGAGAAATATCCATACCACACAAGACATCAGCACAAATGGACCATTTTATCAATCACTCTATTTAAAGCCATTCATAAGAAAAGCCTTGATAAACATCCAAAATGTTTTCACCTAACAACCGGAAATAACAAGCAGAAGGAAGGAGAAGGCCTAAACCTCTGAAACATGTTCATCTTATGCCAGGATGCAATTTTAAATATAAATGTTACACACTGCCATTACTTTATTGAGTTTGTGCTAGAAAGTACTGAGAGCAGTGTAATTAGAAGCAGTGAAGTGTTTTCTGAATGTGACCCACTTATGTCAAGACCGCAATGCATTTGAACACCTTGTGACCGATTCTATAGGTGCCGCCATCACCCGACTGTCGCAGAGTTCATGGAGTTTCTTTCTCAAGTTCCTCAGGCGACCCCAGCCTTGTTGGTGAGATGGGAGCGGTGAGAACACAGAGCAGAAGACAAGAGAACCCCGTTGGTTCTTGCAGCATTAACGGACGAGATTAATGATTAACAGATCAGAGGCAGTGGGTGGTTAATGTACAATTCACAGGTCATTCTGGCGGTGATGATGAAAGGAAAGGAAGCAGGCAGCACTCCCAACCTCTTCTGCTGCAAAACATAAAGGAGAAATAAAAAGGAAAAGGGAAGGGGGGTTGGAACATTGGGGTCAGCCACTACTGGATTCAGACCTTCTGCCACTTGGATTTTATACACATCAGATGGGTGTTGTTTTATTACTATGTGGCAGGATAGACATCTACAGTAAGGTCCAGAAATATTAACCGAATCTTTGTGATTTGGGCTCAGAATGCCACTATTTTTTTCTTTTTAAATTAAACAACTGAGATTCAATTGAAGTGTAGACTTTCAGGCTTAACTAAAGGTGTTGAACAAAAATATTCTGTAAAGCCTTTGGGTATTACAGCCCTATATTCTACAAAGCCTCCTCATTTCTGGGGCTCAAATGAAATTCGACAAATCTGCAAAGCATTAAAAATGAACATTTTACTTATGGCAGAAACTTGTTTGCAGTCTATGACTGCCTGAAGACTGTACTCCATGGACATCCCCAAATGCTTGGTTTCCTCTTTATGATGCTTTGCCAGGACTTAACAGGAGTTGACATCAGTAGCTGCTTGTTTGTGAGACTTTATGCCTTAAGTTATGTCTTAAGGTACCGTCACACAGGGCGACGGGGCTGGGGATGTCGGCGGCGACTGGCGGGTGCGCGCACGTTTTCGGCGCCCCGCCAGCGTCGCCGTCCCCCATTTACATGGGGCGACATCTCCAGCTCCGCGCCAGTGAGCTGACAGGCGGCATCGCCGCTGGGGTGTCTGAAAGCCCCAGCAGCAATGCAGGACAATGGGAGCCTATGGCTCCCATCGCCTGACAGGTCACCAGCGGCCAATTACATGGGGCGATGTGTACATCGCCCCAGATCTGTGGGACCTCCCGGCGGCGCCGACATCGCCCCTTTACATGAGGCGCCGTAGGGGCGATGTCACCTATGTAATCGGCGGCGATGTTGCCCCGTGTGACAGGGCCTTTAAGCATGTGAAATGCAGCTCAATGGGGTTGAGATCTCGTGACTGATTCAGGCATTGCAGAATATTCCACTTCTTTTCCTTAAAAATCTCCTTGGTTGCTTTCGAAGTATGTTTTGGGTCATTGTCCACCCGTGAAGCACTGTCCAATCAATTTTGCAGCGTTTGGTTGAATCTGAGCAGAAAATATAACCCTGTACACTTTAAAACTCATCCAGTTGCTTCTGTCTTCAGTCACATCAATAGAAACTAAATGACCCAGTGCCATTGGTCACCATGCATGCCCATGCCATCACACTGACACCACCATGTTACAGAGGATGTAGTGTGCTTTGGATCATGAAGCCCTTACTCCATACTTCCTTCTTACCATCAGTTTGATATGGACCAAATCTGGTGGAATTCAACCTTTTTTGAAAACGGATGCAGCAACATTGCGCTCTGTCTTATGCATTTGTAATGGGGTTCCGGACATGTGCGGTGACTTGCGTTTTCATCCGGATACAGCAAATCCGACACTTCAGGCACCGGGCAAAAACCGCTAACTGCAGTTTTAAAACAAGCTGGAAGTTCCGGATTCGGATGAAAACGCAAGTCACTGCACATGTCCGGAACCCCATTACAAATGCATAAGACAGAACGTAATGTTGCTGCATCCGTTTTCAAAAAAGGTGGAATTCCACCAGATTTGAAAAATGCAGACGTGAAAGTACCCTAAGGGCCCTTTCACATCAGCGTTTATTTGAAATCGCGGCAGATGCAGTGAAAAAACCGCATCTGACGCGATTGCCGCATAACCGCTGCACTTGCGGCGCGGTTGCGGTAATCCCCATAGAAAGTATAGGGGGACTTGCGGCAGGTGCGGCAAGTGCGGTTTTGCACTTGCGGCATGTGCGGCCGTGAAAAAAACCGCGGCTGACCGCGGTTTTTTTTCGCGGCCGCACCTGCCGCAAGTGCAAAACCGCACTTGCCGCACCTGCCGCAAGTCCCCCTATACTTTCTATGGTGATTACCGCAACCGCGCCGCAAGTGCAGCGGTTATGCGGCAATCGCGGCAGATGCAGTTTTTTCACCGCATCTGCCGCGATTTCAAATAAACGCTGATGTGAAGGGCCCTTAAGCCCTGGGGTCGGTGGGAGCCCACCGTTGGGAACGCCTTTCATCAGTATAGATTCTTAGACCCCCAATCCTCATCTCTCCCTGCATGTCAAAGTTGTAATTGAGAAACAATTAAGCAAAGATGACTGTAAAAGTTGAGCACTGTATTCCTCTTCTGTCGGTTCCATAAACTGTGAATAAACTTGTACAGCGCAACCTCGAATGGCGCTCTATTAAAACTAAATCTCACAGTGATTGTGCAGTGATGGGGGAGCTCAGGAACAACTGTTTAGCGATAGAGGTTCTAGTGTGATCTTGGGTTTACCATGTTTACAAGCAGAACTGCGGAGTTCGCGTCTCTGTCCATTTTGGTGGAGTCGGATTCAGGGAAATTGAGGATTTGTGAGTCGGACGTTTGGCTTACCGACTCCACAGCCCTGTTTAAGACTCATGCACATATATGTCCATTGTGGACCAATCTCTTTGAACATTAGAACCTTTGATACAGATGGATGTGACTATATGTTGGTCATCCAAAAGACAGCAAGGTCCAAGGCAACAAAACTCCATATTAAAAGATGAACTTTATTGGTCCCGCATACAGCAGAAAATTTAAAACATGCTACCTTTTGGCCAACACAGGGCCAATAAAAAGAGTAATGTACACTTGTTAATGGCTTGAGTTGGGCAAAACATTGCATGTTTTATCTTTTCTGCTGAATGCTGGGACCAATAAAGTTTATCTTTTAAAGAGAAGTTTCGGTGCCTTGGACCTTGCTGTTTTTTGGACTGTTTTACAACTGAGTGGAGTGCTGTACCACGTAGCACCAACAGGGGAGTGGTGCATGGAATTCAGCTACACATGTTCATGAAGGCCTTTCCTGATCCCTCTTTATATCATTTTGCTAAAATTGATTAAAAATGCCTGTGGCCAATTACCATTATCATATGAATCCTATTGTGACACAACTTGCGAATTGAAGAGTTGCCCAATGTCCACCGGTAATGTTCAATACAAGATCAAAAGAAACACTTTAGAAGTTTTAGTAAATTCCATGAATTAATAACTTATGCAACTAGATCTGAACAGGTGTTAAACTGTGATCCATCATAAGTAACCATGTCAAATCTATTACCATGAGGAGTTTCTGCGTGAAGCCAAAGGGCAAAAGCCGCTAGTCAGCAGCAGGAGGACAGGGTTAGTCTTGATGCTAATGAATACTCCTGAGTTTGAAACATATGTCTAGCCTTCCATTAGATAAATGTGATTTTATGATAATTACAACATAATGATAAATAAATGACATTTCCAAAATCAGGGTGTCGGTCACTATTTAAAGAGCAGAGGAACAGCCATGTCTTAAAATAAAAAACTGAGGTAAATTCCCTATAATAATCTTGGAGCACCTCCAATTCTACCATTCTTTTCCATTTTGTATTGCTCCGTTGAAGAGATAATCACATTTGTTGATTTTGGAGCACAGTATGTGAAATCTCTTCTTGTAATGAAACTCTTTTATTCAGCCTTCTTTGGGGGCATGCGCCTACAATCCGCTCTCCCAGATGATGCCACTAGCATACGAGTTTGCTAGACTGCTAGTGCTATAGTTGGCAGCATCTGGAAGAGAGGTGAACATCAAGATGCAGATTTTGTCTCAGTGGAAAAAATCTGTGGACACCTGCATCCACCCCAAATCAGGGCGAATCAAACTACTGGATGCACCCGCAAGTGTCTGTGGCCCCACTGAAAGCTGTGAGAATTATAAGGTATGTACAGGTGTTCAGCCTTTGGTTGTAAACAAGAAAGTTCCCATTCACTGCCAGCAAACACATCCTCAAAATGGTGAGACATGAAAAGTGCATTTCAAAGATAACCTTTTCCTACAATAACCAAGCTATACTAGACAGGAAAAGAAATTTAGTATTGAAAAGTGTATCCAAGCATATTTCAGAAAAGAACATGATAATGCACCTCTTGCCGATATCTCTGCGGAAGACACAGGTCCGTGGGTGGTTAAGGACCTCTTTGGAACAAATGGCCAAGGATAGCTTCCCAGGGACCATGGTTACAATCGCAGAAGATACTTCAGTAAGAAACCCAGCAGCTTAGACAACACATAGTGGATGGAATGTAAAGACGAGCCAAGAGGGAAATAGGCCTTGTGTGATCACCCGCTGTTCTCCCACTGAGACGGCTCTCAAATTCTTCTCTTTTAAATTACTTTACTTTTTCCCTTTCATCCTAATCAAAGACATTCTATGAAATCCTCAAGCCATCTCAAAACATAATGCTCTGAAGTGACACGAAAATCTGCTCTGTCTGCATTTTGAAAATAATAAAAATTCTAAGTAAGAAAACCACATTGCTGGGGCTTATCATCAGTCTACTATCAGCGCTGGGCTCCTGCCAGTTTACTGAATTTTTAATCATTTATTCTCGCACTTTTTTCTTTTAGGATTTGTATCATAAGTAAGACTACGGTGTCTGTTATATACCGTAATAGTATTTATTCACTGCATATGACAATTCGTAAGGCTGGTGTCAAGACTGGGCATTTAAAACCTGGGAAAATCTATTGACTCGTGTATAAGCCGAGGGTGGACCCTAGCACAAGTATACAGCCCCCAGCAGTGTGGTATACAGCAGTCCCAGAGGTATATACAGCAGCCCCAGTGGTAGTATACACGCAGACCCAGTGGTATATACAGCCCCAGTGGTAGTATACACACAGCCCTAGTAGTATATACAGCCCCAGTGGTATATACAGCCCCAGTGGTAGTATACAGGCAGCCCCAGTAGTATATACAGCCCCAGTGGTATATACAGCCCCAGTGGTAGTATACAGGCAGCTCCAGTAGTATATACAGCCCCAGTGGTATATACAGCCCCAGTGGTAGTATACAGGGCCCCAGCAGTATATACAGCCCCAGTGGTAGTATATAGCAGCCCCAGTGGTAGTATATACAGCCCCAGTGGTATATACAGCCCCAGTGGTAGTATACAGGGCCCCAGAGGTATATACAGCCCCAGTGGTAGTATATAGCAGCCCCAGTGGTAGTATATACAGCCCCAGTGGTATATACAGCCCCAGTGGTAGTATACAGGGCCCCAGAGGTATATACAGCCCCAGTGGTAGTATATAGCAGCCCCAGTGGTAGTATATACAGCCCCAGTGGTATATACAGCCCCAGTGGTAGTATACAGGGCCCCAGAGGTATATACAGCCCCAGTGGTAGTGTATAGCAGCCCCAGCGGTAGTATACAGGCAGCCCCAGTAATGCAGGGCCCCCCCCCCTCATGCTCCGGTCACCTGTAAAGCAAAATATACTTATCACTGTCCCGCTGCCGTCCGCGCCCGCTCGCAGCTGCCGACATCGCGATCCTCCATCTTCATGCGTCTTCTTCCTGTTTCCTGTGTTCGGCGCCGGTAATGACGTAATTGGCAGCGACGAACACAGGAAACAGGAAGAAGACGCATGAAGATGGAGGATCGCGGATGTCGGCAGCGGCGGGCGCGGACAGCGGGAAACTGATAAGTATAATTTGCTTTACAGGTGACCGGAGCATGGGGGGGGGGCCCTGCATTACTGGGGATGTGGGGGCTGCTGTATACCGCTGTATACAGCAGCCCCCGCACTGACTCGCGTATAAGTCGAGGGGGGTACTTTTCAGCCCAATTTTTGGGCTGAAAAACTCGGCTTATACGCGAGTATATACGGTATACCTTTTTTTCATAGAGTTCTGGCGTGCCACTTATGAAATCAACAGTAGAAGCCAGGGGCTGTAGAGTTGGTAAGCAAACATCCGACTCCTACTCTTCAATTTTCCTGAATTTGACACTGACTCTACCAAAATGGACATTTATTCCGACACTATAACCATGGCTGTTAAGTCACTAAGCACCATATCCGACTCCTACTCTTCAATTTTCCTGAATCCGACTCACACTCCACCCAAAATGGGTACTGACTCCAACTCAGACTCCACAGCCCTGGTAGAAGCCACTTGCAAAGGACAGAGATGCACTGGTGGGGGCAGTGCACTGACACCCCCCCAGAGCACTTCCAGCCTGACATGGCTACAAGATTTCTCATGACTTGCTCAGTGGATGTCTACAAAAAAGATATCATTTAGAGGTTCTCATTCACGGCTAGTTTTAGTTCTTTTTGGCAATCAGGTCATTACATAACAAAGCAACTATGAATTGCTTTGAATCACTCTCAACGGTAATATGCATACATATGCATTCAGCCTAGATAAATGATTCATTGACAAAGCTTCCAACCAGAGGTAAAAATGCAAATCAAAGTATGCAACCGTGTCAGTTTTCAAACAGAAATCCAAAAGTAAAGACTGCAATAACATAGAAATGTGTGATTTATTGTCACTGCTAGGGTTTCAATAAATACAGTAATGTGGCTTTCTCCTTCAACATTTCCATAGTTCAATGCGAGATGCAGCAGACAAACAGTAGCCTACCTGTCCTCCTACCAAAGTATGAAAATCTACCTGAAGAAGGGCATGTTACTACCCAAAACACTAATGTACTAACATTGGCGGTGGTTAAAATAAATACTAATTCCAGTATAAGACCCAGGGACTATCAATCACTGCACTGACAAACAGAATTAGGTATGTAGCCCACCCATAACTGTATTATATAAAATGTCATCTGTCAGGCACATGTGTGTAGAAAAGAGCCCAGGCAACATTATCTTTATGATACGGTGTCATCAGCTTTCAGCTCGAACTGGAGATATGGAGACTCGAAGGATGAATGTTCTGTAGGAAGATCAATCTTGCACAAGCCTAGATAAGTCAACCAGGGACTTCTCCACCATTATCTTGACAGTATCAAGCCATTGTGTTGCTGGTCTTCACCTTATTCCTTCTATTCTTCCCTCCATGATGTCCTTCTCCAGTGATTTTTCTCTTCGTATGATGTGTCCAAAGTAGGCAAGTCGTAGCTTGATGATCAGTGCCTCAAGTGATATGATTGGCTTGATTTGATTTGTTTGTTCTTCCTGCCATCCATAAAACAACAATAACAACAATATGGAAACAGAAAGTGACCTACGACAAGTAAGACCAATGATAACATTTAACATTTCCTAAATATGATGCAGCTCGAGTTATCTGGAGGAATGCTGAAGGGGCACCAGACATACAAAAGATATGCCAGACAATAAATGACAAATGTACTAATTCCTAATGACAAATGGAGAGGGGGCACCCAGACATGCCAGGAGATATATGACTGGGAATCTATCCCCATGGTTTATTGTTTGAAACTTTCTTAAAGGGGGGGAGACACCTCCGTACAATTTAGATAAACAACCTGTAATCTCCCTTTCTTTTGCATATTCACAACTTGTGTGTGCAGGTGGCAACAACACTAGAGGCTTCTTAAGGTACTGTAAAGACATGTAACCAAAGACTCTTTATTCTGCTGGGAAAAAAAGCTAATCTGTTTTCTTTTGGCTGTGTCTTCTCGACCGAATATTTACTTGTATGTGGCTCTCCCTGTTACACCTGGGCCTGTAGGGATAAGAGCGGAGCAGATCCTTATTCTAAGCCGCAGAGGACACAGTGACTTGTTTGATCAAACTACAATGCAAAACAATAAAGTCAATGGAATGTGTATAGGTGATAGAAGGCAAACCATGCATGGGGCAGCAGAAAAAGGAGGCTTTGTGAGGGGATGATATCACACAGCCTTTTAGAAGTATGAAGCGCACAGTTACATAACTACAAATAACACAATATTGGTGTTGTTGGAACGTCGTGTCTGGACTGGCACCCCGGTACTTGAAGAAACGCCGCGACTAAACCTGTAAATGTCGGCACAAAAATGGACCAAGGGGATAACCCACAAGTTTAGTTATGGAGATACTGAAACAATCCTAAAAGTCAAATATGACCCTTTAACGAGCCTCTCAGAGTGCCCGTCCCTCTCTGAAGAGACAATTTGCATATTTCCCAGAGGAGCATTGCGGCTTTTAGTCTCCTGACTATTGGCATGCTAGGAGGAGAAAAGCTTTCACCTTAGCCTCGTATACAGCCAGATCAGATTCCATACTGCTCAGCTGATTGTCAATCACCCCGAAAACCGTGTCTGCAATTTGGGGAATATATGGCCAAAATGGCATCACGGTAGGTTTGCATTGCTTTTAAAGGAGCACTCCCATGTATATATATTTTTTTATTATATGTGTGTACGTGTGCATGTAGCATAGTATATCAATATACTCACCCACCACTGCCCACTCCAGTATCGATATTCTTGGCTCTTTACTGACATCACCAGAATTGCAAATATGTGGCTCATGCTCTGCTCTATGTGTGAGCCAGAAAACATTTTTACAATATAAACCTATGGAGCCTCGTTCTGACACTTTACACACTTAAATTGTAAAAGTCACTTCCATGTCACACAGAGTGGAGTGTGACCCTGAGAGTGCAGAGCGGTGACGTCAGAGAAGGAGGAAAAGGCACTGAACAGAGGGCAGTGGTAGGGGAGTAAAATACACTCACACTACATTACATGCATATACACACAGATTTAATCAAAAAAATAAAGATGGGAGTGCTGCTTTAAGTTAGTGACTATCAAAGGCCTACAGTGGCAGTAGGCCCCTCATGGTCACTCAGTTGTGCCAAATGTCACCAAGTTTGACTGACTTTAAAGGGAACCTGTCAGGTGGTTTATGCCCTCCCAGCTATCACTATCTGCACCTGCAGCTTCATAGCACTATTCTAATCATCCCTGTCTGAGCTCAGAGTGTAATGTTATAGGTGAAAAAAAAGCATTTATATACTTACATTTCAGTCTCCACCTTGGAGGCGCGAGACTGTCTGGCAGGATTAGTTAACTCACTAGTAACTTGCATGGCTAAAGGACCTGTGTGATGTAACCAGTATGTGACCATAGTGGGTGGAGCTAAGCGATCAAACTCATTATGTTATAGGGACTTAGCTCCGCCTATTGTAGCCACATGGTTATGACAACACATCAGGTATCAACATGTTCTAACATAAGGCTGAAATGTTAACTATTAACCTGCCAGTCTCCGTCCTCCAAGCTGGAGACTGACTGCCTCATTACAAAAGGAAATGTGAGTGTATAAATGCTTTTTTTTCCACCTTTCACATTACGCTCTGAGCTCAGACAGGGATGTGTAGTCTGGTATTATAAAGCTGCAGCTACAGACAGTGATAGCTGGGCGGGCATAAACTAGCTGATAGGTTCTCTTTAACCTCATGTATTTGGTCACTTTTACAGACCGACACTTTTTCTGCCACAAGATCTTTCTCCCAACCAATTCGTATTGAAGCACACTTGTTTAAAGGATCCTGTCACCCCAAAACACCTCTAAACCTATTAAAAGCTGTCCCTAGAGCATATTAACACTTTCCCTACACTCCTTTTAGCTCCTAAATGCCTTAGTCAAAGTGAAGAAAAACGTTATAATAGTACCTGATTAGTGATGATAATGAGTGACTATCTATTCATAGTCACTCATCAAGGCAGACCTCTTCTTCATATCACGCCTATTCAGGCGTGATCGTCAGCCTAGATTCAAAATCGCGCCTCCCTGCGCGCCTCCCCACTCTCCCATAGCGTCCGTGCTTCATTGTGGGGCTGTATGACGCGATCCGCGTCATTCCCGGCGCCGGGTGACGTATTTGCAGCCGCGCCGTGCTGTCAGCTTCAAAATACGCACTGCGCATGCGCATGGGCATGCGCAGTGCGGGACTTGAAGCTGACAGCGCGGCGCGGCTGCAAATACGTCACCCGGCGCCGGGAATGACGCGGATCGCGTCATACAGCCCCACAATGAAGCACGGACGCTATGGGAGAGTGGGGAGGCACGCAGGGAGGCGCAATTTTGAATCTAGGCTGACGATCACGCCTGAATAGGCGTGATATGAAGAAGAGGGGCTGCCTTGATGAGTGACTATGAATAGATAGTCACTCATTATCATCACTAATCAGGTACTATTATAACGTTTTTCTTCACTTTGACTAAGGGCATTAAGGAGCTAAAAGGAGTGTAGGAAAGTGTTAATATGCTCTAGGGACAGCTTTTAATAGGTTTAGAGGTGTTTTGGGGTGACAGGATCCCTTTAACTCTATGAGAACAATGGTTCAGGTTGCTTAAAATGTCTAATGCTTTACTGCCATGACATCGACCTAGAGAATATTGGCAAGAAAGCTCACACCCATCAGATGTTGGTCAGTCCCAATAAATACAGCAGCCTCAGTATATAATTTAATGTGTATGGCCATGTTAACTGAAAGATTGTTTACATTCATAGAGCTCTGTTCAAATTCTGTGGCCAAGTTCCTATTTTAATGTGACTGTATAGCATTCCTTCTTGACCATTACTGTAATCATACTAAATTTCATCGCATCAGGTTTGCATACATTAGTAACTCTGACCTTCCTACTCACATATATTATGTACTAGAAATAAGCCCGATGCTATCGCATCGGGAGTGCGGAAATAAAATCTGACGCCAATACCGCTAGCAGCTGATTGTTCGCCAGCCTGGCGGCGGGCGACCAATCACATCATCTGCTAGCGGTACTGGCACCAATCAGCTGAGCGGTGGTGGGCAGCTTTAAATCTCCCGCCAATACCATGCTGCTCAGCTGATTGGACGCATGCTGGCCGGTGTGCGACCAATCAGCTGAGCAGTGCAGCATTGGCGGGAGATTTAAAGCTGCCCGCCACCGCTCAGCTAATTGGCGCCAATACCGCTAGCAGCTGATGTGATTAATCGCCCAACAGTGTTGTTTTTTGCTGTGCTTTGAAATTTGTTTGTAAAAAAATATAAATATTTTACAATATGTTCAGAGTGATCATCCCTACTTAATTATGTGGCTTTTTTCTTGTTTATGCATGTCTCTTTACACATAATTGGGATAGATCCCAACGTACTATTTCAGCGGTGCCCTCAGTAATTTTCTCTTACATATTGGAGATTTAAAAGGTGGCCGCCGCTCATCTCCCGCTGCTGAGAAGTCAGTGGCGCCCGCCGCTGATCTCCCGGCGGAATAGCAGTGACGTGTATGTCACTTGTGGAGGTGCAACTCACTGCCGCGGTGCCTTATGGGATTCGGTTACAGCGGCAACAGACAATTATGTATGTAGATATGAAAATAATAATATTCTTGAACAGTGACTTCCGAGTAATCTCTTAAAGAATTTTAAATCGGTCCTCCATTCTCATGGTGCACAAGGGTTCCCTTATATCCAATAAATCTGCTAAAATCACAAGAGGCTTTTTGTAACAGCAATCAACTTTATGTATATAGTAAGCACTTCTGATTGAATCACCAAAATATGCATTTACTGAACAAGGTCAACAAAACCATGAATTTTAATGTACATATCCAAAGTCAAGAGAAAAACCGAGTAAATAGACAGCTACTCCTATCCCTAAAACATATATGGACACTCAACACAGGGGTAGTTATTATTGCAAAATGTATTCACAACGTATCCAAACTAATAAACGTTCACTAAATTTTGTTAAGTATAGTAGACGCTCACCAATTCAAGGGTTTACCCATAAATGGTGTAATTCCAATAAAGCCTCCTTAAACATTTATCAAATTCTATAGAATGCATCATCAAATCTTCACGATTAAAGAAATACAAAAAAATACTTCTAATCACACAAAAAATGTGGTACTTTTTGTTTTCAGCGCTGGGGTCCTGGCTACAAATGCTACTGAGGACAACATCTGCGAGGAGCATGTATGTTCACCCCTTGTTTGTGTGTGTTTCCTCCCACACTCCAAAGACAATGATAGGGAATAAAGAGAATTTTGTTTACGTACCGTAAATTCTTTTTTCTTGAATCATCAATGGGAGACCCAGACAATGGGGTTTAGGGCGCTGCCCTCCGGAGGTCACACTAGGTACTACAAGTTTGTAGCACCGCCTCCTCCGCTTATAAACCCCACCGTAGGAGACATCCTCAGTTTAGTCCATAAGCTGCGAGGAGAAATAAACCACACCCGAAACATCGGGAAGAATGCCGTGCACAGACGGTGTAACAACCCGGAAACACTGTCTCAACAGAGAACAGATCAAATGCAAACATGCAACGGAACAACTGGGTGGGTGCTGGGTCTCCCATTGATGATTCAAGAAAAAAGAATTTACGGTACGTAAACAAAATTCTCTTTTTTCTGATCATCATAATGGGAGACCCAGACAATGGGGATGTCCTAAAGCAATACCCCAGGGCGGGAAGAGTTCCTCAACAAGACGGATAACACATGGTTCCCTTTTAAAGGTGGGCAACCGCCGCCTGGAGAACCCGCCTGCCCAAACTCGCATCCGCAGAGGCATGGGCATGCACCATATAGTGCTTAGAGAAAGTGTGCAGGCTGGACCAAGTGGCCGCTTGACACACCTGTAGAGCAGAAGCTCGATGTCGCAAGGCCCAAGAGGCACCTACAGCTCTAGTAGAGTGTGCCTTCAACCCCACCGGGAGAGGCAAACCAGAAGATCGGTAAGCCTCCTGAATGGGAGCCTTGATCCATCTGGCCAAGGTCGACTTTGAAGCCGCGGACCCCTTACAGCGACCCATCGTGAGGACAAATAAGGAATCCGAACTCCTAAAGGAGGCGGTCCTGGACACATAAATGCGTACAGCTCTCACGAGATCCAAAGTATGGAGGTCGCGCTCAACCTGATGAACGGGAGCGGGGCAAAATGATGGGAGAACAATCTCCTGGTTCAAGTGGAATGTTGAAACCACCTTCGGCAAAAATTCAGGCCGTGGGCGCAACACCACCTTGTCCTGGTGAACCACCAGAAAGGGTGACTTGCACGAAAGTGCAGCCAATTCTGAGACCCTTCTCAGAGACGTAATCGCCACCAGAAAGACCACCTTCTGGGACAGACGAGAGAGAGAGATGTCTCTCAGTGGCTCGAACGGCGGTTTCTGCAATGCCGCTAGGACCATGTTGAGGTCCCAAGGGTCCAGGGGCCGCCTGTAGGGCGGAACCACCCGAGACACCCCCTGCAGAAATTGGCGGACCTTCGGGAGGAGCGCCAAGCGCCTGTCAAATAGCACGGAAAGTGCTGATACTTGACCTTTCAGAGAGCCAAGGGATAATCCCAACTCCAAACCCGACTGTAGGAAGGCCAACAATGTCGGAATAGACAACGGCCACGGTGAGCGACCACCAGATGCACACCAGGTAAAAAAGATTTTCCACGTTCTGTGGTATATCTTCCTGGAAACAGGTTTCCTTGCCCGATTCATAGTGGCAACCACTGTAGGAGAGAAACCTCTGGATGTCAGCAGCCAGGCCTCAAGAGCCATGCAGTCAATCTGAGGGCCCTGGAATTGAGGTGGAAGAATGGGCCTTGCGCGAGAAGATCTGCGCGCTCTGGAAGAGCCCACCGGTGCCCGCCTGACAGTTGCCACAGGTCCGGGTACCAGGACCTCCTGGGCCAATCTGGAGCCACTAGAATGGCTACTCTGCATTCCGTCCTGATCTTCCACAGGACCCTGGGAATCAGAGCTAGAGGCGGGAACACATATGGCAGCTGGAAGCTGGACCAACTCAGGATCAGGGCATCCGCCCCCAGAGACTGAGGATCCCATGATCTCGCCACGTATTGGGGCACCTGATGATTCAGCCGTGAGGCCATCAGATCCACGTCCGGAGTGCCCCATCTGCCGCAGATGTCCCGGAAGACGTCTGGATGAAGGGACCACTCTCCGGCGTCCATCCCCTGTCGGCTCAGATAGTCGGCCTCCCAGTTCTCGACCCCTGGGATGTGAACTGCGGAGATCAGGCAGCCGTTTTCCTCCACCCAAGCTAGAATGCGGTGGACTTCGGTGAGGGCCTGAGCACTTCTGGTCCCTCCCTGATGATTTATGTAGGCGACGGCCGTCGCATTGTCGGACTGTACCCGAATGGGTTGTCCTGACAGGAATTTCTGAAACGCCAGGAGCGCCAGATAGACCGCCTTGATCTCCAGCACGTTGATCTGCAACGCCGACTCCGACTGAGTCCAGAGGCCTTGAGCCCTGTGGTGCAAGAACACCGCACCCCAGCCCTTCAGACTGGCGTCGGTGGTCACCACTAACCATGACGGTTTTAGGAAGGACCGTCCCCGTGACAGATGATGTGGCTGGAGCCACCACTGTAGGGAATCCCTGGTTGGTTGTGACAGCGTCACCAGCCGATTCAAAGAAATCGTCCTCTTGTCCCATCTGCGAAGAATCTCCAGCTGGAGAGGACGGAGGCGAAACTGTGCGAACGGCACCGCCTCTATCGCCGCTACCATGCGACCCACCAGTCTCATCAATACCCGTAGGGATGACTGTGGAGACAGGAGGACATTCTGCACTCCTGATTGGATCGCAAGCTGCTTGGCCTGAGGTAGGGACACCGAGGGCCGAGTCCGTGTGGAAGTCCATGCCCAGATATGTCAATGACTGGGTCGGAACCAGGGTCGACTTTTGAATGTTGATAAGCCACCCGAACCGTTCCAGGGACTTCATGGTCACCTCCAGGCTCACCCGACAAAGGTCTTCCGATGGGCCCTGACCAACAGGTCGTCCAAATAGGGTATGACGGCGTGTCCCTGCGCATGCAGGAGAGCCATCATGGAGGCCATCACCTTTGTGAACACCCGTGGTGCTGAGGCTAGCCCGAATGGCAGTGCCACAAATTGGAAGTGCTCTTCCCCCACTGCGAATCTCAACCAGCGCTGATGAGCTGGTGCAATGGGGACGTGAAGGTAAGCGTCCCTGATATCGATGGACGCTAGGAAGTCTCCCTGTGACACAGCCGCGATCACTGAGCGCAGGGATTCCATGCGGAACTTCCGAACCAACACGTGACGGTTGAACAACTTGAGGTCCAACACCGGGCGAAAAGAGCCGTCCTTCTTTGGGACAATAAAGAGGTTGGAGTAAAAACCCCTGAACCTCTCTTCCGTGGGCACAGGGACCACCACTCCGTCTCTGCGGAGTCCCTCCAACACCAGGTGAAAAGCCTGAGCCTTTTCTGGGGATGGAACCGACCGATGGAATCGGTGAGTAGGTCGTGACGTCAGCTCTATCCTGTAACCTCTTGAGACTACGTCTCGAACCCACTGATCGTGAATGTGAAGAAGCCACTTGTCCTGAAAGCGGGACAGGCGGCCCCCCACCTGTGGGGAGGCAGGATGAGAGAGCGAGTCATGTCGAGGCGGGCTTGGGGGTGGCAGCCGCTGCCCCCGCCGGCTTCTTCTGACGACTCTTGGAACGCCACTGAGTAGCAGGCTTGCCCCCTCGGTCTGAGCGAGTGGACGCCGTTGATGACTGTGAACCGGAGCGAAAGGACCACTGCTTAGGGTTCCTTTTCACGGTGTACCGTGGCTTAGGCTTGTTCTGCGGTATCTTAGACTCAGCAGAATCCTTTATCAATTTGTCCAGTTCGGTGCCAAAAAGCCTGTCACCAGCGAACGGAAGATTTTGTAAAATCTTCTTAGATGTGGCATCTGAGTCCCAAAGACGCAGCCACAACAGCCTGCGGATCGCAATTGCATTGGCCGAGGCCACAGCAGAGCGAGTGGCAGTTTCCAAAGATGCCGTCCTGGCATAGTCCGCATAGGCCCTTGCTCTCTCAGTGAGAGCCAGGACCTCTGGACTGGACCTAGCTAGATCAGTGATACCATCCAAACAGATAGTAATCGCTTGTAGGGTCCAGACCGCGGCAAAATTAGGGGCAAACGAAGACCCCACAGCCTCATAGGAAGACTTGGCGAGTTGCTCGACCTGTCTATCAGTAGCATCCTTCAACGAGGAGCTATCAGAGGCAGAAAACAAGGAGCGCGCAGCAATCCTAGTCATGGAAGCATCCACCTTGGGGGACTGCGACCATTCCTGGAGCGCCTCCTGGGGAAAGGGAAAGCGATTGTCCTTAGTTTTACGGACATAACGCCGCCCAGGATGCAACCTGGGAGCTTTAATCACCCTTCCGAAATTAGTGTGGTCCATGAAGGAGCCACTTGGTCTAGCCTCTGGCCGCAGCCATTGGTATATCTCCTTGGGGTGTACAGTCACCTCCTCAGGAGGAGTGACAAGACGCAATGTCTCATTGATGGAGGACACCAGATCCTCCACCCCATCTGTAGGTTCAGACATAGACCCAAGAGTAGAACCCCCATCATCTTCCTCACCATCAGAGGAACGCTCCTCCTCAGAGAGAGTCTGGAGCTCAGGAGAAGCCTCACGGGCTCGCTTAGGGGGTCTTACAGCAGAAGTAAGAGACACCCGGGGGTAACTAGGAGGAGTAGCTGGGTTCTCCAGTCTCCTATGCAGTGCCTCCAGGGTTTGCGACATGGAGGACATCTGGGACAGCAGAGATTCATTAATCTTATTCTGCGTTTCCCATGGCCCTGGGATCACCTGAACCTCAGGGTATAATCCCGGATTTGCAGACTCAGTAGTAGCAGACCGGGCCTCTGGGCGTCCGCAGTTATTGCAGGACCCCTCCACCAGTGTCCCGTTGCATGTAGCGCAGGTAACGGTGACCACTGCCGCCTTAGCAGCATGCTTCCCGACTGAGGACATCACCACAGTGAGGGGAATATAAGCCAAAGTTCACAAACAAACCGGGAATCCCGGTGGCTTACCGACCGCAGTAAAGCGGTAGGAGGAAGCGGTGTGTGTGTGTGACCTCCGCGAGTTCCGGTCTCCCTTGCAAGTGCAGACACGCGCTGCAGCCAGATCCCAGCCGGGAAGTGAGGGAGAAGATGGCCGCCGACAGTGAAGATGTGGGCGGAGCCAGGAACACGCGGGAAGAACACACAACACGCCCAGCGGTGATGTCACCATAAGGGCTGCCTCCTCCTCCTCCAGACTGCCTCAGCAATGGAGGTGCCGGAGCCCGCAGCGCGGGAAAAGAGTGTGAATATCACACACACACACTCTCAGACTGCATGTACACATAAAAACACTCGCAGTCTACAGCCTCAGCCCCTGTGACACACAGGGCGGTCAGCCAGGGCGACCCCAGCACAGGGTCACCGCCAGAACCGCGGACCCGAGGGTAACCGCGCGGTCTGAGTGCCATGACACCACAGTGACAGACACTACCCCCAGGCACACAGGAGACACACCAGGTGCCTCAGTGCCGGTCCGGTCTGTAAGCACCTTTAGGGAGGCCTCGGACGGGGGTACAGCACCAGTCCGGAGTGTAAGCACCATTTAGGGAGGCCTCGGACTGGGCTGGCTCCGTCCGGTCTGTAAGCACCATTTAGGGAGGCCTCGGACGGAGCGGAGCTGTGCAAGGCTCCAGGCTCCCCCTTACCAGAGCCTCCATGGAGGGATGGAAAGGAAGGAGCGCGACAGCGTACCGGGAGAACACTGAAGTGTCCAGGCTAAAAGCCCTCCGGTACCTCCACCAGCGTGTTCCGCAGAGGGTGAGCGGGGAGGCTGTCGGGGATCCCGAGCGGGACCATTTTACCTTGTCTTCATACGCCATCACGTAAGCTGTGAGAATGCAGTGAAGTGCAAGCAAAGCGTGATCCTCCGAGCACACTAAGTTTAAAACTGAGGATGTCTCCTACGGTGGGGGTTTATAAGCGGAGGAGGCGGTGCTACAAACTTGTAGTACCTAGTGTGACCTCCGGAGGGCAGCGCCCTAAACCCCATTGTCTGGGTCTCCCATTATGATGATCAGAAAATAGAGTGTGAGCCCAATGGGAACAGTGATGATGTCTATGGACTTAATAGCGCTATATAATAGGAGTACAATAAAATAATGTAAGACTATGAATGTCTATTATTTACTAAAACTTGATGTGTGCAGTCTGTCATTACTATAAATTAAGTGTATTATATATCTGTACTAAGGATTTGAGGTTTACAATATTTCACTTTTCGCTCAGACTTCCAAATAATGTAAAATGTACATATATTTTATTCTGTTTAGATCATGCAAGATGGCATGTGTCCAAAGATTCATGAGTTTATTCCAAATGGCCAGACTTCAATAGGAAGCAGTAATTTTTCAAATCAACTTCAAAAGGACCTTATCAAGACATAAAAAATCTCTTAATCTTCTCAGATACTGCTGAGGTCTACTGAGGATTAGCAGCCTAATTTTTTGGTTCTTGGGTTAATACGTTGGGAAGAAAACATGCAAGGCAAGATAGAGAATAAATTGTGGTGATTAAAAGAATATATACTAACTCTTTATATGGATTCTAACTCAATACTTTTATAAACTAGCTGAAAAATAATACAAATACAGCTAATAGTAAATTATTTTACAACCTGTTTATATCGATCAGTTTATCATTCTCCATAATCATCTGTCAGGAGAAAGTTGGGAAGCTTCGTACGCATAGATGGTCAAACAAGCCTAGCAAAATCGGTCAAACTTAATCCAATGTCCATCCATGTTATTTCTGAAGGTTAGCTTTTCACAGTAGGTTCTGTTTAAGTTCCACAGAAGCATAGCCAGAGGTATGTATGGGCCGGTTAGATCAGTTCTTATGTTATGACTGATGGAAGTTATTTTTTTGACTTCCGGACCAATGGTTGTCGCTGGTCTTGATCCGGCACTTCCTCTATTCTTGTGCTAGCGGTCCCTCATTCTCTGCTTCATGTGAATGATGCGCATACATCATCCATATACTGGCCTTCATTGAGCGACTTCTCTATGCACCACTCAGGGCAGAGCAAAGTACTGTAATGCACAGGAGCTGCAAAAGAACGCCCACGCATCCCCACTATGCAGGCGTCTCCTGACCTATCCCCACACCTTGCATTACAGTACTTTTTTCTGCCCTAAGTGGGGCATAGAGAAGTGCCCGTGCATAGGCACTCAATAAAGGCCAGTATGTGGATGATATTTGAAGTGTCAATCAAACGAGCAGAGGAGAATGGCAATCTCAAGAAGAGAGAAGGCGTTGGCTCAAGACTAGCAGATGCCCATCAGACCGGACAGACCCACAGGTGAGTATAATAAAAGGTCTTCTGTATGAGATACAGATTGGCCTGGGGATTTATGTATGCTGTATACAAGACCTTACTGGTGGTGCCACAGTTTATATGAGATAAATCTGGTGACAGGTTGGTTCACTTTAAGATTTTGTTGCACAGATTAAAAAAAAAAAAAAAATCCAATAATGTTATGTTGCACTGTTATTCTTTACTTTTCTTAATAAAGTTGTTGGACTATTAACAGATAGCAGTGCCGTAATTCAACAGTTAGGGGCCTCCCAGAAAACCCATAACAGCCAATGGCATTTTTTTGGTTACTGTATAAACTAGCTTCCTAAATTTCAAGTGGCATTTAAATTAAAATTAATTAATTGTAACATAGGATTGTATCCACTTCTAAACACACCTATCAAATCCAGGTATAGGTACACTCACTGGAATAGCAGCATTAATGTATATAGCTCTGCAAGAAGAATGTCAGCTTCTGTGTATTTCATAGAAAGAAGGCGTCTGAAATATTAAAAGACTCTCTTAGATGTGTAGCCGGCTATGAGGTTATTTGAGGCCTAGGACGTATTAGATTACACAGAGCCCTTAGGCCTTAGGTTTCTCACACTGCCTGATAACTATTTATGTGCAGGAGAGATACAGGACAGACCGACTATCCCTTTCCTTCCTCAGCACGCTTTTTTATCTTGCTCCGTCCTTCGTGGCCTGACCTTTTGTACTGTACAAAGCAAAGGAGCCCAAGTTATATAGTCTATAGCCTTGATAAAAGAAACAAAAAATAAATCTCACAGTCAATCATTTATATACATACACAATGCCTTGAAAAAGTATTAACACCCCGAAAACTTTCACACATTTCCTTCATGTTACATCCACAAACTTATTTTATGTGATATACCAACACAAAGTAGCAAGTGAAGTGTAAGGGAAATAATACATGGTTTTCTAGATATTTTAATACAATAAATCTAAAAATTGTGATGTGCATTTGTAATTAGCCCACTTAAGTCAATACTTTGTAGGACCACCTTTCTTACTGCTGCAAATCCTTGAGGCATGTCTCTACCAGATATGCACATCTAGAGGCTGAAATGTTTGCCTATCTTTCTTTGCAAAAAGGCATCTGAACAGGAATTTAAGCTTTGCCACAGATTTTCAATGACGTTTAGGTCTTGGACTTTAACCGAGCCAATCACAAACATGAATACGCTTTGATATAAACCATTCCATTGTAGCTCTGGCAGTATGTTTAGGGTCACTGGCCTTCTGATACATGGATCTATGCCCCAATGTAAAGTCTTTTGCAGACTAAACGGATTTCCTCCAGTATTGCCCTGCATTTACCTCAGTCTATATTCCCATCACCTCTGCTCAACTTTCCTGGACCAGATGAAGAAAAGCTTCTCCACAGCATGATGTTCCCATCACAAAGTTTGACATCAGAGTGATGAGCAGTGATGTTCCTGACGTCACTACTCATCAGAGTCCGCGGCTTCCTGAGCGTACCATAAGTTGAAATAGGCTGCTGCTTAAATCCTATGGAAGCTCTTTCTGAGGCTCCATTGCCTTTGATGTAGGTAATCGAGGAACGTAGTGGAAACTGATGAAATAAGTCGGAGCTGGGAACATTTGCTTTCTATAAAAATTGGTGAATGAGGGGCAGTATGAAGAAAGGATCCTGTGGAGAATTCCCGGAATGCTTATTTATTCGTCATATAAAAAAACCTCCATATAACAGCGGGATGTGCATCAAGTCAACATGTTTCGACTTACACAGTCTTATTCATGCCATGAGTGAGACTGTGTAAGTCAAAACATGTTGGCTTGATGCACATCCCGCTGTTATAAGGAGGTTTTTTCGTATGATGAATAAATAAGCATTCCGGAAATTCTCCGCTGGATCCTTTCTTCATTCTGATTAATGTCCCAACGCCAGGGCGGTTTCCCAGCGGACCAACACTCCGGACGTGACAGGACAGTATTATACCGGTGAGCTGCCTCTCACTACCCCTTTCCCAATTGCAATAATGAGGGACAGTGTCTTGTTATTTCTCTCTATTTGTGTCTTTCAGGTTTCCATTTGTGGACTACTTCGAATTCCTTGAACTATTGCGGATCTACATGACTTTTTTTTTTAATAAATTGGTGAAACAGGGCACAATAGTCGGAGGGGTTTTTTAAAATAATATATTTGTGTGTGTTTATTTATTTTAACTTACTGGGTTAGTAACATTACTTCATTACTAACACCAGGACTTGATGCCAGCTGATATCCACTCTAAAAACATTACCCGATTGCCACAGCACCAGGGCAATCGGGAAGAGCAGAGGCTAAGCGCTAGAAATGAAGAGAAGATCCCGCGTCCAGGAAAAGAACAAGCAAGTTAAAAATATGCAACATTTTATTAATGCATTTTAAAAGTACAGAGAGCACAGAAATTTCATAGGGACATATTATGCCATTAGAAACAGCTTGAAGGATCCAATGCGTTTAAAAGCATGATGCCTTATTCATGAATATATTCATATATCGGTGAATAAGGCATCAAGCTGAAATGCATTGAATCTATGCTATCATGCTGTTTCTAATGGCATAATCTGTCCCTAAAATGTACAAACCGTGGCAAAAATTGTGGAATCACCTGGCTCGGAGGATGCCCATTCAGTTGTTTAATGTTGTAGAAAAAAAGCAGATCACAGACATGGCATAAAACTACAGTCATTTCAAATGGCAACTTTATGGCTTTAAGAAACACTAAAAGAAATCAAGATAAAAAAATGTGGTAGTCAGTAAGGGTAATTTTTTTCAGACCAAGCAGAGGGAAACAATTATGGAATCACCCTGTAAATTTTCATTCCCAAAACACCTGCATCAAATTAGATCTGCTCGTTAGCCTGCATCTAAAAAGGAGTGATCACATCTTGGAGAGCTGTTGCACCAAGTGGACTGACATGAATCATGGCTCCAACATGAGTGATGTCAATTGAAACAAAGGATAGGATTATCAAACTCTTAAAAAAGGGTAAATCATCACACAACGTTGCAAAAGATGTTGGTTATTCACAGTCAGCTGTGTCTAAAATCTGGACCGAATACAAACAACATGGGAAGGTTGGTAAAGGGAAACATACTGGTAGACCAAGGAAGACATCAAAGCAACAAGACCGGAAACTTAAAGCAATATGTCTCCAAAACAGGAAATGCACAAAAAAACAAATGAGGAACGAATAGGAGGAAACTGGAGTCCATGTCTGTGACCGAACTGTAGGAAACCACCTAAAGGAAATGGGATTTACATACGAAATGCTAAGCAAAAGCCATCATTAACACCTAAACAGAAAAAAAACAAGGTTACAATGGGCTAAGGAAAAGCAATTGTGGACTGTGGATGACTGGATGAAAGTCACATTCAGTGATGAATCGCGAATCTGCATTGGGAAAGGTGATGATGCTGGAACTCATGTTTGGTGCCGCTCCAATGAGATTCATAAAGATAACTGCCTGAAGAGAACATGCATATTTCCACATTGATGATATGGGGCTCCATGTCAGGTAAAGGCACTGGGAGATGGCTGTCATTACATCTTCAATAAATGCCCAAGTTTACATTGATATTTTGGGACAGTTTTCTTATCCCATCAATTGAAAGGATGTTTGGGGATGATGAAATCATTTTTCAAGATGATAATGTATCCTGCCATAGAGCAAATACTGTGAAAACATTCATTGAAAGAAGACACATAAAGGTCAATGGTCCAGATCTCAATCCAATTGAAAATCTATGGTGGAAGTTGAAGAAAATGGTCCATGACAAGGCTCCAACCTGCAAAGCTGATCTGGCAACAGCAATCAGAGAAAGTTGGAGCCAGATACATGAAGAGTACTGTTTGTCACTCACTGAGTCCATGCCTCAGAGACTGCAAGCTGTTATAAAAGCCAGGGGTGGTGCAACAAAATACTAGTGATGTATTGGAATGTTCTTGTGTGTGTTTGTTTTTCATGATTCCATAATTTTTTTCCTCAGAATTCAGTGATTCCATATTTTTTTCCCTCTGCTTGGTCTGAAAAAAATGACCCTTACTGACTACCACATTTTTTATCTTGATTTTTTTAGTGTTTCTTAAAGTGATCATAAACCCACAAACTGACCCCCCCCCCCCGTATCTTTAGACCTGTCCCTGCACCCCCTCTTATCATTTCTAGCCATCCCTTTTGCAGAAAAAAAATCGATTTTGTAATGTAGAGAAAAAGTTATATTTACTTTGTCCTGTGTGAGTTCTCTCTTTCTGAGGAAGCCGCAAATAGGTGTGCCTGTCTGCTGCTCCCTTGTAATTATGCACGCCCCTCTGTGCTTGATGCCTTGGTAAGAGCCTGGCTGCGTCATGAAAGGGGCAGGGCTAAAATCGCGTCATACCGGAGCCCCGCCCCCTTTCATGATGCGGCCAGGCTCTTACCAAGGCATCAAGCACAGAGGGGTGTGCATAATTACAAGGGAGCAGCAGACAGGCACGCCTATTTGCGGCTTCCTCAGAAACAGAGAACTCACAGAGGACAAAGTAAACATAACTTTTTCTCTACTTTACAAAATCGATTTTTTTCTGCAAAAGGGATGGCTAGAAATGATAAGGGGGGTGCAGGGACAGGTATAAAGATGCGGGGGGGGGGGAGGTCAGTTTGTGGGTTTAGGATCCCTTTAAAGCCATAACATTGCCATTTGAAATTACCTGTGCCATGTCTGTTATCTGCTTTTTTTCTACAACATTAAACAACTGAATGAACATCCTCCGAGCCAGGTGATTCCAAAATTTTTGCCAGGGGTTGTAGAATATTTTTAACTTACCTGTTCCCTTCCTGGACACTGGATCTTCTCTATTCTTCTCCTCTTGATCTTCCTGTCTAGACCTGGGCATTTCTGTGTGGCAGGTGTAGATCCACTCTGTTCCCCAAAGCAGATGCCTCCCACAAGAAGCACTATCAGTATCAGCAGTCCTTAAAGTCACCAGGACTCCTCAACAGGTGCACCACTCGAGCCTTTCCACTGGAATCACCATCACGCGGTCAGCTGTGCAGCCTCTGCAGACCCCTGCCTGCACAGGGAAGTGGTACCACAACTAGCCGGGAATCCACAATACAGATTTTATATAGGGCTCCAGAAAGGTAGTCTCCTTGGAATCCTCGGTCTAAGGATCTACTGCTTTTCACTCTCTGTGAACAGCTTTGAATTTCTATAGTCTGAATAAGCTGGCCACCTGCTTGTGAACCACAGGGAAATCTCCACAAGTGGGTGAGCTGAATTTTTCTTATTTTTCAGTTTAAGCACCGTAAATGTTGCATCCTATGTGATGCACCACTTCTAATGCAGCTGCGGGCTGCTATTTGTGGGCTGGAATGGACCTTCTCAGCTTGATAATATCAGCCCACAGCTGTCTGCTTTACCTTTGCTGGGTATTTATTAGGTTAAACCAGTCTGAATACTTTTTAGTACCACATGAGACGTAGCGATCACTAAGCGGGTCATGGTACACTCACTTGGCAGCACGAAACCATAAATACAACAGTCTCTTCTATGAAATGAGTCCAGCTGGTTTATTTAGAGACAGCATAAACCGCATGGTGCAAACAAAACATGCGCCGACCTTTGGCATTATAAACAATACAGTTCATCTCAATAGCGGGGTACACCTGCACAGTATTCAGATACCTCCACTGTTGCAGTAAGGCAGTGGAGGTATTACACTGTCCAGTCACTGACCGCAGTCAATATAGAACCTCCTGTCCCTGAGGTTATCTTTTCTAGGTGAATGGCTGCTGCATACACTGTTTTCTGATGGTTCAGATATCTGGGTCAGCAGCTTCGCTGGAACCACCAACCAGGATCTGTCGTCAGCTTCAGACTGACTCCTATCAGTCCAGGTTCCCAGCATGACAATAGCTTGCCAGCCTCAGAGCCTCTGCAGCCACCCCATGTGCTGCAAACAGGACCTTTGCTGACCTCACCGACGATGTGACCTGTAGGAAGTCAGCTTATGACCGATATGACACACCCATGAGAGGATTCAGGTGTGCCAGACACCCCCTGGCTTTTCAATCACCACCAATCATCAGTCTAGCACATGTAATGCATTACCTGAACTTGTGGAAGTTCAAGTCCCAGCATAATGCATTACTGAAACATGCTGAACTACAAGTCCCAGCACAGATATTTGCAATGCAGCAAGCTGCTGAATCACATCCATGAAAAGCACGAACAGAAGCAAGCTTTTAATATGCAGGGCGGTACATTATATATCTGCAGAATATGTTTTCTATTGACATTTTCATCATCTATCTACTCACCAATGCAAGTCAATGGATGCGAGAAAAAAACAGCATGGCATATGGACCATGCGTATACTGTCTGCTTTTTCGCACCCATTGCATTGGTGAGTCTCGTCCGATATATATGGCCATACACAGCATGTTGCAAGTTTTTCCTTAGCTTGATTCGTGCTGTGGAAAAACTCACAGATGAACACTTTCTCATTAAATAACATTGGTGCGAGTGCAATCCAATTGGCACTCGTCCGTTTTAACCGCAAGTGGTAGCGAGACCTAATAGTTGTCTTGTGGAGACAGATTCTCCTACCTATACTTTGGATTTCTGCAGCTCCTCCAGAGTGACCAGGGTCTCTTGGCTGGTTCTTATCAGATTAGTGCTCCCCTTACTTGGGATATCAGTGTGTAGGTGGACTGCCATGTCTTGGTAGGCCTTCACTTATGCCATACTCCTTCCATTTTTTGGAAAATGGATTGAACAGTGATCTGTTAGATGTTCAAAGCTTGGGCTATTTTTTTTTATCATTATCTAACCCTGCTTTACTCTTTTCCACATCTTTATCATTGACCTGTCTGGTGTTTTTCTTGGTCTTCATGATGCGGTTTAATCCCTAATATTCACAAACAAAGCTCTGAAGACTTCACAGAACAGCTGTAGCTATAGCTATACTGAGAATAAATTATACACAGGTGGACTCAATTCACTTATTAATTAAGTGACTTCTAAATGCAATTGGTCACTCAGGATTTATATCTGAGGGGGATCAAACTACATGGCGGCTGAACAGAAAATCACATCACAATTTTCATATTTATATTATTAATATGTTTAGAAGATTCTATCAATCCCTTTACACTTCACAAATTCTTTAGTGTTGCTATGTCACAAAATTCAACAAAAATTCATTAAAATTTGCGATTATAACATGAAATGACTTGGGAAAGTTCACAGGGTATGAGGACTTTTTCAAGGCACTGTATATAAATATATACAAAAATGCATTGACAATTTAATGCATGTAAGAAAGATCTACATTACTCATGTAGCGTGACCATCAATACTAAACAAAAACTACCTTCAAGATCATGCATGGTAAACTAAAGTTAGGACCATAATGTTAATCATCATTAGAAGTTTTGGGCCCAGAACCCTCAGCTGACTCATGTTCCTATGCTCTTCCAGTTTTAAATTCCACTCTGGTGCTGTCCCATCTACGAGCAGCACTTGAACAGTGTTATCTTCAAGCAGTCTTCAGGAAATGTGCATAGCAGTCTTCAGGAAATGTTGCCAATGCACGTGCAGATTTACATCTCTGTTCAATGGCTTCATTTTACGGAGGTCTGTGGCTATAGGTGCAGCCACAGTTAGGATGGCGCTGATGTAAAATAAAAAAAAAACAAAGGAAGAAAATAAAGAACCGGGGGCGGCAGAGGGGCTGTGCCTCAACCAAAAACTCTACCCACAGTCCCACCCCAATGTATGCAAACCCAAAACGTCTAGTATGCATTATGGCCATACCTTTAGTTTAGAACATACGATCCTAATGACAGCTTCTTTTTTTAAGCTCGGCATGGTCTTAAGAAAGTTGTTTAAGGAACTTTCATTTGACAAACACGCTCCCCTGAACACATAGCGGTGCTGGCTGGTTGAGTGCTCAAGTGTTTTGAATGCGAAGAGAGTAGAAAGCCTCTCCTCGGCAAAAAAAGAAACTTGTCCATTGAAATTCAAAACTACCTTAACATTATCTGTCTGGAGAAAGTCACATTAAAAGGTTATCAAGTCCAGAAAAAAATCTGCAGATTTCGACAACATCCATCTAATATATATGGTAGGCCTTGCCTTTAGAGCAGCATTATCTAGTGCATGGGATGCAAATGGACAAGCATTTGTTCTACATTTCCAGAGTGGAGAAAGCAGCTGTGGGATGTCTCCAGTGGAACTTCTCTTCAGATTGAAAAAGAATTTAAAATGGCCGATCCTTCTCTCCAATGACCTTAATTGTTGAGTAACAGTCCATACATGAGATGGACAGCTATCTTCTCAATTTGTGTGGCAAGCCTTTACGCTTGACAAACAATTGTTGTAGTCAATTTAAATGTTTTGGTTGGGGATTTTATCATTCGATGCTTGCACAGCACCGGTCTTGTACTTGTGATTTTAATCATGTATTTTCAAGAGCAATAAAAAGGAATGGCACACTATAGTGTTCTAGGCTATTTTATGGGGAATACAGGAATACAAGTGTCTATCTGTACACATGTACGGAGATTCCAAAATATTTGACAGGTCCCCTTTAACCACTGTAAAACAGCTTGTACAATTATCACATCCACTACACAGACGGAATTAAAATGCTTACTTTACTAATCCATATTAAATCTTGACGCCACTCAAAACAAACATTCAGGTGTAACTGCAGCTAATCCGAATATCACATTCACATAGATAAACCTAGGTATATGGATTGGCTTGGTGGAGCTGCTTACGCTGACAGAACCTTACAACACCTCTCCATATCTCAACCTCCTGTACCCAATTTCAGAAAGACACGAGGAGAATGATACATTAAAGTTCACTACACCTGAAGTTTTTAGAGTTTAGAAAATACTTTAAGGGTGGCTTCACACTTGCATTCCCCACCACTACGTATTGCGGCGGGGGAGAGCAACACAAGCGGATACACTGCGCGTCCCCATGTTTAACATGGGACGTACGGTGTATGCGCTCGGGTGCGCATGGCCGTGCACACCCATTGCCCGCCATTTGTGCTTTGTAAGCATGCGGAGGCTTGCGTACAAAACATACATTCTCGTCCGCACCATGAACGCAACAGAGCGGTCAGGCAAGATTGCTGCAGGCTTAAAAAGCAAAAATTGCATATTGTGATCCTGCAATCTCATATTTTCTTCCACACTTTGTACTTCTGTACCTTTGGTAGTTAAAGGGATCCTGTCGCCTCCAAAACGCCACCTAAGCTTCAAAAACATGTCTCTGCAGCATCCTATCACTAATCTCTGCTCCTTTCCTCTCTGAAAACCATCCTGTGAAAGTGCAGAAAAACGTTTTATAACTTACTCATTAGTGATGTTAACTAGCAGGGGCTATATTTGTTAGCCCCTAGGGCATATTCTGAATGTGCCTCTTCATCATAAGATCACGCCCTAAAGGGCATGATCTTTTATTCATGTTCTATTCAGCACCCTCCCTGCTCTGCACGGCGCTGCCTGGGCTGTAATGACACGAATCGGGTCATTTTCCAAGATCGGGTGACGTCAGTACACCCGCGCCGCTATTTAGGCTTCAAGCACGGCATTGCGCATGCAGTGCTTGAAGCAGTACACAGCGGCGTGGTGCACGGACGTCTCCCGATCCCGGAAATGACGCGATTCGTCAGGCGGCAGTACGCTCCACACGCTGCCCACCTCCCCGCTGCCCGAAGCATCCCGCATACACCCCTGCCACCATCAGCCACCAAGGACCTGCGGTGATGTCACGGTCATGTGATCAGTCACATGACCGTCAAATTACCACAGCTCTGATACTAAGGTAATTCACTGCAGCCAGACAAACTGCAGAGAGGGGAGCAGAAAGAGAGCACAGGGGGGGCAGAGAGAGAGGGGGGCCAGAGAGAGCACAGTCAGACAGAAAGAGCACTGGGGGGCAGAGAGTGCAGAGAGGGGGCAGAAAGAGCACAGGGGGCAGAAAGAGTGCAGAGAGGGGGCAGAAAGAGCACAGTGGTGCAAAAAGAGCGCAGAAGGGGCAGAAAGAGCACAGGAAGGGGGAGAAAGATCGCACATGAGGCAGAAAGAGCGCAGTGGGGCAATAAAAGTGTAGAGAGGGGTAAAGAAAACACAAGAAGGGACAGAGAGCTCACAGTGGGGCAAAAGGAATGCATAGAGGGGGCAGAAAGAGACCACAGGAAGGGTCAGAGAGTACACAGTGGGGCAAAAAGAGCGCAGACAGGGGGGAAGACAGAGCACAAGTAGGGGCAGAGTGAACAGTGGGGCAGAAAACGAGCACAGGAAGGGGCAGAAAGAGACCACAGGAGGGGGCAGAGAGCATACAAAGGGGCAAAAAGAGCGCAGACAGGGGCAGAAAGAGCACAGGAGGTACAGAGAGCGTAGTGGGACAGAAAGAGCACAGGGGGCAGACAATGCCCCATGCACACAGGAAGAGAAGACAGCACAGGGCAGCTCAAAGGAAAGGGGGCAGAAAGAGCGGGGGTGGGGGCGGCGGAGAGTGCCCCACGAACCCAAAGGGGAGAAGACAGCACTGGGGGAAGGGAGACTACATACAGGGAGCAGTGCACATGGGTATTCAGCACAGAGCAGATGAGGGGAGAAAACAACGCACGGGGGAGAGAAACAGCACACAGGGGGAAGACCGCTCAAAGGAGAGCGCACATGAGAAAAGAAGACAGCACAGGGGGAGAGAGAGACAGCCGCTGCACCCAGCACCACAAAGCTTGCCACCATCGTAACATCACTGCCCTATCGCATCGGGCCCACATCTATCTAGTATGAAATAAACATCTACAGATTTCTTTGACTGTAACCATCAAAATTTTACATTTATATGCTGCTTTCACGTCAGCGTTATTTGAAATTTGCGGCAGATCCGGCAGTTTTGCCACATCTGCCAAGTAACGGCTCACTTGCGGCAAGCCCCATTCATTCTCTATGGAACATGCCGCAAGTGCCGAATCTGGCAAAACCGCATTTGCTGCACCTGCCCACAAGTCAAAATACCGCAGGTAGCAGCGTTTTTTTGCTGGATCCCGCAAAACTGCACTTGCCGCATCTGCCTGCATGCCCTATAGGGAATGAATGGGGCTTGCCACAAGTGAGCCGTTACTTGGCAGCTGTGGAAAAAATTGCCAGATCTGCCGCGAAAGGGCAAAATCGCTGATGTGAAAGCTGCCCTATAAATTATTTTTATACAGTAAAAAAATACATAATTTTGAATCCTAATGGTTGATTATGGTTTTCCAGTATGTCCATAAAAAATATTGTCTGTATGATTTATTCAGAAGCTATCCAGAAAAAATAAAAAGTCAAATTAGGAACCTTGATGCAGATTCTGGACAGTCAGTCACTTAAAGGGTTACTTTATAAATGATATTAAGTTTAGTGAAATAAAGCACTCTGACAAGCGGAGATTATCATGCGGCCTGATCACCAGCAGGAATCCCTCCCTGCTTCATATTAGAAGGATAATGAGCACAGAAACGGGAAGCTAAAACATTGCTTTCAGCTATAGTAAGTATATAAATGTACAACCTGGGCACAGAAAATTTTTTTTTTTTAATGAGTATTTACATTTTGGCAGTGTTGAATCTCACGCGACACTCCCTACAGCCCTAAGTCAGTCCTCTCTCTGAAGACAAACTAGTCCATTACTGAGCATGGCGCAAAAAGTGTCAAAAACACCAAACTGTGGTGCAAGCCACATAAGGCTGCTTTCACATCAGCGTTTCTCTGCATTCGCGGCAGATCCAGCAGCTTTGCTTGTTCTGCCAGAAGCCGGAACACTTGCGGCAAGACTGTGTTCGACCTAATCTATTTCCTATGGTACTTGTGGACATGTGCAGCACTGCGGTTTTGACGCAATCTGGACAATCAGGCACTTGTGGCAACGGAAATATACCGCAGCGGTTTTTTTTGACTCGCTGCAATTACAAAACCACAAGTGCCGCACATGTCCGCAAGTCCCATAGGAGATGCATTAGGCCGAACACAGTGTTACCGCAAGTGTTCCGACTACCTGCAGATCTGGCAAACAGCTGGATCTGCCAGAAATTCCAAGAAACGCTGATGTGAAAGCAGCCTTAGGGCCCTTTCACATCAGCGGTATTTTCAAATCGTGTCAGATGCGGTGAAAAAACCCGCATCTGCCGCGATTACTGCATAACCGCGACACTTGCAGCACACTTGCGGCAAGCCCCATGCAATGTCTATGGGGCTTGCGGTAAGGGTGCGGCAAGTGCGGTTTCGGCACTTGCGGCAGGTGCGGCCGCGAAAAAAAACGCTGCTTGCAGCGTTTTGTTTCGCGGCCGCACCTGCCGCAAGTGCCGAAACTGCACTTGCCGCACCCTTACCGCAAGCCCCATAGACATTGCATGGGGCTTGCCGCAAGTGTCGCGGTTATGCGGTAATCGCGGCAGATGCGGTTTTTTCACCGCATCTGCCGCGATTTGAAAATACCGCTGATGTAAAAGGGCCCTTAGACCGGTTTTGGCAGAAATGACGTTAGAATCTTATTCCATTTCTGATTTCTATTCCACAAGGAGCAAAGGAAAAGGGCTATGGCCACATTCACACACAGCATTTTTGATCATTTTTTGATGATCCGATTCAGTGAAACGGTTCAATTTCTGAGATTCCTAGTCAAGTCAATGAGTTTTCAAGATTCGTCATTCAGACAGTTTTTGGGCAGAAAACGGACCTAAAAAAGGAGCATGTCAATTTGTGGAGTTCTTTTGACCCGTTTTTTCCATTGAAACTATTGTTTATGGGCCTAAAAAATGGACCAGCTAAAAATACAAAAACAAATTTTTCGTTTTCCGATGCATTTTTTTTTTTTTTTTTTTTTATAAATGATCCAGATTTGCAGCTGAAAAATGGATCCTCACAACACAGATCAAAAACGCTTTGTCTGAATGCAGCCTAAAAGCCGGACTGCCGCAAGGATGATCCAGTCCAATCCAGGTAAAGAAAGGTGATTTTATTTTGTCAACACATTTCAGACAGAGATTTTTCCTTCTTCAGGGCTGAAAATCACAATTGTTCATGTCCTGAGGAAGGATAAATCGTTCTCGGAAACACCTTGACACAATGAAATCGCCTTTCTTCACATGGATTGGACTGGATCATCCTTGTGGCAGCGCAGCTTTAACCCTTTTCTTTTGCTTATACTATTTTCAGAGGTGCTCCAGCAACAGTTAGGGTATGTGCTCACGGTCTGCAGGAGATGCGTGTTGGACGCAGCTCCTCCGGACCTGAGCCAACCCGCGGGTGCCCGCAGGGAGACTGCAGCAGCCCTACGCAGCGGGTGCGGGGTGGCTTCTCCCTGCAGTCACTAGATGGGAGCTGCTTCCAACTGTGCAATATGAAATAAACATGCTGTGGAGGAGCAATATGTCGGCAACCCGCACCACAATTAAAAGAACGCTGCGGTGGGGTTAAGCATAGTGGGCATGGGATTTCTTGAAATCCCATCCACTGTGCTTGTAACTGTACTATGCAGCGTTTTGGATACAGCGGCAAGATTCTGCATCTAAAACGCTGCGTATCCTTACCATGAATATGCAGCCTTAAGGTCTTCATAGTGATTGAGGCTTCTCACGACTACATCAGGTGAGCCTATTGTAACTTATTTGACTCTGGTGTTTCACATTATGGTGCTTCTAATTGTCTTTACAGTTTTTGACTCCATTGATTTCTGTCAAAGTTGACTTGAGTAAAAAACTACAATTTGTAAAATTTGTATTTCTCTTCATAAATTGGATTCTGAAGACTGCTTTTGAAATGTCTCTGCAAAACCGTTCACTGGTGTATATGCTATAACGCTATAACTATTCCCTCCAATCTAAGAGTAGCTTTTTCCACCATTGTTCCATCAAATAGCACTGTAGAATTTGCTAGACATTTCATCTCATCCTGTTAAAGCTTTTAAATAAGGCTATTAACATTTACAGAGATTTCCTAAGCTTGGAACTAGATAAAAGCCGACATAGGTTACAATGTCCAGAGAGGATGAATGTGCAATAAAGATAAGTGCTCGAGAGATGGCACCGACACACATTTTCCAATGGCGTTCCTGTATGCGTATCTTTCAGATTCCCGCCGTCTCAGACACACCTGAGAGAATACTTGGGGGAGGTTGTGTGGTTACATATATAAACACTCAATTCCTCTTTGACAAGTCTGGACATTGCTTGTCTTTTAGAATAGGCAATAGGAACATGGAGGGCCTCTCAACCCCCCTCTTTTGTTCCCACCCACCGCTGCTTACTGAACATCAAAGACTTGATAACTCTGTAGAGGCAGGTGTCCTGGCTTCAGGGTGAAGCAAGAGAAGAAAAGAAGACAGGAGCAGGATTGTCAACTGCAACTGTACATATTAGATATACACACCCGCATAGAAACGTCTAGGTAAAGCACCAACAACCATTGCGAGAAGATTTCACAGGGGATAGCTCGATACTATCGGATGACTCATGAAGATTAAATATTCATAGCTACATTGTAGGTAATGGTCCTTTTACACGAACTGATAAATTGGTTATCGAGCATAAGCAGGAATACTTGACCTTACACTGGTTGATATTTGGGCACGTGCACACTGAGTATTTAGTGAGCTTTTTACCTCACTATACGCAAGGTCATGTACACACAATGAGTATTTGGGTCACGTGCACACATTGAGTATTTGGTGCTTTTTTCCTCAGTATATGTAAGGTCACGTGCACACATTGAGTATTTGGTGCTTTTTTCCTCAGTATATGTAAGGTCACATGCACACATTGAGTATTTGGTGCTTTTTTCCTCAGTATATGTTAGGTCACATGCACACATTGAGTATTTGGTGCTTTTTTCCTCAGTATATGTAAGGCTACGTGCACACATTGAGTATTTGGTGTTTTTTTCCTCAGTATATGTAAGGTCACATGCACACATTGAGTATTTGGTGCTTTTTTCCTCAGTATATGTTAGGTCACATGCACACATTGAGTATTTGGTGCTTTTTTCTTCAGTATATGTAAGGTCACATGCACACATTGAGTATTTGGTGTTTTTTACCTCAGTATATATAAGGTCACATGCACACATTGAGTATTCTGTGTTTTTTACCTCAGTATATATAAGGTCACATGCACACATTGAGTATTTGGTGAGTTTTTTACCTCAGTATATGTAAGGTCACATGCACACATTGAGTATTTGGTGTTTTTTACCTCAGTATATATAAGGTCACATGCACACATTGAGTATTCTGTGTTTTTTACCTCAGTATATATAAGGTCACATGCACACATTGAGTATTTGGTGAGTTTTTTACCTCAGTATATGTAAGGTCACTTGCACATATTGAGTATTTGGTGTTTTTTACCTCAGTATATGTAAGGTCACATGCACACATTGAGTATTTGGTGAGTTTTTTACCTCAGTATATGTAAGGTCACATCCCAACATTGAGTATTTGGTGAGTTTTTACCTCAGTATATATAAGGTCACATGCACACATTGAGTATTCTGTGTTTTTACTCAGTATATGTAAGGTCACTTGCACATATTGAGTATTTGGTGAGTTTTTTACCTCAGTATATGTAAGGTCACATGCACACATTGAGTATTTGGTGAGTTTTTTACCTCAGTATATGTAAGGTCACATGCACACATTGAGTATTTGGTGAGTTTTTTACCTTGTGTAAGGTCATGTAACCATATACATAGCTTGTGGCAAAGTCTTGCCAATTAGTGTTATTTATACAGGTGAGTCGGTCGACAGGGTAGTGGGTTCTCGGATACCGGGACAGGTTGCTACCTCAGTGGGGATCACGGCTGGTCGGGTCCCGGTCCCGTGCCCTGGACACTCAATGGCTGAGCGGAAAACTATTTGGGATGGTGGATTATTACACGTGACGCCACCTGTGGTACAAGGTAATGTAGTTACCAGCGCTGAAGCCGGCCGCTGAGGTGATGGTGATGCAGCTTTGGGTAGTACAGCTCCCCACAGGCGGAGCTTTCCCTGAGGGCAGCGGGGAGGATGAGGGGAGTAGTAGTCCTTGGCTCTGTGTAAGTTCTCCAGGCGGCAGTGAATCAGGCACATACACACAATAGTCTCTGTTTCAGTACCTTATTTTACTGATGCCGGGTAGCAGGTGTGGTCCAGGAGGGTAACCAGGTGGCCGATGCATTTTGGAACATCCACCTTTTAAAGTTATGAAGCCTCCTCTATTTGCGTGTGTGGTGTTTTGTGAATGTTCTGCCTCAAGCTGAAGCTGCCGCTTTCTCGCTGTCAGGATGATACTCTACAACTGACGGTGAGGACTTTTCTGTGGGGATCCCTACTCCTTTCCTTGGGTCCCGGGTCCTATGTTTGGTCAGGTTTGGGGTCTTGGTTTCCTGAGCTCCAGGGGGATTAAATCCTCCTGTCTGTCCGGGCTTTCTCTGCTATGACTGGATCAACAGCAGCTTCGGACTCCGATGTACGGATGGGCTAAAGGACAATTATCTCTGTTCCCCTCTGTAAAATGATTACTGGTACTGTAAGTGATGGGAGATATGTGTCAGCCAGATTGATGAACTCCAGTTATGTGAGCTGGGGCTGATTAACCATGTCCCTCCCTCCCTGAGGTGTGGTCAGAGAAGTTAAATGTTCACCTCTGTTTTATTTTCTCTGGTGTGAGTTTGGAGTGCAGCAGTGTGCAGCTCTGAGCCAAAGGAGCTGATCCTTACTTTGGTTGTCTTCATATGGTTTATGACAGCAATAAACCAGACATTTACCCGGCAAGGCTTCCTGTGTCTACCTGGAATTGGCAGCTGTGAGTGGCTCTATCACACCCTCTTTCTAGAATTTTCTAACTTTCCACTTGCCTCCGTCCCTTTCTAGGGTACTACACAGCTTCGGTGTCAGTCTTTTCTGTTTCTGGGCCTGACTTGGTCCCAGCAACCAGCTGTTCCTCCTTCTCGACTCCTCAACTGTCACTCCTTGACTAACTGGCTCCTCCCCCCGGCCTGAATCTTTATAGGGAATCTTGCTTAAGGCAGCAAGTGGAGCTCCCCCTTCAGGCCTGGGGTGGAAGGGGTTGTGTGCTGTGTGTGCCAAGGTGTACATCCTTCCCTGCACCGGTGGGTCCTGTGGCAATCCCTGCAGGGATTCCACACAGGCATAAATATCAGATCTGCTGAAAAAATGGATTGCCGGCATAAGGTTACATGCCTACGTTGAGTATTTGGTGTGTTTTTCACATCAGTGTCTATAAGTCAAAAGAAAGAGCGGAACAATTAAAGGAAAAATATAATAGAAAACGTCACTACTTCTGGATTTATGACCCACTCCTAGATTTGGCTACAAATACTGAGGTAAAAACTCACCAAATACTCAATGTGTGCACAGTACAATTGTATTAGCAATCATTCTATCCCCATCACTACCTGTCAGTGTGTGTAAACAGGCCACAAAACCAGCGCTGGAAGGCTTCAATATAGTTGAATAGTGACTAGTGACTATTTCCTTTAAATATTAAAAGCAAATCGGGAAACTCCTTTTTATAAAAAAAAAATCTTTTGCAAACTAGCTCATTCCATGCATTAAAAAAAAAAGGACAGAGCAGGCAGAGACCAAGAGTTGACAATTTTCGACTGACAGTGTTACATCACGATTAAGACTATGAAAGTCGAAATGTGCCAACTTGGGCCCTCTGCCTGCCCTGGCCTTTTTTAATGCATGGAGTGAAATAAAGTTTACCAAACAATTTTTTAAGTAGAGGGGTTTCTGGATTTTCTTCTGATATTTAATAGACTTGAGCTACCCTTAAGCCGATGGGTTGCTGGAACTCCAAGAAGGATTTGGAATGGGTAAAGTCATTCAGCAGTGATTGTGCTTTTCTTATGGAATTATTCTGAATAGTGCTAATTACTGGGGTTGTAGAATCTGAGTCAGAGTCATGGAGTCAGTGTCCACTTTGGTGGAGTTGGAGTCAGGGAAATTGAGAAATCTGAATTGGATTCTTGGCTTACTAAATTCACAGCCATGGTTGTGGGGGTCAGAGTCGTGGAGTCGGTGTCCATTTTGGTGGAGTTGGAGTCAGGGTAATTGAGGAATCTGAATTGGATTCTTGGCTTACTAAATTCACAGCCATGGTTGTGGGGGTCAGAGTCGTGGAGTCGGTGTCCATTTTGGTGGAGTTGGATTCAGGTTAATTAATGAGTCGGAGTCTGATGTTTGGCTTACAGACTCCACAGCACTACTCATTACTGGCTGTGTAAATTACTCAAAACTATGAACATTTCATCAAAAATGGGCATCTGAACGCAGAGAAAAGTTAGCTTGTTGCTGTTACCATGATAACCCAAGATCAATGTCATGCTAGGCTAAGGGGATGTCCGGCCACCTGGCGTGACAGTGGACGCACACACCAATGATGTCTGATACACTACACACAAAGTGAGGAAACACCGGGGGAAGAGGGAACATATACAACGCATAGGGCCCTGTTCATATGGAACAGAGAAGAGGTGACTTCCTGCACTCTCCTGCGACTGTGCCCTGATCTCCCCAACATCCATATACAGGTTCTTTCAGCCCATGGCTGAAGAGTATACCTTGTCCCTTGCTGGCCCTGATATTAGCCCTCAATAGGGAAATGGGTGATAGAAGTACAATTTCAAACTACTGCAATAACAACAAGAGGGAAGGGGAACAGGAGGATGACAAAAATCAACTTCACACCTGCTGCTACTCTCCTAGGCAGCAGATGGCTTGCCAATGGTCAGGTTCTCCAGAGAACTTCCTTCACCTGAGGAAGCCACGCCAGGAATAGCATTCAATCACCAGAAAAAAAGATGCTGGAACCATGTGACCATATAAAGGGAATGGGAGTAATCACAGAGTAGCCACACCTGGACAAAGAACTAGCTAGAATGATACCCAACAGAAACGGACATTAACTCCTCAAAACTGCCAAAGGAAGAAACACATCGGATATGAAGTCTCAATACAGGAGTGAGACACATGTCAGTCCCAAAACTGTGTACAAGTGTCCAAAGTAAGAGACCATCGTGACAAGCAAGCAGTAATGGAATGCACAGCATAAAAAGAGGGTTTTACAGAGAGACATTTTCAACTGTAAGATGAAATGAAGCATCATGTCTTCAGAAGGAATATTTCAACCATGGGTTAAATTATCCCCCTAAAATGTATACATCTAAAATGCCCCAAAAATACAAAGTGGTGACTAAATGGCAAGAAACCAGCTCATTTTTCTAACGCTTGGCTAAATTCCCATAAAAACCCAGAAAGAAGCAAGAGGAAAAGGCATGAACATCAGATTTAATTGATTAAAGGAGTGAGGAAACCAAAAATAAATGTTATTTCTTGCCAAAAGCCTAAGACCAGCGTAATTACATATGAAAAATTGTGTGCTTTTTCTTCAGTTCAAAAATGATGTGAGTGTCCGTGTACATGTAGAATACTGAAAATACGTAGGTTTAGAGACGCTCCAGTGACCAAATTAAAAAATAAATAGAACTCAACTAGTCATTTCCTATTACAATGTAAACAATCTGCTCTGTAAATGCACAGCGAACAAAATCACCATCTGATTCACAAACCAGGCAAATAAACCACAGTTCACACTGGCATTATGGCTTCCTTACCTTTCCTAAAACAGTCAGACATGGTTTTGGATCCATTTCAGGCTGTTCAAGTTTCACCACTCCAACCCAGCCATACTCGTACAAATCCTCCTCGTCGTTGTTATTGCAAAGTCCCAACGGATGCATCTGTGATAAAGAGAACATAAAAAAGCATAAACATCACATATACTGTTCCTAAAATAACCGCGAAAGACCAATTCTACAATATAGAGAATACAGAGATACAAAATCAAGCATTACTTGGTTTTGTTACATTAGACATAAAAGGGTTTATTGACGATTTATTCTTTGTGTGTAATAAAAGCAAAGACAGTTAGCAATTCGTAAGGATTGTAATATACCATTATATACATCCCTGATCGGGAAAAATGTAAAGAAAGCCAGAATATAACAATTTGGAGACAGTTTATTCCGTAGTTAACACGGCTAGTAAGTGGAAGCGCAGCCGAAAGGAGACATTGACTTCATTGATGGAAAACTAGAAGAAAGAGCAAACCAAATATTGTGGGATTGGTCATTACACAGGACTACGTAGTTATCATTTCTACATATGTAGCAAGGATTATTACGGTATATTAGGTTTAAGATAAGAAGTTACCGTATTTTATTATTAAGCAATATTTAGGGGGAGGGATGTGCAAGATCAGAAGAAGGGGAAAAAAAGGGAGAAGGGTGGGCAATCTTAAAGGGGCCTCAGAAGTTCCTTTGAAATGTTTGAGCCTTTAATCCGATTAGCTTGATAAAGACAAAACAAAAGAGGAAAAAAAGAGTTTTGTGCGTTGGGACTTTGGCAGCGAGAGTGCACAGGGTGAGGAGCAGAAACCGAGGCAAATTATTGTCCTTAAATCTTTCTCATGGGTCACAAATTCGTATGACAAGTTCCACTTTCATTTCTAATCTCCTTTATCCCCAGTTATCAGCACAGACAGCTCTGCTATTGATCCAAACATTCTCACCATATCAGCACCCCAATAACAATTATACATAAACTCACAGATTATCAATAACAATTATTACTATTGATATAAATGAGAGGGTTATGCACTAACCTATGCATCATTACTGTATAAATACGCAACTCCCAACTATCCATGATCAGGTTTGTATACAAATGTGACATTAAGTACCTAAAAGTCATTTTTAAAATAGATCTTTCAAATCTTTTGAGTTTTCATTAAATTTTACATTCATGTAGATAAATCTATAAAAGACACATTAAATAAGGCAGAAATGGACAAAATATTACAGACCCTAAAAAAATCACTCCACTTCAAGAACCAACGCAAGTGGGAAAAATTATCATTTACATCAGGGGTCCCCAACCAGTGGCTTAGGAACCACATTTAGTTTGCAAGCCCATGATGTGGGACCCCCGGTCGTCTTCCAGCTTGGTGTTTTAAGCACCAGGGTTAGCAAACAGCTATGAAGAGCAGGTCTCCAGATGATGACTTGAGAGTAGCTCCACACAAAAGAGAAGATCTAAATGGGGGTAAGGTAGGATCTTGATATATTGCCTCAGTGTGATTTATGAGGAAAGGTTTTGGCTGTCATTATACCAGTAATGAGGGATCTGGGTGCCACCACTACTGTGAGAGAGCCGAAGCTGGATGTGGCTCACGACCCTCTTTCAGAGTTGAATGTGGCTCTCCAGGTCAGAAAGGTTGGGCACCTCTGATATACATGAATGGAAAGGTTAGCAAAAACATATTTTTAATAATGGGTTCTCAGCTACTACTGTAAGGTCATTTGTAAGATCAAATCTGGCCATCCACATTAGAAGTGGACAATTTTAGAAGAGTCGACAGACAACCGAAATTGTATGGGCCAGACTGCCGACCGCACTGCAACAAGGGAAAGATGAACCAGGCACACCACAAGCCTACATATCTCATTGTCTAATGGGATGTATATTTAATTGGTAAAAATGCAAAGTCTTACATATAGGCAAGAAAAATAAATAAATAAAAAAGCATATACAGAATGGGAGGAATCGGGTCAAGCAGCAGAATGTGTGAAAAGACTTGGGTATAGTAATAGATCACAGACTGAACATGAGTCAACAATGTGATGCAGCAGCAAAAAAGGCAAACACAATTCTGGGATGTATTAACAGAAGCATACAGTCTAGATCCCGTGAAGTCTTTATCACCCTTGCTCCTCTTTGGTCAGACCTCATCTAGACTACTGTGCCCAGTTCTGGCCACCACATTTAAAAAAAAAGACAAAACAGACTGAAGCAAGTTTAGAGAAGAGTGACCAGAATGATTGATGAACAGTCTGTAAACCATGTCCAATGAGGAACAGTTACAAGATTTGGGAATGTTTAGCTTGCAAGAGGCCAAGTCTACTATTCTATGATAGATATATATTAGAGTGAGAGATAACATTTAAATATGAAAGCCTTTAAAGTTGGAGTAGTTATTCTGCACAGAGAAACACTGATTAAGTCAGTCAGCTTTTTTTCACCTACAAGTAAAGAAAAACAAACATCTGAATGTGGCCTAATTTATTGATTTTACTCACTTATGTGCCACAATTAATTCCTCAGGGGTTTACAAACCTGATCATTACTGACCACATTGGGGCTCAAAGTCTACGTCTCCTATCAGTATGTTTTTGGAGTGCCTGGAGGAAACACATGCAAACATAAGGAGAACATACAAACACCTTATGGTACCTTTACACGCCGCTACCGAGAGGTAGAAACCGGCAGGTATCGGAGACAATTGTACCTTTCACCTTCAAAACACCGTAAAGTGGTGGCGTGTAATTCAGGTTGTTCCTTCCTGTCTCTTTGGATACCTGTTTCCCAGCCATGCTGAAAAACAAGCAGGTATAATCCCTATGGTAGCAGCGTGTAATTGGGGCACATGCAAGGTATTGGAGTTCCCTGGGGCGTGCTACAGCGTCATGTATACCACGCCCCATCAGCCATCATTGGTGGGGAGTACTGTGTACCATTGGCTGTCCCTGCACAGGGGGCATATTTAACGAGATGACCAGTCACTACACATTTGCTATAGCGTCATGTATTAGCCAGCCTCCCTGCGTGGCTGGCCAATCATGATGCTATTGCATTGTCCAATCACCGTACGAGCGTCGCGTAATACACAACTCTGTCACGCCTACGTAGTTACGGCGCACAATATGTACGCCCATATTCCCTTGTGGTAGCGGTGTGTAAATCAGGGAAGGTGCTCCACAGAAGGTAACCTGCGGCACCCGTCGGCACTTCCAGGGAACGAAAATACCTTCTGTGGAGCACCTTGTGGCGGCGTGTATATGCGGCATCAGGCACCTTTAGCAACCGTTGAAAACGCGTGCGTGCACGTGCGGTGCCTACCTGTTGCTACCCTCGGTAGTGGCGTGTAAAGGTACCATTACAGATGTTGTCCTTGGTGGGATCTGAACCTAAGACCCCGCTGCTGCTAGACTTTTTCCTACTATTTTGTTTCTATTCAGTAGAATTTCCTAATTACCGTAGTTTACTTGGCCCACTCCAGCATTTCTGGCTTTAAGGGATAAAGTCATTCACGACATACAGATAGATGTTATTTTATGACAAGTAGAAGGTGCTGTTCACATTCAGTCAATGGAAAATTTCTGTCAGACATTTCACACAAGTATTAAAGTTCGTATCGCTAGGTTTACACTGTAAATATTTTGTCCGGTCTCTTTTCATCTCAATATCGCACTCATACAGAACAGCTCCGATCATCTTTTCACACCCAACTAAGACATGGTTAACAAACACAAAATGACACTTACAGGAAATGATTTTTTAAATGACATTTGCAGACATTCCTCAGATGCCTAGAAAAATACTCAACTAGACGAGCTCGAAAAAGTGGAAATGTAAACTGCATGGCAGGTAAAAAAGAAACTAATATAGTATGTATGTATTCCTTAGGTGTTTCATCTTGCTTGTCCCGAGTCAGGTGCTAGCTGTATCACAGACTGATGAACAGAGATGAGCGGATACATGGACGGTCAGACTTCTATAAAGTTCTGTTCTGGACCCAAACTTGACCCGAACGTCATTGGAAGTCACTGATTGGGCAGCTCAGCTCTCCACCCACACAGAGACAGCCATCAATAATGCAATTCTGGGAGGGGGAGGACAGGGTGTCATTTTTTTTTTTTTAATGCACTCTACATCCGACAACGCAGATTCTACCTCCAATACGGGCCGAACACTGAGCGTACCCAAGCACTGCCATGGCCGCTTCAGCGGTTTGCATAAAGCACCCGCACTGTAATGTCTGTGCTCAAGTACAAGCACCGAACTTTAAAGCTCAGTTTGCTCATCTCTACTGAAGAAAGTAAAGATCCCATTTAAGACCCATCTACTTATGGGCAAGAAAAACTAAAAAAAAATAAAGCCATCCAATTAATGTTGAAGGCATATATGTCAAATGTCATACATGAGCCTGTCTTTATGTAAAGTGTTCATTGTTTTATCAAATCCTTCATCTCTGCAAAATACACGGTGTCCTGTTAGAGCAAGGGCTGATGGCGAGTAACCCGACTGGTCGGACCACCTTATCAGTTTGTGCTGGCACTGCCAACACTGAGCCTTTATGAGGCATCCAAAGCACCTAAGACGGGTACAATAATTACCATTGTCTTGTTGAGCTTGGAAGTGAGCAGCATTAAAGAGAAGCATATTTGTGCTCTACCCAATAATGTTTCCTGTTTACCATGTCCTCTGCCAGCACGGCTTTTTCATCGTAAAACAAAACATTTCCTTTTTGTCAAAATGGGCAGAGCTTGCCTTATTGTCGGAGATTAAACCTGTTATGGTACAGGGATTATGGGGAATTTTAATTAAAAACCTGAGCTTTTCCATAATTCAAATTACAGGTGCAAGCAGACTAAAGATGGGATTGTGAAGCACACGCAGAATATCCACCACACAACAGACCCACCACTGTCAGAGGCATTTCAGGGCTGAAATAATTAAGGTTTGTGAGACTCTACCCCTTATTTTAAAATGAGACATTGGAGAAGTCACCTGCCGCATTTTGGCAAATATGTCCAATTGTCCATTTATCGGTAGCGGTTTAAAGGGAAACCGGTCAAGTCATTTATACCCCTTATCTTATCACTGACTGTTCCAGCAGCTTCCTACTACATCCCTAAGAATCCCTGTCTGACCTAAATGTTAAAAATAATGGTTGAAAAAAACTTTTTTATAACTTGCATTTTCCCCCATTGTCTAGACTTGTGGGCAATGTGTGAGCGTTCACTCCATGTCCATTCTCCCCCCTCGCTCCATGGTATCACGCCCCAGTGGGTGTGCTAATGTAATTCACAAGCGGGTCACACATTTCAAATCTGTGGGTGGTTCCTTACTGGTATGATGCCGCTTCTTGTCATTTCCGGTACTGCACAGCGTGCAGCTGTAGTGGTTATACTGGCCTGATTAGGAGCATGCGCAGTGCACATGCCAAAGCTAGTCTGCCCAATAATACCCCACAATGCACAGGTGTGGAAATGAGGCATAGTGGCATCATGCCAGGAAGGAGGACCATGGTTTTGAAATGTGGGACCGCGCTTCTGAATTTCATACCCACCGGGGCATGATACCACGCAGCAAGGGGGAGAATGGACCTGGAGTGAATGCCCAACACTTCGCCCACAGATCAACCACACATCTAGACAACGGGGGAAAATGTAAGTTATAAAACCTTTTTTACAACCATTATACTTCACATTTAGCTCAGACATGGACGGTTAGGGATGTTGTAGGAAGCTGAAGGGACAGGTAGTGATAGGTTTGGGGGCATAAATGACCTCACAGATTCCCTTTCAAACCTCAATTGCCCTCTCAGCTAAACAAAAACATATTTTCTATGTTTAAAGAGGAACGGTCACCCCCAGGTGCATTCCAAAGTGAAAGCCCCACTGAATGCAGTGTGTATGCTGCATTCAGGGAAGGGGTCTCCCATGTCTCTAGCCCCCTGTACCATGTAAAAAAACACTTTTAAAAATTCTAAGATAAGAAGTCCGGAGGGACTTACTATTTTCTCACTTCTCGCTGTTCACAGGGTCCTCTCTGTGCCGCCTCCTGCCTGTGTGGGTCAGGTCACAGCTGCTGGAATGGCGCATGCGCAGGATTGTCAGCGCCAGAGCCCACCTTGCTACAGATTATGCTGTATGCACACAGCAGGGCGGCAAATTGGCGCTGACGTTCCCGTGCATGCACCGTTCCAGCAGCCGAGACCCGTCCCACACAGGCAGGAGGCGGAACAGAAAGGCCGGGGGTGGATGGACTCTGTAAACAGTGAGGAGTGAGAAAATAGTAAGTCCCTCTGGACTTCTTATCTTAGAACTTTTAAAAGTGTTTTTTACAGGTAACAGGGGGGCTAGAGACATGGGAGACCCCTTCCTTGAATGCAGCATACACACTGCATTCAGTGGGGCTTTCACTTTAGAAAGCACCGGTGGGGTGACAGGTCCTCTTTAATGTTGAAACATCAATCTAGGTAGGTGTGGACACTGACAGGTCAATGTCTGGTGGTCCATACCACTGGCAGATTGAGAAATGGAGAGGTATACATTTTCTTTTCCACAAAATTACAAAATTATATGTCAAAGTTTTTAATAAAGGGAAAATAATCAGAAAATGTACTAAGCTACAAAAGGTTTTTTCCTTTACATTTTCCCCGCTGCAAACATCTAGGGGCAAAATATACACCAGAAAATTGACCGAGACCACAGCATCTAATGGTGCACATTTTGCTATGGAAACTCTGGAGATTTGCTGCAAATTTAACACAACAGAAATCGGTGTAAATTAGCAATCCATGGACTTTATTTGCAAAAATGTCTGTAATGGGAAACGGATTATTCAATTCGAAAATCTGCTCCATAAATATTTTACAAACTCTTCTTCCTAGATTTGACGTTAGAAACATAAAATGTCCTATGTAAATCTGGCTTTAAATAACAAAATAATAAACACAAAACCTGTCCTTAAAAAAGGTAAAGAAAAAAAGTTTCTCTGACGTGTTTATCTATACTTGGGTTGCATGACCATGTTAGATATGTATGGTGCCCATTATACCAGAAGGACGGCAGCTTGGATTAAGGAGTGGTTGGACTCGCAGTTGTCAGCTTCCCTGTTTTACATGGCATAAAACCAAAACAAAAGAAATGAATGGAATGAGGCGCTGCCAGCTGCAGCTAACAAGTGTCACTATGGGCAATGTGAGTGCAAGACGGACTGGAAGGGATGATATGACACTACGGTGGGAGTCACGGTACATGGTAATACTTTCATGAGACACACACAAACCTAGATATATTATGTCAGAAGAAAATGTACCTCAAAGTTGAACTGTTGGCAATTTGCAGACTGTTTATGGGGACTCCGGACCCAAACTCCACAGCTTCATATATAGCTAGGAGGATGTTGGATTCAGGTCAGGAAAACACACAAATTGTAAAACTAGATGTCTAAAGATCGGCAAACCTGCCACAACTCCACCAGAAGCCTATATTGAGTATTTGGATCACGTTACCACTACCAGGTTGGCCGTTTCTGGCATCAGAGACATGAAGTGAAGTGCTTGTACAAAGTGTAATCGTAATAGCAAAGAAACGTGCACAGCCACAGTAAGGGGGGGTAAAAGAGGATAAAATATACACTAGCAATGTGTACACTTGATAACAAATCAATTTATTGGAAATATACACACACAAAAAACACTCAGTCTAAAAAAAAAGAGTTAAAATAATCCATGACACCCCTACTACAGAACGAATTTGCGATATCTACATGAATATGGTAAATGATGCATGCAGACTATATATACAGATGATATTTTATCATAAAATTGTCCACTACATATAAATACCGTATATACTCATGTATAAGCCGAGTTTTTCAGCCCAAAATTTGGGCTGAAAAGTCCCCCCTCGGCTTATACACGAGTCACTACGGTGGTGGGGGATGTAGAGGCTGGAGGAGGCGGGGGAGGCTGCTGTATGAGCGGCCCCGTCACGTGGGGCCGCTCATTACATATGCACTGCTTCCCCCTGTCAATCAGCGGCAGGGGGAAGCCATGCATATATGCCCCCCAAATGCTGGCACTCTCCCCCCTTGTAAGGGCTCCCCCCCGCTGCTTATATTACCATCCCGGTCTTTGCTCAGCGCTGCTCCTTGGTGCTCCGTCCTCGCTGCTCCCGTCCTGCTACATCCGGGATCTTCGGCCGTCGCAGGCATATGACGTCATCGCGCGACGGCCGGGGATCCCGGATGTAGCAGGACAGGAGCAGCGAGGACGGAGCACCGAGGAGCAGCACTGAGCAGAAGACCGGGATGGTAAGAGAAGCAGCGGGGGGGGCCCTTACAAGGGGGGCGAGTGCCAGCATTTGGGGCCTGCTGTATATACCCCCGGGGCCTGCTGTATAAACCCCCGGGGGCCTGCTGTATAAACCCCCGGGGGCCTGCTGTATAAACCCCCGGGGGCCTGCTGTATAAACCCCCGGGGCCTGCTGTATAAACCCCCGGGGGCCTGCTGTATAAACCCCCGGGGGCCTGCTGTATATACCCCTGGGGGCCTGCTGTATATACCCCTGGGGGCCTGCCATATACAATACTACTGGGGCCTGTATACCACTGGAGGGCCTGTATACCACACAGCTGGGAGCTGTATACCTCACTGCTGGGAGTTGTATACCTGTGCTGGAGTCCACCCTCGGCTTATACGCGAGTCAATAAGTTTTCCCAGTTTTTGGGGGCAAAAGTAGGGGGGTCGGCTTATACACGGGTCGGCTTATACACGAGTATATTCGGTATATAGATGAAAAGCCAGAATGTTACATGTGGAATAATATACCAATGAGCAATAAAAACTGTAGACTATTGCCCTAAAGTGCAACCATGTAAAAGAAGAATATAAAAAGGAAGTACAGAAAGTAGATACACCTCTATCTAATTAGTGCTTGAAGTAAGGATGTCGGGAACCAAACCCAATACCCCATCGCTGTGTCCTCACACCTTCATCAGTGGAGTAATGGCAATAGGTAATAAAGAGGCCTTTAAATAAATAAATAAATAAATAGTAATTATGATATTTAGTTATGCGTGTTCACTTCATAAAACACCTTACTATGCCCCCCCCCCCCCGATATCCTAACATTCAATCTGCTGTCACTGGGTTGGCAGTTCCTTTTGTGTACTGAAGGGAGCTGGTGATATGTGTCAGATCGATAACGATGGACACACCACTCATGAGCACCAGCGATACTCGCCAAGTAATGAGTATCACAAATACTGTACTATCCGTACGTGTACAATTACACTCGATCATCACTAGTTATAGAGCATGTGTGAAACTGCCCACATGATACAGCTGGGAACAGCATATACAATGGAAAGGTGGCGCATGTGCAAATGTATAACAAACGCTGATTATAAAGTACCACCCAATGTGTGACAAGAATACTGTGGATAACAATTCCCAAACATCATAAGTTGAAGAAAAAAGCTGCAATCACCAGTTTTCACAACTCCACCCCCTCCCTGCGTATGTCGCCCACCTGGAAGAGGTGAATAAAAAGAGCATAAAGACACCGGTGAGTGACGCTTTTTTCTTCAATCTATGATGTTTGCTGGACTATATTTGGCTGTGCAACACCGGTGATCAGTGTAACCTGATTAGGCTGAAAAGTGTGGTCAGTAGAGCCCGGTAATCTCTTTTTTGTTTGTAACAATTCACAAATATGTACTGTAAACTTATGTGACAGAATATAGTCCATGATTAATAGAAGCCAATGGCCACAATGGCAATAATTTACAACGGACAGCAGCAGATGTACAAAAATTGCAATATGAAAGCTCCCTAAAAGAAGAGTGTGAGCCCCCTCACATTAGTGACAGCCCCCATTGCAGATATAATAACAGCCGAAGCTTTTCCACAGCAGGCAGTATAACAAGATCCAGTGGTTCCTACCTTACCACCATTCACATCTGCTCTTTTGTGCAGGGCTACTCCCAAAACTTTGTCTGTAGAGCTGCTCTTCACAACTGTTATGCTACTTCCGCTTGTGCACAAGTCGGAAGATAGCAGTGAGCCACTCATCACAGGTCTGGAAGACAATGGGGCTCCCGATCTACAGGTTGGGAACCACTGGTCTATAGATTCCCCAAAATGCAACACCTGCCAACATGCATTTAAACAAGTTTGTAAATTGAATACTGTCACACAACATGGCACATGCAAAAGATCAAATGGTCTACCAACATAAGACTACAGATAATATGATTTTGTCCCATTTATAACATATGCGATTATATATTTATGAACCCATGTTGTGTCAGTAAGGACATTTTCTTATCCAAATAAAAGCCTAGCTTCATAGAATAACTTAGTTTTAGGTTTGGTGAGTGGAAAATACAAGTAGACACTTATCATCATGACATTAAAGAGGACTGTCACCAAACCAGGCATGGTGATCTAATGACAGCACTGGATGCAGCATGTCTGCAGCAGGGCCCCCAGCACAAGGTGAGTACCCCCTACAGCACTATGAGCCAGCCCCCCCCTGTAACCCCGAGCCCAATCATTAGTGGCTGTAGCATGTAAGTTTTCTAACTGTATTATCTCGGGGTACAGGGCTGCTCAAGTGCTGGGGAACCCCTTGTCTGCATTGCTAGCAGTACATGCTGCATCCAGTGCTGTAATTAGATCACCATGCCTGGTTTGGTGACAGGTCCTCTTTAAGGAAGCTTCTGATGGCTCTATATTTACTCTGCAGCAGGACAATGAAAACATATAGCCAATGTCCTTAATAACTAATGTCCTTAATAACAATGTTCAGCATAAAGAAGGAGAAGGAGTCTTGGAATTTGTCATTTTACCCATAGAGTTTTCATTTTAACTTCATAGAGTCTGTCTGGGATGAGAGAGTCAGAAGGATTTGCACAATCCTACATATTTTCACAGATTTAGGTTGGAGGTAGACTTTAACTCCATCTAGTTCAACCCATAGCCTAAAGGCCGAGTTAGGGCCCTTTCACATCAGCGTTTTTTTGAAATTCGCGGCAGATGCGGTGAAAAAAACCGCATCTGCCGCGATTACCGCATACCGGCTGCACTTGCGGCGCGGTTTGCGGTAAACGCCATGCAAAGTATAGGCGTACTTGCGGCAAGTGCGGTTTTGCACTTGCGGCAGGTACGGCCGCGAAAAAACCGCGGCTGACTGCGGTTTTTTCGCTCCACGCACCTGCCGCAAGTGCAAAACCGCACTTGCCGCACCTGCCACAAGTACACTTATACTTTGCATGGCGTTTACCGCAACCGCGCCGCAAGTGCAGGGTATCGGTAATCGGGCAGATGCGGTTTTTTCACCGCATCTGCCAGCGAATTTCAAAAAACGCTGATGTGAAAGGGCCTTACACGTCGCGATGTTCCAGCAACCCGACCAACGACCATGGATTGCTGGAACATCGCTATGTGATCGCTGGGGAGATGCCAGACAGGCAGATTTCACCAGCGATCACCCAGTGATGCGCCGACACTCGACGATCGCTGGGATCGGTCAGGGTGCCGGGTGCACACTGGGTGTCGCTGGTTGTTGCTCCTGTCACACATGCTAATGCATGCGTGACAGTGGCAGACCAACGATTGAAAAATGGTCCGTCAGTCCGCAAAGATCAGTGAGCTGATCGCTGGTCGTTCCGGCATGTCACACTCATCGACGTCGCTGCAACTTCACAAAACCTGTGATGTTGCAGGACATGCGTGTGTAACCGGCCGTTACATGTTGATCCAGAGGAAGAAAAAAACCCATGTGGTAGACACGCGATTCAAATTAGGGTGAAATTCCTTCTCAACTCCACATGTGGCAGAGAGTTCCATAGTCTCACTGCTGTTACAGTAAAGAATCCAGTCTGTGATTATGATTAAACCTTTTTACCTCCAGATGCAGAGTATGCCAGTTTGTCCCAGTCTCAGTCCTCGGCGTAAAAAGATCACTAGAAAGGTCTTTGTACTGTCCCCTCATATATTTGTACATTGTTATAAGATCACCCCTAAGCCTTCGTTTTTCCAAGCTAAATAACCCAAGTTTAATAACCTGTCTTGGTATTGCAACCCTCAGTCCTCTAATAACCTTGGTCGCTCTTCTCTGCACCTGCTCTAGTTCAACTAGGTCTTTCTTATACACCGAAGAATTGTACACAGTATTCAAGTTGGTCACATGGTGACTTGTATAGAGTAAAATTATGTTCTCCCATGAGCATCTATGCCTCTTCAAATCATCCAATTATTTCATTTGCCTTATTAGCAGCTGCCTGACACTTATTATTATTTATTTATTTTTAGAGCACCATTGATACCATGGTGCTGTACATGACAAAGGGTTATAAACAAATTAAAATTACAACGAACAGACTGAGAGTGACAGACCGATACAGAGGGACAAGAGGACCCTGCCCTTGTGGGCTTACATTCTACAGGGCAATGGAGAGGGAGACAGTAGGTTGGGACTGCTCCGGTGGTGGTGGAGCGCCGGGCCCAGTGAAGGTGGAGCGCCAGGCCCAGTGGAGGTGAGGTGGAACCGTGATCATTGCAGGCTGTAAGCTCTTCTGAAGAGATGGGTTTTTTTAGGTTCCGCTATAAGGTTCCGAGTGTAGGAGATAGCCACACTTGTTGGGGTGTAGAGTCCCAGAGGATGGGGGATGCTCGGGCGAAGTCTTGCAGGCGGTTACATGAGGAACGTACAAGTGTGGAGGAAAGGAGGAGGTCTTGGGAGGAGCAAAGATTGCGAGTTGGATGATATTGGGAGATTAGTTCAGAGATATAGGGAGGGGACAGGTTGTGGATGGCTTTGCAAGTCAATGTTTAGTACCGTATTTTTCGCACTATAAGGCGCACCGGATTATAAGGCGCACCATATTACTATAAAAAAAATCCCTCTGTAGCTCCCATCACCCTCGAGCATCGCTGTGTAGCCTCCCATCACCCTCCAGCATCCTTCTGTAGCCTCCCATCACCCTCCAGTATCCCTGTGTAGCCTCCCATCACCCTCCAGCATCCCTGTGTAGCATCCCATCACCCTCGAGCAGGCCGGACTGGTAGGCGGGACTACCGGGACTCCTCCCTATGGGCCGGTGGTAGGGGAGTGGCCGGGGGCCGGTGCTCCTGCTCCTCCGGCTGTAGGTCGGCTGTGAGTCATTGTGCGGTGGCCATCATGCACAGATGCAGGCCGGAGTCCCCAGCCCTGTCACTGCCTGCCTGCACTCTCTGCACCCTCTCTCCCCTCTATTAGACAAACTAATCTGTCTTTTCAGAGGAAGAGGGGAAGGGGTGTGTGCGGGGTCGGGGGCCACACCTCCATCCATGTAGACACAGGGAGCTGAATGACCCGGAAATACCAGCACCTGCGTTTCCGGGGTCAGAGGAGCTGTAATCAGCTCCCCGTGTCAGAGAGGAGCAGAGAGTCGGTGCAGTGCAGTGACGTCCTCATTCTCAGCAAACTGCAGGTGCAGGACGTCACCACAGTGTGAGGAGGAGGGATGACATGGGGGCCAGGAGGAGGACGAGCCTGGTGCCAGCAGGAGGACACAGGAGGAGATCGAGCCTGGAGGCAGGAGGATGACATGGGGGCCAGGAGGAGGACGAGCCTGGAGGCAGGAGGATGACACAGGAGGAGCAGTAAGTATACACAGCTCATGGCCCTGAAGATGGGGGTGGGGGGCAGGAAGGCTAATTTTCCCCTCAGTGAGGAATAGCAGGCTCTCCTGCCCTGCACAGCCTGCAGTGATCACTCCCCCACACACATCTGATTGTCTTCTACCTATATGTGATTCATTAATGCACATAACTGCAGCCAGACCTCAGTGTAAATATGATCCCTGCAGATACATGTTCAGAGGGCAGTATATATACACCCTGGACTCTATTAACTCTCTGTGACCATTGTTCTTACACCCAGGTGAAATCTTTCATGGCTGCAGGAATTATTCTGCTTCATAGACCAGTCTAAGGCTGCCTTCACATTAGTGTTTGTGAACGCTGCGTATCGAACGCAGCCAAAACGCTTGCGCACTTGTTTAACATGGGAACGCATGTGCCTGCGTTTGGCTGTGTTCGGTCGCGTTTGCGTTCAGATGCGCACAATTTGTGCGCCCTCCGAACGCAGCTTGTTGCATTTTATGTGCGGTCGCGGGCGCTTGTTTTATCTGCATGCGCCCGCAAGCGGACAAACAATGCATGGATCTCAATGGATCCGCAGTGTCCTCCGCAAGACAGCACAGGAGAACGCTGCTGATCACATTGAAATCTCTCCCGGTGGCCGCCGCTAATCAGCAGCGGCCACCGGAAGATCATGCAGAGCCACAGATCTCCCGCCGGTGTCAGCGGGGAGAAACAGCTGATCTGACAGCTGTTTAAATCTCCGCACTGACACCGAATAGGTGATGCCGGTGCGGGAGATTTGAAGCAGCGATCAGCTGCGACTGCACAAAAAATGCAAAAGGCTGCATTCGGAGGGCGCAAACGCAACCGAACGCAGCCAAACGCAGGCACATGCGTTCCCATGTTAAACATAGGAACGCAGTGCTCAAGCGTTTGGCTGCGTTCAGTACGCTGCGCTTGCAAACGCAAGTGTGAAGGCAGCCTAAGCATGGGGAATATGAGTATAACTACAGACCATGATTTACATACCCGAACCTAGGAGGAATAGTCATGTATCACATAAAGTCACATTTTACTCTGTACCAGGAGCTTCAATCTGTCTGTGTGCCTGAGCACAAAGTTATTATAAGTATATAGTGTATAGGATAATACATCTAGTTTGGAAAATATGTAATGTAATATGGAGTAAATTAAATAACATACACTATATTGTATATAAACAGTATAAGGGATAGTAGTGTACAACATCTATTAATATCAAATGTGCAAAGTGTAACAAAAGATCAATAATAATAAAAATTACGAAATGTCTATTATATAGCATAGGATACATTATATAATACAATCTATGTAATGCCTAGTAAACAGCATATAACATAGTAAATAATGGTAGTATACAAGGAAAAGTACAGTACTGTACAACACGTGGTATAGTAATATGGAGAGTGTATATACTGTATAGAGTAGAGCAGGGGTCTCAAACATGCAGCCCCCGGGCTTCAAAGTGTGGCCCTCGGCACTGTGGACAATGTAAGGACGCGGGATCCACTGTGCAGGTGGCCACCACGGTGCAGTGTGCTGGGGACTGCGACTTTATTATCACTTCCTGCGGCCGCTACGACAAGCTCGAGACTCCTTCCCTCAGCTACATCAATGGAAGCTGGCGAGCCAATCGTATCACAGACTCGCAAGTGACGTCATCCAATCAGAAACCTCAAGTGATGTCATACACCAACGTCACTTGCGGGTCTGTGATCTGATTGGCCCGCCTGCTTCCATTGATGTAGCTGAGGGAAGGAGGCTCGGAGTTTGTCGTAGCGGCCGCAGGAAGTGATAATAAAGCCGCAGTCGCCGGCACTATGCACCATGGCGGCCCTTACACAGCGTGCCGCGGTGGCCCTTTACACAGCGCACCGTGGCGCCCCCCTGCACAGTGGATCCCGGCATCGTTAAGGTGTGTGTGTGTGTGAGGGAGAGTGTGCCTGTGTGTATGAGAGTGTGTGTGTGTGTAGAAAGTGTGTGTGTATGAGAAAGTGAGTGTGTATGTGAGTGTGTATGAGAAAGTGTGTGTGTGTATATGAGTGTGTATGAGAGAGAGAGTGTATGAAAGTGTGTGTGTGTATAAGAGTGTGTATGAGAGTGTGAGTGTGTGTGTGTATGAGAGAGTGTGTGAGTATGTATGAGAAAGTGTGTGTGTATGAGTGTATGTATGAATGTATGCATGTGTGTATGTGAGTCTGTAAAAGTGTGTATATGAGTATGAGAAAGTGTGTGTGTGTATGTGAGTGTGTATGAGAAAGTGTGTGTGTGTGTGTATGAGAGTGAGTGTGTATGTGAGTATGTATGAGAAAGTGTGTGTGTATATGAGTGTGTATGAGAAAGTGTGTGTGTATGTGAGTATGTATGAGAAAGTGTGTGTGTATATGAGTGTGTGTATGAGAGTCTGTGTAAAAGTGTGTGTATGTGAGTATGAGAAAGGGGTGTGTGTATGAGTGAGTGTGTGTATGAGTGGTGTGTGTGTATGAGAGAGTGTGTGTGTGTATGAGAGAGTGTGTGTGTGTATGAGAGAGTGTGTGTGTGTATGAGAGAGTGTGTGTGTGTATGAGAGAGTGTGTGTAGAAGAGTGGGTGGGTGTAGAAGAGTGAGTGTATATGAGTATGCGTGTGTGAGAGTGTGTGTGAGAGTATGTATGTGAGAGTGTGTATGTGCGTGTATGAGAGTGTGTGTGTATGAGCGTGTGTGTGTGTGTGTGAGTGTGTATGAGAGACTGTGTGTGTGTGTGCGCGCAAGAAGAAGCGCGACCAGGTTGGGACATCACTACAAATGTGGCATCAGGATGAGGACATTTCTACAAGAAGAGGACCAGGATGAGGACATTACTACAAGAGGACCAGGATGAGGACATTACTACAAGAGGACCAGGATGAGGACATTACTACAAGAGGACCAGGATGGGGACATTACTACAAGATGACGGTCAGATTGGGGACATTACTACATGAGGAGGACCAGGATGGGACATTACTACAAGAAGGGGATCAGGATGGTGACATTACTGCAAGAATGACCATAGTGGGGGACATTAATATAGGATGGGGACCAGTATGAGGACATTATTACAAGAAGGGGACCAGAACGGGGACATTACTACAAGAAGGGAACCACGTTGGGGACATTACTAAAAGGAGATCAGGATTTGATCATTACTACATTAAGCGAAAAATTCTGGAATTACTAAAAATGTCACTTAGTAATGCGGCCCTCCGATATCAATTTTTTTCTATGTGCGGCCCACCAACCCAGCCGAGTTTGAGAACCCTGGATTAGAGTATATCATGTATCGCATCCACTGTAAAGTATTGTAGTGCAGAAGACAAGGTAAAGTACATAGTCATATAGAAAGTGTATACTGTGCTATGTATAATGTATAGTATATAGAGAATACATGCTGATATATATTTTAAGCTATGTAGTATATAATGAAATCTATCTAGTGTAGGTTGTGTATACAGTGTACACTATGTCCTGTATAACATGCAGTGTATGGCGTATACTTTGTAGTTTATAGTGTGCGCTCTGTGGTGTGTAGTATATAATTTTACCAAATCATGCATAGTATGTATTATACCACTATCTGCGTTGTTATATATATATATAACAATGCAGATAGTGTGTGTGTATATATATATATACACGGCACAGTACCAATTCTCCTGTCCTGTATACTGGGTGTTATCCTCAGTATCTGTATTATTCTGTATATATACACTGCACAGTACCACTTCTCCTGTCCTGTATACTGGGTGTAACCCTCAGTATCTGTATTATTCTGTATATATACACTGCACAGTACCACTTCTCCTGTCCTGTATACTGGGTGTAATCCTCAGTATCTGTATTATTCTGTATATATACACTGCACAGTACCACTTCTCCTGTCCTGTATACTGGGTGTTATCCTCAGTATCTGTATTATTCTGTATATATACACTGCACAGTACCACTTCTCCTGTCCTGTATTCTGGGTGTAATCCTCAGTATCTGTATTATTCTGTATATATACACTGCACAGTACCACTTCTCCTGTCTTGTATACTGGGTGTTATCCTCAGGATCTGTATTATTCTGTATATATACACTTCACTGTACCACTTCTCCTGTCCTGTATACTGGGTGTAATCCTCAGTATCTGTATTATTCTGTATATATACACTGTACAGTACCACCTCTCCTGTCTGTATACTGGGTGTAATCCTCAGTATCTGTATTATTCTGTATATATACACTGTACTGTACCACTTATCCTGTCCTGTATACTGGGTGTAATCCTCAGTATCTGTATTATTCTGTATATATACACTGCACAGTACCACTTCTCCTGTCCTGTATACTGGGTGTAATCCTCAGTATATGTATTATTCTGTATATATACACTGCACAGTACCACTTCTCCTGTCCTGTATACTGGGGTGTAATCCTCAGTATCTGTATTATTCTGTATATATACACTGTACAGTACCACTTCTCCTGTCCTGTATACTGGGTGTAATCCTCAGTATCTGTATTATTCTGTATATATACACTGCACAGCATCTCTTCTCCTGTCCTGTATACTGGATGTAATCCTCAGTATCTGTATTATTCTGTATATATACACTGCACAGCACCACTTCTCCTGTCATGTATACTGGGTGTAATCCTCAGTATCTGTATTATTCTGTATATACACTGCACAGTACCACTTCTCCTGTCCTGTAAACAGGGTGGAATCCGCAGTATCTGTATTATTCTGTATATATACACTGCACAGTACCACTTCTCCTGTCCTGTATACTAGGTGTAATCCTCAGTATCTGTATTATTCTGTATATTATACACTGCACAGTACCAATTCTCCTGTCCTGTATACTGGGTATAATCCTCAGTATCTGTATTATTCTGTATATATACACTGCACAGTACCAATTCTCCTGTCCTGTATACTGGGTATAATCCTCAGTATCTGTATTATTCTGTATATATACACTGCACAGTACCACTTCTCCTGTCCTGTATACTGGGTGTAATCCTCAGTATCTGTATTATTCTGTATATATACACTGTACAGTACCACCTCTCCTGTCCTGTATACTGGGTGTAATCCTCAGTATCTGTATTATTCTGTATATATACACTGTACTGTACCACTTATCCTGTCCTGTATACTGGGTGTAATCTCAGTATCTGTATTATTCTGTATATATACATGCACAGTAACCACTTCTCCTGTCCTGTATACTGGGTGTAATCCTCAGTATCTGTATTATTCTGTACATATACACTGCACAGTCCCACTTCTCCTGTCCTGTATACTGGGTGTAATCCTCAGTATCTGTATTATTCTGTATATATACACTGCACAGTACCACTTCTCCTGTCCTGTATACTGGGTGTAATCCTCAGTATCTGTATTATTCTGTATATATACACTGCACAGTACCACTTCTCCTGTCCTGTTGTCAGAGAGGCAGTATTGGACTTTGTGATTTTTAGCATTTAACTTGTTTAAATTGATTATCCCCAATATGGTGTCATCACTTCTCTTCTGTACAGGTGATGACTTTCCCTTCGCTGGGGATTTGACCGCTGGGACTCCACAATCCTGAGAAACATGGCTATGAACAGTAACATGTGAATGGAGCTGTGGTTGATTATTCCCTTTGTTGCACCATTCACATGTTGCTCTTCAGATAACTCCTTTAAGAAAGTGATGAGGCCATGACAACGTAAAAGCAAATTCATGATCTGGGCTGATGGGTGATATAGTGTGTGGGCTGGTGAGATCTTTTTTCCAGCGCTGCTTTTTGGTCCCAGTCCGGCCCTGCCTCGAGCATCGCTGTGTAGCCTCCCATCACCCTCCAGCATCCTTCTGTAGCCTCCCATCACCCTCAGTATCCCTGTGTAGCCTCCCATCACCCTCCAGCATCCCTGTGTAGCATCCCATCACCTAGCATGCGTGTAACCTGCCGTACATGTTATCGAAGAAAACCCCATGTGCAGACACGTATTAATCTAGGTGTAACATCCTCTCAACTCCACATTGTGGCAGAGATTCCATATCTCACTGCTTCGTAAGAATCCTAGTCGTAGCATTATATAAAGCATTTCCTCCAGAGTGCAGAGTATGCCAGTTTGCCCAGCTCAGTCCCGGCGTAAAAAGATCACATAAACTCTGTACGTCCCACTCATTATATGTACTTGTTAAGATCACGCCCTAAGCCTTCGTTTTTCACAAGCAAATGGACCCCAGCTAATAACCGTCGGTCTGCATACCCTCAGTCCTCTAATAACTGGTCGCCTCACCCTGACCCGCTTAGTTCAACTAGTCTTCTATACACCGAAGAATTGTACACATATCAAGTGGGCTCAATGGTGACTTGTAAGTAGTCAAATTGTTCTCGCTCCATGAGCGCTAGCTCTCAAATCATCAATTATTTCATTTGGCCTTGTTAGCAGCTGCCTGACAGCTTATATTATTTATTTTGGCACCATTGATACCATGTCTGTACAGGGGGACAAGGGTTATAAAAATTAAATTACCGACAGACTGAGATGACAGCTGATGTAGGACAAGGGACCCGTGCCCTGTGGCTTACATTCACAGGGCATGGGAGGGAGACAGTAGGTTGGTCTGCTCCGTGGTGGTGAGCGCGGCACCAAAGGTGACGCAGGCAGTGGAGGTGAATGGTGGAACCTGGTGATCATGCAGGCTGTAAGCCTCTGAAGAGATGGTTTTTAGTCCGCAGAGGTCCGAGTGTAGGAGATAGCCACACTTGTTGGGGTGCGAGTCCAGAGGATATGGGGACTCGGCGAAGTCTTTGAGGGGGTACATGAGGAACTTCAAGTGTGGAGAAAGAGGATCTTGGAGGAGCATAGATTGCGATGATGATATTGGGAAATTTTAGTTCATTTAGGAGGGACTAGTTGTGGAGGTGCAATCATACTGTTAGTAGTTTGAATTGATACATTGGGGAAATGGGAGCCAGTGAATCGAGTTGCAGAGGATAGAAGTGAATGAGTAGCGAGGACAGAGGTGGATTAGTCGGGCAGCAGAGTTGAAGACAGATTGGAGAAATGCAAGAGAGTGTTAGCAGGGAGGCCACAGAGGAGGAGGTTGCAGTAGTTGAGACGGGACTAATATCACTAAATCTGAGTTTGTTGTCCACCAGTACACTTAAGTCATCATAGGGTATGTGTGGCTAGCTTGCCATTAATTACATGATTTACAACATTTCTCATTTTTAATCCACTTTGCATTTTTTAATTGATAAAAATAAATTCACACTTTTTTTTGGAAGCATTCTTAGTTTTCAGCATTTTTTTTCCACACCTATGTAAAACGTTTACCCAGAACTGAAACTCTATAAATAATGGCTGAATGAACGCTCGGCTTTCAGCTATCTATCCCAACTCCACCATATATGTGAACAGTAATGTTTTGTCTCCCCAAGGCAAAAGATTGTAGGGACCCCATACACATCAGACTGTCAGGTGGACACAGATTTTGTTGCTGTTTGAATTGTGAACAAACAGCATTTAAAGAAATACTCAACCCAATGGATGATTCCACCACTTATTACAGGGCTTCCATACTAGTCTCGGAGCAGCCTGCTTCCCTGGGGCGATGATCCCTGTGACCACTATAGCGTTTGATTAGCTGCGGTGGTCACAAGGGTTAGAACATTATCACAAGGCACAAGAATGCAGAGACTGGCCATGGGAGCTATCATATGTGACCGGAGGAAACATCAGCAAAAGGCAAAATAATTACACATGGGGAACTAGCATACTGCCTGGGAGTATAATACACAGGGGAACTAGCAACTGCCTGGAGTATAATACCAGAGGAACAGATATGCTGAGTATAATTACACAGGGGAACTAGCACACTGCCTGGGAGTATAATTACACAGGGGAACACCAACCACTAGCAACTGCCTGGGAGTATAAATACACAGAGGAACTAGCATACTGCCTGGAGTATAAATACACAGGGGAAACTAGCACACTGCCTGGGAGTATAAATACACAGGGGAACTAGCACACTGCCTGGAGTATAATACACAGGGGAACTAGCAACTGCCTGGGAGTATAATTACACAGGGGGAACTAGCAACTGCCTGGGAGTATAAATACACAAGGGGGAACTAGCATACTGCCTGGGAGTATAAATAACAGGGAACTAGCACACTGCCTGGAGTATAATACACAGGGGAACTAGCACACTGCCTGGGAGTATAATTACACAGGGGGAACTAGCATACTGCCTGGGAGTATAATTACACAGGGGAACTAGCATACTGCCTAGGAGTATAATTACACAGGGAACTAGCATACTGCCTGGGAGTATAAATTACACTGGGGAACTAGCATACTGCCTGGGAGTATAAATACACAGGGGAACTAGCAGACGCCTGATCACCAGGGGAAGCAACTCCTGGGATATATCACACAGGGGGAACTAGCACACTGCCTGGGAGTATAATTACACAGGGGAACTAGCACACTGCCTGGGAGATATAATTACACAGGGGGAACTAGCACACTGCCTGGAGTATAATTACACAGGGGAACTAGCACACTGCCTGGGAGTATAATTACACAGGGGAACTAGCACACTGCCTGGGAGTATAATTACACAGGGGAACTAGCACACTGCCTGGGAGTATAAATACACAGGAGCTAGCACATCTGGGTATTAAGGAACTAGCACACTGCCTGGGAGAATAATCACACAGGGGGAACTAGCATACTGCCTGGGAGTATAATTACACAGGGGAACTAGCACACTGCCTGGGAGAATAATTCACAGGGGGAACTAGCACACTGCCTGGGAGTATAATTACACAGGGGAACTAGCACACTGCCTGGGAGTATAATTACACAGGGGAACTAGCATACTGCCTGGGAGTAATAATTACACAGGGGGAACTAGCATACTGCCTGGGAGTACCATTACACAGGGGAACTAGCACACTGCCTGGGAGTATAATTACACAGGGGACTAGCACACTGCCTGGAGTATAATTACACAGGGGAACTAGCACACTGCCTGGGAGTATAATCACACAGGGGGAACTAGCACACTGCCTGGGAGTATAATTACACAGGGGAACTAGCACACTGCCTCGGAGTACATTACACAGGGGGAACTAGCACACTGCCTGGGAGAATAATCACACAGGGGGAACTAGCACACTGCCTGGGAGTATAATTACACAGGGGAACTAGCATACTGCCCGGAGAATAATTACACAGGGGAACTAGCACACTGCCTGGGAGTATAATTACACAGGAGGAACTAGCACACTGCCTGGGAGTATAATTACACAGGGGAACTAGCACACTGCCTGGGAGAATAATCACACAGGGGGAACTAGCACACTGCCTGGGAGTATAATTACACAGGGGAACTAGCACACTGCCTGGGAGTATAATTACACAGGGGAACTAGCACACTGCCTGGGAGAATAATCACACAGGGGGAACTAGCATACTGCCTGGGAGTACCATTACACAGGGGGAACTAGCACACTGCCTGGGAGTATAATTACACAGGGGAGCTAGCACACTGCCTGGGAGTATAATTACACAGGGGGAACTAGCACACTGCCTGGGAGTATAATCACACAGGGGGAACTAGCACACTGCCTGGGAGTATAATTACACAGGGTGAACTAGCACACTGCCTGGGAGTATAATTACACAGGGTGAACTAGCACACTGCCTAGGAGTATAATTACACAGGGGGAACTAGCATACTGCCTGGGAGTATAATTACACAGGGGGAACTAGCACACTGCCTGGGAGTATAATTACACAGAGGGAACTAGCACACTGCCTGGGAGTATAATTACACAGGGGGAACTAGCATACTGCCTGGGAGTATAATTACACAGGGGGAACTAGCATACTGCCTGGGAGTATAATTACACAGTGGGAACTAGCATACTGCCTGGGAGTACCATTACACAGGGGGAACTAGCACACTGCCTGGGGGTACCATTACGCAGGGGGAACTAGCACACTGCCTGGGAGTACCATTACACAGGGGGAACTAGCACACTGCCTGGGAGTATAATTACACAGGGGAACTAGCATACTGCCTGGGAGAATAATCACACAGGGGGAACTAGCATACTGCCTGGGAGTATAATTACACAGGGGAACTAGCATACTGCCTGGGAGAATAATTACACTGGGGGAACTAGCATACTGCCTGGGAGTATAATTACACAGGGGGAACTAGCACACTGCCTAGGAGTATAATTACACAGGGGAACTAGCATACTGCCTGGGAGTATAATTGCACAGGGGAACTAGCATACTGCCTGGGAGAATAATTACACAGGGGGAACTAGCACACTGCCTGGAAGTACCATTACACAGGGGGAACTAGCACACTGCCTGGGAGTATAATTACACAGGGGAACTAGCATACTGCCTAGAAGTATAGTTACACAGGGGGAAACTAGAATACTGCCTAGGGGTAAAAGCATTGTATGGATGGGAGTCAAAAATTTTCATTTCACTTTGCTAGTAATGTATTCCGCTGAAACTTTTCTCTACAGACAAGAACTATAAATCCATAGCATACCCTCCTAACCAAGTCAGAATACAAGTAAATGCTGTATGTGTTGAACAGCTTTTTTAAGGTAGTACAGTGTACACAGATGGTTTATTACAACACAGAACTTTGATTTACTTAATAAGTCTTGTACTTGATTGTGTTTTATGTTAATTAGTCACCAATTATCAAGATCTCCTCATACAAAGTATACATATGCTTCAAAACAGAAGTGAGAAGAAAGATACATACAATCCAGAGACCAGGTTGGTAGACCATGGCTACTAGACCAGAGCCCTGAAAGCCTCCTCCTGCAGGTATCCCCCATTAGCTCTTCTGATTAGAATTGCCATAAAACATCATACGTACATCGCAATAATTGCATTGCACTGGACCTACTACTTGAAAAAGCACCAAGTATTTCTGGTCTTGGTGGCCTCTGCAGTAACAAGATGGCCACCGGATCCAGATACTGTAAATCTTCTTGATCCACTCTACTAGAAAAAATTAATGTATTCTATAACCAGAAGATGGTTCTGCTGTATGCATGAGGCTGCACAAAATCTAAGCAAAGACTATTTTCATGACAAAGACAGATCCATAGACATGATCCATATTGCTGGAACTTATTTATGGGTTATGATTTATTTTTGATCTTGTTACAACATCACAAAGCAAACTCACAAATGATAATTCATATCATGAATCTTCATATTCTGGCAAATTTGATAGCAAACCTTTTCTACTGGATGTAGATGGGAAATACCTTGGTCAAACTCAACGATAGCATGCTGTGTACACTCAAATTTCTGCAAGTCTCTTTATTAAAGCATCACTCAAGCATTTTTGTTATTTCACTTCTGGGTTGGTGCTTTAAATCTACATTTTCTACCCTTAGTCTAAGGCTGCTTTCACATCGCGTTTTTCTTTAATCCGTGGTTGTCCATTGTAAAACGGACAGCCACGGATTTGATTTGGCCCCCATGTGTCCCTATGGGCGACAGATCTAATCAGATTTGGCCTTATTGACATCAGATTTGTATCAGATCTGATTATGTCCAATTTTTTTTGCTGTACCCAAAATCGAAGACTGCTCTGATTTTGGGCACAGTGGACCTAATCGGACATAATCGGTGCCGACATGATCCGCGGGAAATAACATGGGACCTATGAAGCACGGTTCCGAGAAAACAGATGATCATTTCCGATTTTAGTGTACGGAGCATGCTCAGTACACTAAAACTGCTCTTTACCCTCTAATTTCACTTCCGCAATGTATATACATACTAGCGGCAGGTGCTTTAATTAATTGCATCAAAATACAAAGGAAAAAAATAGAACAAAGTGTGTAACAGCAAATTTATAAGGAAAATATGCCTGCCCTAAAGCCATTGGACATATTCTGCGATAATCATATTATTAAATACAAAAAAAATAGCCAAGAATACATTTTTAGGCAACTACAGGCAAGTTAAATAAATAGAAAAAGGTTGTTCAACTCCAACCTTATAGAGTATATCCCCATCCTAATGTAGGCTAAGAAAGTAGTTTACTAATCATAAAATGCCTGTAGATATAAAATCCAAGTGGATGATGATAATTAATGTGGCATTGGGGAGCACAGGACCCTAATGTGTATATACATACATTGCGGAAGTGAAATTAAGTAAAGCAAGTTTTAAAAATAAAAAATAAAAAAAAATCTCCTCACCTCTCTGGCATGTCCCGTGATGCCTCCATCTCGCTCCCGACAAGGGCTTGGCCAGGCGGACCAACCCGATCAGCTGATCGGTCACATGACCGGCATCAGCTGAGCGGTTTAAATTTCCCACTCACCAAAACCGATCGGCGGGTGGAAGATTTAAATCACTCAGCTGATGCGGTCATGTGACCCCCCACCGATTGGTTTTGGCGGGCACTGGGTTTTAACCGCTCAGCTGATGCTGGTCATGTGACCGATCAGCTGATTAGGTTACTTCGCCCCGCCAGGTCCTTAAGCTGTCGGGAGCTAGATGGAGGCATCGCGGGGACACGCCGTAGAGGTGAGATTTTTTTTTAAATTATTTTTAGCCCTTGCTTTACTTAATTTCACTTCCGCAATGTATGTATTTACATTGTGAAAGCACCCTTTCTGTGTTGGGTTCCGTGAAAATCACGGACCCAGACACAGAAATGGCATCCGGAGGTCACCTCCGATGCTATCCTTAATCTGTCCGTGGGGTCCTGCAAAAAGTTGGATCCCCACAGACAGGAAAAATATGCAATGTGAAAGCAGCCTTATACTAACCCTCCAGCTTCTTCATCTGTTATCGCCACTGCTCCCATTAGTCTTCTGCAGCATGTGACCTGCCGGCTGACTTCAGTGCTTCATGGAGCGAGCCGAAGGTCACAGCTCAGTATATCTCTCTATGAGGCCTCAATCTGGCCCTTATAGACTTGCACTGAGAGCTTGTAACATAACTACCGGCAAGTGAGATGTTATGGTTATAAGATGGTAACATGGGACTAAAGTGATGCCAAAAAAAGGTAGAGACACCGAAGGGTCAGAATAAGACTAGCGGCAGGTGCTTTAATTGATTGCATCAAAATACAAAGGAAAAAAATAGAAAAAAAAAAGTATGAAACAGCAAATTTATAAGGAAAATATGCCTGCCCTGAAGCCACTTGGACATATTCTGCGATGATCATTTTATTAAATGCAAAAAAATAGCCAATAATACATTTTTAGGCACTACAGGCAAGTTAAATAAATAGAAAAAGGTTGTTCAATTCCAACCTTATAGAGTACTAGCTGGGTGCCGATGCACATGCATCGAGATTCTAGAAGAGCGAGTCTCTGACTCGCAATGGCCGCTTCGCGCCAATGCTTCGCGCTGCTAAGGCGACTCGCCATGCCGCTGCGCGGGCATAGCGAGTCGCCTTAGAACTGCTCGCAATGGCCGCTGCGCGGCCAATGCTTCGGCGTATCCACATGACCACGCCGACTCGCATTGTGAGTGGACTCAGAAGGGCAAAAACCCATTTGCAATTATATAATAGATATCCCATCCTAATGAAGGCTAAGAAAGTAGTTTACTAATCATAAAATGCCTGTAGAAATAAAACCCAAGTGGATGATGATAATTAATGTGCAGTGGGGAGCACAGGACCCTAATGTGTGCTTCGCATTAGCTTCTTCTACTTGGGGTGTAACTTATCTTATATATATATGTGGCCCAATCAGTAATCATGAAGAATAACAAAACCCCTTAGGTTATGAGGCTTTCCAGTATACTCAAATACATGACATTTTCCCCAAAAAAATGGCTTCAGGGTTTATTCCAATTTTGTTGTTCTCTTAAGGTTTATATACACTCATTTTTAATTTTCATTTAAATGCAGAACGGTGATGCTATTATGGGGAATTAAACCACGAGTGGGAAAACCTTTGAAAAGGGGCACTTGGGACTCAGCCCTAAAAAAATGGAGAGATTGATACATCAAAATGTGCATACGTAGAAAGAAATCTAGATAACTAAAACACAAGCAGCACAGTCTCCCGGGAGGAAATCATTTTCATCTCCGCTAAACAAAAGATTGCTTATTCAGTGAGTGACTTGTAATTAACTGGTTTTAAAAGGCTCAAGCCCAACGAGCAAGGAATAAAGAAATAACATGACAATGTGACCTGGCGCTAAAGCCAAACTTTGATCACTCTAAAACAAATGTCAGCAGATAAACCATGTTCTGGCCTACTGACTCCACATTAGTACGGTTCCCCAGGACTGGATGAAGTTTGTTAAAGAGCACAGGACATCCTCACCTTTCCAAATTGTTAAATACATACACAATGTGGCACACAATCCGGAATAAAGGCTACCAACTAGTAGGTTTGCATTAAGCCCATACGGATTAGCCAGTACACTTCATTCTGAAAAGATGCAGTCGTGTTCTTCAACCACATGGACACGTTGAGGATTTGGTGAGATTTTTACCTCAAATTTTGTAAGTCAAAACCAGGAGTGGAACAATCAGAGGAAAAGTATAATAGAAACACTGGCCCCCGTGCACACATTGAATAGGTGGACATAAGAGACACATCAATCTGAGGCACCTAAAGGCCTGGATACAAGACAGCGGCCAACATGTCTAGGAAAATACGTTACTCCCCGACTAACTTTAATGGCTTTTAACTACGGTTTCTGAAATTTCCTAATCTTAATGAAGTGAAACAGACAAATCTAGAACACAACACAAAACCTGCAGACATGGCCTGCAATGATTTTGGAAGAATGCAGCCACAGGTTTTGTGACGTAACAGCGACCTCGCCAGCGATCTCACTATGTGTGACACATAGCCGCGATCAGGCCCCTGCTGTGAGATCGCTGATTGTGACAAGCCGTTCTGGATAAATTTTTTAGTCGTTGGGCTCCCGCTGGGCAGCGTGCATTGCGGTGTTTGACAGGGACAACGACCAACGATCTCAACACTACGCCCGAGAGTGACAGAGTCCCAACGACCGCCGTATTGTTCCATATCGTTACTGCAGTCGTTGGTGAGACCTGACTGTTTGACATCTCACCAGCGACTATGTAATGCGCGCCAGCAATCCCTACCAGGTCGTATCATTGTCGGGATACGCTGGAGTGTGGCTACGTGTAACGGGGCCCTAAGAAGCCAGAATCAGCAATCAAAGAAAAGAGGAGGCTGGAGATTGAGGGAAACCAAGCAGGTGGGAAGGTGGTATTTAAAGGATTAGCCCCGCCATGAAGCTCTGAGCACCTTTTCTGGGGTTTGAACAGTCATTCAGTGCAAAGAGATATCCTAATGGAATGTTTCAAGAAGTTGTGCATGCAACATACCACAAGTCCCATTATAGGGATTCTCCAAAAGAAAACATAGGGTTTTAGTGCTGCAATTTCTGCCTTTAAACATCTATGTTAGTAGGGTCAATCCTTCTAAATCGTCTATATGAACATGCAGGTCATAGCGGAATAAAATATCTTGATATCTGATGAGTTAGTCCAGATTGAGCCACATTTACATTGATCCTATATGCAAATGAGCTGTTAAGATCTATGAGCCAAACATAGATACTTGACAATCTGTCTCTGGAGCTTAAATTACATTAAAGAAGACCAGTGTGAAATATGTAATGAATAAGAAATCGTATCACATATACAAAGGTATCACTTTATTCACCTCTCTTTACTGTGCATGTATAGACGGCTTACGAGGGTTGATCCCACTGACAGATTCTCTTTAAACATTCTCCTGGTCTGTACATAACAGTTTTTCACCTGAGATTTTTTTTTCTCAATGGCGTAATAACGGGAAAGATATTTAGAAGAACACAGGATGAACTTTGAAGTCTGGACCTCTTAAGATAGGGGCACAAGGACTCTATTTTTAGGAGGTCAAGTGGGAACTGCTTCAGAAAGGGATCCCCTTGAAGGAATTTTGGTTTACCTAATGGTTTCCTTAAACCGTTTGGAAGTTTTTTTTTTTTTGAGGTGCCTTTTGATTTGACAGTGCCTAATTTAGAGAGGATTCTGATTCCATCCGGAGGAAGGACTTCTTCCTTCATTTTTTTTTTTTTTTTTTTACTCAAAAAAAATCTCTGTGCACACAAATCTTAATTATGAAATGCAGTGCTTTTTTTTGTGGGGGTATGCGGTGGTACGGCGCACCGGAAAATATGTAGAGAGGGGCGGAGCTATATGGGGATTGCTGTCCACTGCATGCTGCTCACAGGATCTCCCGGCTGAAAGACCGCCCCCCCACTTCTTAATCACGGCCGCAGGCGCCCGATAGCTTCCATAACCCCCCCCCCCCCCGCTCCTCAAGCCGCTGGCGCCTGCCAGCAAAACCCCAACCCCCACAACCATCCCCCTCCCGCTCCTCAAGCTGCCGGCGCCTGGCAGAACCCAAACCACCCAACGCCCCCCCATCCTCGCCTCAGTACTGGCAAATAATATTTTACAAAAAAAGCACTGCTGAAATGTAAGCACTTGGGAAGCTTTTATAGGACATGCTGAATTGATTTCTTTTTATAAGCATTCAATGTACAAACTCACTTCTTAGCCTCATTTAAAGAATAGTTCAGAAAGAATTTATCATTTTATGGAAAAAAAAAAGCTGTCGTCATCTTCATCACTCCGGCACCTACCATTACATCTAACAGCCAGGAAAGCAGTCTTAAGAGAAATCATATTTTAAGTGCATTGCATTTTATAGTCTAACCATAGATAACAAGAGGAAGCAACAGAAATGTGGAAAAAGAAAGAGGTGTTCTTTCCAATGAACACACCAAACCCTGGCTGAGCTGAAGGATAAAGTTAGGACAAAAACACAAAGCGCTATGGACGTTTTAGCAACGTGCAATGCTCATGCTCATCTCCAACTTAAATTAATACTTTAATACTAATTATTACAGCAGATGCCTCGGCCATTGCAACGTCTTTAACACTCACAGTATTTCAGAGCTGCAGAATTATTAGATAAAATGGAGTGGACATGGAGCACATCTTGGCAGCAATAGGAACTTTTCATACAGCAGGTTGGCCCTGTTTCCATGGCTATTTAAGGGCCCCCCTTTAAAACCCATTAAAAGATGACCTGAAAGAGTTAAGCCACCAGCTGCTTGTTGTACACCAAAGAGAGACCCATTAAATTGCTCTAAACTTTGCCAAGTCACAGTTGGGAAAACCAGAGTCTCATATTCCAGTCTGATCTTTGTCTTCTAAACTCCACATCACTTTCATAACAATCTCTCAAGTGAATCTTTTCTAACATGTTACAAATTGTCCACGTTTGACCAATTGTGACGCCATAACACTTCCAGATTCTAGTGGTCAGTAAAATGTAAAGGTGTGTCCCCCCCTGAAGCAAAAGAGACCCCACTCCCAAAGAATTTAACCGAAGTCATATGGAATGCTAAAGAGCACCGAGGGCAAGTGAAATGGTGGTTGTGCTCCATAGCCATACTAAGTATGCCCAAATTGCAAAGGTCAGGTAGTATGCTGGCTTCACAAAATCCAAGACTTCTTTATCTGCTAAAATCAAACACTGAGCATTTCTCCAGCCAGCTTTTACAAATTCATGAAAAGAAAGAAAATAAAAGCTTTGTTAGTTCAAGATTTGGGGTTCAGTGCAAGCTGAAAATGGGTACTTTGCTTTTTATACCCAAAATATCCTCACGTTCTTGATTGTTGGGTGTTAAACCCAGGGGCCGCCCATGGACTTTTCAAATATTTGAAATTCTGCTTGAGCAGAACTTGTAACGCTGGTATAACGACGTTCTACATTAATGGCTGGAGTCACACTGGGCGAGAGACACGCAAGATACTTGATCAAGTCTCGCATGCCTCACCCGGCACGGCCGCCAGTTCTCTGGAGAGGAGCGTGCAGCTGCATGTATTCCTATGGAGCTGTGCGCTCCTGTCCAGAGAGCCGCCGGCTGTGTCGGGTAAGGCATGCGAGACTTGATCAAGTATCTCGCGTGTCTCTTGCCCAGTGTGACTCCAGCCTATTGGTAATTTCCTAGCTCAGGTTACTTACAGTGCACCAGGAGGCTAAAAGCTGAGAGTATATACTAATCATTTATCGTTATTATTGGCAGAAGGTTAACAAAAGTAGAAAAAAAAATTAGAATCCTCTCACATTAAAAATGCTTTTCCAATATCATAAAAGACAATGAGATCAGTATTTTTAACCACCAGAATATGAATGGGATGTTGCGGCAGAGCACAATATGGAGAGCAGGTGGAGGGACAGTCAGTGGTGAGGCCAAATCTGAAGCAACTTCAATAGCTGGAAAGCTTGCAATTCAGGCAGGTTATGGTGACAAACAACTCGCTGGATCTCAATCCTACAGAGAGTAACAGGATCCACCTAGAGGGGAACATTCTCTAAAAGAGTGCGAGAAATCACTTCCTGCCTTTTGTCCTAATTAGAAAAGCAGCAGAAGTAGTGAGCCATGAATGTGAGGAGGGCGTCCCCCGGGGAGATGGCCTGGAAGACAACTCAGAGGAATCCGGAGCTGCAACCCCGCCACTGCTCTATAGAATTACATTACATAGGTACTGTTTCTTTCTAACCAGGTTTAATGTTAAATTAAATCTGCTAGACAAATAATTTTGGTGAACGTGGCAAGTATGCAGCTTTTTGGTACAGCATGAATCCAGCATCCAGGCACAGATGATCCTTTTGGTAATGCTTCTTATTTGACAAATGTGGCTCTCACAACATGTTTCAGCGGATCACCGCCTTCATCAGGTGTAGCCACAGTATGGTACAGACATTTATTATAAGGCTTGAACCATAGAAAAACACTTACCGTATATACTCGTGTATAAGCCGACCCGTGTATAAGCCGACCCCCCTACTTTTGCCCCCAAAACCTGGGAAAACTATGACTCGTGTATAAGCGAGGGTGGACCCCAGCACAGGTATACAGCCCCAGCAGTGTGGTACAGCAGCCTCCCCAATGTAGAATACAGCAGCCTCCCCAGTGGTTATACAGGCCCAAGCAGTGTTAAGCAGCAGCCCAGAGGTAATATATAGCACAGCCCAGAGGTATATTATATAGCAGCAGCCCCAGAGGTATATATATATGCAGCAGCCCAGAGGTATATATATATATAGCAGCAGCCCCAGAGTATATATATATAGCAGCAGCCCAGAGGTATATATAAGCAGCAGCCCCAAGGTATATATAATAGCAGCAGCCCAGAGTATAAATATAGCAGCAGCCCAGAGGTATATATATAGCAGCAGCCCCAGAGTATATATAATAGCAGCAGCCCCAGAGGTATAATATATAGCAGCAGCCCAGAGGTATATATATATGCACACCCCAGAGGTATATATATAGCAGCAGCCCAGAGGTATATATATAGCAGCAGCCCAGAGGTATATATATTAGCAGCAGCCCCAGAGGTATATATATATAGCAGCAGCCCCAGAGGTATATATATATAGCAGCAGCCCCAGAGGTATATATATATGCAGCAGCCCCAGAGTATATATATAGCGCAGCCCCAGAGGTATATATATAGCAGCAGCCCCAGAGGTATATATATAGCAGCAGCCCAGAGGTATATATAGCACAGCCAGAGGTAATATAGCAGCAGCCCCAGAGGTACACAGGCAGCCGCCCGCCCGCCGCCACCATCATTATACAGGCGCCTACCCCCCCCCCCCCCCATCAGTATCCAGGGCCCCCCCTTGCAGCCCAAACCTGTAGAGTAAGATCATTATACTTACACCTGTGGCCGTCCCCGCTGCCGACATCGCGCTCCTCCGGCTTCATCAGTCTTCTTCTGGCTTCCTCCGATGGGCGCAGGCAATGACGTCATTGTCTGCGCCAGAGGAAGAAGCGGGAAGAAGTCGGATGAAGCCGGAGGAGCGCGATGTCGGCAGCGGGGACGGCCACAGGTGTAAGTATAATGATCTACTTTACAGGTTTGGGCTACAAGGGGGGGCCCTGGATACTGATGGGGGGGGCGCCTGTATACTGATGGTGGCGGGCGGGCAGCCTGTGTACTCGGCGTATATACTCGCGTATAAGCCGAGGGGGTACTTTTCAGCCCAATTTTTGGGCTGAAAAACTCGGCTTATACGCCAGTATATACGGTATATTAGTAACCATTAAGTAACAGGTGACAAGTTAACTATCAACTGTCCTTCAAAGGACAGCCTGAGCATCCATTCCCTGAGATAGACTATGGCTGATAAGAGACAATGGCATGATTAAAAATTTGTATAATATGATTAAAAAGAGGTATAATTTAACTATTGATAGATGGATATATCTACAGGGTCGACCATTTGGATGCACTTAAATAAAATGGGAATGGTTAGTGATATCAACGTCCTGTTTGTGGCACATTAGTATATGGGAGGGGGAAACTTTTCCAGATGGGTGGTGACCATGGCAGCCATTTTGAAGTTGGCCATTTTGGATCCAACTTTTGGATTCCCATTTTATTTAGGTGTATCTATATAAATGACCCACACGGGCAATTGGGCCATTTATATGGATACACCTAAATAACATGGGAATTAATGGTGATATCAACTCAATAACTCATTAAATAAAGTGACGTCAAAACCAAGCACACCATTGTTTTTCTTATGAAATTCTCAATATGTTTGATGTGTCACATGACCCTCTACCCATTGAAAAAATAAATGTGGATCCAATATGGCCAACTTCAAAAAGGCCGCCATGGTCACCACCCATCTGGAAAAGTTTTCCCCCTTCCCATATACTAATGTGCCACAAACAGGAAGTTGATATCACCAACCATTCCCATTTTATTTAGATGTATCCATATAGATGGTCCACCCTGTGTATATATAAAACACTTAATATAAAAACTTGAAATTGCTCTGCCTTGAGGAGTGATTTGAAAAACTAAAGTGCATGTTAGTTTCTGTGGTGTTTTTCCCATAAGGCACCACTCTAAATGGGAAAAAAAAGTGCAGCCCAAAAAAACGCACCAAATACACAGCGTGAATGGGTGGTGCATTTTTTAGAAAACGGGTCAGTTCTCCAGCTGAAAAATGGACCAGAAGGAAAAGAACAAAAACTGTGCACAAAGCAGAGCCACCTGTGTACGGGGTGCACAGAGCGGAGCCGCATTTGTATGAGGTGTATGGAGTGGAGCCAAATGTGTATGGGGTGTACAGAGCGGAGCCGCGTGTGTACAGGGAGTGCGGAGCAGTGTACGAGGTGTACAGAGCGGAGCTGCATGCTTTCATGGTGTGTGTACCAGTGGTAGTCCCCCTCGGATGCCGATCCAACTCCTACAGCCCCGGCCGCCTCTGCTAGCAGCATTCTTCTCCAGAGTCCCGGCACTCGGCAGATCAGCACGGCGGTGTATAATGTCATCACTGAGCACCGCTGTACTGAGACATGCTGAGCGGCAGAGCAGATGCAGAGGAGACCGGAGCAGGAGAGATGTATTTATTTATTTTTTTTTAATCAGTGAGTACACTATTGGCAAACTATGTCATGGCAAGATAATATAGGACGACTATGGGGGTGCAATATACTATATGGAGGACTATGAGGGTGCACTATACTATATGGAGGACTATGGGGGTGCACTATACTATATGGAGGACTATGGGGATGCACTATACTATATGGAGTACTATGGGAGTGCATTATACTATATTTAGGATTTTGGGGGTGCATTATACTATACGGAGGACTATGGGGGTGCACTATACTATATGGAGGACTATGCAGGACTATACTGTATGGAGGACTATGGGGGTGCATTATAATATATGAAGAACTATGGATGATGTATTATAATATGTGGAGGACTATATGGAGCCAATTATACCTTCATGGAAGGCATTATAATATATGGAGGGCTCTGTGGGGGGTATGATAATACTTGGAGGGCTATGAGGGAGCCTTTAATATTTTATGCAGTGCTATTTGAGGGCTGTGTTGGGGCCATTATACAGTGTGAAGAGGTTTAGGGGCCATTATACTGTATGTAGGTCCATTATATTGTATGGAGGGCTGTGTGGGGGTCACAGTTGGAGATCATACTGTGTCAGGGTAGTTGAGGGCTTACAGTAGGGTCATCATACTGTACGCGTGAAGGCATTCACTGTGGGGGATCATACAGTGTTTGTGGGGAACTTCTATTGGCAAAATACTTTATGGGGTCAATGAAAGAGGAATCTAGGGGTTTCAATAGGAGAAGAATTACTTTGTAAGGGCAGCAAAGTTATGAGCTATGTAGGTATCTACAGTATTTGACCCAGCCAATATTTTTATGGGGGGAGCCCAATTAGAACTTCTGCTATTTATGGGTGGAGTCAATTAGAACTTCTGTTATGGGGTCCCATGATTTCTATGTGCGCCCCTGGTGCAGGATGCATTGTCCCCTTCACATGCGCCTCTGCTGCAGGACTGATTGGCTATAATTTACACACCACATTGAATGCCGCCCATCGGTACAATTACACATACAGCCATGTTTCTCCTGAGTTGCGGTTGGTCAGGGTCACTCGTCCCCCTTCCCGCTCCCAGATTCTTTGCTCAACCTAATTGGAAGGCCCCTGCTATTAGCCCCGAACAGCCCCATGTGGAGTGCTTGTGAATGGCCAAGCATTTCGAGAGAAGGAGGCATGGTCTGTTAGGAAAGACGCACCATTTTACAAGCTTAGTGCAGTGGCGGCTGGTTGATAAACAGACTGAAGGTCTTTGCATGTGGTGTGTAGACAGGGCGGTATGGTGGACATGTGACTATTTTATGCCAGGCAGCGGCCACATTGGAGCCGCCCAGAGTTTTGTAGGTGTGTGCCATAGATAATAGGTGGCAATCAGTGCTGCCTTCTGTGCTATAAGGATGCAGGACTGTACTGCCTACAGGACCACAGCTCTGCCGCTATCATTGTGTGTCTGTAGCTTATGCCAAGCCTGTCATTGCCATTAATGATCCTTGTTTTGCATTCTTCTGTGTGGTGCTTGTATGTGTGCGTGATGGCGCCGACATCCTGGTGTTTGGACAACTTTTTTCTATTTCTTTAAACTAAAATGTCTACTATTGTACTCATTTTTACAGGATAGATAAATCTGTATGCACCAGATTTATTCCTACACATTTAAAAAATGTACTAGGGGGGTGCTGCTTTGCAGTTCGCCTCAGGCAGCAGAGAGGCTAGGTTCACCCTTGGTTCTAATATCACTTCGATTTTTAACAACCATCCTATTGCACTCTTATTCATAGATGTTTGAGCAATGGGTTTGGCTTAAAATGGGTGTGGTTTCTATATTAAAATGGGTGTGGTTTTAAAAATGGTTGTTATAAAATGGATGTGGCTTTAAAAACAGGCGTGGTTTCCTATACACAAACACAGAACCTGTTAAAAATTTGAATCCCACCCCTGATCTAAGATGTATGATAGGCTTTATACAAAATACATTTGCGGATCCGTTTTAATTCACTAGCTACAAAAGACACTGCTAGCCATTTTCCCAGGGATGTGTATCATTGGCCATTTAACCATTTAGTAAGGTCAATAATTGGGAAATGAGTATTTGAATATACCTGTATGCTGATAACCCACTTAAAGGGATCCTGTCACCCCCAAAACACCTCCTAAGCTCTTAAAAGCTGTCCCTAGTGCATATTAACACTTTCCCTACACTCCTTTTTGCTCCTAAATGCACCTAATCAAAGTGAAGAAAAACGTTTTATAAGTACCTCATTATTGATGCTAATGAGTGACTATCTATTCATGGTCACTCATCCAGGCAGCCCCTCTTCATGATATCACGCCTATTCAGGCGTGATCTTCCTAATAGATTCAAAATCGCGCCTCTCTGCGTGCCTCCCCACTCTCCCATTACGCACGGGCTTCAGATGGGGCATTATGACGCGATTCGCGTCATTTCCTGGCGCCGGGTGACGTATACACCCGCGCCGCTCGCTTTGAGCTTCAAGTGCCTCACTGCGCATGCGTGCGAGAGCGCACTGCGCATGCGTGCGGGAGCCGGAACAGAGCGGCCTGTGTCTCCGGATCGCAGGCACAGAAGAGGATTCCATTCCTCATAACAACAGTACGGCGGTCCCATTACAAAAGCGCAGTGAGGCACTTGAAGCTCAAAGCGAGCGGCGCGGGTGTATACGTCACCCGGCGCCAGGAAATGACGCGAATCGCGGCATAATGCCCCATCTGAAGCCCGTGCGTAATGGGAGAGTGGGAGGCGCGCAGAGGCGCAATTTTGAATCTATTAGGAAGATCACGCCTGAATAGGCGTGATATGAAGAAGAGGGGCTGCCTTGATGAGTGACTATGAATAGATAGTCACTCATTAGCATCAATAATGAGGTACTTATAAAACGTTTTTCTTCACTTTGATTAGGTGCATTTAGGAGCAAAAAGGAGTGTAGGGAAAGTGTTAATATGCACTAGGGACAGGTTTTAAGAGCTTTGGAGGTGTTTTGGGGTGACAGGATCCCTTTAAACAGAGCAACAATCATCCAACATCTGAAAACTCCATTTGTTAAGTTATTATTATTATTTATATAGCGCCACTAGATTCCATGGAGCATATGGAGAGGGAAGTCGAAGACAAGTACAATATGTATGGAGAATGAAGTCGTACAGGTACAGGAGGGGAGGGGACCCTGTCTATGAGGGACGGGTGGGGATACAATAGGAGAGGGTAGTGCTCAGTATTAAGTGCTATGATTATATCATTGTTCTAAACAGCACACCACCCGTGTAAACAGGATGTGCGGCCGAGAATATGCTTTTGGCACAGAACAATCATTAACAATCATTCTGTGCACCTAGAATGATCGTCAGCCTGTCAAATAAGCCAGTGACCGATTGAGGATTAGCTTGCACCTTTCTATTTCATCTGTGCCTTTAGCATTGTGGCTAGCATGTGAAGTACACAATTTTAACAAAAGCACTGATGCACACATTATCAACATTAAATTCAGATTTCATATTTATGCTCTTGCCACAATTAAATAAATACAAGCAGCTATCCATGCAGTCTAAATTAAAAATGACTACCGTAAGTATAATTGTAACACACTTACTGAATTTGAATGTGGATTTGTACTAGGACCCCATCGATTGAACAAGTAGGTTTGTTAAATTAATTCACTCTTAAAAATTTCACGATAACCCCATGGAAATGGAAAAAATTACGAACCATTACAACATGGCCACGAAGTGGAAACCACAAAGTTACAGAGTGAGGTTGTCATGTGCTGAGGCCCATAGTGCACATATGTATATGTAGTCAACTCTCTGCTGGCCCAATAACTGCAGAGTCCAAACCACCTCTGCCATTACAATCAGCACAAAATCATGTCTCAGCATTAGCTTCAAAGGCCGAACAGCATAAAGTTTCATAGCCAAGCAGTTGAACGCAAGCCTCACATCACCAAGCATAGGAGTTGTGTACAGCACATCACCACTGGACTCTAGATCAGTAGAAGATTATTCTGTGGAGGGAGGACTCATGCTTCTTTATCTGCCAGTCTGAGGACAAATCTGGGATTAGCTAGTGACAGTAGAACAGGGGTCGGGAACCTGTGGCTCGCAAGTCAGATGTGGCTCTTTTGATGGCCGCATCTGGCTCGCAGTCAAAGCTATATAAAACTGTTTTACCCGCCACACAGATGCATTCCGCTGCCGTATGCTGTTCCGGTTGCCGCACGGTCCCTGCTGTCGTGCGGGTTAAGTCAGGTGGCTGCGGTCCAATCAGAAGTCAGGTGGCTGCAGCCCAATCAGAGGCCAACAGCTGCAAGCTAATCAGTGGCACATGAAGTCACATGAAGGAATCCGATTGGGCCAGCCTCTGATTGGTAACGTATGGGTACTGCAGCAGTGACAGAGCGGCACCCGAAACACTGCAGAGGATCAGTGAGTGTGTGTGTGTGTGTATTTTTTTTTTTGCAGGTACCGGCACCATGGTGGGGGCTGCATGGTGATGATGGGGGTACCGCAAGGGGATGATGGGGGTACCATATTGGGTGCTGCAAGGGGATGATGGGGATACTATATTGGGGACTGCAGGGGAATTAATCATTGGTTAGCAACAGCATAACAATGTTATTAAAAAGAATTTAGAGACTTATTGTACTTTAAAAGTGTTGGTCTTACATAAAATGCACACATTTAATTGTATTTAGTTTTACACATATTGTATGGCTCTCACAGAATTAAAGGGAACCAACCACCTCAGATGACGACTATAAGCTGTTAATACATGTCCCTGAACCCTACCTACACCATTCCACCTATGTTTTTCTTAAGAATATTGATAAATGTAAACCGAAATATACACTTTATAAAATTACATGCCTGCGTACTTCTGGGCATCTCCTTCTGGGTCAGTTACTAGGGCTGTGTCTCCAGCAGGATGACTGGCTTCTCTAGCCCTCCCTCTTACTTTGCAGGACGTCACATGAAGGGCGTGATGTTATCTATCAGTGGGCGGGCCGCAAGGCAGCTCCCGCCCCTTCATGTGATCCTGCAAAGTAAGAGGGAGGGCTAGAGAAGCCAGTCATGCTGCTGGAGACACAGCCCTCTAGTAACTGACCCAGAAGGAGACGCCAGAAGTACGCAGGCATGTAATTTTATAAAGTGTATATTTCGGTTTACATTTATCAATATTCTTAAGAAAAACATAGGTGGAATGGTGTAGGTAGGGTGCAGGACATGTATTAACAGCTTATAGTCGTCATCTGAGGTGGTTGGTTCCCTTTAAATTTTAAAATATGTGGTGGTTATGGCTGTCAGTGAAAAAGGTTCCTGACCCCTGCAGTAGAAGGCTATCTGCCTGACAGCACTGTGTTGACCACAAGACTTGGGGATGTGGGATAAAGTTGTATTGTTGTTTTTTAGGAGTTGGCCAAGGCCATTATTTTACCTGATGGAAAATCTTAAGGATTCAGAATACCAGTACATTTTGCACAATTCTATGCTTCCAACTTTGTGTGACCAGTTTTAGGAAGGCTCTTTTCTGCTCTATCAACATTGCCAATAAAGGCATTGGTAGAGAAGTCTGGTGTGGAAGAACTTGACTGCTCCCAAAGAGCCCTGACTTCAGCCCCGTTGAATGCATATAGCAATGTCTATACGTCAAAAACGCTCTTCTGGATGAATGGACAAAAATTTCCAATGACCCAAAATCTCGTAAAAAGCCTTCCCAGAAAAGTAGAAGCTCTTTAACCTACGAAGTGAGGTGTCAACTCCACATCCATTATTACCTTTGCCATGTTGTAAATTCCCCTGCAGGTGTAATATGTAGAGTTCCAATATTTTTGGCCTTTAAAAATGTGTTAGGTAACAGCAATGATGATTATGCATGCACACTGAATATGTACTTTCAGGCGATTTAGGATGGAGATGACAAGGAAATCAAATTGTTATTTATTCCTCCTGACTGCACCTGACCAGTAACACAGGGATGGACACAACATTATTACATCCTTATCGTACATGGCCCAAAATTAAGCTGGTACTCATACACCTCCAAAGCAGGAGGAATTGTGCATTCTAATGAGCTGTTGGTCTGTAAGAGTCCAATATTGTTCTTGCTCTTGAGCTCTCTTCTGTATCTGTCCGTTCAATTCTGTGTATGTGCACCCGTTCAGTATTATTTTTCCTGTTTCATGAATGGCGCATGCTACTTGTACCCGTGCTGATGTAAAGTATACAGAATGAGGTCTAAAGTCTATGATGCCGTAAAGTAGGAGGAAATCACCTCTGCAGCAGTGGTGACAAAGAGGGAGTGGCATTATCAGATACGTAAAGCTTATTTGGATATTTTTAAGCATTGCCTCCTATTTCTCACTTTGTAGTGAAAACAGGCAACCCCTTTTCTTTAACCATGGTCTATAACAAAATTATCTGAAAGACGTTTCCACTAATAGTAAATCATACACAAAGTTGTAATTTTTTTATTGTAAATGTATATGTACTGATACAGATGTTTGTGTTGGTCAAACACAAACTATAAAATGTCCCATTCTAATAGGGCTGTGTTAAGTGTTTTTCTGTCCGCAGTTTCCAATATCACGTCCACACTCTACCTGAAACTCAACCTTTCCAAAACTGAACTACTTCTGCTAACCTCCAACATCTCCCTCTCACTGTGGTGCACCTTGATAATGCCCAGGCAGAAGGCTCGCTGTCTGGGTGTTATGTTTGACACCACTCTCTCCTTCACCTCTTATATACAATCTCTCGCCTGCTCTCCTCCCTTGCACCTGAACAAAATCTCTAAAATCCGCCCCTTTCTCACCATGGAAACAGCAAAAACCCCCTCACTGTGGCCCTGATCCACTCCTGCCTTGATTATTGTAATGCTCTATTAACTGTCCTCCCCCTCTCTAGACTTTGCGATCTCTAGTCCATCCTTAAAGGAGTTGTCCCTCTAAACGAATAATCCTCCAGTCAGTCACTCTATGTGACTGCAGTCTTATCAATCCTCCCAGCGTACGCACCATGCGCTGCAAGGATTGCAGTTTCTAAGCCAGGAGTGGACACCAGTCATGTGGTATGCATGTTTCTGGCCAGAACCCTGACTAGTGGGCGCAACCTCACTCAATACAAGTGTATTGACCAAGGCCGCGCCTATTAGACAGATGATCCCATTAGTCAGACACACCCGCTCCATACACTTGTATTGAGTGAAGCCACACCCAATAGTCATGTTGTTGCCAGAAACATGCATACCATATAATTGCAGTGCGTTCGCGGTTTAAAAAAAAAAAACTGTGAATCCTCGCAGCACACAGTGCAGGCGCTGGGAGGATTGAGAAGTTTGAAGTCACAGAGTGACTGCAGCATTATCAGTTTTAGGCTGGACAACCCCTTTTATACAGCAGGCAGGGTCATTTATCTGGCTAATCATTACTGGGATGCTTCCGCTCTGTGCCAGTCATTGCACTGGCTGCCCATACATTTTAGGATCCAAGGTATCTCTGTTTATCACCCTACCCATTCTTTACGCTTCGCAAGCAATTTTCTACTAAACAGCCGCACTAATCCAAATGTCCCACTCCTGGCTCCTAGACTTTTCCTGAGCTGCACCAATTCTCTGGAATGCTCTAACCCAAAAATTAGGATTAACCACAATTTACAGTTTAGGCGCTTTTTAAAACACATCTTTACGAGGCTGCCTATCATGTTCTCCAATTGAGGTCCTTCATAAATAAAGTCCATTCATTATTTCTTTGAACATAAAACTTTCCAAAGCACCCAAAAGCACTACAAAGACTAGCTGTCAACTATCTAATGCAGCCTTTTACCTATCCCCCATTTACTCAAGATGGCTGGATCATTATTGTAAATAAGCACCTGCACTGTGTTACCCCACATTTATTGTAGATTGTAAGCTCTTATAAGCAAAGTCATCATTATTTTTGCTTTGCCTATGTATCATCTATAACTAAATTAATTTTCACTGTTTGTATATGAACTTCTGAATTGTAAAGCACTGCGGAATATGTTGGCGCTATATAATTAAAAGATGAATATTATTATTATTATTATTGTAAGTGGGGTAAATTGTAGAAACATGTAGCTAATTTAAGCAAAGGCAATGAGAGCAAGCTACCAGTAAAGTCAAAGGCAAAGATAGGCTTTGGCATTTCTTGCTCTATGTCTTTACACAGCTTAAGAAGGTTAGAAAGCTCGCACATACTGATTGCAACCTGTTTTATTTTGGCATCGAAATGGAAAGAAGTTCCTCCCCCAAACATAAAAGAGGTAATAGAAAGAGTAAATATATAGCGTATATACTCGCGTATAAGCCGAGTTTTTCAGCCCAAAAATTGGGCTGAAAAGTACCCCCCTCGGCTTATACGCGAGTCAGTGCTGTATACCGATGTATACATCGGTACATACCGATGTATACATCGGTATACAGCAGCCCCCGCATCCCCAGTAATGCAGGGCCCCCCCAGGGTCTCTCCGGTCACCTGTAAAGCAAGCTATACTTATCAGTGTCCCGCTCGCACCCGCCGCTGCCGACATCCACGATCCTCCATCTTCATGCGACTCCTCTTCCTGTTTCTGTGCGCGTCGCCGGCAATGACGTCATTCCCGGCGACGCGCACAGGAAACAGGAAGAGGAGTCGCATGAAGATGGAGGATCGTGGATGTCGGCAGCGGCGGGTGCGAGCGGGACACTGATAAGTATAGCTTGCTTTACAGGTGACCGGAGAGACGCTGGGGGGGGCCTGCATTACTGGGGCTGCCTGTATACTACCGCTGGGGCTGCTATATACCTCTGGGGCACTGTATACTACCACTGGGGCTGCTATATACCTCTGGGGCCCTGTATACTACCACTGGGGCTGCTATATACCTCTGGGGCACTGTATACTACCACTGGGGCTGCTATATACCTCTGGGGCCCTGTATACTACCACTGGGGCTGCTATATACCTCTGGGCACTGTATACTACCACTGGGGCTGCTATATACCTCTGGGGCCCTGTATACTACCACTGGGGCTGCTATATACCTCTGGGGCACTGTATACTACCACTGGGGCTGCTATATACCTCTGGGGCCCTGTATACTACCACTGGGGCTGCTATATACCTCTGGGGCACTGTATACTACCACTGGGGCTGCTATATACCTCTGGGGCCCTGTATACTACCACTGGGGCTGCTATATACCTCTGGGGCACTGTATACTACCACTGGGGCTGCTATATACCTCTGGGGCCCTGTATACTACCACTGGGGCTGCTATATACCTCTGGGGCACTGTATACTACCACTGGGGCTGCTATATACCTCTGGGGCCCTGTATACTACCACTGGGGCTGCTATATACCTCTGGGGCACTGTATACTACCACTGGGGCTGCTATATACCTCTGGGGCCCTGTATACTACCACTGGGGCTGCTATATACCTCTGGGGCACTGTATACTACCACTGGGGCTGCTATATACCTCTGGGGCCCTGTATACTACCACTGGGGCTGCTATATACCTCTGGGGCACTGTATACTACCACTGGGGCTGCTATATACCTCTGGGGCCCTGTATACTACCACTGGGGCTGTATATACTACCACTGGGGCTGTATATACTACTGGGGCTGCGTGTATACTACCACTGGGGCTGCTGTATCTACCTCTGGGACTGGTGTATACCACACTGCTGGGGGCTGTATACTTGTGCTAGGGTCCACCCTCGGCTTATACACGAGTCAATAGATTTTCCCAGGTTTTGGGGGCAAAAGTAGGGGGGTCGGCTTATACACGGGTCGGCTTATACACGAGTATATACGGTACTGCAAATACGAACAAATGTTGGTTCAATCAAACTCTAGGAAAAAAAAGGTTACCATGTTATGGAAGCCTTGGGTAGAAAGTAAATATTATATGGCCTAAATAGTATAGGTAACGGATTAAGGTACTGTTATGAAGTTGAATTGACTTGATTTATTTGATTTTGATGTAGAATAAGTTTTTTTTTAATGTCTCTACATACGATGGTATCGCACCAGGTTGGTGCAATTTTGAGTGTAGGATCCTCCCCTCTCCCCTCCTTTTTTTTCCCCCCTTTATTGTCGTTAATAGTATGTGTGTTTTTGATTTTGTATCATATTGTTGTTTATGTCTAAAAAATTGAAAATAAAAAATATTTAAAAAAAAAGAAAAGAAGGTTAGAAAGGGAAGACTTTTTTGCAAATATGAAGTCATTTTCCATGAATCCTCTTCCTGATAGCAGAGCCTATAATGGGTTAAACTCCTTGGCAATAGGCAGCTGGACAAAGTCTTTGAAGTGCCCCTCCTCCCCATTCTGAGCTCCTCCAAAGGAAGGAGTTTTGTGGAATGTACTCAGAGGAATGACCTCCGCTCTGGAATGTGCTGAGCAAAGGAACATGGAATGCAAGGCCCCTTTTGGGGTGCCCAAAATAAGGAGGATTAGGTGATCCCCACTTCCTTTGGTATAACAGTATGTTCATGTGACGCCTTTTGGGATGATTGGCTGGTTATACACCTGCATGTCAACCTTTTCCTTACATTCAAAGCACAAATGTCCCATAATGGAAATGTACAGATTCTAGATGTCAGACATTTGTAGAGCCATTCCTTGTCCAGGTGCTTCCAGCTGGGTCCATGTCTACAGGGGCAGCAGTCCGACCCAACGGTTTGTACTGATACAAGCACATTCAACCTATCCATTCATCTCAAGGATTTTTGTAGGGATAGGCAGCATCGAGGATGCCCTCATCGTTCTCACCCTACAAATACAATATGGGTGTTAGAACATGTAATTGAAAAGACTGAGGGTGGTGCTAGTTCTTAAGAAGCCAGCCATTTCTTACTTGTGATACTCTTCACTCCCAATTTTTTAAAGACCTCCAAAATAGTAAATTATACAGCGTGTGCTCTCATATGAACGCATAAGCCAACGGTCTTATAAAGGTTATAGGATAGTGGGATGGCAAGGGCAGACATTTTGTCTGCAGAGACCCATGACTAACGTGTATATGTACTGTTAGCCTATTATTTTATGTGAAAATCTGTTGCAAAAAATACATATGAATAGACAGGAATTGACAGGTGTCAGAATTGTCACAGAAACGTCTGTAAAGGTCTCATTTATCTGTACACAGATTGCAGAAATGTACGCACCCACTGCAGAAACAACCCCATGCAAATAACGCTGCATGAACCAGTAACCAGCCGGGATCTGTACAAGAACAGATAAAATGCTATTAAGAGCATGGAGGGTGTAGACAGATGACCGAAAAGGCCAGATTTGGAAAAGGGAAGATAGGATTAGTTAGACAAGGGAGATGAGGTGACAGGCCAATCTAAAGAGATGCGTTGTTAAGGCTCACTTAAAACTGTGGGTATTGGGAATTAATTGAATTGCTCTTGGTAGCACGTTCCAGAGAATTGGTGCAGCTTGTGAGAAGTCTAAAGGTACCTTTACACGCCGCCACTGTGCCTAGCAACAGGTATCCACCGCACACGTGCACGTCTTTAACGGTGGATACCGATCGCTAATGCCGCATATACACGCCGCCGTTGCGTTGTCAACTGAAGGTATCTGTGTTCCCCGGAAGTTCCGACAGATCCTGCGGATAACTTCCTGTTGAATACCTTCGCTGCTTCACACGCCGCTACCACACAGGAATATGGGCGTACATCTTTCGCGCAGCAAGTACATAGGCGTGACAGAGTTGTGTATTCCGTGACGCTAATACGCTGATTGGACAACGCAATAGCATCATGATTGGCCAGCCTGCACAGGAAGGCTGGCTAATACATGACGCCATTCCAATTGTGTAGTGTGAATGGATAGCTCTTTAAATATGGCGCCCTGTGAAGGGACAGCCAATCGTAACACAGTAGCCCCCACCAATGATCGCTGATGGGGCGTGGTATCCATGACGCTGTGGCACGCCCCTAGGAGTTCACTAGGCGACGCAACATCCATGCCTGTGCCCCGTTTACACGCCACTACCATGGCAATTGTGCCTTTGTGTTGCCTTCGGTTTTTGAGCACGGTTCAGCAACAGGTATCTGAGTCAACTGCAGGACACCGGGAGGAATTTCCCTATTTACACGCCGCCATTTCGTAGCAATTTCATGGCAACAGGCACAAATATCCCCAATGCCAGGCAGTTGCTACCTTGCAGTGGTGGCATGTAAAGGGGCCCTTAGAGATGGGAGCGGGAGGTTTGGATTGTAGATGATGTCAGTCTTAAGTCACTTGCGGAACAGAGGGCACATGTAGGGTGATAGACAGAGATGAGGGAGGAGATGTAGGGCAGGGAAGAACTGTGGAGGGAGAGTGGGTGAGAGTGATAATTTTATATTGTAGGGAACTGGCAACCAGTGCAATGACTGGCACAGGATAGAGGCATCATTGAAGTGGTTGGAGAGGAATATGATCCTGGCTGATAAGAGAGAAAATTCCAATATTACAGACAAGAATAAATAACGGCAACAGTTAGAGCTTTTGCAGAGTCAACAAATGTACCCTTAGGTGCATTTTTTGTCCGAGTGCAATCCAACAAAACATTCAATGGATTCTTGGACCAATCTTTTTCAACAAGGCAGTATGCACAATTTTGAAGTAGCTCAGGAGGAAGAGGGGCACCAATGCTGCCGGCTGCACGGCAAAACAACGTAGGAGCGACCGGCGTCAGACCCGGAGATGCCAGTAACGAGAGCAACATGCAGATAAATCTTGAAATAAAGAGGACGGCACTCAACGGTTCGTGTCTGTGCTTTATTCACGGTACGCTATTCACAAGGTGCAGAGAGGGAGGGGAGGCTAAGATGACAACGGCACCTTAGTATGCACAATTTTACTTCGTAAATTAGATCTCACTCGCCCATTCAAGTCTATAGGACAAGTGAAAAAAAATGGACCGCGCTCTGATGATATGTAAGCGTGGTCAATTTTCGTGGACTAACAGAATGAAGAAGGTGGAGAATCTTTTTTTTTCTTGTTCTTCTCCACATCTGAAAATAACATATCCCACCGTGATCAAACTCAGGTCAGTGTGATTAGTTTAATCAGAGCATATTTCTAGGAAGGAGTCAAATCGGTTGTGTGAGCCTAGCCCTATCGGGAATCAGATTGGAATTCAGAATGATAAAGGGCATGTGCGAACTGTGACTTATGTCAACCATGTTCATTTTCAACATGGTGCCTTACTCTTGTGTAGTCCACTTGAATTTCTGAAAATATGTGATGAACTATAAAAGTAGCAACTTTAACAGTGCACAGAAAGGAAACGGTCGGGCAGGCTTTGAAAGGAAGTCATTAGGAGTCCCAGCTCCCCTATTGTAGTTAAAGTATCCACAACAACAAAAAACCAGTAATAAAATGTTATTGCTGAACTATACAAAAGACTTATTATACTGTGTCAAACATCAAAGAGAGCCATAAAATGATCAGAGCCCGATTATCTCTTCAGTTTATAGATAAATGGTAAAATGTAACTTATCTCCTGCACCTCAGGAACACTCTGCAAACACAAATGTACTCTTTTTACATCGATGAAGATAACACTAAAAGCCAAATCAAAGATACACCGCCATTTACGTGCCACATTGATTTACCTTGGATTATTATGCCAATGCAATTATCACAATGGTGGGACACACTGTGGTAAGGCCAATCTCACATCAACTACAGCATGCTTTTATAAGAAAATTTACTGAGAAAGTTGTTTAGGATAGAATAGCTCATCAGATGATCTAAATGAAGACACCCTTGGAGATACAGTATTTGTATGAGGCAGAGAACTGTTGCAATGAATCTCTCTCTTCCAACATACTCTGTGCGACCATATATTATAAAGATTAAAGTGGTCTGATCCCATAAATTTTATCCTGACCAAGATTGTGGTTTCGAAGGAATGGCAGTTGGCAATTACTTGCATGCACCTTTTGTATTTCCTTGATATAAGCCTTCATCCGAAAGATTTACTCTACCCTGGTCACTGATGAATCCTGGCCTATGCATATTCAAACAAGAATTCTAGTGTAAACCTTTTTGAAAGCTCAAAAAATTTGGGCACAAAGTGGAGTTAAGCATAAATGTTGGAATTTTTGCATTTTCATGCCAATTTTGTCCCCAAAATGGGCATAATTAGATGAGATGGTGGTGGGAAAGGGTGTGATGCCGCAGACATGAAGATGCGGCCTTCCGTATGGCAGAAATTTTAAAGGGAACCTGTCACCCCAAATAAGCTTTCTAACCTATTAATACCTGTCCCTGCAGCCTTACAATACATTCTAACACATCCCGAACACCTTTTTTTTTTTTACTAATCTACAAGTACAATAATGTAGTTACGAAACTTACAAAATTCTTGTCATAGGGGCGTTCCTCCAAGGCATTTTGACCGGTAGGTGGGTCCCCTTGTGCCGCGCTACCCCTGCCTTGCCGTTGTAATACGCCCAAATACAGAGCGCGGGCACGATTTCAATATCGTGCTCGCAACGTCACCGCTGCGACGCGGTTATGTGACGCCGGGATCGCGTGTCACTTCCGGTTGCACACAGGTAGACTTCAGCATGCAATGTGCGCATGCGCGAAGTATGCCTGTAAGCCATGCGACCGGAAGTGACGCGTCCCGGTGTCACATGACCGCGTCGCAGCGGTGACGCTGCGGGCGCGATATTGAAACTGTGCCCGCACTCTGTACTTGTATAGTGACACCAATTAGAGCGTATTACAACGGCAAGACAGGGGTAGCGCGGCACAAGGGGACCCGCCTACCGGTCAAAATGCCTTGGAGGAACGCCCCTCTGACAGGAATTTTGTAAGTTTCCTAACTAAATTATTGTAGATTAGTAAAAAAAGGTGAGTCAGGGATGTGTTAGAATGTATTGTAAGGCTGTAGGGACAGGTATTAATAGGTTATAAGGGTTATTTGGGGTGACAGGTTCCCTTTAAGTCCCAGACTGTAGTTAAGACTTGTGTCGATGTGCAAACGGAGGCTTTCTCAATTTTTCAGGAACAAACTTTTCAAAACTGGAGTGAAAATCAGGGCCATAGACCTCAGCTTAATCAAGCATGTGTATGGGGAAGTCGGGAGAAGGAGCAGGCAATTGAAGAAGCAATTGGCCAACTGCTACCTTGTGATTATTGTCACCTTTAGGCCAAGGTCACATAAAAGTATTCATGGTTTGAAAACAGACCACATTGCCCAGTCTGGTGGCGGGTCTTCGAACCTGAACGTGCAGCTTCAGATGCGTCTGAGGCTATAACTTTGGGCCAGGAAAGCCTACGTCGGTCAATAGGATTACGACAGTTTGTATACAAAGCGTGAAAAAGTGCAGCATGGTGACTCCGTGGTTGGAACTGTAGTGTTGTAGCACTGGGGTCCAGGGTTCAAATCCCAACAAGGACAATCTGCCAGGATTTTGTATGTTCTCCCCATGTTTGTGTGGTTTCCCTCCCACTCTATAAAGACATAGGCTATTTAGATTGTGAGCCCCATAGGGACAATGATGATGTTCGTAAAGCGCTGGGGAATAATTAGCGTTATATAAGTGAGAAAATTACCGTAAATAAATATGTTCATGTAAAGTAGATCTTGATTGTTAGTTGGAAAACATTAATTAACCAAATTAGAGATATTTTTCCACCTTTAATGGTCAAATTATTTTTTTCTAAAAGGACCTTTAAATGCATTCTTCCTGAAAATGTTTTTTTCATACATTTAAGCAAGTTGTAAATGTCCAAACGTTAGTTACTACTACGGTGGTTATTATAACTAGTATAGTTGTCATGGTGGCTTACGTACAACTATGAAAACATTGACAAATTTTTCCATATTTTTTTATGTATGACATAGTTACATATTTTTAACATGCTTCTGCAGACTGGATATGAAAAGTTAATTTACTAAGAAAAAAATGTCTATCCTAAGGGAAAAATAAGAAGGAAATCGTGTTAGAGCCGACAAAATGGATGCTTGGTCTTCCTCTGCCATCAAATTTTCTATGTGTTTCTATACAGTCCCCACAAAATCCTAAAATAAATGGACATTACATGCTCCTAATGAGGAATTGGTCCTCATACAGGTAAAGTAACTGGCAGCGTGGATTACTTTTGGTGCCAGCGTTTGGGAATATATTGGCAACAATAATTACCCAATAAAAACAACGCAAGTCATTATACTGTGTATACAATAAAGATATTGCTTGCTTTATTGATCTTACGCCTTAAAAAATATTCGCCAGTACAGGAAATCTTTTTGAAGGGGATTCATTTCTAAGAATTATAAGAATATTTTGCTTCTCTCTTCCAGAAAGAAAAGAACAGATGTCAGATTCCTCAGACCTCAGTGCACTCTATCAGTATCTGGCAGCAGTCCACAGAATAGCCAGCAAGGCCAAGCTAAGAGTGGAGCCCCTGCATGCCGGACAATAACATGGCCCGCCGCCTTAGAAGTGCCGCTGCCCTTTGCAAGCAAAAACTGTGTGCCGGGAGTGTGACCAAGAGCAACAGGAAGTCCGAGCTGGCTCCATGTACTAAATGGGAAAAACAGACTGGGTCATCCTAATCTTCAGAATTAACCTTTTACAACTGCTCTGAGCGATAGTAATGCTGCGCAAACTACTGTATCAGAAAAATAAAGAATGCAATAAAATTATGGACACTTAGTGGCATTTTATTCCTATATTTCTGGCTAAAAATCATTTTAGCAAATGTTTTACATTTAAAAAAAAATGTTTTGACTGTTTGGCTACTTTTCATCACAGTCTATAGTGGAGGTGTAGAGATGAGCAAACCCATCAAGGTTCGAAAGTAATGGGTAGGCAGGAACCGGCACTCACTTGGACATCTTTGCGGTTTAGGCTCTTTATTGTAATTCCATGAGGTTACAGTGCAGGGAGGGGGGTGACAGGACAACAGTCATCATTTTGCGCTTAGTAGCGCTTCCACGGGTCCTGGGACAAAGGTTCGGTTCACTGAACTTCCTAGCGTTGAGCAAACCTGGTCAGGTTTAGAATTTGGGTGCTTCATGTTTACACTGGGGCGAGAAGCACTGTGGTGGGTACAGTCAGAGCTTGGTCATGTGCGAGCCGTTTTAAGTGTTTGATCAGCTCGCAGTGGGCTTAAAAAGCTTACTATATGAGTGTAGTGTGTGTCCAAAATCAATTAGGAGAAAAAAAGAAAAAAAAAAAAAAAAAACGCTCTCCCAACCCTGGAAGGGTTTTATTTATGGCCGGCTATATGTGGGCAGAGAGCTGAACTGCTGATTAGTTACTTCCATTGAGGTTCGGGTCAAGTGCGAGGTCACGAACAGTGCACCAAAAAGTTTGTCTGCACCACCAGAACCCGAACTTCAAAAAGGTTCACTCCTCTCTATCAGTAAATCCATTAACCTGTTAACGACAGCCTTACGTCTCTAGACGTCGGCTGTCATTACCCCCGTGTTTGAAGTGAGCTCCGGCGTGGAGCTCACTTCAAACCTCCGACATCTCAGCTGATCTCACTAGCTGAGATGTCGGTCTAACAGCACCGATCGGTCCCGCCATCCGATCGGTGCTGTTAACCCCTTAGATTCCGCCCTCAACCTCTGAGAGCGGGATCTAAGGGAGCCGGAGCGTGCAGGCACGCGCTTACCGGGCTCCAGGGGAGATCTCGCGATAGTATCGCGAGATCTCCCGTGCTGATTTGACAGGCCAGGGTCCTTGCTTGACCCTGGAACCTGTCATGGAGCATTTCCTGCTTGTGGTTGGCAGAGGCTGCCAACCACAACAGGTCCGCGATTCTGACACATACAGAGGAGCTGCAGCTCCTCTATATCTGTCAGAAGGGATCGGACTGTGCATCTGCATGCCTCTCTATGAGGCTTTGTAAAATTAAGACTCAATAAACAAATAAAGTTTTTACAAAGTTGAAAAAAAAACAAAAAACATAAAAGTTCAAATCACCCCCCTTTTCTCCCATCCACAATAAAAGTATTAAAAAATTAAATAAAATACACATATTTGGTATCGCCGCGTTCAGAATCGCCCGATCTATCAATATAAATAATCAAATAATGAGAGCCGTAAACTGCGTAGCGCAAAAAATGGTTCAAACGCCAAAATTACGTTTTTTTGGTCGCTGCAACAATGCTAAAAAAATGCAATAACGGGCGATCAAAACAGCGCATCCACCCAAGTATGGTAACATTAAAATCGTCAGCTCGAGACGCAAAAAATAAGCCATCACCCAGCCCCAGATCCCGAAAAATGAGGACGCTACAGGTCGCAGAACATGGCGCAAAAAGTGCAATGTTTTTTTTTTTTCATGCTTTTGAATTTTTTTCCACCACCTAGATATCAATAAAGGTATACATGTTTGGTATCTACAAACTCATACTGGCCTGAGGCATCGCACCGTCACATCGATTTTACCATATAGTGAACACGGCGACTAAAAATTCCAAAAAACAAACGTGTAATTGAACTTTTTTTGCAATTTCACTGCACTTGGAATTTTTTTGCAATTTCCCTGTACATTATATGGTAAAACAAATTATTGCATCTGAAAGTAAAACTCGTCCCGCAAAAAACAAGCTGTCATATGTCTATATTGACGGAAAAATAAAAATGTTATGGCTCTTGGAGGCCGAGGAGCGAAAAAACTAAAATGAAAAATGACAAATTTCTTCATCACTAAGGGGTTAATTAGCTTGTTTTGATGGCAGGATTTCTAAAGGTGGGTTTACACGCTTCAATATCATTCCGATATCGCAGCTCAATGGCGCGGGAGCGCGCAATTAGTGCACGTTTCTCCCGCATCGCATTGGATGTTTACACGCTGCGATATCGGAATACAACGTCCGTGCGATGTCTACGCCCCCCAACCCAGAATCGCACACTTAACATCGTAGTTGTGCGTTTACACAGCACGATCCGGCTCCAATCTCCCTTCAATATCGGGCATTGAATAGCACGCACATTCAATCCCCGATATCGCATTGACATCATTACTGCATCGTATTGGACGTTCACACCATACAACGCAGGAACGATATCGGCTCCAACGATCGAACCACGTGACTTTTCATTGAAATTGGACGATATCGCAACATGTAAACCCGCCATTAATCCTATATTATTGTCTACATATACAAGGAAACTGTTTTTTTCTCAACTCAAGGGTCAAAAAAACTGAAGGAAAAAACTACATTTTTTATCTTACACAGGAAAGAAACAGATCTAAGGCTGCCTTCACACTTGCGGTTCCCTCCGCAGCGTCCTGCGGAGGGGAACCGCAAGCTGAGCACAGGCACTGCAAGTCCCTATGTTTAAGGGCCCTTTCACACTTGTGGTTATTTCCTGATTTGGAAGATCAGGAAAAACCCGATTCTTACAGTATTTTGCCCATTCACTTTAATTTTGTCAGGTAGAATCTTGTTGCTTCATGTTTTCTCTGAAATCATTAAAGAGAATGGGCAAAAAAATGAATTCTGTAAAAATCAGGTTATTTCCTGATCTTCCAAATCAGGAAAAAAACGCAAGTGTGAAAGGCCCCTAACATGGGGACGTGGGGTGCCTGCGCTCAGCTTGCAGTTCCCCTCCGCAGGACGCTGCGGAGGGAACCGCAAGTGTGAAGCCAGCCTAATTAACTGTTCCATTCATCCAGTGCATCAATTGGTCTGATGGCCACTTTAGGCGGCCGTCACACGCTGAGATATCTCTAGCGATATTATAAGCGATCACGTGCACGCGCAATCGCTTACAATATCGCTCACATCGCTGGTGAGATGTCACACAGACAGACTCACCAGCGATGTGGAGCCGCGATCTCGCTGGTAACTATGGTACACATCGGGTAACTAGGCGCCGCGCGTCGCTTAGTTACCCGACGTGTACCATAGTTACCATCTCCCAGCATAGGCTCTGCGCTGGGAGATCGTTCATCGTGGTGTTATACACCACGAGGAAGCAGATCGTGGCATCTTTCATCGCTAGATCTGAGGTCCGGAGCTCAGATCAGCGAGGTCACGATCAAGCGATTTCAGATCGTAAATCGCTTGATTACATGCAACGATTTCTTGCCCGATATCGCTTAAGCGATCAAAAAGGAGATCGCTTAAACGATATCTGGCAAGAAATCGTTCCGTGTGACGGCCGCCTTACACACACCAACTTATCTGTCCAACTTCTGACCAACTTACTGGCTGCAGTGAAATCATGGACATATTGTTCCATTGTACACAGCCACAAAATGGAGCAATGATTCCATGATTTCACTGCAACCAGCAAGTTGGTCAGAAGTTGGACAGATAAGTTGGTGTGTGTAAAGTGGCCCTGATAGACAGATAAGAAAATAATGAACACAGAAACTGCACAACTTTTTTGTAAATTGTGTCTGTCTCTGCCATAAAGCAAATAGGCAGGGCACAACCATTGCATGACAAATGAGCTTAAGCTGATTTCTGACCACACTAACGACATCAAAGTTGGCCGGAACTTTGTTGAGGTCATAAACCACATAGGGTTTAGGGGAAGAAAGATTAAGGGCCCATTCACACGATGCATATTTTTCCACGTACCTGGTGCGTATGTGCTGCAGACACGCAGCAGATCTGCACCAAATTTGCAGCAGCGTGTTTTCCCAGCAAAGCCTATGGGTTTTGCCAATTCCTGTCCACATGGTGCCACTAAAATATGCAGCTGATATTCTGCGTATTTTAGAGCGGGAAAATCTGCAGCATGTCAATTTTTGCTGTGTGTTTTCCCTCACTAAATCCACCAATTCCCCAACCCCCGCCTCAGAAACAGGGCTTGTGCCCTATGTTAAGGGCCCATTACATGGTACGATATCGTTAACTATATCATTGGTACATCACAGCTTTTGGGGCGGTGCAACGACGTCGTTGCGTGTGACACATAGACACGACCAACGATAAGTCGGCTGATCGTTGATCGCAGGTTTATGAACTGGACCATAAATCAGTTGTTGATCATACGTTCGACTTGCTGCATCGATAACAATCTTGTTTACGACTTCGCCTATTCAGAACTGAAGGACGTAGGTGACCAAATGACCGCAAGTATCGTTCGTTGTCGCGGAATCATTGCTGGGTCGTTCAATATATCTGTACGTGTGACACCTCAGCAGCGATCAATGAACGTCGTTCAAGCGATCCAGGCCAGGTCGGATCGCTGAGACATTGAAGCGTGTAACGGGCCCTGTAATGTATGTAAATGTGATTACAATTTATTGGGAGCATGTATCTAAATTGTGTGGACCGGATGAGGGGCTGCATGATTGTGTAAAAACCATTACTTTCTTAGGCTACGTTCATACATTTGCGTATTTTGTTGCGCTTTTTTGCGGGCGCTTTTTGCCTCGATTTTCGGCTGCACAAAAAAGCGCAACAAAATACACCGAGGCTTTCATACACTGCGCTTTCTTCACCCCACAAAGCGCAGGTATGTCACAGAGGGGAAGAAGAATCCTGCTACCTCCTCCCCTGTGTGACAGTCCCATTAGATTTCACAGTGTATTAATATACACTGCGAAATCTAAATAAAATAAAGTCAAATGTATGAAAAAATATAAAAAAATAAAATACTTACCTACTTACCCTCCGACGCCTTTTCTCCGGTGTCCGGTGCAGAGGCAGGCGATATATCGTCCTGCCAGGGCCTGCCGTGATTTCACAGTGATGTCACGGGTGCTGATTGGCCGTTTTCAGTCATGTGATACATATCACATGACCGGAACGCCCTCTGACATCACCGTAGCTCCTAGCAGGGCAGTTCCAGTGGTGGCTCCTGGCTCCCGGACACCAGAACACCCGTCGGAGAGGTAGGTATTCATCCTTTATTATTTTTAATAAATTTGTCTTTATTTAACTTTGATTTTGCAGTGTTTATTAATACAATGCAAAATCAAATAGGCGGCCACAAGTGTCACACAGGGGAGGAAAAAGCAGGATTCTTCCTCCCCTCTGTGATGTCAGATGCAGCAGCGCCCGCCCTTACAGGAAAAAGCACCGGCGCTGCTGCGTAAAAGAATTGACACTGTCATTCTTTTTATACAGGCGATTTTTCCTATAAAAGCGCGGGCGTATTTTTACGCACTGTCTGCACGGCAAAGTGAATTTCCCATTCACTTTGCTAGCAGACAAAAAGCACATTGCGTACTTTGAAAAGCACACGCAAAAAAGCGTGCAAAAATATGCAATGTGTGAACGCAGCCTAATAAACACTGTTAGACGTCCCATCGGCTTTTGCAGTCAGAGCGGTGACTTCTCTGCCTCTTCTACGCAATCTGCGTAGGCGCACAAGCTATGTCTGTTCTGAATGTTCTCTATGAACTGAACTGTCAAGTGGTGCAGATATCTACGCCAGAATTTGACAGTTCAGTGTGTACAGAACTTTCAGAATAGACATAGCTTGTGCGCCTACGCAGATTGCATAGAAGAGGCAGAGAAGTCACCGCTGACTGCAAAACCTGACGGAACTTCACGTATTTATAAGAAAGTAATAGTTTTACAGTCCCTCACCAGGTCCACACAATTTAGATACATGAGCATAATAAATTTTAATCACATTTGCACACATTAACATAGGGCACAAGCCTTGCTTCTGAGGTGTCACTAACATGAAATGACACACACAGGACAAAAATCTGCAGCTTCTCGCACCAAAAAAATTCATTGTGTGCATGACATCTTTTTTGGTGCATATTTTGTCTCAAAAAAACAAAACAAAAAACGCACCACTATTCTTTTGCTTTGAACTTTATCATCAGATATGAACAGTTAACCAACGGATTCACAGATAACTAGTTCTGTAGTCGAATATAAAACAGAGGCTGGAGAAGCCAAAACAGCTCAAAAGTGTAACAATGATTTTGAGCCAAAAACATATGCATAAAATTGCTTCTAAAATATGTTTCATATCCTTTAGGATTGCGTGCACATGATCAGGAATAGCAGTGTTTTTGATGCAGCGTATAGCTGCTATGTCCAAAACGCTGCGCTGTACAGTACAAATACAATGGAAGGGATTTCTAGAAATCCCATACTCTCTATGCTTCTCCCCTCCGCAGTGTTATTTCAGCTGCGGTAAGGGTTGCCGTCATTCTGCATCTCTGCAGCATCTTCATTTAATGCTGTATAGTCAGAAGTGAGCCCCAGTGGGTGAATGCAGGGAGAAGCCACGCTGCACCGAATGCAGATGTGAGAACAGGGCTGCTGCGTTCTCCCTGCAGTCACCCGCGGCTTCCCTAAGGTCCGGTGGCACTGCGTCCAGGTCGAAGTGTCTCTGGATCGTAGGGGCATACCCTAATATGTTCTAATTTAATTACCAAATTTCCACTATCAAAAGTCTGCATCAGATTCCATGCTGGAAGATTAGAGAAGCCATTCAAAAGTAAGGCATTATATCACAAAATATACTCCATTAAATGTGTGGTTTCTGCACAGACACTTACACTGGATTTACACATGATGCAAAATAACATCACAACCTTTTTTCATTTTAATTCTGCAGAAAAAAAGCAGTGTCAGAATTACTTGTGACAATTACTGATTTAGTAGTGTATTGATTTCACATAACATATAATTTTGTAATGAAATAACGAATCCAAAATCCTTTTTGCACATCCTCTTCTAGAAATAAAATCACAATAATTAAATCTATATTATTACAGTTGGAGGAAGTGCGGTCCAAATTCCCTTTTCTTCCAACCAAAAGTAGAGATGAGCAGACCCAAAATGTAACATTCGGAATTCATAGCTTACATAGACCCTCTCCCACCCAACCAAAAAAAATAAATAAATAAAATCAGTGTTTAAGTTTGGAGTTTGAATTTGGGTGCTTTATTTACACAAATCCCTGGATTCGACCAGTAGGAGCCGCTTGCAACGTGTGAATGGCTTGTACTGGGGGCAAAAATCAGCGTTATTGGTTATTGTGCACCGAAAATAGAAAATGATAAAACCCGCCCTCCTGCCCGGAAGTACTTTGCTTAGAACTGTCTGTGTGTAGGCGGGAGAGCCGAACTGCCCAATCAGTGGCTTCCAATGAGGTTCGGGTCAAGATCAGGCCCAGAACAGAACTCTTAAGTTCTACCTGAACCCCAAAACCCAAACGGGTCCGCTCATCTCTACACAAGAGTCTAAAAGATGCAGTGTGCACACAGACTTATAGTTATAGACTATCCCTGTAATCCTAGTATTTAATACTATGTGTTGTCTGAAAGGCCACAACCTTTCAGATTAAGGCCACGTGCACATGCTGAGTATTTGATGAGTTTTTTTACCTCAGGATTTGTAGACAAAGCCAGGAGTGGGGCAATCAGAGGAAAAGTCTAATAGAAACACCTGCACCACTTCTATATTTAATTATCCACTCCTGGTTTTGGTTACAAATCCTGAGGTAAAAAACACATCAAATACTCAGTGTGTGCACGTGGCCTAAAACACACCGGGCTGAAATCATGCAGCCAGACTCCCGGATTCATGATGCCCATGATTCGGGCAGCCTGAATGTAATGACAAGTTCCCTACAGAACGGTCCCGTCCAGAACTAATGCTTACATCACTATTTTATTAAGCTTTATTACTGCACTGTGCATAGACACTTCATCATGTTTATTAACTTCTGTGGAGTACTTAAGGTCCTGAGTGAAAACTCCACCAGTGAATATTTTTACGATATGATTACCCCAGGTTATGAAGGAAATTTCCATTATTGGCCTTCGTGCCGACTGTATTGGGCTTAAGGCCGTCAACCCTCATGCTCATCAAGGGTTAAAAAATAAATGGAACAGCTGCTCTTCCTGTCCCTTACTGATAATAATTGTCAAAAGCGCTTTTCCCATATGTCTAACAGCTGCACACATCAGTGTCTACAATATGTTCTTTACTCTCATTTTGCACCAAATTGCATTTGCAAATGTGACATTTTCAACATTGCAGCCTATTGTGGGATTTCACGAAGAACGAATAAAATATCCCATGTCTACAGTTAAAAAGCACCTGATCGTACATTACAGAACAGGCTGGAATCACAATTTACTACAGGCTATGGCAATGAACTAAGCAGGAAAAAGGTTATTAGGTGTCAGGGGACCGCGCCGCTGCCTTTTTAAACAACATTCTCAATTGTACTGTGTAATTTTGCTTTTTACGTTACATAAACTTGGCGGGGAGTGCATAAACTTAAGACATTTTCTGTCCATTCTTGATATGCTCGGCTAATCTAACTATCAGAGGGTTTCACAGAGATAATACTTCATTGACAAATTCTAAAGAAAGTAATAAAACTATGAATAATTTACTACAATATACAGAGTATAGTATGCCATAAAACAGGTTATTGTGGCTCTAAAGCTGTGCAAACATGCAGATATCTTCTAAGAAAAAGGGGCAACTGGAACAAAGCAATAAGCAAATTAGGGGGAAGGATCCTAGATAGAAGGAAATTACATCTCTACTCCTTTATATTACACAACAGAGTTCACTGTGGATGCAAATAAGAAAAACACTAAACTAAATTTATCCAAAATTACCTAAATAGATCATCAAAAACATAGTGTATCAATGTAACGAGTTATGGAGTGAAAATCCATGGCAAGAGTGGGATTTTCTCAATGACCCAAACCTATGCTGGTTGGTTGGTTGCAGAATAGGTATGAGTGAACCCATTCGGGTTCGGAGCTTGGATGCTTTACATGCCTAAAGCACTGGAGAATCGCTGTGGTTGGATACAGTTGGTGCTTGGCTCAGTGTGAACCACGTGCAGTGTTTGATCGGCTCTCACAGGGGTTAAATGCACAGGTTTTGGGTTTAGGGTGTTTCCAAAAAATAAAACATCCCCGCCCTCCCACTCCCAGAACGGTTTTGCTTATGGCTGGTTGTATCTGGCGAAGAGCTGAACTGCCAAACAGTGACTTCCAATGAGGTTCGGGTCAAGTTCAGGTCCTGGAAAGTGCCAAAAAAAAAAAGTTCGGCATGGCCATTGAACCCCGAACGTCCATGGGTCCGCTGAGCTCTACTGCTGCAGGCTCTGCTTTTTAAGCCCAATTCATGTCTATTGGTGACCAAGTTTCCCAGAGCAAGGCATGATCAAAGAATTTTATTACACCATTATAATTACAATATACAAGCAATTTACAGCAGTTTTCCAATATTTTAATAACACAGGTGTAAGGAGAAGAGCAAAGATCTAAGATGCATGTTACCCTAACAGATCTGAACCTTTAGGGCACTCTTTTGGAGGGTAGACAGGACACAAGGCCACTGTCTTGCTATCATATACCCAATACACCAGACTAGATTCTGTACTTTGATCTTGTAAACCTTCGATCACCCACTTGGGTTGCAGCCAAAGGAAACAAATCACAGGAAGTCACAAAAAAGCATAGATGAAAAGGAAGTGTCTCTTTACTTAGGATCATCAACCACAATGATTAAAGAGTTGATAGCTTGCAGAGCTGAAAAGAGCTTGCAATTGACCGAATTGATATTTAGTTTACCACAGTGCAAAAAATAAACATAAAATACGTATTTAAAGGGGTTTTTCCACGAACAAGGTAAAATTTAATCAATAGATCTTGGAACAATAATAAGTTTCATAATTAGATGTGTTTTAAAAGTAATGAACCCTAAGATATCATGAACACAACCCCTAATTAAAATACCTGGTTCCTCCCTTTTAATGTACTGGCACATGTCCTCTTCTTCAGTATACAGTTCAACCCTCTGCTCTGAACTAGGCTGGAATAATCAGGTGCTCACTGAGGCCTTTTGGGAAGGTTTATCCAGAAGGATTAATGATGAACTGGCAGGCCATAATATTTCTGCTACGCTAGATCAACTAGTTTCCTCCGCAGCATGTCCCATCGGGTGACTGCAGGGAGAAGCCGCCCTACACCCACCGCAGATCGTGAGTACAGGGCGGCTGAGGTCTCCTTGCGGGCACCCGCGGGTTCACTCAGGTCCGGAGGAGCGCGAGCACACAGCATTAGTCTGAGTAAGGAGAGTACAAGGTATTTTAAATTGGCATTGTAAAATTATTGGGACATTTCTAATGTGAATCAGCAGGTTGTTTTAAGATGAGCAAATGTGATAACTAATGAAGAACAAGTCCCGTAAAATATGCTGGTGCTGTTTAGATACATTAGATACACAAATTGATATCTTTCAACCACTGCAAGACGTACAAGGCTATGAAAATAAAAGCTTGCATTTGTCTTTCATGTGATATTGCCAGGATCTAGTACACAATACAGATATGCAATTCAGCAGCCAATTATGGATTGCTTCAATTTGTTACATGTCTTCACTTTTTTTTTTTTTAGCTCTTTGACTGTGAACATTTTTTTCACTTTAACTTCTTCAACGAAAGTATTTCAATTAGCAAAATAAATAATCGGCAATTACGGGGTTAACCCTAAATGCAGGAAAACTGACAGCCTGCAAATATTGTGTGCAGGGGCCCTGAGGAAACCAGATTATGTAGACCCGCAGTTTCCTGGAATATCTAGAGAAGAGTGCAATCAAGGCCAGGCGGCTATCCCATCAGGGAGGGGACCCCCGACCACTCCGGAAGCTTTTGGAAGTACTTCAGACTTACAAGTTGTGGAGAAGACCCTCCCTCAGGAACCCTCTTAGACTGCTAAGTGGCATGTTCCAGGTCTCAGCAGGCTCCCATAGTCCTTGGCAGAAACCAAATATGAAAAAAAAAAAAAAACTATAGAAATTGGTATAGAGAGCCCATAATGGGCCAAGAGTAAAATGCTTCATAGAGCCGCACAATACACATGCAATCTAATATGTCTTACACACTAAAGTGAATATATATATGTGTGTGTGCACATCCTATGTACTGCACTACAGAAGTATGCAATAGTAATGATACCATACAAGGTTGTTATTTATGAAAAGGCTTCTTTAATATCTTCATGGCATACACTTTAACGCATGAATTTGCAGGCAGACACGGATGACGGCCATTTCGATCTCAGTAGCGCTTCATTAAGTCCTATTTATTGGACTTGTTAAAGAGCTACTAGCACAAAACGGCCATCATCCATGTGTGCTTGCAATGCACCAACAAATTTACACATTAAAGTGTATATCATGGAGATGTAAAAGAAGAATTATTGTACTGGTGAGTGTCCCTCTTGCCTCTTTGTCTAAGACTTTATATGGATACTTGCTGCTACAAGGAGGTTAAAGGGGAATTCCAGGGTGATTACATCCTACATGATGAAGCTGAGTTGTACACTGCAGTTCTAGGTTCTTTAGATCACTTAAATCAATAAAATCATATCTGCTCCTCAGCTCTCACCCCTCCCTTCGGGGACAGAGAAATTCAGTCATACATAGTGCTAAAGTTTCAGGAAGCTACCAAGTTGATATGGGGGAGGGGAGACCATGGCAGTGCTGAATCAATCATTGCAGTGCTCTGCCTCTGCTCCTGGCCTGATACATGACAGTACACATTATGCGCCATCTCATCATTGTACAGCAGAGAATCACAGCATGTATTTATATCTGCTTGGTGATATGATTGCTATTTGAAAAGAGAATAGCCCTGTTTTTACATTACATAGGATGGTATATCAGGGACTGTATTGTAGTGTGACATGGGGCTGGCGGCATGCCCCTGTTCATACAGAAGTGTGAGGGGGCAGAAATGTACAGGAAGATGATCCTGGATCCCCAAGGGTCTACCTCCCGACACTCCTGCTCTCACCAGCAGCATGAGGCTGAATTTCTCTGTCCCCAAAGGGAGGGGTGGGAGCTGAGGAGTAGATATAATTTTATTGATTTATAAAAGATCTATAGAACCTAGAACTGTAGTGCCCAACTGCTGCTTAATCATGTAGAAGGGCAGGGACAGTACAAACATTTGATCTCCCCGGAGTTCCCCTTTTAATGCACAACCGAGTCATCACGATTGCATCTGGTGCGTATTCATTTCTTCATATTTTGCCTCATTATTTATGAAGAACCATATATTGGTATATATCTGCTTGTTTGCAGATGGTAAATGCTATGTATTTATTTGCCCTGAACCAGTAAACAGTTGAACATTTTTCACACAATTAGATTTCACTTACTTAAATTCTACAAAAGGGTAAAAGATTACTACTCCCATCTCTCCTACTCATGGCAGCACTTAGAACAGGGGCGCGAACCATTTTCCTGCTGAGGGCCATTTGGAAATTTTACAATCTTTCGGGGGCCTACAAAATTATCAATTTGAAAATGACCCGCTATATTTGGTTAAACAATCAACTCACCCCTACTGTGATGGCTGGAGCTGCTGCTCTTTGGTGGGTGATATTGGTCATGTTGCTCTCAACTGCTTTTTCAGGTTTGCTAGAGCCCTAGACATCACAGGAGAGGCTGGGAACACAACCTCACTGGGGAGGGCGAGGCTGGGGCGTAGAGATCCCAGGAGAGCTGGATTTAAAGGGTAGACAGCCTGCAAAGCGCGTCTGCCATCCTGAGCACTGCGGTTCCAAGTAATCTGCCCGGGTGCCGTAAAAAAAGTCATCGAGGGCCACATTCGGCCCTGGGGCCTGAGGTTCCCCACCCCTGGTTTAGAACAACAGTGTGCCAGTGCTTGGTGGTCATTTCCACTTCAGTCATGTTCAGCTCAGAAGGTAATAACTCATGTTATTACTTTTGAAATAAAATGTTTAAAGCAGAAGCCAAGCAAGTTTTTAAAATGTAATGCTTATTTATTTGTGCAATTTGCAATACCCCAGTTCAGTTACATCCGTACATTTAGAAGCTTTTCATTAATGGTAGTTTTGTATGTGATCTAAGCCTGACCATCAGTCAAGTACGTCCTGCTAAATAGACAGGAAGTCAGTTGAACTACAGGATGACATCATCCTTGCTGCCAGCTTTCAGACACCCAAACAACCCACCCCTTTTGTTCTTCCTTATGTCCCCCATGAAGCTGAACATATCACTTCAGTTACAAAAGACCGCAGTAATGTAATAAGTTGGCGTATACACTAATTTGTTACAGACAAACATTTCTCTAATGCTGGTTTCACATCCTTATTTTTTCCTGTCCGTGGGATCCTACTTTTTGTAGGACCCCACGGAGAGGAAAGGACACCACAGGAGGTGACCTATTTCTGTGTCCGGGGCCGTGATTATCATGGATCCGGACACAGAAAGATGACAGGAGGCAGAGGGGCACTTTCACTTCCGCAATGTATATACATACATTGTGGAAGTGAAATTTAGTAAAAGAAAGGGTTAAAAAAAAAAAATATGTATGCTCACCTGTCCAGCAAGTCCCTCGACGCCTCCAGCAAGCTCTGGATGCTTACAGGACCTGCGGTTACCCAGCAGCGTAATGGGTCACATGACCGCAGTAACCGGTCATGTGACCTGATCAGTTGATCGGGTTGTGACGTAACCGCAGGTCGTGTAAGCAACCGGAGCTTGCTGGAAGCGTCGGGGGACTCGCTGGACAGGTGAGCATACATATTTTTTTTATTTTTAACCCTTTCTTTTACTAAATTTCACTTCCGCAAAGTATGTATGTACATTACGGAACTGAAATTAGATGGTAAGGAGCAATTTTAGTGTACTGAGCATGCTCAGTACAGTAAAATCAGGTCCGAGGAACAATCAGCTGTTTCCTCGGACCTGTGCTCCATAGGCCCCCATGTTAATGGCCGCAGATCGGGTCAGATCCAATTCGGTCCGATTTGGTCCGCTGTGCCCAAAATCGAAGCAGTCTCAGATTTTGGATACAGCAAAAAAATCCGACCAAAACGGATCCAACACAAATCGGATGTCACTAAGGGCAAATTCGATCCGATCCATGGCCCATAGGGATACATAGGGGCCAAATCGGATCCGTGGCTGTCTGTTTTACAACGGACAGCCACGGATCAAAGAAATATGCAATGTGAAAGCAGCCTAACTCAAACGGTCTGTCCACACTATCTTTACATTCCATTTGCAGAATCTCCTATAGATCCTAAAGGGGGTGTCACACGCGTCAATGTCGTCAGCGATATGATCGCTGACGACATTGACGGCTGATTGCTGGTGAGCTGTCACACAGGCAGACTCACCAGCGATCAATTGACCAGTGACATCATGGAAACGATTTAAATATCGTTTCCACGATGTCCTGCTCCCGCTGCCAGCGTGCTGGAAGCAGGAGCAGCCTGGTCTCCAAGGTACACTGCGGGTAACTAGGCAGCGCGCGCTGCCTAGATACCCGACGTGTACCTTAGTTACCAGCCTCCTCCGCTACACCGGTGAGCGGAGGAGGCTGGTAACTAAGGTACACGTCGGGTATCTAGGCAGCGCGCGCTGCCTAGTTACCCGCAGTGTACCTTGGAGACCAGCTCCCAGCGCTTGTGACAGGCGCTGGGAGCTGGAATATCGCTAGTCTCCGGTGTCACACGCAGCGATGCTGCGTGTCCACCGGGCGACAATCGCCAGGTTTCAGAGCTGATTCTGAAACCTGGCGATCATCAACCAGCGATTTATCGCTGGTTGATGCAGTATGTCACACGCGTCAATATCGCTGCAACGTCACGTGCAGACGATATCGTGCAGGCGATATTGACGCGTGTGACACCCCCTTAAGATTCAGCTGACAGACAGAAATCTGTCACAAGCAGGAGGCAGGATATGTGCACACAACACATTCTAAACTAAATAAAGAATCAAAAAAAAAAAAAGGAATAAAAATAACCACTTTCTTGAAACTGGTCGTACACTTGAGATGTAGGAAGACCAGCATTTTTTTCTCCTTTATTCTCTGCACCTGAAAGCTGGGAGAAGGTGAATATGAAGGTTTGCGTTTCCTTTGATATATTTCATAATAGCAACAGGAGCATTTAAAAAAAAAGGTCCAAATGTAGTAAATGGATTGCAAAACCTGCACTCTCATCTTAAAGCAGAAAACCATCACACCCGAAACAGGGTCTGCATTTTTCCAGAAGTAAAGGCATGCTGGTCTAAGGGTTGTCTGGTATTGCAAATCAATCCCATCCACATAACAAATAAATAGGATATAATGCTGGATACTGCGGAAATACATATTTTAGAAAATAATTTTAGTAGGTATTGTAACATTATTATTATAAAAAGTAATCTACTCTTAAATTGTCCACAAAGTAGCAAGGCAAACTTTCTTCCACAAGACCGTAGATGGCTGCCTGCGTCACGGCCTGAATATTTGCAATCTTTCGCTTCCCAATTATTCTGAAGAGATAAAGTGGGTCACAGTGCATAACCAAGCTCCTGCGGTGGTCCAAATAAGCAGTGCCACCCACAAACCCAGCAAACTGAAAACGTAACTCCCTAAGTGCCAGACACAGAACTTTTGTGGAAACACACAGCCCAGAGTTAGATGTGCCAGGTGATAGAATTATTGGGTCATTATAAGTATCCTCTTAATGCATTACCATCATTGACCAAAAGATGCCTCAAGATATCCATCTAGCTGGGAACCACCAAGACCCAATAGGATATGCCATCATGTCAGTTCAGGTTTACAGTCATCACTAATACATTTCTATTCTAATTGTATGATTAAACTGAAGTCAAATGTCCAACATCTGTTTTTCTCAAGAATTACAGCTTTGCAAGCATTCAAGCAAGAACAGTCAGTTCTTCATAAATGAAATGATAATACATAGCTTTCAAAACTCCATTGATCTCCTGTTTGAGAAGACAAAGTCAGTGCAGGATGTGGTTGGATCATGGTGGAAGGCACTCAATCCTCAATTATCCAGGGCGTGATTGGTAAGTGATGAATCAGTTTATCATTTCATTTTCCAATCCTTAAAAGACGGATAGAAAATAAAAACAAGTCTTAGGAGTCTAACTCCTATGGTCTCCAAGACTCTTGGATCTAGTCGCCAGCAAAAAGAGGGTTAAAGGGAATAAAATACACACACAGCATTTTACAGTTTTCTTTTGTTCAAACTCAAATTCCTTACTGCTACAGGGCATGAAGCAACAGAAACCAAGTTATGTTCCCAACCTCTCTCAGCTTGGCAAGAACCTCCGCACATCACTCCATGCATTCCTCTGCGCTTTAGAAATGAAATCAATGAGGATGTACTGAGGTTTCTGGTTGGGAAGGAGGGAGAATGTTGTGTGTTGGGAAGTGGTTTATGGAGGCTTTTCAGTACAGTAATGGTCTGCTTTGGAGGTGAAAGTGTCCAATCTTACCTGCATAATTGAATATCCCAAGGCCTAAAATGGGCAAGTGAGCATGGTAAATAACATTACAATATAATAAGCAGAAACTACAGTGAATGGTTCTAAAGAAAACAAGATATGAGTATGTGAGGTTCAAGCCCAACGGCATAAAGCGCATGCGCGGGCCCAAATGAAGACAAGGGAAATACACGTCATTCAGATCATACTCAGACCAATGTCAGCCCATACGGGGCCACTCCCAAACCGGTAAAAGGGAAAATTAAACGCAGCATGTCCGAGTTTGATCCCTTATTCAGATTACACTTGGCCTTGCAAGCCAATGAGTGTGTGGAAACAACTGGACTGAACTTGGATGACATCTGACTGAAGTTTGATATGGAGAAGATGGAGAAACTGTGCCCTCCATCTTCTCCTCAGTGCGCTTTGATTTTTTTCATCTGAGTGCGTCATATCACACAAAGCCAACACTCAGAACAAACTCTGATCAGTGTCATTTGTATAATCTGTCTCATTCGCTCAGATGAGAGAATCTACGCCTGTCCGCCTCTGCCCTAAAAGCGAGACCTTCAGCCTCTGTTCACACTACATGGAGGCAGTGTGCCTATGACTCCTCTGGGAGTTCTATCCACACCCTGAAAAATCAGTACAGACACAGAGCCAAAGAGTGCATAAGACACAAACAATGAAAGAAAATCTGAAACATATCTGAACAATGGTGTACGACTCTTCAAATGGACACAGAATGTGATCTATGATGTTTTTAGGTCTAAAAAAAAAAAAAAGTCCAAATCAAGTACATCTGAACCTCCTTTCTGTTATTGCGCCCTATGGCTCCTCAGGGACTTTGTCTAAATCTCGTTTTTCAGTGCTTCAGGAACGGCTGGCAGTGGGAGACATACTAAATAAAAGCAGTGTAAACGAGGATTAAAACAGTAGTCTACATACTGACGATTCAATTACCCCAAACCCAATGACATTCAATAAAGTGTAAAAATGGTAAGAACAAGAATGCACTCACCAATCAAGCAAGGATTTTTATTTTCTTAATAAAAAGAAGCATGAAACAGCGGCAGCCTTGGTGTGTGTGATGCACCTGCCATTTGATATACACTTTTTTTTTCTTTTTTTGGGGGCGTTGAAAGGTTCAAGATTGATGTGAGTGCTTTCCTGTCTACTTTTTTTTACATTATTCACCTATTTAGCGTTATGTTTTTAGCACCACCCTATAAGTATTTTTAATTTAATTTAAAGAGATTTTTAACAATGAACTAGACACACAATGCTAACAGTGGCTAAGCGAAGACAAAGGGCGTTTCTTTTAATTTTGTGTCTCTGTGTCCGATACAGTATATCAGCAATGAAAAGTAAAGTAATGGCACATAATGAGTTAACTTTGTTTGTTTTGCTTTTGTAAATCCAAGTGGGCGGTGTCAGTTATTTTTCACTGGGGTGTGTACTTCTCCCTGTGTGATGCTGACCAATCATAAGCAGGCAGCGACAGAGTGAACACGCCCCCACCATTCCTCAAGTGTGAGAGGTCAGGATACACCTCTCCTCTCACTTCATATCCCACATGATTAGGCATTGCACAAGGCTACCGTAACATGCATAGAGTAACATTGTTTTTCATTCAGTATATTGCATTAATATTTCATTAGGTGGGATGTATCACATTGTTCATCCTGAGCTTTATTATTTATGAACAGAATGCTAGAAATAAAGAAAACTGACACCCCTTTATTGCATTGTATAAAAGAAAATGTATATTCTATTCACGGACTAAGGGTAGAATAATGAATTCAATTGTGCAATGTATCATCACCATGTACCTGGATGGAATATATAGCATTGTTCATCCTGAGGTTACAAGTTGATTCTCACCTCTGGACAGGCAGTGGTGGGGGAGGGACAGTCCAGTGAAGTAGCAGTTAACAACAGGGCTGTGAGTCGGGAATCAGATTCAGGGAAATTGAGGAGTCAGAGTCTGAGTTGGATGATTGGCTTATAGCCCTGCTAACAAGAACAGGACAAATAGAAGGGTTTGCAGTGTGACGAAGCTCTACATGGAGATATTTTGAAATCTACGAGTCTCCTGTGCTTCATACCCAGCACTGTCTAATCATGCAGGAGGTGAGACAAGGAGACCAGAGCTGTAGCCTTACATCTCACAATCAGTGAAGGATGGGGTGTACTCTCTCTAGTAAGTTGATGCCTGCTTTTGATTGGTCAGTATCATATAGGGAGAAAAACTAAATGCCCACAATAGGTGTCAACACTTTGCGATTTCTCCGCAATGGAGAGGCTAAATAAATATAAGAAAGAAAAAAAACACACAAACAAGTCTTATTCCACTCAGAAGACACTAATACCCTGTTTCCCCTAAAATGAGACAACGGAAAGATATTGCATGGGAATATTGGGGGCTGCAGGGGAATATTGGGGCTTGGTGGGGATGATGAAAAAAAAGACATCCCCTGAAAATGAGACATAGTGCAAAAAATGCACGAAGAGAGTGTTTTATTTTAGGGGAAACAAGGTACCGTACATTGTGTGTCCTGTTCAACATGACTTTTTTGTGAAACTTCACAGCTTCCTCTAGCAGATACTAAATGTTTTTTGTTTGTTTTTTACAGTCCACCAACTAAGTGGACAAAAGGTGGCTCCCTTTAAAGTAATTTGTTTTCACATACAAAAGACTTCAGAGTACATGTAAGAATTTCCATGCTTTGATCGCAAGATATTTGAAACTACATATGCCATTTCTGGCAGCAGGAATGGAACAAGCACTATGATGCCCAAACGTCTATGCCAATCCCCTGCCACAGCTGGCTAATCTGGCCACTGTCATCAGCTGTTATTTACCAGGCAGTCATACCCCAGAAATATACACTTCTGCCCAGATAAACCGACTTTCCTTTCATAAATACAGGGTCATGGAGAAAGCTTCATTTACTGTATATTCAATAAGATTTACAGAACAATATTTTAGTTATACCATAAATACAACAATTCAAAGACCATATGAAGCCAAATTATTTTTTGTCTGCAATATGGTAAAGAAAAGGAACCTGAAGACAGGGGTGCACAACCTGCGATGGCTAAGGGCCACATGCCAAATCATGTGGCTCCAACCTTCAGTATACAGTAGTGTCCAGGTTAGGGGAAGCACATTGCTCAGGAGCAGGAGTGGACAAACACGAATAGAGCACTGTGTAACCATATCTGGGTCCCCAGACAACAAAAGAGTAGATATTTTTGACCCCTGTTTAGCACTCCACAAAGGCATATGGTTTCAGGTGGGCGTATTTAACGGTCTGTGTGGGACCACTAAGCCTAGACAGACCACAGTTTCCCAACCTGAACTTATAGCCTATAGACACATATAAAGCTGGGCGTTCAGGTGTGAAAATGCTACTGACCCAGCCTGATTGTGGCAGCTGTTGTGCACCATCAAACCGCACAATGACTTAAAGGTGTTTTCAAGACAAAAAAAAAAAAAAAAAGGAGATGGGGGACACAAAACATTTAAATGTATTAAAAATACTGATTCACATAAATTACTGTGTATACATACCATTTCTGTCCCAATGTCCTAATTCTATCGCTGCTCTACTACACATTTGGTATCTTATAGCATAGAAAGCAGACTAGTCTGTGGCCAATTTATATAATGTCAATCTATAACTGCTTTTTATCCAACTTTTAAGGGTCTTTCTGAGCCCAGTAACTTTTCTCCTAACTTCTTATCTGATATATCCCTATAATCTAAGCTTTTTTTCTAATATACTTCCTTTATTAGTTCCCTATTATTTCCTCTCTACACTAGCCAACAGCTTTTTTTTTTTCTATTTCCTTTTTGATGACGTCCTATGTGAGAGCCCTCCCTTCTCCCCTCTCCACAGTGTGCATTCTTTGCCCCCCCCGCCACCTTCTTCCCACCCCCTTATTCTTACCCTCTCCTCACAGTGTGATGGACTGCTGTGTCCCTCCCTCTGCAAGACACTTGCAGGCTGGCCGTGCAGAGAGCATAATCACCGCCCACAAGTGACGTCAGTGAGTATCCGGGGTCTCATCAATATGCATAAACCCCAGGATACACACTGATGTCACTTGTGGGCTTATGCTCTCTGCACGGCCGGTCCTAGGAGGTCGCACAGAGGGAGAAACACAGCAATTAGGGAAGCTGTGACATCGCACTGCAGGAAGCGGGTAAAAGCGGAGGGCAGGGGCTAAAGAACACATTGTGGGGTGGGGAGAAGGGGAGGCCCAGAAGTCACTCTACAGGAAGAGGAGGACGGAGAGAGGAGCGGTGGGGATGGGGGGCTGTAGACTTTTGTAAACATTTGGACAGCCCCGCCCCTGGAACTGGCGTTTAGGAAGGGGATAAAAAAAGTGACTGGGGCCTGTTTGACGGCAGTATGAGAATCCCAGGATGCACAGTGGTACTCACATGGGACATCATCAAAGAGGACATAGAAAATAAAAAACAACAGAGGTTAGTGTAGAGAAGGAACAATAGTAAGTTGATAAAGTATATTAGAAAAGAACATAGATTATGGGATATATTAGATAGGAAGTTAGGAAATAAGTTGCTGGTCTCCAACTACCCCTATAACGTTACACTATTAGCTAACACAGGGATGCTAAGGTAAGGACTATGAAGCTGCAGGTACAGATAGTGATGGCTTGGGAGGGCCATAAATGACCTGACAGATTCCCTTTAAAAGTTTACATTTTTTTGGCCAGCTATCGTCTGGAAAGACCAGGCACTTGCAACGCCAACAAGCAGGGGGAGCATACTAGTGCCCCACAGAACCCATGGTGCAGTGCAAAGTCCCAGTGGCTCCAGGTCGCTCCACCCCATGGGCATATCATCACACCAGCAATGGCTGCCGCACAGCAACAACACAAGTGAAAGGGACTCAACACCTCACCTTCCAAGTGTTCCCAAACTATTAGCCGAAAACAAAAATTGATTTTTCTCCCATGTGATAATTTCTGTAAATTCCTTTTTGGAAGTTTCTAGTTTCATACTATAATGCTTTTTTTAGCCTGCAGTTGCCTAAGGAAACAATCAGAAATACCCAAATGTTTTCTTTTCTTTACACATTGCTAGAGATGACCTTAAAAGTGGGTGAAATCTGTATATCCTATTGTTACTTTTCTATCCTCATCTTTTCAGCCCTTTCTTATATCCTATGGGGCCTACATTATTTCCCTCCCACCAATTTTATTTACTCTTTAAGAAGGCAACATGTCTCAGAGAAGAAAGAAAAATTGAAAACTACCATAACCTACTCACAGTCCTATTTTTCAAGTAATAATCCTATCAAAATAAAAAACTCCTCTGACTACCAATGTCATACATGGACTCATGACCACTTTTGTATTTCGAAAAAAAAAGAGGCCATATATAGATTTAATTCCTACTGGGCTACTTCAGATCGATCCATATCTTTTCCTATATTCCCCGACCCTCTACCCTACACATTCATTTTCCTTTTATCTCAACTTTATGTTTGAAAAATGATGTTAAAAAATGTCCAGTAAGAAAACTCTTAACATATGCTTACCGTATATACTCGCGTATAAGCCGAGCTTTTCAGCCCAAAAATTGGGCTGAAAAGTACCCCCCTCGGCTTATACGCGAGTCAGTGCTGTATACCGATGTATACATCGGTACATACCGATGTATACATCGGTATACAGCAGCCCCCGCATCCCCAGTAATGCAGGGCCCCCCCAGCGTCTCTCCGGTCACCTGTAAAGGAAACTATACTTATCACAGTGCTCTGTCCGCGCCCGCTCGCAGCTGCCGACCGCGATCCTCCATCTTGCGTCTTCTTCCTGTTTCTGTGCTCGTCGCGGGCAATGACGTCATTCCCTGCGACGAGCACAGGAAACAGGAAGAAAGAAGACGCAAGATGGAGGATCGCGGTCGGCAGCTGCGAGCGGGTGCGAGCAGGCGCGGACAGAGCACTGTGATAAGTATAGTTTCCTTTACAGGTGACCGGAGAGACGTTGGGGGGGCCCTGCATTACTGGGGCTGCCTGTATACTACCGCTGGGGCTGCTATATACCTCTGGGGCCCTGTATACTACCACTGGGCTGTATATACTACCACTGGGCTGTATAAACCACTGGGGCTGTATATACTGCTGGGGCCCTGTATACTACCACTGGGGCTGTATATACTACCACTGGGGCTGTATATACCTCTTGGGCCCTGTATACTACCACTGGGGCTGTATAAACCACTGGGGCTGTATATACTGCTGGGGCCCTGTATACTACCACTGGGGCTGTATATACTACCACTGGGGCTGTATATACCTCTGGGGCCCTGTATACTACCACTGGGGCTGTATAAACCACTGGGGCTGTATATACTGCTGGGGCCCTGTATACTACCACTGGGGCTGTATATACTACCACTGGGGCTGTATATACTACCACTGGGGCTGTATATACTACCACTGGGGCCCTGTATACTACCACTGGGGCTGTATAAACCACTGGGGCTGTATATACTGCTGGGGCCCTGTATACTACCACTGGGGCTGTAATATACTACCACTGGGGCTGTATATACCTCTGGGGCCCTGTATACTACCACTGGGGCTGTATAAACCACTGGGGCTGTATATACTGCTGGGGCCCTGTATACTACCACTGGGGCTGTATATACTACCACTGGGGCTGTATATACCTCTGGGGCCCTGTATACTACCACTGGGGCTGTATAAACCACTGGGGCTCTGTATACTACCACTGGGGCTGTATATACTACCACTGGGGCTGTATATACCTCTGGGGCCCTGTATACTACCACTGGGGCTGTATAAACCACTGGGGCTGTATATACTGCTGGGGCCCTGTATACTACCACTGGGGCTGTATATATTACCACTGGGGCTGTATATACCACTGGGGCTGTATATACTACTGGGGCTGCGTGTATACTACCGCTGGGGCTGCTATATACCTCTGGGGCTGGTGTATACCACACTGCTGGGGGCTGTATACTTGTGCTAGGGTCCACCCTCGGCTTATACACGAGTCAATAGATTTTCCCAGGTTTTGGGGGCAAAAGTAGGGGGTCGGCTTATACACGGGTCGGCTTATACACGAGTATATACGGTATATTAATGTTGTTTTTTATTTTTTTTTAATTCTTATTGGTGGGAGTTGTATTTTCATAAAGCATTATACAGCTATGGATTTTCAGAGTAAGTACATCACCCACATCAGGTTTAAAGGCCACGTCACACGTGGCGACATCGTTTACATAAGCGATGTAGAGACGTGGCCTATCGGTGGCGACATCACCCCTGCGTCGCCTAATGTAAAGGGGCGATGGGGACGCCTTTTAGTGGTTGCCTGGTGTCAGAGCACTGCTCTGAAACCAGGCGGCCGATCTGGGGCGATGTGTCCACATCGCCCCATGTAAACGGCCGCCGGCGAGCTGAAAGGCGATGGAAGCCATAGGCTCCCATTGTACTGCATCGCCGCTGGGGTTTTCAGACACCCCGGCGGCGATGCCGCCTCTCAGCTCACCAGGGCATCGCCGAAGATGTCTCCTCATGTAAACAAGGGACAGCGACGCTGGCGGGGCGCCAAAAATGTGCGCGCTCCCGCCAGTCGCTGCCGACATCTCTGGGGCTGTCTTCAGGTGTGACGGTACCTTAAGAGATCTTTTTATTAGAGAATACAGTTTGTATAGTAAAATATAAATACCAGACAACATTAAAGGGATTGTCCACTGCTTGATCAACCCTTTCTTAAATACTTTAAGGGGCCACGATATTGACAGGTGTGACATGGTATATCATGGTATATCAACAAGCGATAAATCGCTGGTTGATGGTCGCCAGGTTTTCGGACAGGACCGAAAACCTGGCGATGGTCGCCCGGTGGACACGCAGCATCGCTGCAGTAAAATAAGAAAAACTTACATACACGTCACACTGGTGTCATGTCCCGATACTCACATGACATTTTATTATGTTGTATGAGCACTGCAGCAAGTAAGCACCCCTGATTGGCTGCAGCGCTCATAAGTGTGATTGCAGTGGTCAATCAATGTCCGCTCATGCTTCCCTTGGATGAAATTCGGATGCCCAGTGAGAGCGTGAGCGCTGCAGCCAATTAGTGGCTGCTGATTAACAGTGTCATTTGTCAATGTCACATGAGCATCGGGAGAGCTGGAATGGTAGCAGAAAAGGTGAATACAAGCTTTTATAACCAGGTGAAGAGGTTGTCCAAGTACTAGACAACCCCCCGATAAGTAAACATGTGAAAAATGCCATTTTGTAATGCAGATGTCAGTATCTACTTTATCCATCTAATATTCAGGAATGGTTTTTAGTCCTATTTTTATGATCAGACACTTGGCTTCTTACCAAGGATAAAGCAGGCTCCATGTCTTAGCCACAAATGTGCTGCTCGTGCAAACAGTTCCACGCGACAACATGTGTTCCCTCTTTAAATTCTGCGTTGTACTATCATATAACTTGGGGGCTTTTATGAAACCCCAAACAGCATACAATTCATTTATAAAGATAGATTAACAAATAAACTACCTTTTTTGTGAGAACCAGACCTTTCAGTCCCATCTTTAGATAGTGGCATCTGATCTGTACACATGTATGATGATCTAACGTTTGAAGTCATTTGTATATAAATTATTCTTTATAAAGGAAGCAGATCACTGAAAACACACGCAAACATTGTCGCTCACACTTTGTAATTTTTTTAATTTATTTTTTATAATTAAAGCTGGACTAGGAAAAATCTTAAGAAGGCTGGGAAAACTTAGTGGAGAATCTAAGCATCCCTTCCCCCAAACGCCAATCAATAATTCTACACAAGGGAGACAACAAGCAAACCACAAGGGGGTCATCTTCAAAGAGCCGGTTACCAGGGAAGCAGTTGCATGGGTAGAAAGCACGCTCGCCCTCCTAGTACTGCAGCTGCCATGGGCAGCTCTGGGGTGCGGCTGGGCCAGGGTATATGTGGGAGGGGTATAGAGCTAAAAACAAGCAGTCTATCTCTTAAAGGAAGATGGTTGATCAGATATGCCGTCAGAGACAGTGTACTAATTCATCACCAATAATATAGATAGTGGCAAATCCGTCCAAGCATAAGCTGCAGTCACATACAATAAGGGGCTCGACTAATATCTTCACTTACCTCCTATAGTTTCCGATTTGAACCCCATTACCTGAATATAGGAGTTACAGTTTTGAGGAAATTATATAATTTAACAAGAAGCGCGATATAGGGTGTTATCTGCGTTTTGAATGGGCAGGGGAAGGGTAACCCATGCCACGTTGTTTTCAAAAATAGATTAGATGGGAATCCATGGCAGTGGAAACCCGTCAGTTTTTCGCTCACCTGGAAGTGCAAACCGCATTGCACATTGGTTTACTTTATGAAACACCGTGCCCAAGTGAGTTATTTTAGATCTGCGAACCGTGCATTGAACCTAACCTGGTTTTTTTAAAAAAAAACATGTCTTTATCATAAAAAAGCATTTTGATGCTTAGATGTAGCTTCACAATACAGTAATCGGGGAGGTTCTTTAGTTGGTAACAGTCACATCAATCCGCTTCTGTCATGCAGTCATTAAAATGTAATCATGCCCCTGCATTGTAATATATTCATGAGTCGGTCGACAGGATAGGGGGTACTATGATACCGGAAGTAGTAGTCACTTTGATGGGGGATCACGGCTGGTCTATTCCCGGTTCCGTGCCCTAGACCCTCTATGGTGGGGATAGTGGGGGATGATGATGATGGATGGGGGAATGGTAACGTGACGCCACCTGTGGTACCTGGTAATGTGTATACCAGCGCTGCGGCCGGCCGCTGAGATGATGGAGGTGCAGCTCAGAATAGTACAGCTCCCCACATGTGGAGCTTTACCTCAGGGCAGCGACAGCAGAGGAGGAGAGTAGTAGTCCTCACTGATTTGATGCTATCGGAGCCCTCCGGGCGGCAGAGAAAAAGAGTAAAGACACCAGATCAGCTCAAGAAGTTCTTTACTGGTACCAGGCAGATGTTGAAATACACAGTACAGTCTGGTTTATTGGGGATGTAGCCACAGATTTTGAGGTAACTTTGCAGAGTCTGTCGGTGGTCCCTTTTGTAATAGCTTTCTGGGTCTGGGCTCCTCTTTAACTCTCTTTAATAACCACCCTGAAGAGCCCTTACGCCAGTCCCCTGGTCTACTACTGTTAGGTACAGTCGGTTCCCTACCGGTACGGACGAGAGCGACAGAAGAGTAAACCTCCTGCCACCGGAATTCAGTCCTTTCCCTAATGTGTCCTGGACCCAATTTGGAACCGAGGTAGGGATTCAGTCCGTGGGGCTATGGCTTCCTTATGTCCCACAGCTTGTCGGTTTGCAGTTAGGGATAGACCAACTGACTGCCTCGGCTCCGGTATCCGGTGACGACCCCGGACTCCCCAGCCGGCTCCACCTCTCCAAAGAGGTGCCCTCCTTTCACGGACGAAATCTCCTGACGTCCGTCCTCCTGTTCACTCTCTCGCTGACTGACTGGAACTAACTGTCACTGTCACTCAAGTCTCCCACTCTACTCTAGGCTCCACCCCCTGGGACCTACTGAATATATGGTCCCCTATCCTAAGGTGGCCTAATGTATGTGTGCTTATGACAGACTCTGTAAGAACCCCATATCCATGACTACGGGGGCACTACACCTTCTGTTTGGGGTGAGTACATCCCTGTGGCGCCTTCCCATAGGGGTGCCACATTCACATCAAAGTGCAGAAATACACATGGTGTGGAAGGACCTGTGATGATGACACGGCCATGTGACTGTAATGGGTAGATAATCCCAAAGGGTCTTTGACTTGAGGCCTGCTTAGCTCGCCCATTATGGTCACATAATCGTGACATCAACCTTCTTTTCTGTGTATTTCTGCACTTAGTGATGTGAATATATTACAATGCAGGTAGCGTGCTTGTGCTTTAATACTGCATGACAGAAGTGGATTGATGTGAATGTTACCAGCTGAAGAACCTCCCTGATGACTTTTTGTGAAGATAAAAAAAAAAAAAAAAACTTTGAATGCTTAGATGTATGATAAATACATGGATTGTTTTAAGCAAGGTTATTGATGCACGGAGCATATCTAAATAATATTGGGGGGCAGTTTAAAAACAAAAAAAACATGACAGGTTCCCTTTAAACTATTGGATTAGAGAAGCCATTGAGAGTTTGGATAAGACCACATGCACACATTCAGTATTTGGTGAGTTTTTAGGCTGGCTTCACACTTGCAGATGCATCTGCAGCGTTTTGCAGATGCATCTGCAAGTATCAGCATGCAGACCGCGGCCGTGGTGTGAATGCTCTCATTCATTCCTATATGTGAGCCGTAAGCAGGCGTATGCCTGCTTACAGATCACACTCTCCCGCCCGCACTATGGACGCGAGATGTTGCGTCCATAGTGCGGGCGGGAGAGTGTGATCTGTCAGCAGGCATACGCCTGCTTACGGCTCACATATAGGAATGAATGAGAGCATTCAGACCGCGGTGCGCCCTATTATAAACATAGGGGCCGCGGTCTGCATGCTGATACTTGCAGATGCATCTGCAAAACGCTGCAGATGCATCTGCAAGTGTGAAGGCAGCCTTACCTCAGTTTTTGTAGCCAGAACCAAGAGTGGAGCAATCAGAGCAAAAAGTATAACAGAAATGTCACCACATCTGGATTTATCACCCACTCCTGGTTTTGCAAAAACTCACCAAATACTCAATGTGCGTATGGCCCAAGGCAGCTGGTCCAAGGACTCAAAAAGAAACACAATCGCGGTAGTCCCCATCAATGGACACCAAGTGATTTCAGTGGGTGCAGCAGTCACTTCCTAACTAGACATGCCAAGACAAAGTAACACTAACAATAGGTACATGGACCATACCCATCTACTTTATGCAATGATTTTTGAAAGAAATTCAAAAATTCCTCAAAAATGTCAAGATCCTTGACAAAATGCACTATTAGTAGTTTGTTCCGATTTTCATTCAGACATACTACGATAAGGTCTACCATCTGCCAAAACAGTTGTAAAAAACACACACACACGCACACAAAAAAGTAAAAAAGTAAGATTTTGTGCAAAAGACATCATTAGGCTTCATTTTCATATTATTGGCAATTTCCATGCAGGTATAACATGCAAGTGTTTTGCATCAGTTTCAGGTGTTTCATCAGGGATTTTAGAGGCAAAAATAAATAAATTACCAAACTTGTCCTAAAGATATCAATGAAAATTACAGACAGCACATGGATGCCATCCATTGGACAGGCTTAGTTTGTAATGTTTTCCATCCGGACCTGCTTCAAGAAGTGACATCCAACTTCTTTCCTCCAAACAGGAGACAAGACATTCACAGTTTGGACAAGGTCCCGTGCACATTGAGTATTTGGGGAGTCTTTCACCTCAGTATTTGTAGCAAAAACCCGCAGTGGGACCATCAGAGGAAAAGTATAATAGAAACATGTCACCACTTGTGGATTTTTTACTCCCCAAATACTCAACATGTGGACGTGGTCTAAAGCGATTTTTCCAGTGTGAGTGACTCTGCTCCTATAGAAGACAAAAAAAATTCTCAAAAAATCCTCAAAAAAAGATGTAGTGTGATCCTTAAAAAGTATAGAATATATTTAAGCCTGTAAAGCTTGTAAACAGTATGCACTTATTTTGTTGGGAGTTTCCTACTAGAGATGAACGAACGTCTGTAAGTTCAGGTTCAGGTGCTGCCTTGTTCAGGACCCGCGTGAGACCCCATACATCATCGGAAGACACTGATTGGTTGTTTGGCTCTTTGTCTTCATCACATACAGCCACTCATAAGTAAAATACTTCCGGGGGAAGGAGGGCAGGGGAGGATAATGCAGCTGTCATCCCCAATGCAAGCTGATTACACACTGCCAGCGGTTCGACTAGCCCAACCATCCAGCATACCAGAGCACAGCAATCCCAGCTGAAGCACTTAGGCTAAGTTCAGACAGAGCGTTTGTGCTCAGTTTTTTGTCGATATGGTTTTGGTGCAGTATTTGTACCAAAAACAGATCCTCTTATTGCAAAAAGGCATCACAAAGGCATCATCTGTTTGTACTGCTGTTGTGGTCAATTTTGGGGGGGGGGGGGGGGGGAGACACACTGTCATACATAAAGACACTTTCTTACCCTCACTGCAATCCAAAGTTAGTCCCAGTAATTTCTTCCTTCCAGGCACCGTCAGGACCTGTCTGTGGGTAATACGGTACTTCCAGGACCTAGGACCATGTGATTCAGACTGAGTAACATGTTGGTAGGTCCTAGAAGTATCGTAATACTTACAGACAGGTCTTGCTGATGCCCGGGAGGAACACATGATTGGGGATCACCGTGGGATCGCGGGGAGGTTAAGTATTTATATGTCAGTAGTGCAGAAAGTGCACCAGAACAATCCCACACAAATTGACGCTCATTATTTTCTGAATGCGCTCTCTGCACCATTAACGCAGCAGTCAAAGACGCAGCATCTGAATTGAAAACCCCATTCACTTTGACAGACATTTTGATTAATCCGTTTATGGTGCAGTTTAAAAAATAAAACAAACGCTGCACTAAAAATGGATCAGAAATGTCAAGTGTGAACTTAGACTTAAAAGAGGATGGAATTCCCCAAACAGGTTCGCTCATCTCTACTTCCTACCCCTCTTCAATAAAATTTTGACAACTAATAACCAGGGCTGTGGAGTCGGTACGTCAAACCACCGACTCCAACTCAGACTCCTGAATTTCCCAGACTCCGACTCCTTCGACTCCAACTTCTTTATATATGGCTCATGATTAAGTGATAAATTTATTGTAGTACAATGTGAACATCAGGCTTTCATCATCATCATCATACAATAATCAAGCTATTTAAATAGAACATAATTCATAATAATAATATTCAGCACATTCTGCATTGAACTACTGTATCCAATGTATTATATATTTTAGGAGTCGGAGTCGGTCCATTTTCACTCCGACTCCACAGCCCCGCTAATAACATTACATTTTATAATACTTGGTTATAAGCACTTCCCATTGTACTGCATTTGAAAAAAAAAAAATGTTCCCATGGAAAGAAATGTGATTGTTCTCTACACACAGGTACATTAATAACCCAAGAGGTCAGTAATTTTATAATATGCATCCTTCATGTATTCTGAAATCTGTTGGGAAGGAATGCCAAGCCGGTAGCTGTGAAGTGCGTGCATGTGTATATGTTTGTGTGTTGGAATGGCATGTATGGGATGAAATGCCAGTTGCTCTTAATGAATACATGACCTTGGGGGAGATCTGACAAGGTCTCCATCAGTGGAAGTCTTGCTCGGCACTCAGTGTAGCAATCATTTAGCCCTAAGAAAAATTGCAAAATCAACCACAGAAACTGGAATTTAGAACCCAATTACTTGCCTATAAAACATTCTTCATGCCATTACAGATAGGTGTTTACACTAGTTGTGTGGTTTCTAAATGGAATAAATGGAATTTATAACTTGTAATTAAGTGCTGGGGTGTAATATTAATGTGAGAACCACGTGAACTGCGCAGGTACACTGTTAAATTCAACTCTGCAACTACTGGAAAGGAAGAAGAATTTCTGACTACAGTTATAAAAAAATTAAAAAATAAATAAAAAAATTAGGTTTTTACAATTTACCAAAACATTCTCATTCCTGGAACAGCTAAGTGACTATCAATAGTAGTTGTATGTCAGTAAATCTGTCCAGGGGGTCACTCAATTTCCCCAAATTCCTGAATGGTAAATGTGCCTGCTAAAATCTTAAACTGGGCAACCTAAGGGCGTTGCAGTGGTACGTGGCTTGTCATTATCCATTTTTCAAAAATAATAATAATAATAATGTTTCATGCTAATCAGATTGTGAGTGCAATGTGAAAAATGCATAAAGTGAATGTTTGCGGCTGACATCCTACCCAAAGCAGATCCTGGGACACACAATAATAATTCAGGATGTGCAGAGTTCATACAGGTCACTTAAGTAGTCACATAAAATCTACAAGATGTAGACGCCAATGTTTGAGTTACAGAGTTAAATAGCCTTATTATGTGAAGAGGTGTTGATATACTATAGACAATCTTTTAAAAAAAAATTCAACCAAAATGACCATTAGCCAAGTAAAAACATAAAAGGAATTTTCCCATCTTCATAAATAGATATTGTTAAATAGGGATTGTAAATATAATCAATTTTGCCATTTACTGTGTATTACGGTAAGTTGACAAGAACAGATGAAAATGTTATCATTTTGCTTTGGCTCCAGATTGTTACATAGAGACCGACCACCTCTGGAAGACAACAGTGGACAGTGGACAGCGCTTACAAGCATTTTCTATGGAGCGTTAAAGCACAGTTCTGAAGTTGACCAGGATCCCGTAAACTGACATGCGGCGAGGGTTACCAATACATACATCAATTTCTCATGAAGAATCTTGAGTCTCCTGCACGAGATAACGCGGCGGACAGTGTCCAGAACGCCACATAACCCTGATCATGGCGGGCACGAACCCTGAGACAGTGAGCTATACACAACAGAAAACGCTTACATTTCTCAACAACAATTGGAAAGTTAAAGAAATAGTGAAGTGAAAAATAGTATTTTTCAAGTACAAACACCAGAATACCAGAATGAAAACAGTAGGAGCCCTTACAGAACAAACAATTGTTTTAGCCGGACAATCACAAGCTGTCAAAGTTTGAAATTAAAGTCAGATCTCTTAGCCAAAGAATGGTTCACAGAAAGAATTTGGTCAAAACGGACTAAATATGCAATGAGTATGTTGTGATTACAGTCGTTCTTAACATTCTTAAATCTAATGTGCATCTGGGCCTTTACTTCCATACAAGAAGGAAACAAAAGAACACAGAGCACTCATCTACCTTTATTAATAAGAGAGATGATAACATAATGAAAGTCCCAGTATTAACCCCCAGGGTCTCTGGCGGCAGAACAAGGAAAGAAATCATAGTAAAGGCCCACCCACATTGTATTACTGAATTGCAATGTGCATTCATGTGTATGGGGAAACCAGCCACGGTCCCTCATGTGGCCCCTCAGGAAAATCAATTGCCCACCCCTGGTCTGATTCTCAGAGGCTTTGTCAACCCCGCTTTAAAACATGACGCAACATCATTTTTCACAAATACGTGTAAAAGATTATAATCCATATTCACCAATGAAACAGGATGAAATTCTTTAATAGTCATGTTGATCTTTATAAGCAACATGTGTCAGATTATCATTAAAGGGAACCAGAAAGGAGATTTATGCTGCCCCAACCATAGTTGACACGAATCATATGTGGAGGGTGGGTGGTGGGTGACCACTGACCATGCATCTCAGATGACTAGTTTAACAATGCTGGTCCTCTGCAATGTCGCTTATACTTCGCTCCCTTAGACTGACAGGTCTCTCCCTATATTCACACCAGGGCTGTGGAGTCAGATTCTGTGTCCATTTTGGTGGAGTCAGATTCAAGGAAACTGAGCAGCCGGAGTATTGCCTTACTGACTTCCCAGCCAGGACTGGAGTGTCCATTTTGGTGGAGTCAGAGTAAAATTCAGGGAAATTGAGGAGTCGGAGGTTTGGCTTACTGACTTCACAGCCCTGAGTCACACACATAGATACAGATGTGATGGTAGCAACAGGACGTGGGAAAATAAGAATAAACCAAAGACTTTCCTCCTGGACTAGTCATCAAAGACCGGCCAACTTTACAAATAAGTACGGATGGGCGAACCATTCGGGTTCATGACCTGTGAAAGCAAGTACATAGTTAATAATAATACACATTATACTTTCCGGGTCCCGTTATTCCTTACAGCTGTGTGGCGACGCTGCGTTACTTACGGGTTTCTGGGGAATAGTCATGTGACTGGCTCCAACAGTCAATCACATATGCCCGGAAGATAAGGGGAGGCCCGGAAGTGATGCAGCGCAGTGTCACACCAGGAATTGAAAGCATCAGCCTGGTAAATATGTTATGTCTATTAACTCTGTGTTTGCTTTCACAGGTCTCGAACACAGGGGAAAAACGGGTGGTTCACCCACCCCTACAAATAAGCATAATGTGAAAAAAGAGAGCCAGTTCCTGATTCATGATGCCCATAGTTTAAGCTGGATTAATCTGCTGTCGAGCTTCCTTTAAGTAGGAGACATGTAAAAAGGTACACAGAATTTGTTTGTTACCACAACGGCTTGTACTGAAGCTTTAGTAACAAAACTCATAAGAATATTTTAATCAAGACTTTTGCAAAGCAGAATAGGTCGAAACGTTGGACTACATCTGCTTATCACATTACAGAACCAAATAAAGATTGACAAAATGAATGATGGTGAAGTTGCGTCATTCTTTTATTTAAGAAAATGGAACAACAAGAAAATAAATGTTGGCTGCAAAGTAGACCTAGTTTTGCCGAGAGAGAACTCAAACTTCAACAGAACGACATTTCGAGGTCTTTAGAAACATCTAGCAAGCCTGGAAAAAGAAAAATGATTTAATAAATACTACTTCGGCGTGAAGAAACTTTTTCTATATATAAATATTCTCTTTTATAAACGTCTTTTAAGTTGTACGTGGTTCTGAGCCCGACAAGCCATTTAAAAGAGTCTTCTTTATACTCGAGCCAGAACACCCTCTCAAGGCTTTAGACAGCAGCAAGTCTGTCCAACACAAATCACAGCAAAGCCTTCTCAGAGTTTCCAATCTGACTGTGAAAAGTTCTGGGGTTTCCTAAACTATGAGCTTTATTTAAATAGCTCTAGATATTAGCAAGTAACAAAAGTAAATTCATTACCAGAAATACAGGAACGCTGGATTTAGAGACAGGCCGATACCCGCTGTGGGGCCTAGTGAAAGGGGAGATGGCAACACGGCCCAGGACTTGAGCCTCGGCTTTGAAGAAGGTATAATAGATGAGGTATAGTATGCAGAGCATGTTAGCAGGAAGTGAGACACAATCTTTCCATTGCACATCATTCCTCACTCACTAAGCATTTGGCTGCACTTTAAAGATCTCAACTTTCAAAGGACAGCGGGCTGCAGCCGGCAGGTCTCCTCACTGGGCTGGAGACACTAAACTCAGACTTGTTAGCAAACCTTGCACTCAGCAGACAGAAAGCCCATTTCCAGGGATATGTGAGTCCATCCACCTGTGAGGTGAATTCTGGGCTAAAATGCCTGCTGACAGCTACTTTAATTATGTGTCACACCCTCCACAAGATTGGAATATTCACACATTCATTTATAAACAACTCATCTTCTCGAATATTTCACCTATGTGACACTTATAAACTACTTTGAGGTTTAAAAAAGTAAAATCTTAACACATGGATTGGGACTGACTCCATGACCTAGTCCTAGTGGATACATCCACTTAAGGCCCCGTCTCACGCTTCAATGGTCGAACAATCCGACTTGACCTAGATCTCTTGAACGATGTTCAATGATCTCTATTGAAATGTCACATGTATAGATATCGCCAACGACACAGCAACAATTCCGCGACAAGCAAACGATACTTGCAGTCTTTAGCTCGCCTACGTCCTTCACGTCACAATAGGCGAGGTCGTTAACGACATCGTTATCAAGGTGTCACACACACCCATGCTGCAGGTTGAACGAACACTCATCGTTTGGTTTAGGGACCGGTTCACAAACCCCCCATCAATGATCTGCCCTATTATTGTTGATCGGATATATGTACATGTCACACTTAACGACACCGTTAGAACGACTGAAAACCTGTGACGTTTCAACGATATCAATAACGATATGGTAGTGTGTGACGGGGCCTTTAATAATGTTGGAGCATCTTTGCTCAGTTGTGTGTCATGTTGCTCCTCAACACAAGTGTATAAATAAATATACAACTGCCTATAATCATTCCCCTTGTCAAAGAGGTGTGTGGACAGAGTCACAATATGAGTGGAAACACACAAAACCTAACACCCCAAGTTCTTGTTGGCCTCTACATACAGGCCCTTGCGGCACAGTTGGAATTAACGCTCAGTTAATATAAACTCGAAGGCCTCATTTAAAAGTTCATGAATCGCAAACATGGTCTCCAATTGGATAGTGCACGTACCTATTCTAGTCTATGGAGACCAGAAGGCAGATTCACCTAGCGATGAGGGTAAACGGCAGTACGTAGAGGAAAAAATTGTATAAAACGTCACTTTATTGCAAATCCATAAAAAGTATAAAAATAATGCACAATGTGTGGCAGTCATATCAGTCCATAGAATATCGAGCATCAATGCACACGTGCGATGGAAGTGTTTGTATCAAGTGAACAGTTTATTTACAATTTCAAGGTGAAGCGACAGGCTAACATTTCGGCCAAGTTACTGGCCTTGTTCACAGAGTCGCCTATGATGCTGAGGCTTGAGATATAGTTGTTCACACTGTAGGTATAAAGGGTAACCTTGTTTGGGAGGTTCCCCAGGGAAGCTGTACTATATATCTCAGCCTGCGGTAGTAGCTGGTCACCTGTGTGGAGGTATGGTAGAGCAGAGCTCTTTAGATTGGTGGCGCAGTGTAGGCAGCTGACACAACTGTGTCCTAGCTAGTGGCCGAAACGTTAGCCTGTCGCTTCACCTTGAAATTGTAAATAAACTGTTCACTTGATACAAACACTTCCATCGCACGTGTGCATTGATGCTCGATATTCTATTGATTATGGGACCTTTGGCCCCTTTCAGTCGCACCGTGACCATCACTATAATTGAGTGCTAGCCTTCGAACTTCCTATATCAGTCCATAGGACAGTTAAGGTCAATCTCTGCCTTCTGGTCTCCATAATCGGCGGTTGCCAAGCCGCGGCTTGCTATGAAGGAGATTCTCAGAGAAGGACATCAATGGTGAGCTGATATTTCTTCTTTATTGTACTAAACTATTATAGTCTACAAAACTTCTTGGAGACATGTACGTTCTTGATCTCAGCAACTGATCAAAATTACCTATACAAGTTTTTGGGTCCATGAAAATTACAGACAGTACACTTATGGCCTCAATGTGCAAGTCTGCGTGCAGTCCTTGATGAATAATAATGAATAGGAGAGGCTTTGTCATTTATTTTTTCCACCAATGAAAATGACTGACCATACATGGATGCTAAAACTGACCAAACAGTGACGGAACTAAGGTCCAAAACACTGATGAATACAAGGTCCATGGTTTTACATATGATAAAAAAACATCCACACCAAAGAATAAGGCAGCAATCTATACACACCAAGATGGCTACAAATTTCGACTGCATTACTGCTATATAGAATAAACTTTTAAAGGGATCCTGTCACCCCCAAAACGCCTCATAAGCTATTAAAAGATGTCCCTAGAGCATATTAACACTTATCCTACACTCCTTTTTGGTCATAAATGCATCTAGTGAAAATGTAGATAAAGGTTATTAAACTCACTCATTAGGTATGTTAATGAGTGACTATGGTATTCATAGTCACCCAAGCAGGCTCTCCCTCTTCATAATATCACGCCTTAATAGGAGTGATCTTGAACGCGATTCAAATGCACGCCTCCCCGCTCTCCTCTGTCAGCGGGGCTGCAGCTGGCGGCGGTGTACATACGTCACCCAAAGCCGGAAATGACGCGATTAGCGTCATACAGCCGCACTGCAACCCCGCCGACACAGAGGAGAGCGGGGAGGCGCGCATTTGAATCTGCGTTCAAGATCACGCCTATTAAGGCGTGATATTATGAAGAGGGAGAGCCTGCCTGGGTGACTATGAATACAGTAGCCACTCATTAACATACCTAATGAGTGAGTTTAATAACGTTTATCTACATTTTCACTAGATGCATTTATGACCAAAAAGGAGTGTAGGATAAGTGATAATATGCTCTAGGGACATCTTTTAATAGCTTATGAGGCGTTTTGGGGGGACAGGATCCCTTTAAACTAAAATTATTTAGTGCATGAGCCACATCAAGGCTAACTTTCTCTAGTAGGGCCCCAAGGCAGAAGTCAGACTCGGCAAGAGACATGTGAGCTACTCGCGAGAGTCTCAAATGCCTTGTCCGGCATGGCCATCTGCTCTCTGGAAAGGAGCATGCAGCTGCATGTATTTCTATGGAGCTTCATGCTTCTGTCCAGAGAGCAGGCAGCCATGTCAGGTGATGCATGCAAGATTCACGAGACTCACATGCAGTGCCACTACAGCCTAAACCTAGTATCAACCATGACTCTCCAAGGCATCAATTAAAAAGAGCCTTAAGGTACCGTTACACACTTCAATGTCATTAAGATATCACCAACGATCTCGGTCGTTAGGTCATTTTTTTTACATCGTTGGTAAGATGTCACACGTCTAGATATGGTGCATGACGCACCAACGATGTAGCGAGCAGCTATCGTTCGCACAACCACGGAATGATACTTGTTCATGAGTGAATAGAAGTCATTAAAGACATCGTTATGCAGTGTCAAAACGATGCAGAGGTTGGCTGATCAAGGATCGTCTGATTTGAGAACATGTTCTCAAATGTGCGGTCAACGAGCCAACAATTTATCGTAGTTGTATCTGGTGTTGCAACGCTAAACATCCTAACGATATCGTTTCAACGACTCCAAACCCGTGACGTTTGAGCGACATCGTTCACGATCTAGAACCACGTAATTGGCCTTTAGGCTAATTGGAGACATGTTCAACTAAATATGGAGGCAGTCCACTTTCCTTAAATGCATACACATGAAAAAAATATAAAAGCTGGCAGCCCATCCTAGCATAAGTATACAATCTGTTATGACTGCATAAATTTACAAACAAACGAATACATAGCACTCTGTATACACTAGATATAAAGTTAAACAGCTAAGTCAAGGACAAAAGTGATGACAACCCTTAAAATTGTTCCATGAAATGAGTACAGTAATTTTCCTTTATAGACGCACTGATTATAAGACGCAACCCCCAAATTTGGTGAAGGAAATGAGAAATAAATTATTTTTTATTTAAATGGGGTCCGTCTATATGCAGTTGTCGTCTTACAAATTCAGTATTATATGTCCCTCATCCTGGTACATTTAAACCCCCACCATGGTATTCGGTATATATGTCCCCTTCTGGTATATATTCCCCAATGCTGTTAAATACGGACCCCCATCCTGTATTATACCGCCATTCTGCTGCATATGGATTCCCCATCTTATCTGTATGCCCCAATCTTTCTATATGCCCCCATCCTGTATATATGCCCCCCCTTGTATATATGCCCCCATCCTGTATATATGTCCCCCATCCTGTATATATGCCCCCATCCTGTGTAATATGTCTCCATCCTGTATATATGCTCCCCATCCTGTATTATATGCCCCCCATCCTGTATATATGCCCCATCCTGTTATATGCCCCCATCCTGTGTATATGCCACCCACAAACTTCCGATTGTATATAATAGTCCCAACCTGTTATAAATTTGCCTCCCAACCTTGTAATAATATGCCCCACCTCTAAACTATGCCCACCATCCTTTTAAATATTGTCCCCCCATTACCTGAAATCTATTCACTACGCCCAACCCCAACTTTCTTGTGAATATAAAGTCCCATCCTGTTATTGCCCCTTTTGTGTATATGCTCTTCCTATCCCCCACTACCCCCCGGACCCCAATGGCTTACTGAACTGCGGCTGCTGAGTTGGTGGTCACGCAGGCAGGTTCAGGAGGTGAGAGGCACAGTAGCATGGGCCGACGCTGCAGTGGGGGCACGGGGGCAGGAGCGGGTAACCGGGGGATGAGAGGTGGCAGCAACGGTGGGCGCCGCCATGTTTCTTTTGGCTGGCTGCATTCAGTAGTATTACTAACTGTGCAGCCAGTCAGGAAAGACTTCAACAAAATGGCCGCGGCCATAACGGAGACCCGCGGCCATTCTGGAGTCTGCACCTCTACCGGCCGGCTGCACACTGCTTAGTGAATGCAGCCGGGTAGAGAGAATATGGCGGCGCCCACCGCTCGCTACCACTGGTCATCCCTGCAGCTCCGGTATGGAATCTGTGCCCTTCACCCTACGGAACCTGCGTCCGGCACCCCACTCGGCAGGCGCACCCCCCTCCCCCTGGTAATATTTTATTTATTTTTTTATTGATTATTTTTTCACATCCGCTTTTTAAGACGCACCCCCTCAGTTTGGGGGAGGCAAAAGTGCGTCTTAAAAAGCGAAAAATCGGTATTTTACCAAGAAATTATTGCAATTATATATTGTGTTATACACGTTTACATAAAAGGCAAATTGAGCATTATAAACACTAAAAACTCCAAAAATGGTCCACACAAAATTGTTAGCACCCTTAATATTTGATTGCATATATATCAGAATGAATAACTGCTATCAATCACTTTCTATAACAATCAACAAGCTTCTTACACCTCTTAGCTGGAATTTTGGACCACTCTTCTTTTGCAAACTGCTCCAGATCTCTCATATTTGAAGGCACCTTCTCCCAACAACAATTTTAAGATCTCTCCACACATGTTCAATGGGATTTAGATGCAGACCCGTTGCTGACAACTTCAGAACTTTCCAGCAATTTGTTTCTATCCATTTCTGGGGGCTTCTAGAAGTATGCTTGGGGTCATTGTCCTGATGGGGGGACCCATGACATAGGACATAAAGCTTTCTGACACTGGGACACTACATTGTGGCCCAAAATCCTCCTTTGGTAATCAACAAATTTAATGAGGACTTGCATACAAATAAGGCGCCCAGTGCCAGAAACAGCAAAACAATCCACAACACATCTTTAAACCTCCACAATATTTTACTTTTGGTACTGTGCTCTTATCTTTATAGGTCTCATTCCCTTTTCGGTAAACAGTAGAATGAAGTGCTTTAACAAAAAGCTCGGTCTTGATCTCATCAGTCCACAAAAGGCTTTCCCAAAGGTATTTTGGCTTACTCATGTACATTTTGGCTAAGTAAAGTCTAGCATTTTTAGGTCTCTGTGTCAACAGTTGGGTCATTCTAGGCCTCCTGTTATAGCGTTTCATTTCATTTAAATATTGCGGATAGTTGGCGCCAACAGTGATGCACCCTGAGCCTGCAGGACAGCTTGAATTTCTTTACAGCTTGATTGGTGTGGCTTATCCAATGTCCAGACTATCCTGGATTTCAAAATGTCACCACTTTCTCTGCCATTCACGCCCAGGCAGATTAGCTACAGTGCCATGGGCTGTAAACGTCTTAATTATGATGTGGACTGTAGACAAAGGAACATAAACATCTCTGGAGATGGACTTGTAATTTTGAGATTGCTGAGAACAAAACTTGTTGAAAATTATCAAGTCCTCAGACAGTTCTCTTCTCTTTCTGGCCTGTATGCTTAGTGCTGCACACACAAACACAATGCAATGATTGAGTCAACTTCTCACCTTTTTATTTGGTTTTAGGTGTGATTTTCATATTGCCTACACCTGTTACTTGCCACAGGTGAGTTTGAATGAGCATCACCTGCTTCAGACAAAGTTGTTTACCCACAATTTTGGAAAGGTGCCAACAGCTTTGTCTGGCCCATTTTGGCGATTTTGTGTGAAATTATGCCTAATTTGCCTTTTTTGTAATGATCCAATACATATAAAGAAAATATACACGGGTATAACAAAGTATGTGTAATTGTAATAATTTTATGGGAGGAATATATTGTTCCTGGAACAATTTCAAGTGTGCCAACAATTTCGGCCATAACTGTACATACTGTATACAAACTTTAAACTAAAATATAAGTAATGTAAAATATGTCTTGTATCACAAAAAAACTAATGAACGTCTGAATGAAGCCTTACCTGGGGCAAGCTATGGCTTGTGATTGGCTAAGCTGTCAGCTCCTTTGTACCAAGAGGTAAAAGACGTAGAGAGGAGCTAAAAAGCAGTGGCGTATTGGTGAAGTTAGAATACGCTTTGATCTTTTTTTTATGCCATTTTGACTCTTTAAATCAAATGATTTTTGTATTTTATTGATTTTTATAAATCAGAGTAGGTGTATTGTCCTATCATTGGGACCTACACCAAATTGGCAGAGGAATTCCCGAGAGTGAAGCATTATCTCAGTTACAAGATGGTGTGCAGCACATTCAGACGCCCACTGCTCCATTCATTCTCTAACTCACAGAAAAAGCCGAGCACAACCCCCTAGAAAATAAATTGTGCGTAGGTCAAGCATGTGTACTGCCACTGTATTCTATTGGGGATAAGTGTTACCCCTTCAGTCAACTGATATGGGTCCCAGTGTGTGGACTCCCACCAAACATGTTATCACTCCTTTCTTGAAGATAGGTAATAACTTGGTTTAACTAAACAACCCTTTAAGATTGAAAAAAAAAATGAACCATTTGACAGTCAGGGCTTTGAAGTTGGGGTCTGCATCCATTCTGGTGGGACTGGAGTCAGTACAAATTGAATTGACTTCTTAAATATATCATAAATTGGGTACAGTAGTTCAATTCAGAGTGTGCTGATTATTATTATGAATGATTATGTTCTATCTAAATAGCTTGATTAATGTACCATAATAATGATTAAAGCCTGATATTCACATTGCACTACTCTAAATTTCTCTCTTAAACATGAGGCATGTATGAAGGAGTTGGTGGAGTCAGGGACATTGGGGAGTTGACGGTGGAGGTTTGGCTTACCGGCTCAACTACATGGACATACTACCCAAGAAAACTTGGAAACACCAGGAAATAAACCGAAACCTTTGGAAGCATTAGTTAACCCGGCATTAGTCACAAATTATTATGCACCTCATTTTGAATTGTAGGCAAAGTAAACTTCAGTGTGCCATTTTGGGTGTTTCCATACTTCAGATTGGTTCTGTAGTGGGCGTAATGTCTGACGCATCACTTTTGACCCTTTGTCCAGCTCGTTTCCTTCAGATAAATGTACAGTACATTAAAAACCACATCACTGGTTCAGCGTGACTCACATTTCTTTACAGCCACCAATGACTATTCAGGCAGGTGACATATAACATCAGGAGATAAGGCTGGGGCTTTCTTCACTTCTGAGAATTCCACCAACTTCAGTGAAATAAATGGTCTAACAAATCCCACCTGTATTTCTAGCCATCAACAGAAAACCCCGAGAACTTTCCATCAGATAACACAGTACCACAATCAGTTCATCACTTCTTGACTAATAACGCAAGCATGTTCTTACATAATAGCCCCCAAGAAAGTCCAACATGCAAGAGGTGATGTATAAAACCTCAACGCAATTAGCAAGAAAAAAAATTAACACCAAACTAGACTTTAATATATAAATCTATGCGTCTCTTCCCAGGGTCACTGTGCAGAGAACCAGATGGGAACGTGAAGCTTTTGTTTTACTGTTAGCCAGACACACAATACCAGAGCTTTGAAAAGGCAAAATACAATAATCCATCAAAGAGGCATTGAGACGACTCAGGAAGTGAAGAAGGAACATCAAAAGCGCCCAGTAATACTCTAGTAATTCAAGGTGAAGCTGCGTCCTAAACTTACCGGACCAATCTAAACCTACTCACTGGAAGAAATTAATCTGGGGTGAAGGACATTGGACAGGTCAACCGGCAGAATTTACCTCACTCTATACATATCTTTATATACAGGTCTGAAATATTCACATAAAACTAATAATTAGCGACAGCAGGTTAGTAAGAATTCCAACATTACATGATTTTATGAAGCAAATTTAATCAGACCTTGGAACACTAAGTTTAAGTGACAGATTAGGAAAGTATAACTACATCACTGGCCAATGATTTTGCTAATTATGCCCCATTCCACAGTCTGCACAATCTTAATTCAGCTCTCCAGTGTTGACAGGTTGTAAAAAGTCCAGGATTCAAGGTACCAGACATTCTGTTCTCATTAATCACTTTATTAAATGACAGCATACACATAATAAAATAACATGCAACGTTTCGGCCACATAGGGCCTTTATCAAGTCGTAAGAGGCGTGTACACCCAGTGTCAACGCAGATCAGCTCTCAACACTCTTGCGTGCAGTGGCCGCTCAATACTCTTTGATCCTGTGTGCTGTGGGCGATTACTGCAGACAGGAGAGGGGGAGCAGATTGTGCACTGACACTGTGCGCTAGCTGGGCTCACTCAGTATGTGCAGGAGTGGTTACTGCAGACCGGAAAGGGGGAGCAGATTGTGCACTGCCACTGTGAGTTAGTGCGGAGCTGACACTGTGCACTAGCTGGGCTCCATGAGTGTGAGGAGGGTTATGGTTACTGAAACAGGAGAGGGGGAGCAGGATTGTGCACTGACACTGTGCGCTAGCTGGACTCCATGAGTGGGAGGAGGGAGGGGTTACTGCAGACAGGAAAGGGGGAGCAGATTGTGCACTGACACTGTGCGCTAGCTGGGCTCCATAAATGGGAGGAGGGAGTGGTTACTGCAGACAGGAGAGGAAGGAGAAGATTGTGCACAACACTGTGTGCAGGACCAAGAATTCAATTCATGCAGCACTCAAAATTACCATATGCAATAAAACGTCTTTTGGATGGTTTGTTAATGTAAAGATAGTAAAGTCTACAGAACAGGTATGATTTTTATAGAGGCCAAGTCCTTTGAGATTTAGGGACTCCTTGTAACTTGACAAAACGTCAGCTATTCCTAGTAAACGCATGTCATTCCATATTCTCTTTAAGCTTTTCAGCATCACGTGCCCATTTTTATCTGCAGCTAGAAGGTTACATTTTAATAAATCTAAAAGGCAAGAATCAGCAGGATGTGAGGGGACAAGCTCAAAAATCAACCTGGGTGGCAGCTGATGTCTGATAACTGGCAGCATTCCCTGAAATCAGGCTGCAGTTTGGATACCTGGGTACCTCTCCTGCCTTCCTCCCCAGCTCTCAGCACACTTTGCTTCTCTAAATAAACAAGGGCGGCCTTTGTTTAAACAGAGAGAGGGAGAGAGAAAGGGAGGGAGGCGGAGGGGGGGTGAAATAAAAAGCTATATTACATCACCAACAGCTTTTCCGTTTTCAGTATCAATCGTGCATTGCTTTGAAGGATGTGTGTGGAGTCTGTGAGTGTGTATGCTTTGATCTTGGCATTTCAATCAGCCTGGAGGAAAGGTGTTGGTTTTTGAAAGGATCATTATGGCTTTGGCTGCACAGGTTTATGCACCGCCACCCGCTTCCATTAACCATTCATGCAAGTTAACCCTTGCCCTGCCACAAGAAAAAAATATACATATATGATGTATTAGTGTAAAAAAAAAAATAAAAAAATAAAGAGACAGGCGTTAGGCTTCTCTAAGTAAAACCAAACACCCAGTCTAGTGAGGCCTGTGGCCACGTCAATGTATTTCACAGTGAAGAGATTACTGGCACTTTGTTTCGCCAAGGTCTCCGTACCTTTAAGATCTGGCTGATAGACTCGCGCAAAAAAGATTTGCAGTACCCGGATGACGGAGCTAAGTATTTAGTCAATGGCCCCGGAACCTCCTCTTACCTACTGGTATCTCCGGATTACTAGGGCCAGCAGGGCCCGATCACTGAGGAATGACGCATGAATATCTGTAAAAATCTAAAAAATGAGACAAATGCGCAATAGGGTCTTATCTCTAGATTATAGAGGTATATATATGGCGACAAGGGCCTGCTCACCTGATCTGGTTGTGTAAACCCACAACCAGTATGAACACTTAGTCGGTAGCTGCTGCTGGATCCACACATCCACGGGTCACCGCGGTCAGAAATCAGCATATAAGGACGAAGTGTCGTATAATAGTCTGGTTAACTTCAACCAGACTATCCCTTGTCCTGGTCTTCCTTTGTAAGCAGCGCGGATCATACGACACTCCGTCCTTGTATGCATGAATATCTGTGGCACAGCGCCTCCACAGCAGGAAGGCCGACGCTCTCACCCCTTCCGGCATTTTCTCTGGTCCTCTCTCTGCCCTGCCCCAGGGTCGGCGCACACCACTCAGGTCTCCTGGGAGCGCCGTTAGAGCATGCAGCACTCCCCTGTTTCTTAAAGGGCTAGCGTGCCCTAACCCAGAAGTGACTCTCAGCCTATAGCTGTGAGGTGAAGCGTATTTAATGCCCTTAGGAAGCTGCTGAGCAGTGTGTTTGTTCTTAGTAGCTCGCTTGCTAGTGGTCAGGTCCCTTATCCTGTGTCCGTAATCTGGTTCCATATCTCATGTCCGTATGCTGTGTCCTCTAATCTGCCTATATTCTAGTGCCTGCCTTAAAAGTTGCACCTGGCAGACCCAATGTACCAGCCTTGCTGCTATACCAGTAGCAACAGCCATACCAGTTGTACCTGCCTGCATCTGTCAAGAGCCAGTACCAGCATGCCTGCTCCTGCCTACCAGCCTGCTTCCACCGTCCTGCCTTATCATCCACTGAGGTAAGCTGTTATGGTGCCATGCGTTCCCCTGGAGTGGTACCTTGCGGCTACCTTCCTGCACAAGCCTAACCTCACCATCAGAGGCTCTTCTGAAGACGAGGTAGTCACTTAGTTACGCTCCTCCAGGGTGAGCCAGGTTTCCATGACCAGGGGGGCCACACCCACCAGCGCGACAAGAACACTGAGCAGGGTCTTCTGCTCAGAAGATGGACCAGGAAGTTCACAGGGGTCTATCCCCAGCACCACTGAAGGGGACTGACTGGAAGAGATATGTCAGTCACTTAGAGCAAGGAGAAAGGATTTATTTCTAAAGTGTATATTCTCTGAAATGCAAAAGTGCTTCAGAGAAAAACATATCTTGCTGCAATAATACAGGCAGGTAGTCCTTGCTGCCCGTGGTTTGGGCTGGATGAACCATGTGATAATTCATATTTAATCTCTCTGAAAAGCACTTGAGAGACGGCATTATCAATTATAACATTAATACTCATTTTCTCCTCTGTTTTGCTTGGAGACGGATAGCAGAATATTTTATGTGCTATGTGGTAAAATAGTAATTATAGTTATTAAAGCCAATTAGAGAAAATTAAAAAGTAAAGCATACTCTTTGAAAGTTTGCAATTTTCTTTACTGACTTCTACTCCTGTTTCCAGGATAATGACGAGGAGGGGCAGGTTTATAGGACAAACTGTAAGTAACTGTACTTAGTTTAAAGAGGACCTTCCACCAGTTTGAGCACGTTAATCTGGCCACATCATGGAATAATGTCTGCCGAGCTGAATAAAACATCTTTTTTACTTTTTACATTTCTGATCTTGTAAAGTTTAGGTTATATATAAGAACAGTCATATAGTCTAATCGCAAACAGGAGGCGTCATACAGGGGGGAAAAAAAGAGATCCGCTTCCAAAAAGGTCAAAACAACATGTACTCTCCTATAAGGGTACCTTTAACATACCGCAACTTTTGGCGGTGATAGGAGGCAATCTAACGTGCGTGTGCAAATTTTTCATGGCTGCCTCTGATCGCCAATGGCACTTTCGCCCTCAACCTAAGGCGATGTGTCGCCCCGGATATCGCCTACCCCACAGCGGAACCAATCCGGTGGAGTTCCCTCGCCGCTTCACACACCGCAATCCCCAAAGGAATGTGGGTGTACATGGTTAGCGCAGCAAGAACATAGGCGTGACAGACTGGTGTACTCCGCGCCCCAAACACGCTAATTAGACAACGCAATAGCGTTACGATAGGCAGCCTTCCTGCGCAGGCTGGCCAAATACATGACGCCACTGCAATGGTGTGCTGTTAATGGACAGCTGTTCAAATATGGCGCCCTGTGTTGTGACAGCCAATGGAAACACAGTAGCCACCACCAATCATCGCTGACGGGGCGCGGTCTCCAGCACACTGTGGCACGCCTCCGGGAAATCAATAGACGATGCAGATTCCATTCCTATCGCCCGTTCACACGCCAAAAGCCGGGAATCTCGCCTTCATGATTGCCTCTGATTTTGGAGCAGTACTGTGAAATCGGAACCAAGCGCAACCTTTTTTATCGCCACCAAATTCCCGATTACAAGCCGCAATTGCGAGGCAAATTTCACGGCGATGGTGACGGGGCAACAGATTGCCGGTCAGATTTCTCGCCGCGGTTGCGGCGTGTAAAGGTACCTCAAGATGTATTTCAATTATAGAAATCCCTGATCACGGCCAGGATCTCTGCAGCTATTGTATGATTACAAACACCTACAGCTTTCATCTCACAGCAGTCAGCAAGGCGAGGAGCAGGATATAAGCTGTGCAGAGTGTTGTTCTTAACACCCCCAGGTGTCATCTAAGTGCAGTCAGTGTGGGTGATGGAAAGGAATACAGCAGGCCAGGTGAACAAACCATCACTAAGAGTGTGATTAGACAAGAAACACTAGGTGTTCCATTCTAAGTGACAGCAGTGTTGGGTGATGGAAAGGAATACAGCAGAGCTGAGTGTGATTACAAAAACCACTAGGTGTCACTACGTGCAGTCAGTGTGGGTGATGGAAAGGAATACAGCTAGAGCTGAGTATGATTACAAACACCTCCAGCTTCATCTCACCCCAGTCGCAGTGTGGTGATGGATAAGCGGCGAGTGTGATTGTAAACAATTATTAATGAGTATGGGTGGGGATAAACTTGAGTGAGATATTTTAATGACACTGACAGCTCAGTGTATGATTAGGAATACAGCAGAGCTGAGAGGACTAAAAAAATAGGTGTATCATGTGCAACTGTTAGGAAAATTGTATTTTTATACCTCTCCATTGGGGGGTGATTTTTTTTGTTAAGGGGTCGCTTTCTGTATTGAATGAATCACAATCAATATACCAGTTGGAAAAAAAATGCGTGTTCATTTCATCATTATTTCTTAAACTGAATAAGTTAAGGCAATCATACATTAAACGTAGTGACACGAAAATGGAAAAAAAAAAAATTAAAAGATGTGTGATTTATCAATACAGCCTCCATTTCATAATATGGTCAGTTTAAAATGATAGAACTAGTGCAAGATCCTCTTTTAAAGTATACTATGCATTAATCTGAAAGTATATGTTCTGCCATATTCAAAATAAATATAAGATCTCTAGGTTCGGTATGCAGACAGAATGGTCCTTACTCTTCCCCCCCAAGGTTATCAGAATCAGCTTGAGGTATACATTTTAACAAAGTATCAGAAAGTTGATGTTGCTTATAGGTGTTATGAGAAGATGAAAAAAAAATGTTTCAAGGAACGGAAGTTTTTAAAATAAAAAAATAGAGGCATCTCCAAAACCTACAGCACTGAATGTGAATTGCAGGCCTCAGCACATAGCTGACATCTGGACGGTACACATGATGCTCCTTAAGATGGTGCAGACTGCACTGGAACCACATGGTGATGGAACAGTTGTATGACTTTCTTTACTATTTTGAAAAATATCCATGCTTAGTGTTCTTCCCATTTAAACTCAGTAGGAGAATGCAATTCTAGTTTGACACTTGTTATAACCTGTGTAATTTGACATGTTACCCTTTAAGAGGTTTAATGTGTTTAGCACAATCTAACAGTATTACCTGCACATTCTAGCATCCTCTCCTTTAAGAACCCAGTACATTGTGGGTAAGCCTGCTGCATTTCTGAAAATGGAGCAACCATTTAAAAATCAATCTCAGACAGGTTCCCATGCAGGCATATATGTATTCTCTTGCCTCTTGCTTTTGCCTTGTGAACCCCATCACCCTTGTCAAGCACATCTGGTAAGATTTTTACTACTGTCTGTGTATTTATACTAGAGTCTGTTGTTAGGGTTGTATAGCAATAGTTTTTTTACATAGAGTTAATGTCTGATAGGAATGCTTGTGTTCTATGATCCTTCATCTTCGTGTAATGCCCTCTGTACTGTACACCATCATGCCTGTTTGTAGACTGTGTGTACCCAGTACTGATTTATGCTCTCTGTGCTGTGTAATTATCATGACTGTATATGTGAAATGCTCCATACTGATTTGTATCATCTGTATTGCTATTATAGTTTTACCACTCATACTTGTAATTGATGCAGCACCAGTCAATTCATACACTGTTGACCAGTAAAGCTTAGATTACAGAACCAAGTCTGTGTACTTGGGATATAGAGGTCTAAGCTGTATGAATGAATTTGCACCACATAGAACATGAAGGAAGGTAGCAAAACTTAGAATTTTCTTTTTTTTCTTTCCATCTGAAAATAGGGGGCATCAATTGCTTTAACTGTGTTGGCGCTATACTACAACATGTAGCGTATTCATGATTGGCTGTTATGGTCATATGACACGATGCTTCACTGAGCGCAAAAGGGTCAAGTTTCAAATTGTGGAAAGTGCAGAGTTGGCATTGGAAAATGTGAGGCCATGCAATGCTCCCTTGGGAATTAAAAAATGCATATACCCGCTTCAGTAAGGAAGAGAACGGGAACTTCAGTGCCACCTATTGGAGGGAGTACTTGTGAAAGTCAATATCTACCCTTTAAAGGGCCTTGTAACGTGGTTTGGCTTAGTATTCTAAGTCACGTGGCAAGGGCTGATATTGGATGTAAAAATCCTAAAATGCAATAAAATTACCTCAGTTTCCATCCTTGACTTCTCTGAAAAGTATATAGGAGTACAAAAGTACCTACAAGGAGGTAAAGTTGTTCTAGGCTTTGTGTTTAAGCATTTTTTATTTCTGAAGCCCTATACAGTAAAGGACTTTTTCAAAATCGACCGGGCTATTAGGAAACCAACACATTTTACAGGATCTTAGTGGATCACAATAGCAGAAAAAATCAACACCTATCTCCCATCTCCATGCATTAAAAACAAATACCACTCAAGTAGTAAATAGCCGTCCCCTATGAGAATATATATATGTATGTACTCCGCCAGCCCTTTAACTCTATTAAATAGTTCTTAGATTGAGCACAGTCAACAGTACAAGAAATGTCTGAAGGCCCCATACATATTATATTGTTGGCCTAAGGGCCACGTCACACACAGATATCTGTGCAGATATTATTCACAGATCTCCGGTTGCAGTGAAATCATGGACACATTCTTACATTTGTACACAGCTACAAAATGGAACAATGTGTCCATGATTTCACAGCAACCAGAGATCTGTGAATAATATCTGCACAGATATCTGTGTGTGTGACGTGGCCCTAAAAGATACTTTATATACCCAAGCATATAACAAATTGATTCAGCCAACTTCAAATGATAAAATGCTCTGCAAGTGGGCAAAAGCATTGTTTTATTACAAGCATGGGTGAATAAAACTGAATTATCATTAAGAGCTGTAACTTTTGGAATCATACATTTTATTCACTATCTGATTCTCCTCACCCCAATAAGAGCAGACTTGCACTACGCGGTTTTCTTCCCTATACTCTAAAAATATTCCAGTTACCTGAAGGTCACAAAAACATTGCAAGGCAAGGCTGGCTTCACACCACGATTTCTGACTGTCAGGTTCTGTCTGGTGTTTTGCAGGATGCACTGGACTGAACCTGACAGTCCCGGACGAACAGAACCGGACGGCAAATATGCCCTCCAATCCCGTTTTGTGCCAGAATTGTGTGTGCGTGCTGGTGTTGCTGTCCAGTGCTGAAATGTCAGCATCACGGGTGCACGGGAGCTTGCCGCGGTGCTGAAAGTTCAGCCATGGAGTTCTCCATGTGCTGAACTTCAGCGGCGGCTATTTCAGCTGCGCTGTCCAGGTGCTGAACGAGTGCGGCTTGAACTTCTGAGCAGCCGCTCTGTCAACACCCGGCGTCCAGGAACCGGATTGTTTTGTTTTTTTTTGCCGAATCCGGCGCCCATAGACTCCCATGTTGTGGGCACCAGATCGCCCCGGATCCGGTAATGTTTGTTTTTTGCCCAGGACATGAAAAAGGCTGCAAGCTCTGATTTTGTGTCTAGGGCAAAAAACGAAAACAACGGGATCCTCGCGGACAGACACAAAACCGGATGGCAAATAACTGCCATCCGGCACCATAGGGAAACATGGGGGCAAAACCTGATCAGGTTCTGTCCGCTGCATCCTGCAAAACACCAGACAGAGCCTGACAGGTAATAATCGTGGTGTGAAGCCGGCCCAAGGTGTTTGTGGATTTGTCTAATTTGTATGTTTGCACAGATAAAACAAAGTGTACACTGATAAAGATTTGCATTTTAATTTTTATGGCACCGATACAGTGTCATGCATGCAAAAAACTCCTGATCCCTCTGATGTTGTAGCCAATGCAGGCAACACTCCACCTGGAACCAAACACACTTTAAAGGAGTGGGAAGCTAAGGTTTCTATTAAGTCATTTCTACTGTTGATCCACAGTTCTTGGGATACTAGCCAGCTCCGTATTTATTTATTTATTTTTTTAATTTTTTATTTAACCACATGGTGTCTGCTTGTAACTGGAGTCAATTTACTCAGCTTTGCTTTCAAGGGGAGGTAACCTAACTCCACTAGAAAGGATGCTTTGGCTTCCCAGGCTAGTGCAATCCAATCTGAAGCGGGGGCTTTGCTAAGGGTGTTGCCTTTCTCACAGTATGCAGTGTGCAGGCATGAGCCCCAGGCACTCATTTACGAGAGAACAAGTGCTTTGATAGCCATGCAAAGCAGGACACAGGAGTCAGACATGTTGGGAAGAGTATTGTGGAAGGTATTCACAAGACCGTCACAGGCAACAGAGTACCCCCTTCACCACAGTTTCCCTTACAGCCTATAGAGATAATAATACTTCAGCATTATGTTATCTGTGCACAGATCTAATGGTAAAATGACGCAAAGTGAAAAAAACATGCTTACTATCCATCCTGAATGCAACAGAAAGGATCATATTCCTCTCCAACTGCTTCACCAATGCTTCTACCCTGTCCCAGTCATTGCACTGGTTGCCCATCTGCTACAGAATACAATATAAACGTATAGCTCTCACCCACAAAGCCCTCCGCAGTTCTGCACCACCCTACATCTCCTCCCTCATCTCTGTCTATCGCCCTACCTGTGCCCTCCATTCCACTAATAACCGAAGACCAACATCCACAATAATCGAAACCTCCCACTCCTGTCTCCAAGACTTCTTACTAGCTGTGCCAATTCTCAGAACAATTGGATTAATACACATACTTTTAGCAGCCCTATAAAATGCATCTCTTTCGACTAGCCTTTCACCTCATCTAGTTTATCTAATTATTCCCATTCTGCCCTCTACAACATTATCTTCCAAATCTGGTCCCTTGTGCTATCTGTTTCCTTACAATCCATGCACTCAATAGCACTTTATCTGTACTTGTACAGATCCTGGCTGAAGAACGCTTCATGTAGCTCATCATTCAAGCCCTTGTAGTACAGGGTACAAATAGTCCTTAAAGTACCTTCACTCACTGCAACATCGCTAGCAATGTTGCTGCAACATCACAGGTTTTGTCACGTCACAGCGACCTCTCCAGCAATGTCACAGTGTGTGACACGCACCAGCGACCTGGCCTCTGCAGTGAGGTCGCTGGTGGCTGCACATCACTAAGGACCATTTTTGGTCCTTGGTCTCCCGCTGGTCAGCACACATCCGCACGTGTGACCGCGAGAAAACAGCAAACCAGCGACCTCACAGGCTGATAACTATGATAAACACCGGGTAACTAGGCAGCGCGCGCTGCCTAGTTACCCGGTGTTTATCATAGTTACTAGCGATCTCACAGCTGCTGAGTCGCTGGAGAGTTGCTGGTGAGTCTGCCTGTTTGACAGCCAGCAACTCCAGAGAGACTTTCCAGTGATCCCGGCCAGGTCGGATCGCTGGAATGTTTGTGTGTGTGAAGTACCCTTTAGGGCCGCCTACAGGTGACCTATATCTTAGGTACAAATCAGAATAAGTATCGAATTAAATGATATATCAGCCCCGTAAATGGCTCTTGCCAATTAACGAAGGGTCAGCAAACGATCTAAAATGTCAACAGCTCTCCATCTTTTGCTGTGAATTTTAACATGGATGTTCCTTAGCTCTTATAGAAATATTTGTAGTGGCGGTCTGATGGAGCGCTGGGGTTAAGGTTGGAAATTAACAAGGATTTAATTAATTGATAATTTCCATCCTTTACCCCAGCGCTCCATCAGACAGCCACTACAAATATTTCTATATTTCCATTCCCTCAGTAAGGAATCAGCGTCAGGAGCAGCTCCGGGATTTCAATTATCTAAGGATTGTGGCTTGAAGGACCTGGCGTCGCCAGGCAACAGGCAGGACGCTCAAGGACCTACGGTGATAAAGTACCGGCGGCTGCTGGTCACGTATTCCTACCCAGAAGAGAGTCAGGAGCAGTGACGGCAGATGCAATCAGTCCTGGAATCCAACGCGAGGAGCCCACTTATCCACCAACGCACAACCCTATTAGGTGAGTGTCCTATTGGCCTCTATTTACTAATAACCTGTTCATTAGGTAATTTCACATTGCGCCCCTTTTCTTTCTATTTTCATATTAGCTTTCATAGAAGAATGGTGGACTTCTTGATTATCACCATTAAAAGAAAGAGGTTTTAAAAGCCAGATACAAATATTCACACATAGATGGTAGCGGCCTGGAATCATGTCCATGAACTTAGGCAAAATTTGCAGGAAACCACCTAAGAAAGTCTCAAAACTCCATTCATTATTTCTATCAGAGCTGAAAATATGTAGCCAATCTGGCTAATGGAGTATAGTAGCTCGCCTCCAAAGACTATAGCAATAGACACACCCCTGATTTACATTTCTAATATAAACAATAGTAATTAACATTAATGACCTTGTTAACTTGCACACAATATATTACGAAAGCTCCTCTTTAAATGAGCAAATACACTTTTGTAAGCTTGTCGACAAGACCATACCTAGCTTACATTAAACACTGGAATAGGAAATATGTAGTATCCACTGACAAGATGCTGAGACATATAATTATACATCTTTGCATTTTAATTACGCTATTTACTTATGAAACTTTGCATGAGCTCATATTGATGCTTGTAATGCACTAGAGTAAACCTTGACTTCTAGCTCTCTGGTCCATTAGTAAAACATGTCAAAAATATTGAAACTATATAGCAAATTCATGGCTAAACAGAGAAATCTGCTGCTTTATCCACAAGGTCTTGGCAAGAAAACAATGTCAAAACATCCCACAACCCATCGCTGGGCCTCCAACATGCAGCGAACGAGCCAATTGACACTATGAAGTGAGTAAGGCCAAGCCATGAAATCCTGTATTATTAGAACATTACTAATCACCACCATCAAAGAGAGATACTACATTCCCAGGCATTTCCATAGCAGTGTATATAAAGGATGGATCATTAATATACTCAGTCTTGGGATACCACTCCGCTACCATACAAGATTGGTTCCTTTTGAATAAAAAGTGACTTTGTGAATTATGGGATACCAAGAAATCTGATTTTCAATTAAAATATATACAAGATAAAATACGATAAGAGAATTTGGTCTGCGGTCCTGCAGAGCAAGCCATACCAAAGGTGCCGGTCTCACTTTGCTGCAATCCTGATTGCTCCAGCTTCATTATCTTTCCCATGTGAAGACCCATGTATGTACAAAACACAAGGTGCTGCCGGTCAGCCTCAGGGCCCAACTTATTCATAGCCTTTTCATTGACAATACAACATAATTACATTCATACACCTGAAAACCTGAAGATATCAAAGCAATACCAACTGAATGACACAGATTATGTAGAACATATGGTTCTAAAAACTGGGATGCCGTAGAATATCTAGAAGTATGGAATCCTAAGGCTGTGTTCATACCATGCAGTTCTGCTTCATTTTTTTTCCACTTTGGGAGGAAGAAAAACCAGTAAAATGGAGGCAGGCAGGCTCAAAAGGTTCAGTTATTTGCATGGGGTGTAAGGGCTAATATGTCTCCTCCAAATGCACAGAAGAGCTTCTGTAAGAGACACTGTGGCGCCCCTGTGGCTAGGAGCCACAGGGAGGTATTACACCTTGCATGTTTATGTAGTGCCTCTGTAGCTGTAGGTTTGTGTTTAACCTATGGAGTTTCTAAGTTAGCACTCAACACTAGGCCACCTTAGAGTAAAGGACTGATTCAGTAGGTCAAAAAGGGGGTGGAGCCTGGGTTAGAGCAGGAGACTTAAGTGACAGTGAGGGGATTTGTCAGTCAGTCAGAGTCAGAGACAGTGCTGGGAAAGCAGTCAGTTAGGACGGGCCTAACAGCCCTCTGACAGAAGGATCACCCATCTCCAGGAGGGTAACCAGGACAGAAGGGGACGGACCAGCACTGGTTGGAGCCGGCTGGTACGTCTGGGGAAAAAAACAGCGATACAGATGCTGAGGCGGTCAGCTGTTCATCTCTGACCGCAAATCGACGAGCCGCGAGCCCTCTAAAACCGGGTAGCCATAGACGCCACAAGACGGTACCTCACTCCTCAGGCCCATAATCGGTCTAAGACTACGAGGGTAACGGTCCGGATTCTGGTGGCAGGAGAGAGAGTGCTTTCCTGCTGCTCCAGTCCGTACCGGTCAAGGATAACCCGTGCCCCACCGTACAAGACCAGGGGACTGGCGAGAGAGCTCTGCAAAGGTGGTGAAAGACAGAGAGGAAGGTAGAATTGAGACCCCCGAAAGATAATAAGGAAGGAACATCTAGAGACTCCATAGGGATACCCTGAACCGACAACTAGTACCTGTTAAACCAGTGTTCTCTATAACATCTGCCGGTACCAGTAAAGTGGAGTTGAAGTTGAGTCAGTGTCTGTCTTCCTTCTGCCGGTGCCCGGAGGGCCTCATCATCCTCAGAGGGGAAACAACAACTACTCCCCTCATCCTCCATCACCGCTGCCCTGAGATAAAGCTCCACCTGTGGGGAGCTGTAACACACTGAGCTGCACCCATCATCACCTCTGCGGCCGGCCTGCAGCGCCGGTATCCAAATTACCGGGATCCACAGGTGGCATCACATATTCTTTATCCTTGCAAATATTTCCCCCACCAAACAAATGACAGCCAGGGCACGGAACCGGGAACCCGACCACCCGTGATTCCCCGTCACAGCCATCAAATTCATCCCAGTGTCTGAGTACCCCTCTCCCTCTGCTCATCAAGACTACTGGATGTCATAAAGCAGTTGTCCCCTCAAAGTACATTTTATTCAGTACATCTTGTAACAATAAGTTCCACAATTGGATGCTGTATTGGGACGAAGAACACCCATTGAAACCAGTGTTCCAGTGTCTGGTTTCATTCATTCAGCAGCGCGGATCCTGAGACACTTCGTCCCAATGCAACTATTGTTCGCCACGTCGATCATGGATGTGTGGGTCCTGCAGCAGCTGTATCCAGGCACGCATACTTGTTGTGTGTAACACAACTTTTCCAGGTGAGCAGCTTTCAATAAGGTTCTTGCCGATATCTGTAAGGAGATAAGACCCTATTTGCGCATTGTCTCACCCCCTATAGTCAATTGGATGCTGTCACTCTGGTGGGGGTGAACTGTACCACAGGATCAGGCTCACCCTGGAGAGTTTTAGACAATAGACTACCTGGTTCTTCACTAAAGACTTTGATGGTGAGGATTGGCTTGTTGTTACAGGAAGCCAGCAGGTATCATTTCAGGGGAACTCTTGGGACCTTAGTGGTCAAACAAGCAGGTTAGGGCTCAGCTGCAGGCAGGACACCTGGCACAGGCACTAGCAGACAAGACTGCTACTGGCATTCAGGCTAGCACCTGAAAGGCACGGCATGTACTCGCAAGTACTAGAGGGTACAGAAGTTACTGGTGGGTACAACAGGTATGGATTCACAGGACGAGTACTGAAACATAGCGAAATGTAAGCAGACACAGGATATGGACAGTTGTTGGGGACCTGACTACTAGCAACCATACAGATAAACTGATCTAACATGTTATTCAGGCACATCCCCAAGGGGGAGGGTGTCTTAAATATTTAGTGTTCTCCAATCATTGCCTGAACACACATACAGAGTGCAAGCACTGCCACTTTAAGAGGTGTAGAGTGCACACACTAGCGTGCTCTCCTGGGAGAGGTGTGTGACGTGTTCAGGCACCAGGAGCAAGAAGCAGCAGAGAGTACAGGAACAGATGCAGCAGAGTGGGCCGGAGGGGTGAATGCATCGGTGTCCTTGCTGCAGAGCACCAACTTAACAGATGCTATAAAACGAAGAAATGTTCCTCTAATGAATGTGCCCCTGCTATGTACTTTGTAAGAGAGCCCTCCAGAGTTTATTTAAATAAAAGAAGGTGTTACTAGGGTGAGACATGTAATGACCAACACTCTACTCTCAAAATCACACACAGCTCTGCAGGAAATCAACATTAAAAAACACAGCAGAAGTGAACTTTGTCTCATACAAATATTTGCAGCAGCGCTTATCTATTCATAGTGCTGGCAGCTCTACAACAGTACAGCAGAGTTGAGCTGTGTTCTGTAAGTAAGTTGTGCACTGCTGTGCTGCCATTGCCCCACAATTACTGCCTTCTGAAATGGAAGATGAAGCACTGCTAGTGTAGATCAGTAATGAAACAAGGTTCAGCTGAGGGTGCTTTCACACTACGATTTTTGCTTCTCCGATGCTGCCCGATAAAAATCGGACAGCATCGGACGATTTTCGGACCCCATGCATCCCTATGGGGATTGGACCGAATCGGCTGTGCACTAAATGCCATCCGATTTGGTCCGATCCGATTCTGTCCGATTTTATTATAAAATCTGACAGAATCGGATCGGACCAAATCGGATGGCATTTAGTGCACATCCGATCTGACCCGATCCCTATAACATGGGGCCCTATGGGGAAGGGTCCGAGGAAACATCTGATGTCTCCTCGGACCCGATTTTACTGTACTGAGCATGCTCAGTACAGTAAAAATGCTCAACTAGGAGCGCAGGGGTTAAAAAAAAAAAAGTTCATGCTCACCTCCCACGAGCCCCCGCCGTCTACCGCTGTCTTCCTGGAGGTTCCCGGTGGCTCCCGATGTCTGCAGAGGTCTTCTTCTGCAGTTCAGGACCTGTGGTGATGTCACAGTCACGTGACCGCGGGTTCACCATGGTAACCCGCGGTCACATGACTGTAGGGCTGGGCGATTTTGGGAAAAATCTAAATCTCGATTTTATTTAACCCTATGGACGATTTTCGATTTAAATCTCGATTTTTTTTTTTTATATATACAGTATATATCATACACACTGTAAATATGTATATACCATACACACACACACACACACCCCATACACACACACACACACACACACCCCATACACACACACACACACACACCCCATACACACACACACACACACACACCCATACACACACACACACACCCATACACACACACACACACCCCATACACACACACACACACCCCATACACACACACACACACACCCATACACACACACACACACACCCCATACACACACACACACACACACACACCCCATACACACACACACAACACACACACACCCCATACACACACACACACCCATACACACACACACACACACACACCCCATACACACACCCCATACACACACACACACCCCATACACACACACACACCCCCATACACACACACACACACCCCATACACACACCCCACACACACACCCCCACACACACACCCCCCACACACACACACACCCCCCCACACACACCCCCCCACACACACACACACCCCCCACACACACACACACCCCCACACACACACACACACACCCCCACACACACACACACACCACACACACACCCCACACACACCCCACACACACACACACACCACACACACACCCCACACACACCCCACACACACCACACACACACACACCATGTATACACCACACACACACACACCATGTATACACCACACACACACACACCATGTATACACCACACACACACACACACCATGTATACACCACACACACACACACCATGTATACACCACATACACACACCATGTATACACCATACACACACCATGTATACACCATACACACACCATGTATACACCATACACACATACACACACCATACATACACACACATCATACACACACCATACATACACACACATCATACACACACCATACATACACACACATACACACACACAGTATACACCATACACACACACACAGTATACACCATACACACACACACACACACACAGTATACACCATACACACACACACACACACACACAGTATACACCATACACACACACACAGTATACACCATACACACACACACAGTATACACCATACACACACACACAGTATACACCATACACACACACACAGTATACACCATACACACACACACACACACACACACACACACAGTATACACCATACACACACACACAGTATACACCATACACACACACACAGTATACACCATACACACACACAGTATACACCATACACACACACAGTATACACCATACACACACAGTATACACCATACACACACACAGTATACACCATACACACACACAGTATACACCATACACACACACACACACACACACAGTATACACCATACACACACAGTATACACCATACACACACACAGTATACACCATAACACACACAGTATACACCATACACACACACAGTATACACCATACACACACACAGTATACACCATACACACACACAGTATACACCATACACATACACAGTATACACCATACACACACACAGTATACACCATACACACACACAGTATACACCATACACACACACAGTATACACCATACACACACACACACACACACACACAGTATACACCATACACACACAGTATACACCATACACACACACAGTATACACCATACACACAACACACAGTATACACCATACACACACACACAGTATACACCATACACACACACACAGTATACACCATACACACACACACAGTATACACCATACACACACACAGTATACACCATACACACACCAGTATACACCATACACACACACAGTATACACCATACACACACACAGTATACACCATACACACACACACAGTATACACCATACACACACACACAGTATACACCATACACACACACACAGTATACACCATACACACACACACAGTATACACCATACACACACACACAGTATACACCATACACACACACACAGTATACACCATACACACACACACAGTATACACCATACACACACACACAGTATACACCATACACACACACACAGTATACACCATACACACACACAGTATACACCATACACACACACAGTATACACCATACACACACACAGTATACACCATATACACACACAGTATACACCATATACACACACAGTATACACATATACACACACACAGTATACACCATACACACACACAGTATACACCATACACACACACAGTATACACCATACACACACACAGTATACACCATACACACACACAGTATACACCATACACACACACAGTATACACCATACACACACACAGTATACACCATACACACACACAGTATACACCATACACACACACAGTATACACCATATACACACACACAGTATACACCATACACACACACAGTATACACCATACACAGTGCACTGGACACTCACAGAACTCGGCGATGTATACTCACAGGACACGGCGTAGTTCTCCTCGCACCAGTCGGCGGCCCCCAGTGTCCGGGCCTGTCAAGCGCCGGACGGGGAGGAGGCGGAGGTCGGCGGCCCCCAGTGTCCGGGCCTGCCCAGCACCGGCATGGGAGGAGGCGGAGGTCGGCGGCCCCCAGTGTCCGGGCCTGTCAAGCGCCGGACGGGGAGGAGGCGGAGGTCGGCGGCCCCCAGTGTCCGGGCCTGCCCAGCACTGGCATGGGAGGAGGCGGAGGTCGGCGGCCCCAGTGTCCGGGCCTGTCAAGCGCCGGACGGGGAGGAGGCGGAGGTCGGCGGCCCCCAGTGTCCGGGCCTGCCCAGCACCGGCATGGGAGGAGGCGGAGGTCGGCGGCCCCCAGTGTCTGGGCCTGTCAAGCGCCGGACGGGGAGGAGGCGGAGGACGGCGGCCCCCAGTGTCCGGGCCTGTCAAGCGCCGGACGGGGAGGAGGCGGAGGTCGGCGGCCCCCAGTGTCCGGGCCTGTCAAGCGCCGGACGGGGAGGAGGCGGAGGTCGGCGGCCCCCAGTGTCCGGGCCTGTCAAGCGCCGGACGGGGAGGAGGCGGAGGTCGGCGGCCCCCAGTGTCCGGGCCTGTCCAGCACCGGCCGGGGAGGAGGCGGAGCGCACCGCAGTGTGCACCGGCCCACCGGAAGTACCTGGTGACGCCGGACCGGAAATGCCGCCATTTTAAATCGAATTTCACGATTGTTACTAAAACAACAATCGTGGCCAAAGCAGGGGGCGAATTAATCGAATTAATTCGATTAATCGCCCAGCCCTACATGACTGTGACATCACCGCAGGTCCTGTGTACAGCAGAAGAAGACCTCTGCAGACATCGGGAGCCTGCGGGAGCCACCGGGAACCTCCAGGAAGACGGCGGGAGACGGCGGGGGCTCGGGGGGGGGGGGAGGTGAGCATGAACTTTTTTTTTTTTTCCTTTTTTTCAGCACGGAGGCTACGATTTAATGCCGGAATCGGATGCCTATTCGGCATCCGATTCCAGGCATCAGAAGGGAGCCGATGCTGTCCGATTTATATCGGACAGCATCGGCTCCCTAAAAATCGTAGTGTGAAAGCACCCTTAGCTGTACTGTGTTAGCTCGGGTCTCACTGCAGAACTGGGTGTCATTAGAGCAAAGTGTCAGTCATTCAACGTCTCACACTGGTATAGTGCCCTTTTAACATAAGCTCAGCAGGCAGATTCTCTAGGAGATCCGTTTCAGGCCAGTAGATCTTAACAGCTTATCTGCATATAAGAAAAACACTGATTTCTCAGAAACAAGATATCAGAACGCAGAGATCAAGATATTATTTTATTCAACTTTCCATGACCTACATGCTCACATAGATGACTTAGGGGGGGGTTGATCCTACTGACAGATTCCCTTTAATCTGATGAAGGATGAGTGGGATGTAATAGAATAACAAGTCTGATTCATGGAGGCCCAAAGTTGCAACTTGCAGGATTAGCTGTTCGGGTCTTTCTGTCAGCTATCACAAGCCACATTCAGGGGTCTGGTGGAGACCATAGCTTGTACACTCACAGTAGTTTGGATGGAACAAGTGGAACCTGTACAATATGAAGCAGGTAGTTTTAAGTGCATTTCTTTTCATTTATTGCATTCTATTATGTGTTACACATAGTCTACAGTCACATCAATCTTATCAGCAGTAGGGCTGACAATCTAATTTCCCTCAGACATATGCTTCAACAAATCAATAGGCAATTGACACACCAGCATGGACTGTGGATAGAAGCCTTGCAACCAAATATACACAATGAAGGTGAACATGCAAACATGACGAAGTTGTTTCAGGTCCGATGCAGACCTATAAGCCAACATGATGTCCTACACTCGCTCATCACTATGTATGACCCATCTAAAGAAGGAAATACCAATGTATCAAAGGTACACAGTTACCCTGGTATACAAAGAACTGACCGTAGTTATGCAATACTTATGCTTTTATTAAGGAAAATTAAACAAATCTATACATCCCTATGGAAGCCTCCTTCTGGCGTCGTTCTGGCTCTCAGAGATGCACTGAGCTTGTGACGTAACTTGTGACTCCTGGCCACAAGTTAGCTCCGTGGGACTGGAGTGGCATAGGTAAAAGGTGAAGATGCCATAAAATTAGTACATGACCAGGGGGCATGGGGCTCACATTTAAAGTGCCACTCCAGCATCGAAAAAAAAAAAAAAGAAAAAAAAATGCTGGAATGGTGCTTTAATAAAAACCATAAGATTTAAATACAACATACGTACTCAAAAACATGAAAGTAAACTAGAAAATATAATAAATCATAAGAAATACTAGAACATGTCGGCAGAGTGTAGATCACTGTTTACACAAAAAAGAGAAGGCCAGCATTATAAGTCAGACTTACACAAAATTCATAGACATTACAATACATATTTAGGTAAATAATATAGTACTCGATTGATAACAGTATATTAAAAAAACTAAATTTCAATCAATAAGATATATTAAATAACTAATTAACAAAACCATACATACAAACCATACACCCCCCCCCTAAGACAGTGCAAATAATATGAAACTTAGTAGATGTGCCCACGATTAGTGTTTGCAGCGTTTTGGACACAGCATATTACTGCGCATGCTACACCACACATGTATCATTCTGAGACCACTAATTAGAAGGGCCAGGTTTCTACTTTATTTCACTAAGGTCTCCAGGTTTAATGCCTGGCTGCTCGTATCGAGCAAACAGATTTGCAGGACCCTGATTCAAAAGCTACATCAATAGGTCAAGGGTGCCAGACTAGAGCCCACCAAACCTCCTACCTCCAGTATACTCTGGGGTCTCTTCTCGTGACATCAGACCGAGTTTGCTTATCAGAAGTTGCTCCAGAGATACTGGCAGGTAAGAGGTTCACTGGGCTCTGGTACAGCGGCCACACACTACTGACATGGCCCACTGGACCCTTTGTCCTGGGAGTCATTTTTGTTCAACCTTATATACTAAACTTTATATATTACAAATAAAATTTATCTCAAAATCAGTCTAATGGTGGAAACAGACTCATGCAAAATGCATTCCAGTATTTTGCATGCATCTCGCATGACTCACCCATAATGACCCCTGCCTCACTGGATGGGAGCGTGAAGTTGCATAGAAACACATGCAGCTGACACGCTCCTGTTCAGAGAGGCAGGGGCAGTTCTGGGTGAGTAATGTGAGATACTCGCATGCATTTCACATAAATGTGCTTCCACCCTATTAAGGATTCTCATGCTTCTCTAATAATGTTATTTGAAAAAGTTTGCCATGGAGTAAGTCAAATAGATCAAATATTCCATTTTTCATTCATTCTCTTTCAACTATACCCAAGATAAATTTTAGCTCTTCAGATTGATGTGAAAAACTTAAGTATTTAATAAAGACTGCTCTATAAAGCCAAGTACATAGGAAGTGATCAATAGAGAAAGAGCAGGAATTGTAGGGAGCAATTTTCCATACTTAAGAGTAGTCTATAAAACCTGGCTCTTTTCCTAGAAATGACAATTATGTACTTTAATCTTACTGACATATCAGTGACATGATTTAGCTCAAAGATGAATATTATATGACAAATAGGAGCCAGACGGCAACATGAACAGTGTGTTCATAGTTAGGCGCCAGCAGTAAAAGCAGAGGAGCCATGTCTTCTTGGGCCTAGGAATTAACTACAATACAATTCACCTTATTGCAGGGGTACAGCGGTGTCATAGTATACAGTGGAATAGGAATTAAGTCTTTTATTTCCATCTTTTGAATCCATTTTAATCCCAATACTAAGTTCCCAAACAGTTACAACCCATTAAAACACAATGGTTTCCAAAGCCTAGGCTTGCGGTATGATTGGTAGATGCCATATTTTCACATTTATGATGGTATACTGTCTCTTAGACAAGTTTACACTTAACAAGATGATGTACGGATGGCACAATAACCTTCTAAAGAGAGTTTATGTGTTTATTAAAGCTAAGGAGCAACCTGGCCACACACAGAAGCAAGAAAACCGCAATGTACTATGCGCTATGAACGACTCCCGCTAAACAGTAAATACAGTATCATGAGAATAGCTCTAGAAGAATACATGTCGGCTATCAAATTATCCTGGGAAAAAATGGAGACGCTTAGTCTCCACCCAGAAGGGCAGTGTGAGATCTACCGATCAGCAATTGATCCCAATGAAGCCTTTAAGAAAAGCTGTAATGATCTCATAGAACAGGACAGCATCTACCCTGAACACAAAGCATTCATCTCACGCAGGTAGGCTTTCATTTATAATACATGCTTATGAGTTCCCAGCACTTTACATACATCCAAACATATCTACAAAAATAAATAGATTCATCAATCTGTTACATGAGGCAGGTTCACGTGGTGGTGGTAGATCCTTTAAACCCACTGGTCGGGATTGATACGCGGAAACTTGTACAGCAGCCAAATGGAGCACACAGGTAAAATGCAAAAATAATGTTTAATAAAGTCCAGTAAATCAGAGATGGATAACAGACAGCAAGCAGAGTTACTGAACAAAACAGACTAATGGTCTAAACAGCGTGGGCAGATGACAGCGTTGCGAAGACCTGTGACAGATGGCAAAGTAGCAGAAGACCTCAGACGAATAGCAGGAATACAGGCAACTTAACAGGATTGCAGGAGGCCGCAGGCAGACAGAGAGCACTGGTAGCAGAGGTTTTGAAGAGTGCAGACCGAAAACAGGGTTCCTGGAGACTGCTAGCAGACATGTAGAAGAGCTGCTGAGGAGTGTCAATACGTAACAGGATTTCTGAAGACCATGGGCAGACAGATGACAGGTAGCAGAGTTACTCATGACTGGAGACAGGTAACAGGATGACAGGAGACTGCAGGCAGACAGGTAGCAGAGTTACTGTAGAGTAGAGACAGGTACCAGGATGAAAGGAGACTGCAGGCAGACAGGTAGCAGAGTTACTGAAGGGTGGAGACAGGCGACATGATAACTGGAGAATGCTGGCTAGTAGATGAATTTCAGGAATAAAAGCAACCTCACAGGCTGCACAGAGGTGGACTCAAGACAGAAGGTCGAAAGACCCGGGGGTAGGTCACAGACAGAACTCTGGAGTTCACCAGAAGTCAAGATACAGCTCAGTCCCTCAGACCTCACTCACGCAGGGTTAGTCTGCAAAAATACCAGGGCCCAGGTATGGTGTGAGACCTAGAAGCCCTTAAATAGGGTTAGGTAGTTCACCATAGTGAAACACACCATGCTGCTTGCAAAGCTTGTGGTGGAGCGGAAACCAAACCAGGAGCAAGAACAGTAACAAAATCAAATCAAAATCATTACAAAAGTATAATTGCTTGAAAAATAATCTAGTAGCAAAAAACTTAATGAAAGGTTTCCAAAATAAAACAAATCAATAAAGTTGCATATGCAACTGGGTGTGCCCTAATCAGTGTAATGATGAAATACATATTTAATAAGAGGTTGTCTCTACTTCTTTAATGGGTAAAATTGCTAATTTTGCAATCCCTGAGGAAGCCTATGCGAAACACGCATCAGGATTTTGCACCAGAAGCGAAGTGTAAGCACTATTATTCTGGATTACTGACTTACACACACTTGTGTCTGATATGTGTATTTTCAGATGTATTGGGTCCTCTGTATGCCTGTTTTTGACCTTTAGATATAATTAATTTTAAATCAATACAATTGTGATACATGTTATCCCATTGAGGCTACCTTTCCATACATATTATGTTAATGTTGTGCCTGATTCTATACTTGAATCTTCACCTTTGGTTATTTGATTGTATCATATTTTGTTACATTTTGTGTACTCTTTTTATGTAATAAATTAGTTTTGTTACTAAAATAGATTCATGACTCCAAATTCTTTAGGATCTATAGTAGTATTTAAAGTTTTCCCCTATATGGTAATTGTATTAAGCAGTTTATTCAACTTGCAATCAGGGCTGGGGAGTCTGTAAGCCAAACATTCAACTCTTAAATTTCCCCGAATCAGACTCCGACTCCAACTTCACAACCATGGCTGTGAAGTCAGTAAGGCAAATGACGCGCCCGTGGAGGCTGTGGGATACTTGGTACCAGGTCTGACGATGTCGTCGGGGGATGTCACGGTGGCGTGACCCGGTCCGTGGCTCCGGAGCGGTCAATTATAAGGGGAAAGTTTTTGTCGCTTTTAGGGGATTACTAAACTTGGGATTTGGGAGTAATTGTCCTCGTGACGCCACCCGCGGGTTGCGGCTATTGATGGCCGCCGCTGCAATACAGTTCCTCTTGGGTTAATGGCAACACAGCTAAGTTGGTAAGCTCTCCATGGGAGGGCTAATCCCAGGGCATCAGATGTTACATAGGCGAGTTGGTAGTGATCTTACAGTGGAGGGCTGATGGCGCACTAATAAAATTCACAAACACAGCGGGTGAAGTCTTAAGATGTTTACTCACAGTTCCGTTGTTCCAGGTTACAACTATCGTCACCGTTGCAACAGCCTGCTGAGTGCCAAGTTCTTGGAGGAGGGGATACAGCTAACTCCCAGATAGCTTGGTGGCACTTAACCGGTACCCCCTTCCACTGTCCTCTCTCTCTCTGCCCTGGCTTCACCCTCCTTCCCGGCACCTCACACACAGAGCTACGAGCAAGTGGCCGCGGGCATTTGTAGAGCAACTTCTCTCTCAGTCCCTTGGGCCCTACGGGACCACCTTTTCAGTGGGTGTGTGCAGTTGCGCCTGCAGTACTTGGAGATACTGCAGCCTCCGGGGTTGCTAGCTGAGCCTGGTTATTCTCCACTAGTCTTTGTCCGGTCCCCTTACACTGGGACCTAGTCCCTCCACACTTCTTCGTCAATGTGTATGCGGGCACCCCAGGTGGACTGCTCACTACTTGGGCCCCTGTGACTCCTTCTGTGTTCGGGAGCACCCGCTCTCAGGTCTGGTCTGTCCTAGGTCTTTGGGATGGGCTCCCACTGTCTTCTGTCCCCAGGACATCTCATACTCGCTCTTGTCCTTCTCTATCAGACTCTGACCCTCACAGACTACTGTAGCTCTTGCCAGCCACCCACCAACTCCCTTCTAGATGTTTCTACTGGTCTTTTTATACTGTCACGTGTCACTACCATGTGTAGTCCCTGACTTCACTCCCTCCTGGGTGCTCCCCGAAACTCTGTTCTCCACCCATCCCGTCTACCTTGGTTTCTCACCTCCACACAGGACCAGGGACTGTGCTCTCCCTTAGGAGCAATCTCGCCCAAATCCGGATCTGGATGGGTGTAGTCTTGGCTATGGGTGTCTGAATACCGGTCAGTGTCCCACTGTTACCCAAGAGTGGGTACTACACCTCTGCTGGGGTGCAGTACTCTGTCGCGACTGGATCACACAAACATCCGACTCCTCAATTTCCCTGAATCCGACTCCAATTCCACCCAAAATGAACACTACTACTCAGACTGTGAGCCCTCGTGGACAGGGTCCCTGCCCCTCCTGTACCTGTACGTCCTGATCGCCTAGATTTAGTGTACTTGTTTCTGTCTCCCTCATCCTCATGTAAAGCGCCATGGAACCTAATGGCGCTATATATAAATAATAATAATAATAATACTGACTCCACGAGTCATGACTCCACAGCCCTGCTTGCAATGCATCTCTTATGGATTTTTAATTTTATAATGTACTGCTCTTTACCTAGGTTACTAACCACCTCTAAGTAGCCTAGACAAGGAAACAGTGGCTGGATTGTTGGATGTTGCCAGTGTCAGACCTCCTGCGTGCTACCAATTCTGAACAGGCAGAGCTGCCTCCACTTGTAGCATCTCAGAGCGCACAGCCCGGACAAGCAGCATCACCGTGATACCTCTGGTCTGAACTATCCTGAAAAAAGATAGATATTAGAGCCTTAGACAGCCTACATAGAACTGCATTTCTCTAACGGTTAAATACCACATGAGTACGACAACTACATTTGCATTTAATTGTGTAGTAAAGAAATGCCATTTGGTAGATATCAAAACTATTTTAGTTTTACGATCTGTAATATAGTTGCAAGCGTACTCTTAAATTAAATTTGGAGTGGCCATGTGACATGCAACTACTAAGAAAATATATAAATTAATAATATCCCTGCCAGAGTTATCTTAACCTGCCTATAAATATTTGAAGAACATCAAAGGCGGCGCTGTTAAATTAAAAATGCTGTCACACTGTTAGAAACTAGCCCCTGGCGCTGCCAGATTCAACATGCAGGAACCTCTGATCCCTGAACCTACAGACAGGGAAGAACTGCAATCTGAGACACTGGTGGAGGCCGGGGGCTTGTTCAATTGAGGGGAAAAAAAGAAGGGGGGTGGGAAGAGTTAATGCCTACAATGTTTCCTACCTAACCTGCTTCAATCATATCAAAAGTGAAATATTGCACTACTCCCAAGCTTCTATCTGGTACTCAATTCAATGCACAAAGACTCAAAAAGTAAAGAGTTATAGCCTGTACATTTTTAGCTATATAAGCAGGTCACATACTAAATGGAACAAGGATCCATGTACGACACTACTGCAGCTTATGACCACCAGCAAATATAATGCCATTCATTAGATTTATATAGTAAAACTTAGTATACTAAACAGATTTAACCAGGGCTGTGGAGTCGGCAAGTCAAACTACCAACTCTGACTCCGACTCCTGAATTTCCCTGACTCATGTTTATGTGATAAATTTATTGTAGTACAATAATCAAGATATTTAGATAGAACATAATAATTCATAATATTCAGCACATTCTGCATTAAACTACTGTACCCAATGTATTATATCTTTTAGGAGTCGGAGTTGGTTCATTTTCTACCGACTTCTCAGCACTGGATTTAATGCAGTATATTGCTGAAGGGTCATGTACAAAGTATGCGAAGGGTGAATAAATTTCTAGACTTGATCACAATTACTGTTTGACGTAGCAATCTGCTGCACAAAAGATCTCGGCAGCACATCCTCCTCTCTAAGCAGGACCTGTGCTGCCGAGATCAATGGTAGCCTATGTTCACTGAATTATTTATCTGATTCAGGGTTGGCCTGTGCAAACACGGCTCTCATACCGCCTGCCACAAGGTAATATGTTGCAGTTGTCATCACGAATCCTTGAGATGACATTTGGTATATTGTGATTTTAGTAGCTAAAAGAAAATAAGGCATTTTAAGCACCGCGAAATTATCGTTTAATATACATTAATCAGTAGTAAATATTCACGCTAATTAATACTGTTGAATCAAAATTTACCCTTAAAGAATTAAGTCAAAAAGTTTCCAGATAAAAAAAAGTGTCACTTGTCACTTTTGCAAACATGGCCAATATAAAAGAAAATTATGATACTGTGAAAGTATCTAAAACAAACAATATGTATTAATAATATATGGCCAAAGACACAATTGGGTGGCGATGCTCAAACGTCTGGCAAGGCACATTCAACCAAGGAAACCAGACCCTGAGAGGTGGAAAACACTGTCTGGCTAAAAAGAACTGTTCTCCTCCTACCAATCCAAAAATCTACAAGCTGTATTTAAGTCCCATTTTAACTCCTGCAAATAGAAAACACTGTTTATTTAAACACATGCTTTGACAAAATGTGGTCTCCGTCTAGGGAAAATTGCTATGTACAATAATCAAAAAATAAAATGTTACAATACTATATATATGCGAGTTCACTTCATTAGGATGGACCACACTCCATATCCTAAAGCATTTAGATCTTTTGGCCAAGTAAATGGAACTTTTTAGAACATCTTTCTTGTGGCCCTATATTACATTCATTTACAGGTAGGAGAACACCAAAATAGGTGTTCCCAGAATCACTAATCTATGCACAAGAAAGGTGGAAAATGTCTGATCACTATTAGGATCTCCCAATGATCACTACTAGGAGGATCAAATGCCCATTTTATTGTAGGAGCAATCAACCATGTTTACACTGATCATTGGGTGCCCCTGCACCCTACACAATAGATCAGGTAATCCATCCCTTGTGAGATAGTGCGGGGGATCATATGCGAGGGGCGCTATGTCTCCCCAGAATGCGCACTGTCACGTATTGAGCCCGGTGTAGGGTGTGAGAGAAAGGGACGGTCCGCTCCCTCCGCTCCGGGTCTTGCAAGGTCCCGGAAGGAGACACGGAGTTAAAAGCCTGAGCAGGAGGCAGGGCGGGGTTCCTTGTACACAGATTTGTGCCTTAGCTGCAAGAGCAGCAGAGATAGACAGGAGAAGTCTGGAGTTCCAGGGGGCCGTGTGCTATACTAACACGGCCTAGCCCAGGAGGGCTGGAGGAACTCGGGGTGACCCATAACGGAGGCCTTTGGCCTGAAGGACCCGGGTACGTTATATGAACTGTGTCTTGTGTACCCGGCTGCGACCCGGATTCCGGCAGACTGTGCCATCGCTGTGTGTATCAGCAATAAACACCGGGTCCTGTTTGAACTACTACCGAGCTCCACGTGTTTCCTGACTTGCAATCCCGGCGCTGCCCCACACCCTCTATATCACTGCTCCAGCAATATCCCAAGACAACATACATGGGCAAGCTAACAGGGTGGATAAAAATCAATGTTTTTTTTAAACAAATAAAAAATAAAAAAAAAATAGGATTTTTTTTATTTAAATCGGATTTTTTTTCAATAAACTGCTTTTTAAGGAAAATATTTTACCATCCAAAGGTTCTTCCATCATGAGATAAAGCGGAGTTGTTTAACTCAGTAAAATAAAGGCTGTATATGTGTAATATTCACAATGCCATGCTCTTCCAGAGGTTTCTGTAGAATTAGTGGTTCTCTCCTATATTATCACAGACGCTCTCTTTACTTACACAGTTCTCAAAACTGAATTTGACTCCGCAGAGGTCCCAGCCTCTTCTTCACGGCAAAAATGTTACAACATGAACAAAGTTGAGAAAAATACCTTAATCCTATTGTTCTAAAAACTTATGAATACAGAATCAACCCCTTCAGTGCCAAGTCCAAGAAGTTAGACAATATGTTTCTGATTGTTTGGAGTGGAATAGATCTGCACAACACAAGAAGAATGTGAATCTAAGTGTGAGGAGGAGGAAGGGCAAGCAGACAAGAAAATGAACAGCAGTAGCTTCTTCTGCAGGCGTTGAAAGAATATTCTCTTCCTTTGGACTCATTCATTCTAAATTGAGAAATCGGTTGGGACCCAATAAAGCAGGAAAGCTTGTTTTTCTTTTCCAGATTATGAATAGGAACAAATAAGAAGATGATGATGAAGATGACGACAAGTGAGCTACAGAGGACAGCAGGGACAGTAGTATTTAAGTTTTTCATGTGTCGGCTGGGCTGACAGTCTAAGTTTCTTAAAATATATATATATTTTGTTTAGCCAAATTAGTTAACAAACATGGATGTTTGTTTAAGCAAATAACTTATGCTGTAATGTTGTTATTGTTTCAGTTGAATAAATCTATTTAAATTGTTATTATTAAGGTCAGGATTATTTTTCTCCTTCCTAAGTACAACAGAACAGTGGTGTCCAAATATGAATGATTAACCCATTAAACTGGGGAGAAAAAAGTAATATAAAAAGTGATTCTAAAAATCTTCATCTACTTGCATGTTAAAGTAGCAAGAACTAGTTTAGGTAGAAACTTTGATTTAAATCACTGATTTAAATCAAGCCTTACTGACTAGTGATTTAAATCGTGATTTAAATCGTGATTTAAATCAAATCCACCCTGCAAGCTAATAGTGCATGGGATATTCTGATAAATAGACATGAACCCCTAAGCACAGTCACGGGGTGGTATAGCGGATAGGGATCAGTAGGCTCACCCTGTTCCTGGAGTTACCTCTGAATGTGAGGATGTTCGGGCGAGCACCGGCGAGCATGCTCGCTCATCCCTAGGGATGAGCAAGTGTAAACGTTACTATTAGTTACTCACACAGATAGTACGGTATTCGTTATACTCGTTACTCAGCGAGTATCACTGGAGCTCGAGTTATGTGTTGATCGTTATCAATCTCACACAAATTGCCAGCTCCCTTCAGAAAGGGAGTTGGCACCCAAGTGAGATCAGATTGAATGTTAGGTTCTCTATCGGGAGCACAACAAGGAATTTTATGCAGAGAAACTCAAAAAAGCCCACCTTCTCGCTCTGTCCGGGAAGTACTCAATGTGGGCTGAGCCTTGACCAACATTGGACTCCCTTTCGGATGAGTACACGAGAATTACAAAGTACTCGTTACGAGTATAGTGATTATGAATATTTCGCTACTCGCTCATCACTAATTAGGACCCAGTATACACATTAGATAATTGGGCAATCCCAAATAACTATGTGTATAACTGGCTTTCATCAAAAGACTTTACTCACTCATGGTTCCGAGTGAGAGCAGTGTATCTGGTGCCAAAAATAACATAACAGCAATGGAAACAGTCTCCAGGAGATTTTCTAGAAAGTTTTTTTTCTTGCATCTCGTTTCAGTAACTCCTAACTTTTTGGCACTGAATACATGCCTTACACATGAAGATATTATATCTCCATGTATAGAAAGATTGACCACTAAACAATTACCTATAATGTGCCATGACTGCCTTGCAACCCACTTTCGGTTGTAGATCGCTTGCGTTTCAAACAGTTGTATGCACATATAATCATAGCACTTATGTAAAATTAAGGTCAATTACATTTCATGGAGAAATTAAGAAAATTATATCAATTATATCATATGATATTAGTAATTTAGCAAATGGCCTACAAAAAGCTGAAAATTACACTTGTGGAAATTATATCTATTTTGTTCTTAGGCTATGGGAATTTCTGTGTATTTATGACATATGGTAGATATTTGTAATAGCAATTTGTCCCATAGTCTGATATGTCATGAACATGCCATTCAAGTAAAGATTTATTATGCACAATAAGAAAATAAAAATGGGATCTATTTTCTGGAGCTGCTTCATGGCACCTAACCCCTATGTTAATGGCTACTAACCTCAACCCTTGCTACCACATCTTGAAGCAAAGGAGATAAGAAAAAATAAATAAATAAAACCTACTTCACGGTTTCCCTTGATTCGTCCAATAAAACTGAAGCACTTGTGTGTGGCAAAGAACGACTGTGAAAAATATGTAAAGGATGGTCGGTCATGAGGCCAAATTGAGCCTTTTAATGTGTCAGAGCCATCTCATGACAAATGATATTGAAAAATTGGAGTTTCAACATCTATCTTTTTGGGTCTTCTGATAAGTTGTTGCCAGAGATGTTTATCAGGGGCTTATTCCCTCCTGCCCCATTCACCATTCATGGATGCTCAGTGTAACAAATTGTGCATGTTTAAGGGGAACTTTGGAACAATAGCCATTGGCTGAACCAACAATTGGTTGGGAGCCATTTGACATCTACAACTAGGTTAAGAAGTAATGAATTATACATCACAGTGCTCCAAGATCCACTTCAAAAATACAAAAGATAGACACCACATATGATGATGTTTAACCAGATTGCAATAGCACAAAACGTCTCCCTTAGGCATGTGTGTCGGTGTTTGTGTGGAAAAAGCAGAACCCAGTGGAATAGAACACTGTAATTGGTTCCGGTGAGGAAAGCTTACCTAGAATCTATAAATGAGAAATACTTGTGCCACCCTCGGAGAAGGATTGGGAAAACTAGTCTGAGGTAGTGACCATCCTGATTGAAGGTGGTCGCAGTGTCTTGTAGCAGATGGCCACCTTCCCTGATCAGTTACTAGAGTAAATGTTCATGTAAACTTATAACCCATGCAATACTAGGCAATACTGTGGGTACTTTTCATCCTACAGTGTAAGTCAACCATAAGGTAATTACGGTTCAGCACGAAAGTTCATCCAGGAGGTTTCATAAATAAAACAGCAAACACAAAGAGCTAATGCTACACGAAAAAGCTATGGGACTCGAGTGCGCACCACTTCCACTTTAATAATAAATGTCTGAGCTTGGATGTATTCAGGCTTTTAGTGGATGTACTTCGAGAGCAAATAAATACAATTTCATAGAGACATGACCAACTTTAATATGTATATACCGTAAGTAGCTTTGTATGGAACTATCACTACAATTTAGTTTTCTTGTGACATCTTATTAGCTGATGGACAACTATAACGCATCCATAGTATACAAAGTGCATGTAGTAAGTGATATATACGAGAGCTTACTAAGATGATGAAAGAAAGAGGCATTAAATAAACTTGACCGGTCACCTTAGTGCACCTTATGCCTATATGAGAATGGAGGACACCACCCTGGTTACCAGGGCTGTGGAGTTGGTAAGCCAAAACATCCAACTCAGACTTTTCAACTTCCCTGAATCTGACTCCAACTCCATCAAAATGGACACCCTCCACGACTTCGATGTCACAGCCCTGCTGATTAGCGTGCTCCATTCCAGGCTAGACACCTTTACATAACTAACTCTTCTAGGATAAATACAACAAAAAATTATGGATATCAGTACAATTCAATGCAAGATCATCAGCCACATGGACATAAAGTCTATTAATTCCAACAGAGTAAGAAACAGTCACTGATAACCTCAGTGGAAATGCAAAAAGTAGATGAAATCAATATATTGAGTCTAGGCACAATATATAAAATAAAGAGTCCTACAGTGTTTGATTGCAATAATTGATGACATGGTAATCACAATGGGACAACACAGTAAAAAGTGACTTGCGATAGCACATGACAGAGTAACTGTGCATCACTGCATTCTGTTGTCACAAGAGTCAATTCACAGTATGGCATTCATCTGCTTAAACAGTTACATTTCTTTTTCATAAATCATGAAAGGAAGAAACTTTGTAATATATCCGATTTGAAAAAGTTGCTTCCTTCTTTATCTGAACTGATCATTCATTCTCAATTCCGGGGTATAAACGGTCCTTAAGGTATGTCACACGCGTCAATATCGCCTGCACGATCTCGGCTGCACGTGACGTTGCAGCGATATTGATGCGTGTGACATACTGGATCAACCAGCGATAATCGCTGGTTGATGATCGCCAGGTTTTAGAATCTGTCCTAAAACCTGGCGATGGTCGCCCGGTGGACACGCAGCATATTCCAGCTCCAGCACCTCTCACAAGCGCTGGAAGCTGGTATCCAAGTAAACTGCGGGTATCTAGCAGTGCGCGCTGCCTAGATACCCGACGTGTACCTTAGTCCAGCCTCCTCCGCTCACCACTGGTATCTAAGGTACACAGCGGGTAACTAGGGTCCCTAGTACCGCTGTGTACCTTAGATACAGCCGGTGAGCGGAGAGGTGTAACTAAGGTACACATCGGGTATCTAGGCAGCGCGCCTGCCTAGATAACCCGCAGTTTACCTTGGAGACCAGCCTGCTCCCGCTTCCAGCAGGCTAGTAGCGGAGCAAGACATCGTGTCTTGGTCCATTGATCGCTGGTGAGTCTGCCTGTGTGACAGCTCACCAGCGATCATCCGTCAGTGTCGTCAGCGATCATCTCACTGACGGACATTGACGCGTGTGACACCCCCTTTAGTGATATAGTTCTGGGGAAAAGCTATTGTTCTTGTGGAGAGTATTCTGCCAGCCGGCAGTGAGGAGACTTAAAGCTGCAATGCTCCTCTGGGAAATTGCATATGCAAACTGTCACTTCAGTGAGGAAGTAGACAAACTCTAATGCCACCTAATAAAGAGAGCAATCTTAAAAGTCATAATTGACTCTTTAACAAACCTTTTAATATGACTTAAGATTTAGCATTGCGTTTTTAGGTCTCCTCACTGGCGGATGGCAGAATACTCTCCACAAGGGAATAGTTTTCCCACAGATCTCGTTTTAGCCTCTCATACAGCCAGATCAGAATTCCCACACACTGCACTGATGAGGGCAGTCACCTCGAAACACAGTGTCTGCAGTTTGGGGTTCTGATCTGGCACAAATCCTGAGTCATATTAAAGGGCTTGTTAAAGAGTCAATTATGACTTTTAAGATTGCTACCTTTATTAGGTGGCATTAGAATTTGTCTACTTCCTCACTGAAGTGACAATTTGCATAATTAGTGAATATAGATTTTCCCATTAATAAGATAGGAGATGATTGTTGGTAATTAAGAGATGAGCGGCCCGAACCCGTAGAGGTTCAGGTTCTGGAGGGGAGGGTTAGCCGGCCTTTATGTTCTGTTCAGAGGCCAAACTTGATTCAAACCTCATTGGAAGTCACGGATTGGTCATGTCGGCTCTCCGCCCACACAGAGCCAGCTATAAACAAAGCACTTCTGGAGGAAGGGGGAAGCCCCGAAAATCAAACAGGTATCCAGTGATGGCAGGTAAAAAAAATATGGAAACTTCCTATGAAATACAGTACTTTGCTTTGGGAATTATTATCCCCAAAATAATACTTTCTCACAACCATCTAGATTTTTCAATTGTAGTTAAAGTCTCAGACCGAGCACAAACTAGTGCTGTAAAAGCAAATATATTACATTCTAATCTAAGTCAATTTTCTCTACATTGCAGTTGTCAACTGAAAGAAAAAAAAAAATAGCTGAAGGACTTGAAAGAGAGTTTAGATAAGTGTTCAGAAAGCCCCATAGAGAATAAAATACTGCTTCATTTTGCCAACTCTTGACATTATCTCTAGGCTCGGCAGGATAAAACAGTTTTAAATGGCTTGTTTAAGTTGCTAATTTTGTATTAATAAGAGCTCAGTCGAGATTAGAGCTAAGAGAGCAAACAGTTGGCACAAAGCATAGGAAACACACATGGTAAAAGGTGTCTGAGGCAGTGGTGAGTGTAAAGAATGTAGACCGGTCACTCGGTCGCAGAACACCCAAAATGCGTCAAATGGATGCTTACTGACAACTCTACCCAAAAAACACAACACCATCTGCATCACCTGGCTAGACATTGGGAACTTTAAAACATGCACTGGGATTGTTCAGGTCTTTCACCTCCAATGAATATGTACACATGGCCAGGACCAAAATGGTAAAGCCCTCCACCACAAAGCACCAGAGTACAGAGCTGGCTACCATCCAATATGACTGTTTGTACTGCCTGCCAATAACATTAATAGATTGCAACAGAAAACAACCCAAAACTATTCATGACAACCAATACCAAAGGTAACAATAAATATTTCAGAATGATCCAGACATAAACAGTTCAGTAAAAGACTTTAGAAATCACTTAAAAAAAACAAAAAACAAAAAAAACAAAACAATAAAAATACCTTCTACTTCTTAGAAAATTGTCAACCTCAGGGAAAGAGCATTGCTCAGATTCTTGTATTAATAATAGCTTCAGGAGGTTTTCTTCCTTGATAGTATGGCAATCACCATAAACATATGAACAAAAAACGTATGTCCTTACAGGGGGCACATGGAGAAAAAAGATTTTCCTCCTTAAAATCCTTTGGAAAATGATCTGATTAGGAAAGTGATAGCAACTTTAGGTGATTTGGTCACTTTGTTATTTACGGCTATAAACATGCATTACCCAAACTCACAAAACGAGTTTCCTTTTCACATAAGTACATATTATATTCTACACAAAAGACAATGTGGACTACAGACCCATGTTTTCTAAGGATTAGTGGATAGAAAATTAGTGAATTAAAAAATACATTTCATGTCAAGCTCGGGAAAATGAAATGAGACTATTCTGGTGATTGGTTTAGGAAAAGCATTTTGTGACCAGAAGACGAATGATCTGTGGTTTTAAACAGTCCTAAAGACGTGTTAAATCTGGTGGTTAGGCGTTCTCTCTCTAGGTGGGCTGTGGAGTCAGTCGTGAAGGAAGAGTCAGTGACCATTTTGGTGGATTCAGAGTTGGTATAAAATGGACCGACCCCTAAAATATACAATAAATTTGGTACATACTAGTTCAATGCATTACATGTTAAATATTTTTTTACATAAGAATTTAGGAGAGTACAGAAGTGTCCTATAAATGTGTGTCCTATTCCTGATCTAAGGATCTAGGCTTTTTGGTGAGAGACGTGCTGAGAGAGGTACAATTGTAGATCAAGACACTGCGGCCAGAGGCCCTGACTAGTGGGCACGGCCTTTCTCAATTTCTAGTGTATGGAGCAATGCCGGTCCACTAGATGACCACCGCCACTAGTCAAACACACCCTTTAGTCTTGTTTTGCTGGGAACATGCAGACCCCATAGTTGCGGTCCGTTCCAGCTTACAAAATGGAGAATCCTTACAGCACACAGTGCACGTGCTGGGAGGATTAATTATTCTAGTCACACGAAGTGACTGCAGAATTATCATTTTAGACTAGACAAACCCTTTAACCCTTGGCATTTTCATAAAGGAGTGTAAAACCTTACTGTTGTGCTGGTCCCAAAGAGGAGGTTTAGTCACAGTTGGCATTGCTGCTTCAATGAAATGGAGATAGACCCTGCCATTAGAAAATAAAATTCTTCTGGCAGCTGTTTATGTGGACCCAATTTAGTATATATTGCTGAATAATCAACAGCTTACTAAAGGAAAAGAAGCTCTGACTGAGGTAGCAGTTAGGATGAGTGGGCTACTGGAGTGCCAAGAGGAAGAGGGCTTGGGTCCTGCCAGTGTTACTACTATCATATCTTCAGCCTCATCAGATGAGGAGTTTAATTTTGAGAAGTGTTTTGAGGACATGGAGCAGGTAAAGTGTTGCCACAGGAAAAAAGATTCCACTCCCATAGCAAACAGATTGACCATATTTCAGCAAAATGTTTCACTTGCTGTCTGTTTATCAAAACGGACTATGCATGAGGCAATTCTGTTATTGATATATCCAATGTGGCTACCGCTTTGCCATTAACTCAAGTTAGTGTAGAGAGGTTGATCTCCAGCTTTAAAATAATTAGATCAGATTTGAGGTCTTCTATGAAGGAGGATCTGATTGAGGAGATACCATGACACAGAACAAATTCATAGACTGCCCAAATATTATTCAGTGTGTTTTTACTGAAAACTGCAAATCTCCCACTTACTGTAGAACTTATTGTATATTTACAATATTCATTTTTTGGTGTTCTATTACATCTAATAAATATAATTTCAAGATCTAAATATCTTGATTATTGTATCACAATGGTGATGAAAAGCCTGATGTTACAATTTTACCACAGTAAATTTATCATTTAAACATGAGCCATGTATGAGGGAGTCAGTCATGGAGTCGTAGGTTTGACTTACTGACTCCACCGCCCTGTTTTTCACTCAATCAGAAATCTCATTTTCGCCTTCAAATGGCTCTTGCCATCTTGGGGGTCCAATGGCTTATAGCTTCTATGTTGAAAAACTATCTCTGTTCAGTCAAGTGGCTAAGGTTCCTAGAGTAAGTGTTAACCTTATTTATGGGCCAAGAGCAAATACAGATTGGTACATAACAAGAAACAGTTAAGAATTAAGGATTATGCGATTCATTTATATGCACTTACCGTATATACTCGCGTATAAGCCGAGTTTTTCAGCCCAAAAATTGGGCTGAAAAGTACCCCCCTCGGCTTATACGCGAGTCAGTGCGGGGGCTGCTGTATACAGCGGTATACAGCAGCCCCCGCATCCCCAGTAATGCAGGGCCCCCCCCCTCATGCTCCGGTCACCTGTAAAGCAAGTTATACTTATCAGTGCCCGCTGCCGTCCGCGCCCGCCGCTGCCGACATGCGATCCTCCATCTTCATTCATCTTCTTCCTGCTTCTGTGCGCGTCGCAGGCAATGACGTCATTACCGGCGACGCGCACAGGAAACAGGAAGAAGATGCATGAAGACGGAGGATCGGGATGTCGGCAGATGCGGGCGCGGACGGCAGCGGGCACTGATAAGTATAATTTGCTTTACAGGAGACCGGAGCATGAGGGGGGGGGCCCTGCATTACTGGGGCTGCCTGTATACTACCACTGGGGCTGCTGTATATAGGGGCCCTGCATTACTGGGGCTGCAATACCACTGGGGCTGCTGTATATAGGGGCTGCAATACCACTGGGGCTGCAATACCACTGGGGCTGCTGTATATAGGGCTGCTGTATACACCACTGGGGCTGCAATACCACTGGGGCTGCTGTATATAGGGGCTGCAATACCACTGGGGCTGCAATACCACTGGGGCTGCTGTATATAGGGGCTGCAATACCACTGGGGCTGCTGTATATAGGGGCTGCAATACCACTGGGGTTGCTGTATATAGGGGCCCTGCATTACTGGGGCTGCAATACCACTGGGGCTGCTGTATATAGGGGCTGCAATACCACTGGGGCTGCAATACCACTGGGGCTGCTGTATATAGGGGCTGCAATACCACTGGGGCTGCTGTATATAGGGGCTGCAATACCACTGGGGCTGCAATACCACTGGGGTTGCTGTATATAGGGGCCCTGCATTACTGGGGCTGCAATACCACTGGGGCTGCTGTATATAGGGGCTGCAATACCACTGGGGCTGCAATACCACTGGGGCTGCTGTATATAGGGGCTGCAATACTACTGGGGCTGCAATACCACTGGGGCTGCTGTATATAGGGGCTGCTGTATACACCACTGGGGCTGCAATACCACTGGGGCTGCTGTATATAGGGGCTGCAATACCACTGGGGCTGCTGTATATAGGGGCTGCAATACCACTGGGGCTGCTGTATATTGGGGCTGCTGTATACACCTCTGGGGCTGCATATACCTCTGGGGCTGCATATACCTCTGGGGCTGCTGTATACTACCACTGGGGCTGCTGCTGTATACTACCACTGGGGAGGCTGCTGTATACCTCACTGCTGGGGGTTGTATACCTGTGCTGGAGTCCACCCTCGGCTTATACGCGAGTCAATAGATTTTCCCAGGTTTTGGGGGCAAAAGTAGGGGGGTCGGCTTATACACGGGTCGGCTTATACACGAGTATATACGGTAATTTCTAAAAAGGTGAACTTTAATTATTAGCAAAGAACAATATATGAATGAACAAATGCGAAAGTATAGCAAGGATCCTACAAACATTGCCATTCTCAGACCAGTCATAGCCACAGCTTTGAGCTGGGGGAATCACTTATGTGTAGAAATGAGTGGACCCGTGAAAGTTCAAGTTCAGGGGGTTCAGCCGAACATTAGAAAAAGTTATATTCTGGAACCGAACCTCATTGGAGGTCACTGATTGTGTGCGGTGAGTCGAATTGCCCATACAGCTGGCCATAAACAAAGCACTTCCAAAGTAGAAGATGGGCTTTTATCATTTCTTTTTTTTTTTGTACACACTACACCTGATAATGCTGCTTGTACCCCCAGTACAAGCCATTCACACACTGCAAGCGGCTCACACTGGGCCAAGCACAGTAATGCTCACTCCAGTGGTTTACATACACAAAGCACCTGAACGCCAAACACTTAAAATTTTTGTAAGGTCTGTGTTTGGTGCAAACACAGAACTTTAAAGTTCAGTTCGCTCATCCTTATTTATGTGCAGTAGCACATTGGCCAACATTGGTGAGTGTACTATTTATGTGCAGTCACTAGTGCAAACAGACCAATATAATATTTGGGTATGAGGCATCTTTGGGTATGTGCCCACAGGACGTTTTTTGAGCAGTCCTGAACGCAGGAAAACCTGAGGATCATAGAGTCCTTGACAGGAGAAATGCTATGATCTTGTCTGCGTTTTTTGCGCGTTTTTTGTGTGTTTTTACTGTGTTTTTACTGCGTTTTTCCACACATTGGTTTTGCTGGGAAGCCCAACCGCAGGAACAGATTAGCATACATTACCATAAAACCAATGTTTTTCTGCAAGCGGAAACCGCAGCAAAACCGCAGCAAAAACGCCCTGTGGGCACATAGCCTTTCTCTACTTGCTGAAAGACTTGATAACTCTGGGAGTCTTTATCACTCCTTCCCCTTCTAAGCATATAAACCTTGACAAATCTCCTGTAACTATCATTCCTTAAAGAAAAATGGTTTTAGGGTATGTGCCCACAGGACGTTTTTGTTGCAGTCCTGAACGCAGGAAAACCTGAGGATCCTAGAGTCCTTGACAGGAGAAATGCTATGATCTTGCCTGCGTTATTTGCGCATTTTTACTGCATTTTTGATGCTGCGTTTTTCCAGCGTTTTTCCCATTGACTGCACCAAAAACGCAAAAATAATTGACATGTCCATTCTTTGCTATCCGCACCAAAAACGCAGTTTTGACAGTTCTTGACACTTGCAAAACTAATGTGTGTGCACAGCGTTTTTGTAAAACACATTGATTTTGCTGGGAAGCCCAACCGCAGGAACAGATTAGCATACATTACCATAAAACCAATGGTTTTCTGCAAGCAGAAACCACAGCAATAACGCCCTGTGGGCACATACCCTAAAGCTTCATTATTGGCTAGGTTCAACAAGAAAAGCACACACTGTGTGTTTCAGTACTTATATGGCACCAAGGTTTGAAGTAGTAGCATTAAATCAACATACTAAGTGTATTAAATGTTTAAAGGGAACCTGTCAACCCTCCTCCCGGGCATATTAAGGTAAAAGAGCCACCTTCAGCAGCACCAAGGCTGCATTCTGTAAAGGTGGCTATTATGTGTATTATCCCTGTATTATCCCCAGGTACACTAAAATAATCACTTTTATAATTTGCCTCCATACCTCTACTGAGACCGGGAGGTGTGTCCTCCCCCTAGGTCTCAACTGCCTTGCTGCTGTCCATCATCGCTATCTGTCCCCCAGGGCGCCGCCTCCTCTCTTTCTTCTGACCTAATCGGCGCCTGCGCTGTTCATTCAGCTATCGGGCATGTGCTGTGCGCGCTGCCCAGGCAATTACATCACATGATGTACAGATATCACACCTGTGTGTAGTGGAGGCCCCAGTTTACCTACTTGAACACACTGCAGGGCAGGATCTGGGGCCTCCCTACACGCAGGTGCAATATCTGTACATCATGTGATGCAAGTTCCCGGGCAGCACACACATGCCTGAGAACTGAATGTACAGCGCAGGCGCCAATTACTTCAAAAGAAGGAGGAGGCGCCCAGAGGCCAGATAGCGATGATGGACAGCAGCAAGGCAGTTGAGACCTGGGGAGAGAACACATCTCCCGGTCTCAGTAGAGGTATGGAGGCAAATTTATAAAAGTTATTATTTCAGTGTTCCTGGGGATAATACACATAAGGGTACCTTTACACGCCGCTACAACAGGATGGATACAACCCGCTACAGGCTACGATTGTAGCTTGCGTCGTCAGTATAGCCCGTAGTAGCGGCGTGTGAAGACGGTAGGAGGCAGCCGGCAACAGATACATCTGTTTCCGAGCACTGCTCTGAAACAGGTGGCTACAAAGCCGATTGCAGCGAGCTGTATCGGCGTGTAAAGAAGCTACAGAAGGGATGTGTCGACACCAGGCAATGTACCTGGTATGTAGCTGGGGCGTGACACAGGCTCCGGGATACCGCCCCCCTTCAGCGATCATTGGTGGAAGCTCCTGCGTTACGATTGGTAGTCGCTGCAGAGGGAGGCATATTTAAGGAGCTGACCAGTCACACTACACAATTGCTCAAGCGTCATGTATTAAACAGCCTCCTGCGATGCCTGCCCAATCATGGGTTTCTTGCTTTGTCCTATCATCGTACGGACGTCTCGTAATCCACAATTGTGGCACGCCTATGTGCTGTCCCTGCTGCACCCGGTCCGCCCATATTAGCTTGTTGTAGCGGTGTGTAAATGAGGTAAGATGAGCTACAGATGGCTACTTGAGACACCCGGCGATGTATCTAGCTATAGATGTAGCGTAGCATAGCGCACCTTGTGGCGGCGTGTACAGGTGGTGCGTTTCCCGTTTGTAACCGTTTGGGCGTGCTCGTGCACGTGAAGTAGCGGGTTGTATCCATCCTGTTGTAGCGGCGTGTAAAGGTACCCTAAGAGCCACCTTCACAGAATGCAGCTTAAGTGATGCTGAAGGTGGCTCTTTTACCTAATAGGCCCGATGGGGAGGGGGGGGTTATAGGTTTCCTTTAATAATCTTATAAGCTCGGGGCACTCTCGGCTTTTATCATAAACTCCAAGTATAGAGTCAATGAGGTGTCAATATACCTCAAAAAGACGGGTATATCCAAAAAATGTACTTATTCTGTCCATATGGATCAGAAAATGCAATGTGCTTGATCAGCAGTGGTAATAATACAATAGTGGCTCTCTCCTAGGGAGTTACAAAACATGTACTTTTTGTAATAATTAGCTTTGCATATATACATTCTTTCACTATGTTCGGAGAAATACTACAGGGTATAACAGTTAACCTCCAATAATTGACACATCTCCCATAGTATTAATCACACCTGTCACTTCACTATTAAACTATGAATACTTTATCTTTTACGGTTCCCCCAAAAGAATTTGTCACCTTTCTATATGAGATGCTTCTGATCTATACCTGCACACAGGTAACATATGCTGACTTACCGGCCACCACTACAATATCCTAGCTGTAAATATGCCACACATCAGTAAAGTCCAAATACCTGGTGCGAATATCGGTAACAGAATATTTTATTTTACAGATTATAAATGCACACCTGCAAATAAGTAGGTCACAGAAAATAAACCTGATGAAATCTGTCCACCAAAAGCTACATGTTATCAAGCAGCACACATACTGCCAGTGTCTTATTTCACAGGCTAATGATCAGGACAAGGAAGGATGTAGGTATCAGTTACAGGAAGAATCTCTAACACAAAGCAGATCCCTCCACTGTGTGCTCTCAACAATACGTTCTCGCACTTGCAGCAAACCTGGGAAGTAATCAGATCATGCTCTCAACCTATTGACATCTCATCCTCCACAGATGCTGCATTACTACTGGCTTTCCCAGCCGGTTATCCTCCAGCTGCAGGACTACTGTACGCCGATTGTATGAATCTGAAAGACGCTCACATGACCAGTATGGAAGGATATACAAGAATGCAAAAAATGGATACACAGTATACAGAGCATGGAAATCATATATGCCGTCATTCATTTGTATCACGTTACAATAAATACCTGCAAGACACCATGCCCCGGTAGCAGGATTTATTTCATCTCACAGAATAGACGGCTTTAGGAAAATCAATTAATCATTCAATCTAGAACTTGGTAAACAATCGGAATGAAAGATGGACTACTCTAATGGTGGGTTTTACACGTCCCGATATCGGGGCGATATCGTAGGCAACGGCGCGGGAGCGTGCATTTTTTGAGCGCTTTTCCCGATATCGCATCGGCGGTTTACACGCTGCGATATCGGGAAACAACGTCCCTACGATGTGTACGCCCACCAACCCAGTAACGACCATTTAACATGGGAGTTAATGGGTGAGGTACGAGTACACATCGTAGTTGGGCTGTTACACGCTACGATGCTGCTACAACGGCCATAGCACGCTCATTCAACCCCGATATCGTTTTGGCATCGTTCCAGCATCGCGTTGTACGTTCAAACCATACAACGCGCAAACGATATCGGCTCCAACTCGCGAACCACGTGACTTTTTGTCGGAGTTGGACGCAGATATCGCGGCGTGTAAACCCGCCATCAGGCCCCTTTCACATCAGCATTTTTCGCTGATTGCGGCAGATTTACCGCATCTGCCGCCTAACTGCAGCACTTGCGGCACACTTGCACCAAGCCCTATGCATTGTCTATGGGACTTGCGCCAAGTGCAGCAATTGCGGTTTTGCCGCAATCCGGCAAAAAAAACAAAAAACAAAAAAAAAAAAACAGTCAGCAGCGTTTTTTTTTTTGTCGCAGGTTCCAGATCTACCGTATCCAGCAGAATTGCACTTGCTGCACCCGACCACAAGCCCCATAGACAATGCATAGGGCTTGCCGTAAGTGCAGCCATTAGGCAGCAGATACGGTAAATCTTCCGGATCTGCCGCAGTCAGCGAAAAATGCTGATGTGAAAGGGGTCTTAGTGAAGTTTTTCAAAGGTGGCCATACACATTAGTCAATCAGCCAAACGCTGGCTTGCCTGATGGCCACTTTACACGTCCCGATATCAGCGTCCAACTCCGATAAAAAGTCACGTGGTTCGTGCGTTGGCCCCGATATCGGTCGTGCGTTGTGTGGTGTAAATGTCCAATACGTAGCACGAACGATGCCAAAACGATATCGGGGATCAAATGAGCCTGCTCTCCAACGGCCCGATATTGGATGGACGATGTGGCCGGATCGTGCTGTGTGAAAGCCCAACAACGATGTGGAGTACATCTTCCCCTATTCTCTCCCATGTTAAATGGTCGTTCCTGGGTCAGCCGTACAAGGGGGCGTAGACATCGCTGTTGCGTTGGCTGCCAATATCGCGCTGTGTAACATCTCCTATGCGTTCTTGGAATTCTGCCCAGAAAAAGCGTGCTCCCGCGTCGTCGTATCCAATATCGGACTGATGTTGGGACGTGTAAAGTGGCCATCACAGTTAGGATACGTTCACATTTGTAAACCTCTTCAGCAAGTGGTGTCAAAAAGGCGCATATAGCCGCATTTTTTAGTGTAGATTTTTCCCATTCATTAGAATGGGTGAAACCTGCAGCAAAAACAGTACTAGAATTCACATGCTGCAGATTTATTTCTGTATTAAATCTGCAAGGAGAAAATACTCAATGTATGCATAAGACTTCAGGATTCTCATGGACTTTGCTGGCGTCAGGATTCCCTTCAGATTGTATGACATCTGCACTCACAAACGCTTCAAAAACCTTGCAAAAAACACACATGCACAAAGAATTACTGCTCTCAACTTCGTATACATGCCTGATCAGTTCAGGTGATAGTGCATGTGTCCTCAGTGGGGAGAAGAGAAAGAAACAATGCTAGACAATTCTGTTTATCTCCAGTGAGAAAAAGAATGGGCCAAACTAAAAATCATCATCATCTTACCATTCTTTCCCCTGACATCTGCTTTTTGGAAAACATCAGACACCCAGACAGATCCAATTTCTATCAAACACTTAGGTCGGCTTCACACCGCGGTGTGATCAGGTCCGGGGCTGGCCGATGTGATTCGGACAGCCACAGACCCGATTTGCAAACAGAACCAGAGGGCAAATATGCCCTCCGGTCCGGTTTGCTGCCGGAGTCCTCAATTGCAGCCGCAGCTGCTGAAATTTTAAGATCTGAAATCTGTGCAGGGGACAGCCGGTGGTGCTGAAATGTAGCAGCTCGCTGATAAACTCCTGCACCTGGGTCCCGGATCTTCCCGAATCTGGGGCAATCCGGCGACATAGACCCCCATGCCCAGGATCTGAGAGGAGCCGATTTGGGCAGGATTTTTCGCCCCGGACACAAAAACGTTGCAAGCAACGTTTGTGTCCAGGAGGAAAATCTGAATTCACCCGGATCCTCATGGACAGATGGAAAGTAGATGGCACATAGCTGCCATTCGGTGCCATCCGGCCCCATAGGGCTACATTACCCCAAAATTGGGTCCGGGGCTGTCCGGTTTGCACCGGACAGCCCCGGACCTGATCACACCGTGGTGTGAAGCCGGCCTTAAGACCGGGTTACATGCTGCGACGTGGCAGCGATCCAACCAACAATGTGGATCGCTGCCACATCGTGAACTGATCGCTGGTGAGCTGTCACACAGGCAGGCTCACCAGCAATCAGGACCAGCGAGAACGCTGTTATCATGGTGAACATCGGGTAACTAAGCTGTGCGTGGCGCTTAGTTACCCGCTGTTTACCATGGTTACCAGCTCCCATCGCTTGCTGTGCGGTGCTGGGTACTTGTTCATCGTTGGTCTCCCGCTGTCACACGTGCCAATGCTGGGCACCCAGCGGCAGACCAGCGATAGATTTATGGTCCTGGCCATAAATTTACGATCAACGACTTATCGTTGATACATGTCACACACAACCATGTCGTTTCGACATCACTGCAACGTCACCAAACCGGTGACGTTGCAAAGATATCATTCACGATATCGTTGTGTGTAACGGGCCCTTTACTTTGACCTACAATAGGATCCGTCAGAATTAGTGATGTGAGAGTGTAATCGTTACTATTCTCTACTCGCACGGATAGTACTGTATTCGCGATCCTCGTTACTCGGCGAGTATCGCTGGTGCTCATGAGTGATGTGTCCATCGTTATTGATATGACACAAATTACCAGCTCCCTTCAGTACACAAAGGTAGAGCAAATTGAATGGTAGGGTTTCTCTCTGGGGGGCACAGCAAGGTGTTTTATGCAGTGAAAAGAAAAAAGACTACCCTCCTGCCCTGTCCTGGAAAGACTCGTTTTATAGCAGAATATGTGTGGGCAAAGCCTATCACTAATTGACTACCATTGGACTCGCTATTCAGACGAGTATGGGAGTATTAAATACTACTCGTTACATGTATAGCTATTACGAATATTTTGCTACTCTTCGCATCACTAATCAGGATCCCAGTGCTTTAACACAATGAACATGGTTGAGACCTCACCTCTTGTGTCCCAGGTAAGGAAAATTCACAGGTGAAACATGGACCATGCTAAAATTATCTATCTGCCTATTAAGCATATAAAGGCCCCGTTACATGTAGCGATATCACTAACGATATCGCCACAACATCACAGGTTTTGTGATGTTGTGGAGACCTCGCCAGCGATATCACTGCGTGCGACACGTAGCAGAGAGCGGCCTCCCGTTGTGAGATCACTGATCGTTACGGAATGGCCTGGACCATTTTTTCATCGTCGGTCTCCCGCTGGGCATGCTGCATCGGTGTGTGTGTGACAGGGGAAACGACCAACGATCTCCATGTTAACCCCGTGACGTGACAGATCCCAACCACCGTCAGGGGTCGCCGCATTGGTGAGTAGATCTGATTGTGTGGCATCTCACCAGCAACCACTTAGCGACATTCCAGTGATCCCTGCTGGGTCGTATCATTGTCGGGACCACTGGAATGTCGCTAGGTGTAACGGGGCATTAAAAGACAGCTCAGATCAGGAGATCCGCCAGATGGGCCAGAGACAGCGATTCATGCACAGTCTGTGTATCACAGGTGTGTGACTTTGGTCTAATTCTGAAAGAATGGAGAACTATTAGGGTACTGTTACACGTCGCAACATTGCATGCAATTTCACTTGCAATTTGCTGGTTGCAGTGAAATCATGGACACATTGTTCCATTTTGTAAATGGCAACAAAATGGAACAATGTGTCCATGATTTCACTGCAACCAGCAAATTGCAAGTGAAATTGCATGCAATGTTGTGACGAGTAAAGGTACCTTTAGGGAATGTCCACTAGACATCTTTAGCAGGTTGGTATGCTCTATAACCCACCTCAAAAGAAAAACATACGGTACTTAATAGACGCTAACAAGAATGGACACATGCACCACAATATAAAAACAACCGACTGTGCATATGTTCAGTCTTTTGGGCTTCATTTAATAACATACAAAGTGATCAAAAGAGGTGACCAGATCATCCGTTAGGAGGCCTCAGCCTGGACGTCAGTCTGCAGTTTATCCCACAAGTATTAAAAAAAAAAAAAAAGGAGGCTGCCAAAGATGTCCCAAAAAATAAATACAGAAATGAAGGCAATGGCCTGTCCTGAAGCATTTTACTCCTATAGGACCGGTTCACGCACATCTTAAAAGACATAATTTGCCCACTTCCTTGGGAGAACAGAGCATTGATTGGTTCTCATTTTTTTTTTTATTTATTATAAACACTGTAGATTGAATCAGTATAACAGATTAATATTTGGAAAAATGTGAGGCTGGCTTCACACCAAGGTTTGTTTCTGTCTGTGCGGATCCTGCTTTTGCAAGACCACACGGACATGAATGGATTTGTAGTATATAATAGCCCTGGCACACTTGTAAAGAACAATGATGATCAGGAGACGTCAACTCAGACTATCAAAGTTTTATTCAAAAATAAATGTAGCTCTGTCCTTGCCGGTTCGACCACTTAGGTCTTCGCAGAGGATACAGGAGCTGTGATCAGGAGAGGCACAGAATTTAGTGCAACCTCCTATACTATAGGAGTACACTGCACCTATGTCAGTGGTATGGGATGAGTATCCACTTGTGGCCACTCACATCAGGCCAAAGATGGCCAGTGATTTTGTGCTTTAAGGCTGAACAATGAGCAAAGGAGAGAGGTCTCTCTGTGCGTCTGGTGTATAAGTGGCCTGTTGTTTCCCAGATCCAGCACCATAGACTCCCATGTTAAGTGCTCTGGACCATGCCGGATTCTTTTATGTCCGTTTTTTCCACTGGAGCCCAAAATCGGAGCAGTCTCCGATTTTGGGGACGGTAAAAAAACAGGACAAAAATTAATCCCGGACTGAACTGACAGAATCGAATTGCCATTTATGACCAGTTCGGCACCACAGGGATACATGGGAGGCTAAACACGATCCTGTTCTGTCCTTTTCAAAACGAACAGAACAGGATGCCAAAAACCGTGATGTGAACCCAGCCTTAGGGTATGTGCACATTGGAAGTTTTGTGGGCTGTTTTTTAGCGGTTTCCATCGAGTTTTATGTTAATTTATGTTAATCCTAACCACCGGTTCGATTAACATGCTAGTCAATGGATTTCAGAAAACGCTGTGTACATTAGAACGTTTTTTTTTTTCTCCTTTCCACTTTCTTCACCGGTTTTCCACCGGTTTTCAAAGATAGAGCATGTGACTTCTTTTGAGCGTTTTTCCAGCGGTTCCAGCTTACAAGTGCACAAAAAAACAGTCTTAAAAACGCCAAGAAAAACCGCCAGAAAACCGCCGACAAAACGCTGTATAAACGCTATGAAACCGCTCAAAAAACGCTAAAAAAACGATGGACACTGCTGAGGTCAGGAATCTCAGTTTCTGCAATTCTACACATGGTTTTCTGACGGTCTGCAATGATGCAGAACCGTCCAATGTGCACATACCCTAATAGCTTTTCCACTAAAGTACAAAATAATTTGTATACAGCTGGGGCCAAGCAAATGTAATAAAATAAATATTAGTGTGATTTTCATCCTGAAAAGTGGGATGATTTTTTTTTCCCCTCACTTTTCATCTGTGTGCAAGTTTTTTACCTCAGCATCTGGCGAGTGTTTTTTACCTCAGCATTTGGCGAGTGTTTTTTACCTCAGCATCTGGCGAGTGTTTTTTACCTCAGCATCTGGCGAGTGTTTTTTACCTCAGCATCTGGCGAGTGTTTTTTACCTCAGCATCTGGCGAGTGTTTTTTACCTCAGCATCTGGCGAGTGTTTTTTACCTCAGTATGTGTAGCCCAAACTAGCAAGGGAACAATCAGTGGAAAAGTATAACAGAAACATGTCACCACTTCTGCATGTTTTACCCACTTCTGGTTTTGGCTACAAATAAGGAGGTAAAAAATTCAAAGACCTGTGTGCACATGGCCTTAAAGGAGTTTTTAGTTTCCTGAAGTGCGTATAAAGACTTTTTGAAGCATTTTGAAATTCTTTTCCTGAAGTGTTTTCTTTTTTTTCTTGCAGCCTTGTGATAAAACAGAGCCTAATTCGGAGTGGATTCCTTCAGGGGTCTTCTCTGACACATGATATGCATTTTTTTTCAATCCCTGATGAGAATAAAAAAATACACGCAAAACACTGCACATGTGAACAGCACACTGGTTTTACAATATAAATGAATAATTAAAGTATTTTAAGCGTATTTTTTCAGCTATTTTTAGGAATGGACCTACTCAAGAAAAAAAACTATTTGGCCACATAGCCTGACTTATGTGTTGTATGCTATTAACTGGTCTGGGTTGCAGACTGAAGTGGTTGTGGCGGCCATATTGTCACCCAACCTTCCCAGGGACAGACATAATTGGTGATCACAAAGTCAAACTCATTTTAATACATCGTTAATAACATTAATGAAGGCAGATTAATGTGCAGCTCATTTTGGAATGTTACCATCACTGATAACCTCACCCTTTGTATAATAAAATGGATAAAAACCACCAGGCAGATTGTGTCACGCACCATAGTAACATAGTTTTTAAGGTTGAAGGAAGACTTTAAGTCCATCTAGTTCAACCCATAGCCTAAAGGCTCGGACACACTTTCCTAGTTAGGGCCACTTTACACACACCAACTTATTTCATGAACAACTTACTGGTTGCAGTGAATCATGGACACATTGCTCCATTTTGTGGCTGTGTACAAATGGAACAATGTTTTCCATGATTTCACTGCAACCAGTAAGTTGTTCAGAAGTTGGACAGATAAGTTGGTGTGTGTAAAGTGGCCATTACATCCGAGCCCGACCGAAGAGACCCCGATACAGCGCAGGCAATAAAGATCCCATAGAAACCAACGAGGGCACAATACAAACTATCATTTGATTGTTTTAAAAGAGAATTGTAAAAAAAATTAAGTAAAGATAAAGAAAACATGTTTCTCTGGTAATTGCAGTTAACCTGTGTATGTAATCCAAGGTCTGAACTGCGGAGCTTGCAGTCTAATTATATGGGAACGGCCACAAACATCAAAGCATTTCCATGCAGCGCTGGGAAAGACTGCACAGCACGTGGCATAAAAATGCAAAGCACATAGAGAAAAATCCAGGCCTTTATTCTTTACCAGCCAATCACCCAAAGTCAGCACCTCAAAAATACATAGAGCTGAATCCATTGGTGTCACAGTCTGGATACTGTTCTGTACACCCGTCACCCCCAAAGCTAACAACAAACGGGTTTTGTGAAATATTATCCCAGTCAAGAATCTTCCCCAAGCCTATGGTCATTCCTTCCAGGCCAGATCAGGGGGTGCAGAGGATGCTGTCACCCCTGCCCTCTTTCCCCCATAGTCAGAGGCAGTGCCTTCATGGGTAGGATTCCTATAGGGGCTGTCTAGACCAGGCCTAGTAAGTAAGTGGGCATCACCCATACAACAGTAAACATTGCCCTGTAGGCCATGATGAATGTCACATCTGACATGTTATTTTCCTGAATTACAAAGTGAAAATGACATAGAAAAATAAACTGCTGCCTGACTCCAGGACCAGAGACACGCACATCTACACAAGGAAGACTCCACAACTGTTTGTTTACTATCAGAGACAATGTGTCCATGACTGTGGGAAGATCACTATGAGGACAGTGACCAGGCCCCCACTACAACTCCCAGCATGCCCGGACTGACACAGACTAGCCTGGCATGCTGGGGCTTGTAGTCTGCACTGTGTGAAGCTGGCAGCTCTCCTGATCACAGTTACTCAATAGCACTGTCCCTATTGTGAATGAAGTGGTAGTAGAGGCCATCTTGTGACCAGACTACACAGGCTGCCCCTTCCTCAATCACTCCCTCCCCTCCTACAAGTAGGAAAACTTTCTGTGGACTGAGGAGGGAGCAGCGGGCACAGAGTACAACAGGAGCAGCGGGGACAGATACGGGACAGCACACAGGGAGCAGCGGGACGACACAGAGCACGGACAGATACGGGGGCACAGCACACAGGGGAGCAGCGGGCACAGAACACAGGGAGCAGCGGGCACAGAACACAGGGAGCAGCGGGCACAGAGTACGGCGGCACAGTACACAACACAGGAGAGCGGCCCGATACGGGCACAGCACACAGGGGAGCAGCGGGCACAGAACACAGGGAGCAGCGGGCACAGACTAGGGGCACACACACAGGGAGCAGCGGGCACAGAACACAGGGAGCAGCGGGCACAGACACAGGGAGCAGCGGGCACAGAACACAGGGAGCAGCGGGCACAGAACACAGGGGAGCAGCGGGGCACAGCCAGCACACGGAGCAGTGGGCACAGAGCGGCGCACAGTAAATCACAGGGAGCAGCGGGCACAGAGTACGCGCACAGTACACATTAGGGAGCAGCAGGAACAGACTAGGGGACACAGCACAGGGAGCAGCGGGCACGAACACAGGGAGCAGCGGGCACAGAACACAGGGAGCAGCGGGCACAGAACACAGGGAGCAGCGGGCACAGTACAGCGGGCACAGCACACAGGGAGCAGCGGGCACAGAACACAGGGAGCAGCGGGCACAGTACAGCGGGCACAGCACACAGGGAGCAGCGGGCACAGAACACAGGGGAGCAGCGGGCACAGCACAGACAGCGGGCACAGAACACAGGGAGCAGCGGGCACAGAACACAGGGAGCAGCGGGCCACAGGGACAGCGGGCACAGCACACAGGGAGCAGCGGGCACAGAACACAGGGAGCAGCGGGCACAGAGTACAGTGGGCACAGACAGCAACGGTCACAGACCCCCATTTTAGGGCAGACCTGGGGGGCAAGCCATTGCAGCAGACTGGGGGCACAGACACTCCCCCCTGCAGGCAGACCTAAGGGGTACAGAGGCACAGCGGACACAGACCCACCCATCGTAGGTAGACCTGGGGGGCACAGCACATTGCAGGCAGACCTGGAGGGCACAGGGAACAGCACAATGTAGGCAGACCTGGAGGGGGCACAGGGCAATGTAGGCAGACCTGGGGGGGGGCACAGACGCATTCATTGTAGGCCGACCTAGGGGCACAGACGCACCCATTGTAGGCAGACATGGGGGGCACAGCCCCACCCGCAGTCCTAGCTCTTACCTGCACGATCTCCCCCTCCGCACTGATCGTGGCTCCTGCCCGGGTGAACCTCCCCTGCAGCTCAGTAGTGTGGGTTTTATAATCTCCATTGGGACTGGACTCGAACAGAACCACCTCCACAAACGCCGTCTCCTTAGCCAGGGACCCCCCGGGAGCCGCCGCCAGCAGGAGCCAGAGCAGGGGCAGAGGCAGGCTCCGGCTCCCCGGATCCTCGGCTCCTTCATCTCGCAGGATGGGGGATCAGCAGCGGGAACATACTCTCCGATCAGTCCTGTGCTCACAGGAGGAGGGGGCACATGGGGGCTCCCGATCAGTCACCATTCCATGGCTGAGGATCCTGTCCGCTCCCTGCTCTCTCTGCCAGGCGGCATCCCCCCTTTCATCTCATCCACGTGATTGTCTTTCTTTTTTTTTTTTTCTTTTTCCCAAAAGGGGGGTTGTCCCCGCCTCCCAGATCTCCCTGACCCCTCTGTGTCCCCTCCCAGTACCGGGGAGGAGGGGGGAGCGCTGAGAACAACACAGGAAGATCAGGAACTTCTTACGGGATTCTTGTTTTCTTCTTCAATGTCCTGATGGCAGCGGCGGCCGGGAAGTCAGTGCGGGAGGAGGAGTGGGCGGGGGCCGGGCGGGGAGGAGGACAAAGATCAAAGGGAGCTGCAAGACGGGCCACCTGAGAGCTCTCTAACGCTGCAGGCCAGGCTCAGGCCACCTGAGAGCTCTCTAGTGCTGCAGGCCGGGCTCAGGCCACCTGAGAGCCTCTCTAATGCTGCAGGCCGGGCTCAGGCCACCTGAGAGCTCTCTAACGCTGCAGGCCGGGCTCAGGCCACCTGAGAGCCTCTCTAACGCTGCAGGCCGGGCTCAGGCCACCTGAGAGCCTCTCTAATGCTGCAGGCCAAGCTTAGGCCACCTGAAAGCCTCTCTAACGCTGCAGGCCGGGCTCAGGCCACCTGAGAGCTCTCTAATGCTGCAGGCCGGGCTCAGGCCACCTGAGAGCTCTCTAGTGCTGCAGGCCGGGCTCAGGCCACCTGAGAGCTCTCTAGTGCTGCAGGCCGGGCTCAGGCCACCTGAGAGCTCTCTAGTGCTGCAGGCCGGGCTCAGGCCACCTGAGAGCCTCTCTAATGCTGCAGGCCGGGCTCAGGCCACCTGAGAGCTCTCTAACGCTGCAGGCCGGGCTCAGGCCACCTGAGAGCTCTCTAACGCTGCAGGCCGGGCTCAGGCCACCTGAGAGCCTCTCTAGTGCTGCAGGCCGGGCTCAGGCCACCTGAGAGCCTCTCTAATGCTGCAGGCCGGGCTCAGGCCACCTGAGAGCTCTCTAACGCTGCAGGCCGGGCTCAGGCCACCTGAGAGCTCTCTAACGCTGCAGGCCGGGCTCGGGCCACCTGAGAGCTCTCTAACGCTGCAGGCCGGGCTCGGGCCACCTGAGAGCCTCTCTAATGCTGCAGGCCGGGCTCAGGCCACCTGAGAGCTCTCTAGTGCTGCAGGCCGGGCTCAGGCCACCTGAGAGCTCTCTAGTGCTGCAGGCCGGGCTCAGGCCACCTGAGAGCTCTCTAATGCTGCAGGCCGAGCTTAGGCCACCTGAGAGCTCTCTAATGCTGCAGGCCGGGCTCAGGCCACCTGAGAGCTCTCTAATGCTGCAGGCCGGGCTCAGGCCACCTGAGAGCTCTCTAATGCTGCAGGCCGGGCTCAGGCCACCTGAGAGCTCTCTAACGCTGCAGGCCGGGCTCAGGCCACCTGAAAGCCACTCTAATGCTGCAGGCCGGGCTCGAGCCACCTGAGAGCTCTCTAATGCTGCAGGCCGGGCTCGGGCCACCTGAGAGCCTCTCTAATGCTGCAGGCCGAGCTCAGGCCACCTGAGAGCTCTCTAACGCTGCAGGCCGGGCTCAGGCCACCTGAAAGCCTCTCTAATGCTGCAGGCCGGGCTCGGGCCACCTGAGAGCTCTCTAACGCTTCAGGCCGGGCTCAGGCCACCTGAGAGCCTCTCTAATGCTGCAGGCCGGGCTCAGGCCACCTGAGAGCCTCTCTAATGCTGCAGGCCGGGCTCAGGCCACCTGAAAGCCTCTCTAATGCTGCAGGCCGGGCTCAGGCCACCTGAGAGCTCTCTAATGCTGCAGGCCGGGCTCGGGCCACCTGAGAGCCTCTCTAATGCTGCAGGCCGAGCTCAGGCCACCTGAGAGCTCTCTAACGCTGCAGGCCGGGCTCAGGCCACCTGAAAGCCTCTCTAATGCTGCAGGCCGGGCTCGGGCCACCTGAGAGCTCTCTAACGCTTCAGGCCGGGCTCAGGCCACCTGAGAGCCTCTCTAATGCTGCAGGCCGGGCTCAGGCCACCTGAGAGCCTCTCTAATGCTGCAGGCCGGGCTCAGGCCACCTGAAAGCCTCTCTAATGCTGCAGGCCGGGCTCAGGCCACCTGAGAGCTCTCTAATGCTGCAGGCCGAGCTCAGGCCACCTGAGAGCTCTCTAATGCTGCAGGCCGGGCTCGGGCCACCTGAGAGCCTCTCTAATGCTGCAGGCCGGGCTCGGGCCACCTGAGAGCCTCTTTAATGCTGCAGGCCGAGCTTAGGCCACTTGAGAGCCTCTCTAATGCTGCAGGCCGGGCTCGGGCCACCTGAGAGCCTCTCTAATGCTGCAGGCCGAGCTTAGGCCACTTGAAAGCCTCTCTAAGGCTGCAGGCCGGGCTCAGGCCACCTGAAAGCCTCTCTAATGCTGCAGGCCGGACTCAGGCCACCTTAGAGCTCTCTAATGCTGCAGGCCGAGCTTAGGCCACCTGAGAGCTCTCTAATGCTGCAGGCCGGGCTCTGGCCACCTGAGAGCCTCTCTAATGCTGCAGGCCGGGCTCTGGCCACCTGAGAGCCTCTCTAATGCTGCAGGCCGAGCTTAGGCCACCTGAAAGCCTCTCTAATGCCTCAGGCCACCTGAGAGCCTCTCTAATGCTGCAGGCCAGGCTTAGGCCACCTGAGAGCTCTCTAATGCTGCAGGCCAGGCTTAGGCCACCTGAGAGCTCTCAATGCTGCAGGCCAGGCTTAGGCCACCTGAGAGCACTCTCATGCTGTAGGCCAGGCTCAGGCCATTTAAGAGCTCTATAATTCTTCATGCTAGGCTCCAGCCATCTGAGAGCCTCTCTGTTGCTGCAGGCTGGGCTCAGGACACCTGAGCTGTATAATGTCTCAGGCCATCTGATAGCTCAATAATGCTGCAGGTTGGGCTCCGGCCACATGAGAGCTATATTATGCTGTAGACCGGACTCAGAACACCTGAGAGCTCTCTAATGCTGCAGGCCGAGGTCCGGCCGCCTAAGAGCTCTCTAATGCTGTAGGCCAGGGACCGGACACCTGAGAAATCTAATGCTGCAGGATGGGCTCAGGCCACCTGAGAGCTCTCTAATGCCTCAGGCCACCTGAGAGCCTCTCTAATGCTGCAGTCCGGGCTCTGGCCACCTGAAAGCCTCTCTAATGCTGCAGGCCAGGCTTAGGCCACCTGAGAGCTCTCTAATGCTGCAGGCCAGGCTTAAGCCACCTGAGAGCACTCTCATGCTGCAGGCCAGGCTCAGGCCATTTAAGAGCTCTATAATGCTTCATGCTAGGCTCCAGCCATCTGAGAGCCTCTCTGTTGCTGCAGGCTGGGCTCAGGACACCTGAGCTGTATGATGTCACAGGCCATCTGATAGCTCAATAATGCTGCAGGTTGGGCTCCGGCCACATGAGAGCTATATTATGCTGTAGACCGGACTCAGAACACCTGAGAGCTTTCTAATGCTGCAGGCCGAGGTCCGGCCGCCTAAGAGCTCTCTAATGCTGTAGGCCAGGGTCCGGACACCTGAGAAATCTAATGCTGCAGGATGGGCTCAGGTCACCTGAGAGCTCTCTAATGCTGCAGGATGGGCTCAGGTCACCTGACAGCTCTCTAATGCTGCAGGCTGGGCTCAGGTCACCTGAGAGCTCTCTAATGTCTCCTAAACGTGTCTGTTTGTGTTTAGTCAGCAGATTCTCTTTCCTGACCACTTGCCTTTCCCCTCCAGTGTCTCACACCTGGGCTTGTGTATCGTGCTTTCCTCGGTAGATGATGAAGTGCACAACATATATACATTATGCTACTCATTTGGGGCTCTGCCATGTGTAAATGGTCTTATAGAAGCTCACTCATTGGGGTGGACCAATGTTCTGCATGGATGTATCGCCGCATACACTACTGGATCCACAGTACCATGGCCCACTGGAAGCCAATGTGTGGGCAAAAGACATCATGTTACAATACCTGAGGCAGCCTTCTTTCTTTAACTGTATCTTATATGTTAATATTTATATGCATAAACAGATGCCATACAAGGTGCCATACACAAGTAAAAAAAACATACATATATTTACAGACATCATTACTGTCCCCATTGGGGCTCAAATTGTTCGATGGTTTTGTAGTTTGGGAAGAAACCCACACAAACATACAGACTCCTTGCAGATGTTCACATATAGATGGAATACTGATGAAAAATAGATTTATTTTCTGGATGACAATCAGGTGATTTTGCATACAATTGATTGAATTTGTTGTAACCGAGATGGCACTGGGGAAGATTTAAGGCCCCCGTTACACGCTGCGATGTGGCAGCGATCCGACCAACGATGTTATAGCTGCCACATCGTGAACTGATGGCTGGTGAGTTGTCAAACAGGCAGACTCGCCAGTGGACCAGTGACATCGTGGAGAAGAATAAAATATTCTTTCTACAATGTCAAGCTCCTGCTGCGGTAAGCGGGAGCAGGCTGGTAACCATGGTAAACAACGGTTATCTAGGCAGCGCCCAGTGCCTAGTTACCGGATGTATACCCTGGTTACCAGCCTTCTCTGCTTACAGGCTAGTATCCAAGGTACACAGCGGGTAACTAGGGACAGCGCTGTCCCTAGTTCCCTGCTTTGTACCTTGCATACCAGCCTGTAAGCAGAGAAGGCTGGTAACCAGGGTATACATCGGGCAACTAGGTGCTGGGAACTGCCTAGATACCCACTGTTTACCATGGTTACCAACTCCCAATGCTTGCTGTGCAGCGCTGGGAACTCTTCCATCGTTCATCTCCCGCTGTCACATGTGCCTATGCTGGGTGCCCAGCGGGAGACCAATGATAGATTTATGGACAGGACCATAAATCTATGATCACCGACTTATCGTTGATACGTGTCAAGGTCCAGTTACACACACAGATAATTGTGCAGCGATTGTTCGCAGATCTATGGTTGCAGTGAAATCATGGACACATTGTTCCATTTTGTGGCCGTGTACAAATGGAACAATGTGTCCGTGATTTCCCTGCAACCACGGATCTGCCAACAATCTATGCACAATTATCTGTGTGTGTAACTTGGCCTTCACACACAATTATGTAGTTTTGACATCGCTGCAACGTCACCAAACCAGTGACGTTGCAACGATATCGTTCACAATATTGTTGTGTGTAACGGGCCCTTTAGTCTCCTGTGCCACCAATTGCTTCACCACACAACCGCACTGTGTCTCTGGTTAGCACCTGAGCTGGAGCTATTTTAAAAGGATTGTCAAGGTCTGCTATTTACATGACATTATCAGATAGTTGGGGTTCCCCCCATGATCACCTGTCACCAGGTCTTGCAGCCGCCAGAAGTATAATGTGAACAACTAGTGCATCTCATTGAATTAGAATATCATCAAAACCCAATGTAATATTGCCATGTTTCTGGGAGCCCTGAAACACAAATAATAAATCAATATTACATTCACCCTATGATGTCACGTGGAATACGGCAGCACAATTTTTAACCCTTCATCCTCCCTACTTAAATTTTCTGAGATAATGACATTTGGGTTTTCATTGGCTGTAAGCCATAATCATCAACATTAACATAAATAAATTACTTGACATAGATCACTCGGTTTGTAATGACTATATAATATATACATTTCACTTTTTGTACTGAATTACTGAAATAAATTAACTTTTTTGATGATATTCTAATTCATTGAGATGCACTACAGTAGTAGTTGGGACACCACAGCTTCATGCACCGAGTAGTGGCCGCTGTGTGGTACTGCATCTCAGGTCCTCTTCACTTTTGTGCTGAGCTGCAGCTCCCATGAATATTTATTACACATTGTGACTCCATAGACTATGTATAAGACCTCGGTTCCACTTGCGTTTTCAACGGACGAGTGCAATCCCATTAAACATTGGCTTTCACTCACACTATTGTAAGACAAGGAAGCTGTGTCCATTTGCTATTTTTTTCCTCAGCAAAAATTGTGCCATGGAAAAATGTATGCTACGTTTGGCAGCGAGTCGCGGTTTACACGCAGCCATACAAGTCTATGTGTGCATGTGAAACATCACACTACATTCGGATGTCACCCGACTGCAGAGCCATATATGTCGAGCTTGGCAACGCAGGAGATAATGAAACTTTATTGACCAATTCTCCACCTAGCTTCTTCACTTTCTCTCTGCTGACATTCCCACCATCATCATGGGTGACTTTAATATCGCTACTGACACCTGCCAGCCAGCAACCTCCAAACTCCTTTTGCTTACGTCATCTTTTGCACTTAGTAGTCTTCTACAGCCACCCCCACAGACCTCATCCTCACCCGCCTCTGTTCCCAATCTAATCTCACCACCTCCCCCTTCCTCCTATCTGACCACCATTTACTCACCTTCTCCTCCTTGTCCTCCTCACCGGCCCCCAATGTCCAACCACTAGCACATCTGACTCACCGCGGCCGGCTGACTCCGGTTTAGACAGGCGATTCTTCTTCCTTCCTTGTCACGGGTGGACCGCGCCTGCCGGTAGTGGGGCCCGGTGTAGTGCAGATCAAAAGTGTTTGAAGACGTCCTTGTGGAACAGATTAAAAGGGGTTTAATTTGTTTTATTCGTGACGCCACCTATGAGTAGATTCGGTAAGGGCTACCGACGCTGCGGAACCCCCAGGGGATGGACAGCAGCAAGATGTTACACTCCCCACAGGCTGAGCGGTGATCCCCAGGAGCTGGAGCTGCTCAAGATGTTGTGCGGCAGCTGCGGTTACCTTTTGGTGCGGACGGGTAGTTCATAAAGAAGCACGGACACCGATAGTCTCTATAACGGTTCTTTACTGCAACCAGTAGGCATTACACGGTATACAGTGGTTGAGTAGTAGACCGGGTGGACTCAGCAGTGATAGTGTTCCTCAGAGATCCGCAAGTGTCTCTCCATTCTACCTAACTTGACTTGTTGCCAGCGTCGCCCAGGAATAACAGATCGGGTACGGGGAGGCTGCTTCAATGCCCTATCCATGATGTACGTTCTGGATTCTTTGGGGAGCCTTGGATCCCTCAGTGGGTACACCGCTGGTTAGACGACTGGAAACTGGCTGGTGGTGGGGTACTCCTGTAGAGCTGATCCTCCACTCTTCTGGTTCGCGTGGCAGAGGTGAACTGCTGCCAGCTTTGGTACCAGTGAACCGGCTGTGAGTTGTGGGCAGGGAGTCTTTTGGGAACCCGTGTAGATATGCCCAGTCCCGGTGGTTAAGGCCTCAGGTGCTGACACCCGACCGGTGACGGCCCAGGGGCCCGCACGGAGTGCGGAGCCCCCGCTCCTCTCCAAGCTCTGTGTTCTAGGTTCTCCTCTAGATCCCAGGCTGTTCTCTACTTCTCCTCTCTGGTCTAGATTATTGTGTTCTGTTATACTACCCTAACACTCCACCCACCAGGACCTATGATTGGTCCCCTGTTCTAGGTGTTGTATGTTGGGTTGGATCTCCAAGTTAACTATTTCACTGCTTTGTCAGAGAATATTGCGGCTGCAATACTCCCTTGTGACGCACTCGTTGCGGGGCGCCACACTCCCCCTTGGTTAAATCAGCTTGTCCCCAAGCGTCAAACTACTCACATTACAGAGGTTTTTGTATTTTTATACATATATGACACACTTTTATTAAAATAAAAACAGGTAAAGGTATGCGTTGGTGACATAAGCAAAGAAACAGGTAATCACTTTGTGCGGACTCGGCGTGCGGTCGGCTGTCCTTTAACTAGAGTCCAGGCGGTAGCCGCAAGATCACACAGTCAATGATTAACGGGAACAGAGTCATTGATGGAGTTCAAGTTTTAAAGTCACTGGCTCTGAGGGCGATGGCGCACCCGGATAGCGAACCACCCATCTGCACAAGCGTAGCACTCGTAGGTGATAATATCGCCCCGGTATAGGTCGCGATCGGGATGTCCTCTTGGCAAATTTGACTCAACGTCCCGGCGCCCCACAAACACCTCCTCATTCAAACCCACCTCCCAAGCGAACCCCCACCCGGTACTTAAGTTAAAGGTGGAAATTCTACCTTCACGGCGGAGTTCATCAGGCAGCGGCGGCTGGCGGCGAGCCTCGGCACGGCCCTGCATGTTGGCGCGTTCACGGGCTTGCCACTCCTCTCGTCTCTGGCGTACATCTCCGTCGTTACGGCTCGGGGTGTAGAGATGAGTAACGGAGCTGATGGTTTGGCGGGAAGCTTGAACTTGGCGGGCTGTCTGTATCGGCACCCGGTGGAACGGCACAGGGGAAGGTGTCGGCATTGCACCCGACCAGTGTACCCGAGCCGTATGCCCGGTTGGAAGTTCCTTGTTGTCTCCCCAAGCGAACCCGGTGTCGAAATCCTCAGCGGTGCTGTGGGTCTCGTCGTCATCCTCTCCGACCTCTTCCTCGATGACCACATCTGGCTGCTCGATGGCGAGAGATGTTGAAGGTAGTTCCGTTGTACAACGGGGCTGTGGTGCTGCGGATCCTTCCGTAGGGACGTCCTGCAGGGCTTCCAGGCTGCCTGCCTCTTCATCTGTTTCCGCAGGTAAAGGTGTTTCAATCCTGGTTACCAGGCAGGCCTCGACAATGGCAAGGGAAGCCTCCGGTACGGGGATAAAACAGGCGACAGTCTTTGTAGTGGTGAAACATGTCGCGGGTTCCTCAGTGGGAACCTGGTAGAGATCAAGTTCTTCTATGGAGCGTAGTATGAGCTCCGGCTCAAGAACGGGGTCGGTTGCGATATTGGTCGCTGGAACGGTTCGAGTTGCGGCCTCCACCGGAATGACACAGTCTATTGGCTCTGGTGACGGAGCAGGACAGGTGGTAGGCGACGGTGAGGCTGTTGAGAAGCTGGTGACGTCGTCTGGGCTTGGAGAAGCTGTACCCGGTCGGCTCTGCTGCATCGCATGGTGTAGTCGTCTGCCTAGGGTCGCGCTCCAGCTGCGAATCGTCCATTCCACTGTCTCTAGTAACCGCACCCGGAGGTCTTGTAGAGCCTCTAGCCAGAAGTCGGGGCTGCCGTCTATGGTAAGGGCCGGATCCGGACCCGGTTGGCTGATGGCTGCTCTGGCCTCCGCCTCAACCTCCCGCATCAGGTCTTGGAGTCTCATGCTGGCCATTCTCTTCTTGGAGGGAAACCACACCCGTTCAACCGGTAAGACGTTCTGGTTGAGCTGGTGAAGAAGTCTGTCTCTCTCACTCCCATTTCCTGTGGGCTTTTGTAGTCCAATCGTGGGAAAAGTCTTTGGGGTCCGCCCCCATGGTTGATTCGAGCAATCAGGGTGGACAAAGAGTTTGGCGCCTTTCGTCTTTAGCCCTCCCTCGATGAGGGGGGGGGTTGACTCACTCCTGGGCTTGCACGTGGCGGCTTCTTGTGGCGGGAACGCCATCTTGGGCGCCATCTTGACCCAATGGTGAAAAGGCGGGAAAGTTCTTTTAGGGACGAACAAAGTCCGATTGTAGACAATAAAGTCCAGTTTAAGCACAATATACCCGTTGGGGAACGGGCCTGCTCGTATCCTGTTCGTGACGCCATTTTCTGACTCACCGCGGCCGGCTGACTCCGGTTTAGACAGGCGATTCTTCTTCCTTCCTTGTCACGGGTGGACCGCGCCTGCCGGTAGTGGGGCCCGGTGTAGTGCAGATCAAAAGTGTTTGAAGACGTCCTTGTGGAACAGATTAAAAGGGGTTTAATTTGTTTTATTCGTGACGCCACCTATGAGTAGATTCGGTAAGGGCTACCGACGCTGCGGAACCCCCGGGGGATGGACAGCAGCAAGATGTTACGCTCCCCACAGGCTGAGCCGTGATCCCCAGGGGCTGGAGCTGCTCAAGATGTTGTGCGGCAGCTGCGGTTACCTTTTGGTGCGGACGGGTAGTTCATAAAGAAGCACGGACACCGATTGTCTCTATAACGGTTCTTTACTGCAACCAGTAGGCATTACACGGTATACAGTGGTTGAGTAGTAGACCGGGTGGACTCAGCAGTGATAGTGTTCCTCAGAGATCCGCAAGTGTCTCTCCATTCTACCTAACTTGACTTGTTGCCAGCGTCGCCCAGGAATACCAGATCGGGTACGGGTAGGCTGCTTCAATGCCCTATCCATGATGTACGTTCTGGATTCTTTGGGGAGCCTTGGATCCCTCAGTGGGTACACCGCTGGTTAGACGACTGGAAACTGGCTGGTGGTGGGGTACTCCTGTAGAGCTGATCCTCCACTCTTCTGGTTCGCGTGGCAGAGGTGAACTGCTGCCAGCTTCGGTACCAGTGAACCGGCTGTGAGTTGTGGGCACGGGAGTCTTTTGGGAACCCGTGTAGATATGCCCAGTCCCGGTGGTTAAGGCCTCAGGTGCTGACACCCGACCGGTGACGGCCCAGGGGCCCGCACGGAGTGCGGAGCCCCCGCTCCTCTCCAAGCTCTGTGTTCTAGGTTCTCCTCTAGATCCCAGGCTGTTCTCTACTTCTCCTCTCTGGTCTAGATTATTGTGTTCTGTTATACTACCCTAACACTCCACCCACCAGGACCTATGATTGGTCCCCTGTTCTAGGTGTTGTATGTTGGGTTGGATCTCCAAGTTAACTATTTCACTGCTTTGTCAGAGAATATTGCGGCTGCAATACTCCCTTGTGACGCACTCGTTGCGGGGCGCCACACATCCTCGCAGAAACCTCACATATTTAGACATTCACCGACTCTCAGACTCTATTCTACCTCTGTCATCCATATCTTCACTCCACGATACGGACAATGCCACCGCTTTCTATAACACCACCCTCACATCAGCCATAGACTCAGTCGCCCCTCTCGTTCATCGCAAGGTGTGACGAATCAATAGGCAACCCTGGCACAACAATCTTACCAAAAAACTTCGACTAGTGTCTAGGGCTGCAGAGGGGTGTTGGAAGAAATCACACCTGCCAGAGGACTTCATTTATTTCAAATAAACTACACTCGCCTTCAAATCAGCCCTCACTTTTGCTAAACAGATCTACTTCACAAACCTTGTATCTTCCTTATCCTACAACCTCAAACAACTGTTCAGCACTTTTAACTCTCTCCTCCGCCCACCGCTGCCCCCTCCCACCACCCTCATCTCTGCTGAGGACTACGCCACATACTTCAAAAATAAGCTCGACCAAACAAGGAAAACCTTTATTGTTCCACCACCACAACCACTACATATACCAGACCTCTGTCCTTCCATCATAACCTCCCTCTCCAACATCACTGAAGGAGAGCTTACTCATCACCTATCCAAATCACACCTCACCACCTGTGCACTTGACCCCATCCCTTCCCACCTCCTCCCCAACCTCACTAACATGCTCATTCCAGCCCTAACCCATCTCTTCAATCTACCAATAACTTCTGGTACCTTCCCCTCTGCTTTCAAACATGCCACCATCACACATATCCTCAAAAATCCAAACCATGACTTGACTGCTAGGATGAGCTACCGCCCCATATCACTACTCCCGTTTTCTTCAAAACACCTTGAACAACATGTCCATGCTCAACTTTCCTCCCACCTCTCATATAACTCTCTCCTTGACTACCTACAGTCTGGCTTCCGGCCCCACCACTCCACTAAAACTGCCTAATCAAAATTACTAATGACTTGCTCACAGCCAAAGCTAACAGAAAATTCTCAATCCTCCTCCTTCTAGACCTGTCCTCTGCCTTTGACATAGTCGACCACTCTCTCCTGCTACAGATTCTTTCTTTCCTTGGCATCAAAGACCTTGCCCTGTCCTGTATTGCCTCATACCTTTCCAACCGCACATTTAGCGTTTCTCACTCCCACACTTCCTCCTCATCCTGTCCTCTCTCTGTTGGAGTCCCATAAGGCTCTTTCCTGGGGCCCCTACGTTTCTCCATCTATACCCTTGGCCTAGGATAACTCATAAAGTCCCATGGCTTTCAGTACTACCTGTACGCTGACGACACTCAGATCTACCTCTCTGGTACAGATGTGAATTCTCTGCTGTCCAGAATCCCAGAGTTATTTATTATATAAGATAAGATATAAGAAAGGGACTGGCATCACCAATGTTAAGTGCAAGCAAAAAAACAATCTATTACAAAAAGAGAAATTGCTGCAACACTAAACATCATAATATGAATGTAGAAAAGCTAATGGCCAATGACAAAGGGATAACAATGAAACACAGGGCAATATGTACAGCTAAAGGTGTATATGAAATAGGATCACAGTAAATACTGCACTGGAAAAAAGAAAAGAGAGACTTAGCTTCAACATTGGCGCCACTGTGGAAGAGTCGGTAACTACGCCAAAGTGCTCTCGTCTTACCGGGTCCTACACTAACACTCTATGCTTGGTACTACTGCTTGGATGGGTTTATGTGCCTGTGAATGCAGTTAAAATCAGCTGGGATGATGTGTCCCAGGACCAGGTCTACAGCAAAATGGAGGGGCAGGTGTAGCTCCAGGGCGGGGGAAGGGTGCACAGTCCAAAAAAAAGTCTAATATTATATAAGAAAGGGACTGGCATCACCAATGTTAAGGTGCAAGCAAAAAACCAATCTATTATAAAAAGAGAAATTGCTCTTCCACGGTGGCGCTAATGTTGAAGCTAAGTCTGTCTTTTCTTTTTTCTAGTGCAGTATTTACTGTGATCCTATTTCATATACCCCTTTAGCTGTACATATTGCCCTGTGTTTCATTGTTATCCCTTTGTCATTGGCCATTAGCTTTTCCACATTCATATTATGTCTAGTGTTGCAGCAATTTCTCTTTTTGTAACAGAATCCCAGAGTGTCTGTCAGCCATATTCTTCTTCTCCTCTCGCTTCCTAAAACTCAACGTAGACAAAACGTAACTCATTGGATAAGTTCACATCTAAGGGTGGTTGCATTTGTGTTTCTATGCGATTTTGCTCTGCAAAAACGCATAGAAACGCATGCATTAATGTTCCCATTGGTTTCAATGGAAAACGCATGCAAAACGCATGTCATTTTCAGAAAACGCAAAACGCATGTCATTTTTGCAAATGCAGCCCAAAACTGCGTTTGCAAAAATGCATGCATTTTGCGTTTTCTGAAAATGACACGCGTTTTTGCATACGTTTTCATTGCATTTTCCATTGAAACCAGTGGGTGCATTTTTGGATGCGTTTGCAATGCAGTTTTGACTCACATGCTGTCAAAAATGCATTTCAACCCGAACGGAATAGAAATGCAGATGTGAAAAGGCCCATCATCTTTCCTTCATCCCATCTTTCATCTTCACCACCTGATCTATCTATTACGGTAAATGGCATCATGTGCTCTCCCAACCCTCAAATTCGCAGCCTCGTAGTAACTCTCGACTCTGTCCTGTACTTCAAACCACACATCCAAACTCTCTCCACCTCCTGTCGTCTCCAGCTCATGAATATTTCCAAAATCCGTCCTTTCCTCAGCCCTCAATCTACTAAAATTCTTGTACATGCCCTCATCATCTCCTGCCTCGACTACTGCAACCTCCTCCTTTGTGGCCTCCCTGCTCTTGCACCGCTCCAATCTGTCCTTAACTCCCGACAATTTACCCGACAAATCCACCTTTCTCCTCGCTACTCCCTTGCAAATCTCTTCACTGGCTCCCAATTCCACAACAAATCCAGTTCAAGCTACTAACACTGACCTACAAAGTCATCCATAACCTGTCTCCTCCCTATATCTCTTAACTAATTTCCCACTATCTTCCCTCACGTAATCTTCGATCTTCCCAATACCTCCTCCTCTCCTCCACACTTATCCGTCCCTCACACAACCGCCTCCAAGATTTCTCCCGGATATCCCCCATCCTCTGGAATTCTACGCCTCAACATGTCCAATTATCCACCTCGGGTCCTTCAGACGGAACCTGAAAACCCATTTTTTCAGGAAAACTTACAGCCTGCAATGACTGAGCCACCACCCCACCGCCACCGGAGCTGCTGCATCTCTGACCTACTGTCTCCTCACCAATATCCTGTCTAGATAATATATATACTGAGGGCCTTTTCGGGGTCTACAAAATGGGAAGAGAAGAAAAAAAGGGTGCGAGCGCAGATCTAAGTGCAGATCATAAGGATTTTTTAGAGATAAATGGGTTCTAAGGGTAAGTGCACACTTACCCGGCGGTTTGGTCGGCGGCAGCTGGCGGAACCCGCCAGGAAGCTCCGGCGCCGTCCACCGGCTTCCTGGCGGGTATGTGCGGCGTGAGCCGGGCAGTAGCCGACGGATGCACAGCGTGTTCTCGGCGGCGAATCTGCAGCGGCTGGAAGCAGCACATGATTCTGCTTGCAGCCGCTGCAGAACCGCCGTTTTTTAGAACATGATCATTCTTTGCTAACCCGCTGGGAAACCTGCGGGTTAGCAACGGATGACGCTGTGTAACCGCCGGTGTGTGCACTGCCTTGGGCGGTTTACATTAGTTTTAATGTTAATCCAAACGCCGGTTTGGATTAACATAAATTTAAATAAAACTAATGTAAACAAAACGGCGGTTTACCTGTGTAAACCGCCGAAAACCCGCCCAGTGCGCACATAGCCTAAAGGTTTTTCGCTTACCATTTTGAAGTCTTTGTATCAAGCGTATAGAATCCAACAATGCCGATTCTCCAGAGTTCGTTCCTGCCTGGCGTGTAGCTCAGGTTCGGAACAATCAAGCTTGGCAGCTACTAAGCCCGTCAGTGGATAATGTGGAAAAAAAATCTGTTCCAATAGCTGCCCAGCGCTTCCAGGAGGGAACACAAGGATCCTCTGTTTATAAGGTTTATTCCATTGACATATATTGCACATAGTTCACAATGGGGTATGCACACAACGTGTTTCGGCTAAAAATGTATAAAACTATAGCCTTCCTCAGGTAAATCGTACATGGTAAGAGACTATATATAGATTTTCTCTTACCATGTACAATCACCTGAGGAAGGCTATAGTTTTATACATTTTTAGCCGAAACGTGTTGTGTGTGTACCCCATTGTGAACTATGTGCAATATACTTCTATGGAATAAACCTTATAAACGACAGAGGATCCTTGTGTTCCCTCTTGGAAGCGCTGGGTAGCTATTGGATCAGATCCCTTTTCCACATTATCCTCAATATCCTGTAGAATGTAAGCCTGAAGGACAGGGTCCTCTCCCCTCTGTACCAGTCTGTTATTGTTAATTTGTTTACTGTAAACTATATCTATAATTTTATATGTAACCCCTCTCATGTACAGAGCACCATGGAATTAATGGTGCTATATAAATAAATAATAATAATAAGCTAATCTCTCCCTCTTCTCCGCAGCTGTAATTCAATCACATGATCAGATCACAGGATAATGACACTCGGCTCATGCTTATGCCCTAGGGTCATTAGCATATCGCACATGACACGCCCGCACCAGGGCAATGGAGTACCGGGCCTTCAGATTCTCTTGGGGATGTCACGGTGGCTCATCCAGCTCTGTGACCCTGGCCGTATCACAAAAATGGGGGAAGTTTATATGGGGAGTTAATTTTTATATGATGGTGGTTATTGATGTAGTGCAGGGCATGTGACCCTCAGGGACGCCACACACACGCGTCGGATGCCATACGCAAGTGGAAACCTGGCATAAAAAGTAGCGGGGATCAAGTAACCTGTTAACAAAAGAGATATGTGACCTAATACAGTATACAGTCTGCCACTGTATCACATATGCAGCCAGCTCAGCCACACTGCGGCAAGTGGGCAAGCATGGCCTAGATGCTGTTGTGATACTTCACTTTCTCCAGTTCTAGATTCTTCTCCATCTCAAAACATTTAGGAAATCCTCCCATTCTTGCATCCCTATATGCATTTATTTGTAGGAGTTGTCTCCTTTCAGACTTTTCTCCATTATTAACCATTCATCCACATCTTCAACTTTATATTACCCTTACATTCGAGTATCCCCATCTTCAGGGGTGCGGTCTTGTGACCTGAACACCCCTGTTGTGATTGGTCTGTGATTGCATCACATCAGTCATGTGTCTGTGGCTTTCCCAAACTTAAACCCCACTCTGTCATTAGGCCAGTTTGGGGGGTGGAGGGGGCATACAGTCCTATGGCTACATTGCAAGCTGCTTATTTTTTGCATGTGGTTTGACAGGCAACAAAGGAGATAGATAGGAAGATGACCCAATACTTCAAGCATTACCTCCTCAGATTAACCTCTAGCAATGAATCCCTTTCAGATGAGGCTGATGTTATGAACCAGTACTGAATCCGGTCTTTACTTCCATCACCCAGTTCACTCAACTCTGTTACGCTCCATGTCGAGCTTTGCAGATGGCCCAGCGTGATCCCATGTGGTTGTAACGCCTAGAAAAGGGATTACATTAACTTTTGTATACGTTATCTGCTTTTATATTGGGAAAATGGTGTACTGTTTTGTGTGTACAGTGCAGCCCACAGGTACCTGAAGAGTGAAGCTCCCCATCTAGGTAGTAACTTGTGGGCACAGTAACTTGGATGACAGTCACATCAGAGAACAGTGAGACTTGAGAGCGTGCACACCTTAAGCCAGGACATGTAGGGGTACCTAATCTGTGCTCCTGCAGACTGGATAGCACTGATTGACCTAAAATTTCAGGAAAAAGCTCTAAGGACCTGCACCCTTTTAGGCGGAAGGAATGCCCTGGCCTGCATGGCGAACCCAGCCCACCTTAACCTAAAGCCGTGAACTAGGAGAAGTATGGGCCTAGAAGAGGTGTCTCCATGACAGAAAATGGGCACAGAGTAGCTTCTATCACCCATGAAGGTCAGAGAGACAGTAACCACTCCAGTAGGATAGAGCAAACAAACTCTGTTGTGTCAACTTGGAGGCCAGGATGGGCTCTGGGCATTCTCACTGTAATCATGTCTTACATGGAACTGTGTACCTAAATTTGCTGTTGTCTTCCTGCCTGTTGAGCTACGTCAACTAAGCGTGTTTATACCATCTATGGCTGCGTACCTTCTTGCAGTGTTTTTAAGTAAAAAAGATACAGTTTCAACAAACAAGTGTCTCCCTGGCTCTCCTGTCTCCCTCCACTGCATCAACATCATGGGGAATGCCTCATAACGCCAGCATAGGAGGGAAAAGTAAAATAGCTGCATTTACCCCCGCATGCCCACAGCCGCAGGCCTGTTACCACTATTCTTGGAGTCACAGTAACTGGCACCGCCACCACTACTACTGACACCTAAAAGGATCCGTCCCTCGGCCTAGTGATTGAGTATCCTAACCCCGGTCATGACACATTCATCTGCCTGGGCCTAAATAAGGCTCACCAAAAACACACACTGTTTCTTAATATTAAGACTTTTAATTTGTCTGAGCATGATGACCTACTAGGACCTCTGCTACCTTTCTGCGATCTCCAAGATGTCTCCCATCTGCCTGCAATTTCCCATATTTCTGCTATTTGTCTGCGATCTGTAGGATGTCTCCTGTCTGCCATGGATTCCAGTTCCTTTACTACCACACTGTAATGTCCCTAAGTCCAGGGGACAGGGAGACCGGGTCCCGTCATGCTGCAGGCATCTTGCTGTTCCCGGCTCTCTTACTCACCTGGTCCGCACTCCCCCAGTGTCCCTGCACCGTGCTGTGGCATCTCCTCTGCCTTCTCTCACTTCTGGGTTGCATGGGGAGCACACATAGGTAGCACGCACCACAGATTTCCCTTGTTTAAAGGGCCAGCACACCCTTTTTCAGAGATCACCTTTCAGCTAATTGCTGAGAGGTTTTGGTGTATTTAAGGCTGTCATTTCCTTAGGGAGGTGCCTGGGCAACTTTGTACCGTGGTTCAAACATTGCTGTGCTCAGGTCATTGGATCAACGCTTGCTCACTTTTGCTTATCACTAGAGATGAGCGATGTTTGATTCGAATTGTTCGCCAATCTCAAATTCGAGCTGTTTTTGGTGGATTTCGAGTCATTCGCCGAATTAGAACAATTTGCTTGAAATTCGGCAGTTCTAGTATATGTTTGTGTGTATATTGTGCAGGGGGGGCTTGTATCAGTGCTGCAGCAATAAGGTCGCGCTCTCTTTTTTTTTTTCTTTTTCTCCTAAAGCATGTACAGTGGGGCGGTTCAGGCTGCTAGCTTATCACAGTGCCACACTGCAAAGTGCATTTTTTCACACAACTAATGTCATAATTGGCTGTGTCTGTCACATGTCCTAGCCCTATAAAACCTGGCCATCTTAAAGATCGCCACCATTTTGCTGATAGCTGCTGCAAGTGTTAGACGGCACCCGCGGCTGCTGCTGTGTGCGACCACTAAACAGTGCAAACTAAATTGTGTTCTCTCAGTCAGCTAGTGAGCGAATACAAAGTTAAATAGATAGGTTTAAGGAGTAGGGACTAGTAATATCAGCACTTTTTAGGGCTGCTCCATAGGAGTAGCGATTAGGGATAGGGACTAGGGATTAGTAGTCTATCAGCCCTTTTCAGGGCTACTTCATAGAAGCAGGGACTAGTTTTAATTGCAGCCCTTATCAGGGCTAGGTTGGAGCAGTCTCTATTAGTTTTTTCCAGGCAGGGGTGTGTGAGGTGTGTGCCAGTGCTGTGCAAGTCTTTCTCACAGCATCTGGCCACAGTAATATAGCTCTTTCAATCCATTAGGGCAGGTAGTGTCGCACTGCTGTTAAGAAAGCTACACCACCTGTCTTAGGCTGCTTTCACATTACGATTTTGTGAAATCCGATGCTGTCCGATATAAATCGTACAGCATCAGATCCGAATTTGCCCCATGTATACCTATGGGGATCGGACTGATTTGGATTTGCACTAAATGGCATCCGAATTGCGTCCGATCCGATTTTGTCCGACTTCTTTCCGGTGCAAAAATCGGAGACTGCTCCGATTTTGGCTCCTGAAAAAAAACGGAGAGAATAGGATCGGAAGCAAATCGGATGGCAATTATGCCAAATTCGATCCGATCCCTTTAACATGGGGCCCTATGGAGCAGGGTCCGAGGAAACATGTGATGTATCCTCAGACCCGATTTTAGTGTACTGAGCATGCTCAGTACATGCTCAGTACACTAACACTATTGTGTGCTGCCTAACCTAACTTCCGCAATGTATATACCGTATATACTCGCGTATAAGCCGAGTTTTTCAGCCCAAAATTTGGGCTGAAAAGTCCCCCCTCGGCTTATACGCGAGTATATAAAAAATACCGCAGCAGCCCCGGAGGTATACAGGCCCCCCATCAAGTTCCAGGGCCCCCCCCTTGCGCGCCAGCCTGTAAAGTAAAATCATACTTACCAGTGTCCTGTCGCGCCGTCCGCAGCTGCCGACACGTGATCCCGGGCTTCATTCCGCGTCTTCCGCATTTCCTGTAGTCGCGGGCAATGACGTCATTGCCCGCGACCACAGGAAGTCGGAAGCCGGAAGACGTGGATTGAAGCCTGGGATCGCGTGTCGGCAGCTGCGGACGGCGCGACAGGACACTGGTAAGTATGATTTTACTTTACAGGCTGGCGCGCAAGGGGGGGGGGCCCTGGAACTTGATGGGGGGCCTGTATACCTCCGGGGCTGCGGCTGTATACAGCCCCGGGGCTGCGGCTGTATACAGCCCTGGGGCTGCTGCTGCTGTATACAGCCCTGGGGCTGCTGCTGCTGTATACTACCTAAGGGCTGCTGTATATACCTCTGGGGCTGCATATACCTCTGGGGCTGCATATACCTCTGGGGCTGCATATACCTCTGGGGCTGTATATACCTCTGGGGCTGCATATACCTCTGGGGCTGCATATACCTCTGGGGCTGCATATACCTCTGGGGCTGCATATGGGGCTGCATATGGGGGGGCATATACCTCTGGGGCTGCTGTATACTACCACTGGGGCTGCTGCTGTATACTACCACTGGGGAGGCTGCTGTATACCTCACTGCTGGGGGTTGTATACCTGTGCTGGAGTCCACCCCCGGCTTATACGCGAGTCAATAAGTTTTCCCAGTTTTTGGGGGCAAAAGTAGGGGGGTCGGCTTATACACGGGTCGGCTTATACACGAGTATATACGGTACATGATTTGACTTCTATTTAACTTCCGCAATGTAAGTGTTTAAAATAAAAAATGTTTATTCTCACCTGCCAGTGCTCACCCGGCATCTCCATCTGCAGCCGCTCTGTAACAGGACCTGTGATGATGTCACAACCCGATCAGCTGATCGGGTCACATGAGCGGTTACCATGGTAACCGCTCATGTGACACTATGACGCTTCTGACATCATCCCAGGTCCTGTACACCCGATCGGGAGCTCTATGGACACGCTGAGGGAATGCTGGCAGTTGAGAATAAAGATTTTTTATGTTGGAATGATAGGAGGAGCAGGGAGAATAGGACAGGAGAAGGGAGAACAGGGGGACAGTAGGGGACATCAGGGGGACACCAGGACAAAACAGGGGGACAGCAGGCGACAACAGGGAGACAGCAGGGAACAACAAGGGGACAGCGAGATGACAGGAAGCAGAGAGGAGGGGGAGCTAGGTGACAGACCAAACTGATCCTGAATAATGTCGGAATCGGATGCCTATTTGGCATCCGATTGCAGGGATCAGTTTGGATCCGATGCTGTCCGATTTTCATCGGACAGCATCGGATTTAACAAAATCGTAATGTGAAACCAGCCTTAATTAGGCTTTTTTTTTTTTTGCTGCAGCTAGTCCAGGCACTTTGTTCGGGCTAGTAGCAGACTAGCAGTGTCCCACAGTGGTGTAGCCCACTTGTGAGAGAAGCTACACTTTCAGTGTAGTTGATTCTACTAATTTTTAACTGCAACAATCAAACCTGTAATTTTTTGCTTAAAAGCAGTGTTCACTAAACCTTTACTGTAGGCCATGTTTAACCCCTTAAGGACCGAGTCACTTTGCAGCTTAAAGGGAACCTGTCACCCGATTTTAAGCTCCTATACTATCTCTAGCTGTCCCTACACCTTCCTAGCAGCTCCCTATCTCTCCCTTTCTTATCTAAAGTCTCCCTGTGAAAGAAGTGTAAAATAAGGCTGGCTTCACATTAGCGTTTGTGTCTGCATGCTGATGGCATGCAGACACAAACGCTGTCAAAAGCAGGGACACTTTGATGTGTCCGCAGCAGATAATGTCCGCCTGCGGACACATCACTATGGAGCCCGGCAGCCAATCGGCGCTGTCCGGGGGCGGGCCGGGGGCGGAGATCAGCGCCGGAGATCTCCGCCCCCCCCGGCCGCCGGTAAGCTCCGGGACTGTCGGCGGGGAGAACAGCTGATCTGAAAGCTGTTTGAATCTTCCCGCGCCGACACTGAGAGGAGATGTCGGCGCGGGAAGATTCAAACAGCTGTCAGATCAGCTGTTCTCCCCGCCGACATCGCTAGGAGATTACAGGCGGCGGGGAGAAGGAGGACAGCAGAGGGTCAGCTGATCTCCCGGTGGCCGTCGGTGAGCTCCTGTGACATCACCGGCGGCCACCGGGAGATTTTTCAATGGGTCCGCAGCGTTCTCCTGCGGTGTCATGCAGAGGACACTGCGGACCCATTGAAGCCAATGCATTTTTTGTACGCTTGGGGACGCTTGCTGATTGTCCAAGCTCCCCAAACGCACAAAAAAACCCAACTGGCTGCGTCCCGGGTGCGGATGCTGGACACCGGAAGCAGCAGATATCGTCCGCATCCGCACCCGAACGCAGCAAACGCAGGCACCATGCGTTCCTATGTTAAACATAGGAACGCAGTGCGCATGCGTTTGACTGCGTATGGGAACGCAGCAATACGCTGCCTTCCCATACGCAAATGTGAAGCCAGCTTAAGATTAAACTTACTGCAGTCCCCGTAGTTGGGGGACTGGGTAGGCGTGGCCTCTGTTCCTTCCTCACTCCTCCGTGTGGTAATGCACGCCCCGCTGGGCGGCATTATTGTGGGTCCACTCAGCCCCATTAATAGTAATCCTCCGCCCTATACACCTTTTTGCACCGGCCGGGCGTCACATCCGGCGCCGTGCATTATGGGCTGTCACGTGATCTGCCCTAGTGCAATCTGGGTCCCATCACGTGATCGGCCCCAGTGCATTATGGGCTTGATCACGTGATCGGCCCCGGCTTCAATAAGTGCATTGCGCATGCGCGGAGCCGGGGCCGATCACGTGATCAAGCCATAATGCACTGGGGCCGATCACGTGATCGGACCCAGAATGCACTAGGGCAGATCACGTGACTGCCCATAATGCACTGCACCGGATGTGACGCCCGGCCGGTGCAAAAAGGTGTATAGGGCGGAGGATTACCATCACCAGACACCATAGGTGGTGTCGAGAACAATTCCACAAAAACCCCTTTATTTTCCAAAAATTACCCTTTTTAAGCGACCACCAGGGCACGGACCCGAGTATCAACCGCCCGTGACAATCCCCCATAATCAAACGCCCGGAATCCGAGTCTCCACGGCCTTGGGGAGGGTCAAGAGCCAATACCCGAAGCGCTCAACTCCCCGCCTGAGGACCTGCCAACTGCTTTTTCTGCTGTAAGAGACTGGCTACAGTCAACTAGGGGTGGAGCGAGGATGGATGAGCAGAGAGGCGACGATGCAGCAGTTCCTAATCCAAATCTCGCTGGCCATGAAACACCAGCCAGGACCTCAACTGGCAGAGCAGCTGCAGCACCTGGAGCTGTGGCACTGATCATGCCAATTCCCCTGCCGTATGTCCTGGGAGTGGCGTGGTTACCGCAGTACGATGGCAAACCAAATACCCTGGCTGGATTCAAGAAAAAGATTTGCAATGTCCTTAATATGTATGCAATGACGGGCAAGCAGAGAGCGTCTGTAGTAATGGGATAATTAACAGGTGCAGCAGAGCTTGAGGTTGAATCCTGGAGTGATGCAGATTGTGAGTCAGTAACTAAAATTTTTGAAGATTGCTTTTGAAATCCGCACTGAGGCTGAATTGAGGATGAGGTTCTATAACTGCAGACAAAGGTCACAGGACAGTATTAGAGACTATGCCTTACGCCTCCAGGAGGTGCTGCGGAGCCTGAAACAGATAAACCCTGCTAGTATGCGGGATGAAAACAAAATGCTGGTTGAATAATTAAACCAAGGGTTGTAATCACCTAGTGACTGTAACCAACTGCGCTGGTGGGCCCTAGAACACCCGGATGCAGACTTTGTTGTCTTAAAGGAACGGGCCATAAAAGCACTGCAACCTCCTACACCTGCAGACTCTACATCTCAGCCATGGCAGGTCGGTGCCTCACCCTTGAATGTGGCGACCTCTTCCTCACCCTCCACAAAGACTGATATACAGGTTGCGACACCTGGTGATTCTGATGATCTACGTGCAGAGGAGCAACACCTACACAAAGATATGGCCATGATCCTAAAGGCTTTGCAGCTACAACCAGAGCCCAGGTCTTTAGAAAAGATCTAGCTGGCTGACAGCCCTGAGGACGTCCTGTGGATGAGAGGAAAGAAAAGAAAGCATGTTGCTCCGAGGGAGGACCAACAACCGCTACAACTCATCAGGACAACACATCTGCCGCCGCTGCAAAGAGACGGGCCACTTTCCCAGGTCTTGCCCATTAAACCAGCAATCCCTGGGGCCGAGGGCTAACCCCCAGGAATAAGACGGCCAATCCATCTGATTGGCGTGATAGATATGTGGGAGGATGACCAATCTTGTCTATCACGCTGGACGTTATCCCCACATCTGCACTAATGGACACCGGGTCGCCGGTGACCACCATACCACATATCCTTTACAAAAGGTTTTGGGCCAATGTTGAACTTGCTCCTCAAATCCTAACCTCACTATTTATGCTGTAAATGAGTTACCAGTGAACCAAGTAGGGTTTAGAGAGGTAACAATAAAAGTGGGGAGAGTGGAGCTAAAGGGCCAAAGGCTTATTGTGGTAGAAACAGACCCTAATGAAAAGAACTCGTAGATGATATTTGGTACAAATGTAATTGAAAATTGTCTTTGAGAAGTGTTGTTTTTAATCCAATAGATTGAGGAAACTGCTAGCATTGGGCATAAGAGGGTTCTACTGAAGGAGATTAGAGCCCTCCTGCGCATACAACAGGTAACCTTGTCCAGTGGCGTACTTGGAAGTGTACGGGTGACAGACTCGATCCCCATTGTCTTACCCCCAAGAAGTGAATGATGATATGGTGTCGGGTAGCAATAGGCCTCAGGGGGCAGGATTACCAGGCAGTGGTAGAGCCCATGAACTCGGAGAGTAGGCCTACAATCCTGATAGCCAGGGGGGTGGTTGATGTACGCAAGGGGAGGGTACCCGTACATGTATTAAACTGTGGAGAGGAAGAAGTCAAACTGCCCTGATATTCTGCTGTTGCTAAGCTGTTCACTGTCGACAACAATTTCATCCAGGCAGTGAAACCCTTGACCCCGCCAAATCGGGAAGAGGACAACAAGTGCATATAGGCACTGATTCCACTCCTTCTCACCAGAAGCACAGAGTCTATCGGGCAGTACAGGAGTATGAATGGGTCTTTAGTAAGCATCCACTTGATTTTGGGAGGATTAAAGGGATACACCAACATATACCAAGAGGGAATCATCCACCCATTAAAGAGCGATATAGGCCTGTACCACCAGCTCACTATCAGCGTGCCAGGGAAATGTTACAGGACATGAAGGCAGAAGGGGTTATTTGAGATAGTTGTAGTCCCGGGGCAGCTCCATTAGTCTTAGTTAGAAAGAAAGATGGCACTTTGAGAATGTGTGTTAATTACAATCAAATCGCATAACACATAAAGATGCTTACCCCACATAGAAGAGTCACTTGCTGCATTAAAGGCTGCTAATTACTTTTCAACCCTAAATCTTACTAGTGGGTATTGGCAGGTCACCGTTGCAGAAGACGACCGGGAGAAGACCGCGTTCACAACTCCAATGGGCCTGTGTGTATCAGCATGCCATTCGGACTCTGCAATGCACCCGGAACGTTCCAAAGACTGATGGAGTGTTGGCTGGGGCACCGAAACTTTGAGACCGCGCTACATCTACCTGGATGATGTCATTGTGTACTCCAAAATATATGAAGAACATCTGGAGCACCTGGCTGAGTTATTTGAAGCATTGTCAAAGTTCGGGATGAAGCTGAAGCCATCCAAATGCCATTTGCTGAAACCAAAAGTTCAGTATTTCGGGCATGTGGTCAGCGCAGAAGGAGTGGCACCAGACCCTGTAGTGGGCCTTGACAGGTGAAGCAGAATGGCAAAGAACGTGTAATCGCTTATGCCAGCAGGAAACTCCGTCCTACTGAGAGGAATCCAGAGAACTACAGCTCTTTCAAGCTGGAATTCCTGGCCTTGGTCTGGGCTATCACTGACTGGTTCAAGCACTACTTGGAGGCTGCAAAGTTCACTGTCTTCACGGACAACAATCCTCTGACTCACCTGGATTCCGCAAAGTTAGGTGCACTAGAGAAACACTGGACAGCCTGGTTGTCAAACTATGACTTTACCATCAAATACCGGGCAGGCCATAAGAACGCCAATGCAGACCCCCTGTTAAGGATGCCTCACTTGCCAGATGCAGGAGAAGACATGGATGAGCTAGAAGAAATAGAGCTACCAGCCTTCCACTGCCACAGTGCATTCCAGTGTCAGCAAACCTGTATCAAATGTCAAGACACCACAATAAACCCTTTACCTCATCATGAGTGAAAAGAGATGCAAGACAGTGACCCGGCTGTTAGCTTAATCAAGGAGCTGATAATCCAAGAAGGTTCACGTCTTAGCCCAGATGCTCAACTGTAACCAAGAAAGGGGTGGTGATGCACAGCTCTCGAATAAATGAGGGGTGCAAGACTGCATAAGTAATTGTATATCATGAGGGAGAAGAAAAAAGATTATGCAGAACAAACTTGCACACCCAAAATCAAAACATGAAGTTTATTGTAGAAAATAACCAAGGCAAACAACACAGAAGACACAAAAAATAAAACCACTTAAAACAAAGTAGGTCCCAGTATGCCAGTTGCAAGCAGATCAATAACAATAAGATAACAGATGGATGTCAAAATGAACAAAAATAATAACACACCATGTAAAGTCTGTGAAACAACTGTACAACATGGTTCTCCAAGCACATGAAGAAACCAAGTTAACATGGTGTGAATGAAGTACCAATATAAACATGCATCATAGGTGAAGGATCATACCAAAATTGGATGCTGAAACCTGGGTGACCGGGGACCCCACGCGTTACGCTGCAGCTAGGCAGCTTCCTCAGGGGAGTCTGGTGTGCCCTGTGTTGATACGGCCTTATATACATGAGGCTATAAAGCCAGGAAGCCCAGTGGGTCTTAATAAGTAATTAATCAATTACAGCTGTTAGAACACAAGGTTTAGTTACCTGTAATCATCTATGTCGGTGTCTGTCAATTGGTCAAGACCTGGGGGGAGGGGGGATAAGAGGAGAGGGGAGATGCCAATACAACGCCGCCGAGTGCACCTTGTCCCGATCTATCACAGGCGCCAGTCATTAATGTGTGGACGCCGCGCGGCCGCGCATCGGAGATGGCGTGATGCCGTAACTATGACAGCGCGTTGTGAATATATGCGCGCATAGTGGCATGGCCCGTGAGTTATTGTGGCGTCAGCGGAGGCTGTGTCGCGCCGGAAACGACGTGGACTGGTTGTCATGGTGAAAGACAACAACCGTGCCGATCAGTTGGAGAAATCGCAATAATCACATATACAGCAACTGCAGAAGCAGCAGCGCCACTATGCGCGCATATATACACAACGCGCTGTCATAGTTACGGCATCACGCCATCTCCGATGCGCGGCCGCGCGGCGTCCACACATTAATGACTGGCGCCTGTGATAGATCGGGACAAGGTGCACTCGGCGGCGTTGTATTGGCATCTCCCCTCTCCTCTTATCCCCCCTCCCCACAGGTCTTGACCAATTGACAGACACCGACATAGATGATTACAGGTAACTAAACCTTGTGTTCTAACAGCTGTAATTGATTAATTACTTATTAGGACCCACTGGGCTTCCTGGCTTTATAGCCTCATGTATATAAGGCCGTATCAACACAGGGCACACCAGACTCCCCTGAGGAAGCTGCCTAGCTGCAGCGTAACGCGTGGGGTCCCCGGTCACCCAGGTTGCAGCATCCAATTTTGGTATGATCCTTCACCTATGATGCATGTTTATATTGGTACTTCATTCACACCATGTTAACTTGGTTTCTTCATGTGCTTGGAGAACCATGTTGTACAGTTGTTTCACAGACTTTACATGGTGTGTTATTATTTTTGTTCATTTTGACATCCATCTGTTATCTTATTGTTATTGATCTGCTTGCAACTGGCATACTGGGACCTACTTTGTTTTAAGTGGTTTTATTTTTTGTGTCTTCTGTGTTGTTTGCCTTGGTTATTTTCTACAATAAACTTCATGTTTTGATTTTGGGTGTGCAAGTTTGTTCTGCATAATCTTTTTTCTTCTCCCTCATGTTAGCCCAGATGCTCCACCAGAGGTGCAACACCTGTGGAAAGAGAGAAGCAGGCTGTTCATCTATGAGGATAGGCTGTGTCGACGTTTCATCAATCCTAGAACACACGAAATGGTGTTGCAGATAGTGGTACCAAAGAGAGATGTCCAGATGGTGTTGGAAGCATACCACAATGGAGCAGGACACTTCGGTTGGAAGAAACTCGAGGTACTGTTTCGCGAGAGATTCTATTGGGTTAGCATGAGGAGCACCATAGAGAGATGGCATAGAAACTGTGGACCATGCAACTTAAGAAGAAAAGACCATGACAGCCAAAGAGCACCACTACAGCCAATTGTCACCAAACAGCCCCTAGAACTCGTAGCCCTGGATCATGTGAAGCTGACACCCAGCAGGTCAGGCTATACGTATGCCCTCACTATGATGGACCACTATTCCAGATTCCTATTGGTAGCCCCGGTAAAAGACTTAACAGCGAAAACTGCAGTGAAAACCTTTCAAGCCTACTTCTGTAGACCACACATGTATCCAGAGCAGGTGTTGACTGACCAAGGTCCTGCGTTTGAAGCTGAAGTATTTCAGGAGTTTTGCAACTTATATGGGTGCAAGAAATTCCGTACCATGCCCAAACCAATGGCATGTGCGAAAAAATGAACAACGTGGTTATAGACCTGTTAAAGACATTGCATTTGGAAGAAAGAAATATGTGGCGGAAGAAATTACCTGACTTAGTGGACATGTACAACAACATCCCTGTAAGTTACACCAATTGCACACCAGCATATCTAATGAAAGCAAGACCCGGAAAATTACCAGTTGATCTCAAGATCGAAATTGTAATACCTGAAACCGGTTCACCTGATGCTGATTGGGACTCAAATCGCAAAGAACAGTACAAGAAAGTACAAGAATGCATAGTAAAAAGTCTAAATCAAATTACAGAGAAACAGGAAAAAAATTACAACAAAAACACACAAGCTGTTCCTTAACATCCGGAGAATTGGTTGTCAAGAGAAAAAGAAGAGTTCACAAATTTGATGACCATGTGGGAAGCAGAACCTTACACCGTGCAACCCTCTAACTTTGACAACAAGAATACTTGTTTAATCAGTAAGAACAAAGGTAGAACAAGAGCAACAGTTTCCCGAAACCATCTAAAGAGGTGTCCTGAACAACTAAGACCTCAAGAAGAGATCCCATGTATACCTCAACTAGAAGAATAGAAGGAGAAGATGATCCATACGGCACTTGGAGACTTTCCTGAAAGTTGGCCTCAGTTCAACAGAGCCATACGTGTGCCATTAATCACTTTTCCACAACGTTAGAAGAGCAAGAAAGACTGGAAGAACCTGTTCAAGTTCCAGAAGAACCACCCGTTGCAGCAGAACCAGAGGATCCTGCAATCGATGCACCTGCCAGTCCTGTGGTAAGACCAAGAAGATGCTCAGGCATACCAGTATTACGCAGATCCACACGCAGATTAGTGGATAGTGCTCGCACAACACTAGAAGTAGACACTAGTGCACCACCTGTAAATACGCCAGTACTACGTAGGTCAACCTCCAGTAACTTTGGGCGACCACCATTCAGGTATAGAGAATAAGGTGGGAAATGAAGAAATGTAAATATGAATACTTGCATGTAAATAGACAGTAAATAGTAGTGTACAGAAGTGTGGAAGAACTGGACTAACCCCATGCATATTAAGCTAGGAAAGGAAAGTTCCTGGGGGTGGAAAGTGAAAGCCATGACTCCTAAGCCGAGATGCCCATAGGTAAATGTAAATGTGTTGAATATTTATTGCAACTTCAACCCGTTAAATGTTTCGGGCCTAAGAGACTTACCTGTACGAACTTTTGCATTTGCTTGGACTAATATTTATTTAAACATGGACGATTGGCCACAGAACTGGTTGTCGCAAAAACTTCTTTAAACAGCCTGCGGCGGATGAACTAGCGCCGTATGGACTGCACCTTTACCCGGTTTTCCCGATTTCTTGGTTTTTGTATTTTTGATTTTTTTGAGACCTTGTTATAATTGTTATTAATGTTTATATTGTTGAAAAATGTTTCTCAGTCCAGGAGTACTGAATTTAACTAGGGGGGAATGTGGCACCCCTACAGTTCGGTTGCTACAGGAACATCTGGTGCAGGGAGGGATTTCTACATCAGGTAAACTTACATGCAACACCTTCCGACCCCAGACCTGAAGGGGGAGTTCTACTTGCCGACTTCAGGCAAGGTCCCCTATAATTTTGGACCCAGGGGAGGAGTTAGGCAGTGCAGTTCCAGAGAAGACTTTGAAGCATCCTGGTGAACAAAGCCGCGATAGGCCCGTGCCAGTGAGGAAGCCTAGCCAGTGATAAGGGACCCAAGAGTGAGGGTCGGAAGCAAGGCGTGCCAGAGACAGAGTGGGGGCAGAGGAACCATACTGGTTCACCCCAGGAAAGCAACTCGGACACCGGAGTCCGAGTCTGCACGGGTCCAGAGATACCGGAGGACCAGAGAGACTTCAGTCTCCTGTAGCACTTGCAGCACAGCTACTAACAGAGCCAGGGATCGCAGCGGAGTAGTGGTGCCATTAGTAGGTTCTCACAGCCTGCTATACAAGTGAGGAACACAGGAGAGGTCAGCGCCAGGTTTCAGATAAGCCAGGACTTAAGTACGCACACACAGAACAAGGAGGCCTCACAACTCATCAGGTGTGGAAATCCTGAACTGCCACCCGACCACCTGTACAGTACCCTGGAAGTTTTCCGAATCATCATCAGTAAAAGGTACGGATTCAACTTCCAGCGTGGGTGTGTCTGTTAATACTGCCTCTGATCCTGCCCTTAACATAGACTGTCAGCCTGCATCTCCACCTGACGAGCCGCCTCCATGTGTGAATCCCTATTCATCTCATCACTGCCCCTGGGATCCCGCTCAACCTACGGGGAGCGTTGCCAACAAAGCTGCCTCACGATCATCTCCAGAGGTCTGCAGCAGCGCAGGTATCATTACCGAATACCGTAGGTGGCGTCACAAACTTTCTTTATTTTTTATTTTTATTTTTAACCTCTTTTTCAGCGACCGCCAGGGCTATGGGTCTGGGCACAGACCGCCCGTGACATCCCACAGTAAATCAACACCGGAAACGGGTACCGCACGGCCCTGGGGTGGGTCACTGGTTTTAAAGTAGCATTCCGGTTTGTGTTTTGTTTATGTTTTACTTTCATTGTTTTCATTAGCCACCATGATATGTATACAATACATGCATTAAAAATATACCTACCAATCGCAGCCTTCTCCAGTTTCCAGCGCTGCCCCGCTCTTCTGTACTGACTGCGGTTGTGACCAGCTGGCTTCCATGTGGAGCAGAGTCACTTTATTAATGCAAGTTTATGAAACTCAGAATGAGGGAGTCATAGACTTACAGTGAAAAAGCAAAAACCGGTCTGCGATGAGGAAAGCTGATTCAGCTGTAGTCCTGTGGTGCAAAAAAGGTGCGAAAAAGTGCTGGAAGCAGTAGGAGGCAGTATGGAGGAAGTATTCTAATGCAAACAGTTTGGGCACAATATTTATGGCTAAGGGAAAGGGAGGATAAAAGAAATGCTGGAGTGCTAAATAATAAGAGACTAGTCCGATGACCCCTCCCCACTTCTTCCAGATGATTGACAGGTATCTTCATAGCCACAGACCTGTCAATGTCTTCTAGCAGCGCTGGAAAAATGGCGCCGTGGCATGCCGCTATTCTGATTCGTCGGCGCTGAACGCGGCGACCAATGAAATGGCACCGTGGCACGCACCGCTATGCTGATTGGCCGCCCGCGTACAGCGCCGACCAATCAGTATATCGGCGCGCGCCATGGCGCCATATTTCAAATACACTGAGTACACTGAGTGTATTTGAAATATGGCGCCATGGCAAGCGCGGCTATTCTGATTGGTCGGCGCTAAACGCGGCGACCAATTAGAGGAGCGGCATTCAAACCGTGCGCCGCTTCCCTCATTGGTCGCTGCGTTCAGTGCTGGCCATTCAGAATAGCTGCGCCCGCCATGGCGCCATATTTGAAATACACTGTACTCAGTGGTTAGCATTGTATGGTGGCTCAGTGGTTAGCATTGTATGGTGGCTCAGTGGTTAGCACTGTATATGATGGCTCAGTGTTTAGGTGGCTCAGTGGTTAGCATTGTATGGTAGCTCAGTGGTTAGCATTGTATGATGGCTCAGTGGTTAGCATTGTATATGATGGCTCAGTGTTTAGGTGGCTCAGTGGTTAGCATTGTATGGTGGCTCAATGGTTAGCACTCTATATGGTGGCTCAGTGGTTAGCATTGTATGGTGGCTCAGTGGTTAGCACTGTATATGGTGGCTCATTGTTTAGGTGGCTCAGTGGTTAGCACTGTATATGGTGGCTCAGTGGTAAGCACTGTATATGATGGCTCAGTGTTTAGGTGGCTCAGTGGTTAGCATTGTATGGTGGCTCAGTGGTTAGCACTGTATATGGTGGCTCAGTGGTTAGCATTGTATGGTGACTCAGTGGTTAGCACTGTATATGGTGGGTCAGTGGTCAGCACTGTATATGATGTCTCATTGATTTAAGTTAGTCCTCCCACTGAGAAATAGTAAAAATGGAGGCTTAGCTGAGCCCAAGGAAAGAGTGACAAGGTAGGATAAGGACCCATCAGATCTAAAATTACCTTGAAGCTGGTTGATGGGCAAACAGGTATTGGCCAATATGTGTACCAAGAACCTTAGTTTATAAAGATAAAATATCCAAAAAATACATAGACGATAGACACATAGGTAGGTGATAGATAGATATCGTGTACTCCTTGCATTGTTGTTAAATCTTCATAAATAAACTACATACATATTCTAGACTACCCGATGCGTTAGAATCGGGCCACCATCTAGTATGTATATATATATATATAGAGAGAGAAGTTATTTTATACAATACTATCAAATATTCCATAAGGCACATTCATTTTATATAGCAAAAAAAAAACCTGATACTATATGTCCAAAACCATCTATACACTTTAGTCTTTTACCGTATATACTTGCGTATAAGCCGACCCGTGTATAAGCCGACCCCCCTACTTTTGTCCTCAAAACCTTGAAAAACCTATTGACTCGTGTATAAGCCGAGTCCCGAGTACAGAATACAGGACTTGGATTGTAAACTCGCTTAGAATCGCTCAGACTAGCTCAGAATCGCTCAGAAATGCTCAGAATCGCTAAGACTCGCTCTCAGAATCGCTATGACTCACTCAGAATCGCTATGACTCACTCAGAATCGCTCGGAATTGCTCAGAATCGCTAAGACCCTCTCGGAATAGCTCAGACTCGCTCGGAATCGCTAAGACCCTCTCGGAATAGCTCAGACTCGCTCGGAATCGCTAAGACCCGCTCGGAATAGCTCAGACTCGCTACTGACAGCAGGTATCCGAGGTCCCTAATACAGTGACTCGCGTATAAGCCGAGGGGGTGACTTTTCAGCCCGATTTTTGGGCTGAAAAACTCGGCTTATACGCGAGTATATACGGTATTTTACACTATTTTGATACTTAGAAATATTATTGTCACGTAATCAAAATATTGACATTAATATTAGATATAAGATATCCATCTTATATTTGAAAAACATTAAGAAAAATATAAAAAATATATGAAAAAACCTATATAGATGATCTAATAATAGTAGTAATTATTTAAAAATGGCCAGTTTATCTCTATTCTTTTATTAGAGTGATCACCCAATATTATATTTCCTCATTGTTCTCATTAATTATATTTTTTTTATTCTGAAAAAATTCCAAAATCAAAAAAGCTATATAACACGAAAGAACTGAGAGACACATTCATTTATTCATAACTAGATGGTGGCCCGATTCTAACGCATCGGGTATTCTAGAATATGTATGTAGTTGACATACTGTGACTGACAGAACTTGTTCAGTCAACGTGAGTCAGTCAGACCCGTGTATCCCAGCGACAGAGGCGCTAAATCGCCACTGCCGGCGGGCTTCAGCAACAGCGGCGCTGTCGCCGGGCTGCAAATTGGCACGAAATTCGAACTTTGAATTTGCGCGCCTATTTGCATAGTCTGGATAGATCCCTCCAAGACTGTTGAAACACAAATATTGATGGTATGGTGTGGTATATGGGGTACAAAGATAGTGGGGCTGTTCTTCATCAATGGAAACCTCAATGCAACTGGATATCTGAATGATGTAGCAAGTTCAGATATCCAGTGGCATTGAGGTTTCCATTGATGAAGAATGGCCCCACTATCTTTGTACCCCACATACCACACCATACCATCAGTGTTTGTGTTCCAGCAGTCTTGGAGGGATATATCCACTGTGGGTTAGTGTCAGACCAATAGCGCTGGTTTTGTTTGTTAACTTCACCATTCACAAAAAAGTTTGCCTCATCACTCATCTGAAGGCAATTGTCTATGCTGTGAAGATACGAGATGTGCAGCATCTGAAACAACGGATACTGGAAGCCTGTGCTAGCATTTCTTCTGCGGTGTTGCTATCGGTGTGTGAAGAGTGGGAGAAGAGGGTTGCATTGACAATCCAACACAATGGGCAGCACTTTGAACCCATTTTATAAGTGGTCATAAACTTGTAAATAACTTGTAAAAGAATAAAGTTACATTAAACCCAAGCACACCATTGTTTTTCTTATGAAATTCTCAATAAGTTTGATGTGTCACTTGACCTTCTTCCCATTAAAAAAATAAACTTGGATCCAAAATGGCCGACTTAAAAATGACTGCCATGGTCACCACCCATCTAGAAAAGTTTTTCCCCTCCTATATACTAACATGCCATAAACAGGAAGTTGATATCACCAACCATTCCCATTAAATTTAAGGGCATCCATATAAATGGCCCACCCTGTATATAACCTAACCTATTGGATTCTTGCTTAATTCCATAGATTTTTTGGTTCATATGAGAATGAGCGGCATTGCATGATATCAGTGGCAGATTCCTGCTCTGCTGTTTGAATAAAGCACAAACAGGGCAGGCACTGCCAGTGACGTCACGCAATGTCACTCACACCAAGAGCTAAAAAAACTACATGATAAAAACCAGGTGGATGACATTGATCCTGCACTTCAGGAGATTGAGGCCTTGGAAAATCTTGAAGACCTGGGGGATGAAATTTCCAACCCTCCAGGTATGTTTCCTTCTAATTTGGCTCCCAAATCCACCACATTTCCTCCCTTAGCAGTAAGCCCGCAGGTTGAGATTTTCACGAGGTTGGTTACAAACGACTTTGGTAGAATCTCAAGATATGGGGGCAAGGACAATTTAACATATAAACAAAGAGAAGTGGTAAGGGAATTAAAAGCCCTTGACGATATTGTGATTCGAAATGCGGATAAGGGAGGAAATGTGGTGGTTTGGCCTAAAAAACAGTATGAAAAAGAAGTATATAAACAGCTCAATGATGGAATAACTTATCATAAGTTGTCATGTAACCCTACGTCAACCTATATTGCTGAGCTGCATGATATCGTACAAAAAGCATTTGACAATGGGGTAATATCAAAAAAACTAATGGATGGACTTTTGATAGAGAATCCTAAGATGCCAACATTATATTTAATTCCAAAGGTCCATAAGGACATTCAAAACCCGCCGGGTCGCCCCATTGTTTCAGGCTTGGTGGATTATGCGAACCATCTTGCAAGTTCGTAGAATTTTATCTAAAACAACTTGTTGTCACCTTGCCGTCGTACGTGCGAGATACGACTGACATTCTTACTAAAATTGAAGGACTAACTATCTCTGAAGACATGTGGCTAGTTACAGCCGATGTCGAGTCCTTATACACTTGTATCACGCACGGCGACGGCATGAGAGCTGCACGTTTTTTCCTTGGCACGACCAGTTGGGATCCTTGTTTGTGTGCCTTGATACTAGAATTGTTGGAGTTTATCCTCACCCACAATGCCTTCGTTTTTGGTGACCGTTTCTATCTGCAAAAACGTGGGACAGCAATGGGGGCTGCTTGTGCCCCCTCTTACGCTAATTTATTTTTAGGCGCATGGGAACGGTCGCTATTTCAAACTGAGGGCATTGTGGGTGTGGATCGAATCCCCTGCTGGTATCGTTATATCGATGACCTGCTATTTGTGTGGCAAGGTTCAAAAGAAGATTTAGAAACATTCATGGGGACTCTGAACGAAAATGACTTAAACATACGATTAACATATCAGGCACACAAAAGGAACATAACGTTTTTAGATGTAGCTATGGAAGTAGGTGAAAATGGGAGTATTCAAACAGATATATATCGGAAGGCCACATCGGTCAACTCCCTGCTACATGCTACATCAGCACATACATCTAGTACGATTAAGGCGATCCCAACTGGTCAGTTTCTGAGATTGAGACGTGTGTGCTCGGATGACAACAGGTTTGAAGCACAGGCTAGTGACATGCGGGAGAGGTTCGAGACCAGGGGGTTCAGTAATAGGAGTATAAATCAGGGGTACATGAGAGCCAAAAAAACGAATAGGGAACTTTTACTTTTCAAACCCAAGATGCCAAGGCCAAACAATACCGGGAGTGTGAGATTCATCTCCACATTTAACGCACAATGGTCCAAAATCAGAGAGGTTTTGTGCAAGCATTGGTCTGTGCTCTTAACAGATCCGGTTTTACAAAAATATTTACCAGAGAGACCAATGATTACCGCACGTAGAGGAAGGAACTTGAAGGACATCCTGTCTAGCAGTCACTATGTTCAAGGAAAAAATACATTTTTGGGTAATGCAAAAAGACCACTAAAAGGATGTTACCCGTGTGGTGATTGCCTAGCATGTACTCAGGGGAACATTAGACGTGCCTTCGAGTTCCATTCCTCAAATGGTAGAAAAACACACAAAATCAAAAAATACATCTCCTGCAGCACGACACACGTGATTTACCACGCAACTTGTCCTTGTGGGAAGATTTATATTGGCCTAACCACGAGACAGTTGCGTGTGAGGATCCGTGAGCACGTGCGGGACATTATGGGTGCTGGTCAAATTGATGATATAAAAATGTTAAAAACTCTTCCAAAACATTTCAGACTCCATCACGGATGTGATCCAGTCGGATTAGTAGTAAAAGGGATAGACCAAGTGCAGGGTGGAATCAGAGGTGGAGATTTGGCCAAGACACTTGCACAAGTTGAGTGCAAGTGGATTGTAGAACTGGATACTTTGACCCCTAAGGGGTTAAACGAAAAATTGAGTTTTTCCCCTTTCTTATAAAAACGCACCTCATGTGCTGCAGAATGTCTCAATGGAAAAGTAAAAATTATGGGAGCGTATTTCTTATTGCCATCTTTTATCTGTGTGATTTTAACTTCATTTATATTATTGTAGTTATCCGTGAGGAGAACTTATTCTAGATGAATTAATGAGCTGCCGATAAAAAACTGCCGAAAAAGGAAGATATACATGTTGGAAGTAAAAGATATTAAGAAGAGATGATAATCCTCGTCTTCAATGGCCGGATGACATGGTGGCAATTTGTGGATGAATGAGTTGTTTTGTATAGTGAAGGTTTGCTTTTAATCAATATATGTGTCTCACTTATATATATAATATATATATGTAGGGAGGATTGCTTCGTCTATGTATGGTATGTGATTGATGTTTATGTAAGTGGTTTACTGTGTAAACTTTTATTGGAATATTTAATTGATCTATGTATATAGGCACAATAGTCACTTTATTTTATTGTATTGTATTCAATCACAATTACAAATCCTGTAGTGTGTTATTGCTTATGACACATTCCAGGTCTTACTATATATAAAATACACATGCCTTGTCACCTCACCCATTGGAGAAACGAGTGAATGCATTGTATGTATGAGTAGATTCACTTAGGGGAACAACACATACAGTTTGTCCCCGGATTGTTTGCTAAAATAAGTTGTCCGCCTATTGAATTAATATGAGAATGTACTCCAACAAAATGGCCGCCGCTGCCAATGAATTGCGAGTCGGTGCGTGTCCTTGTGACGCGACGGGAACGGGGTTGTAGTGCGCACGCGCATTGACGTATATACGTCATGCGCACAACCCTCGTTTCCATCCAATCTGCTCCGGCGGATATGACGTAACGGTAATGGCGGCGCTTAACATCCTGCGGTCGGCAGCAATAAAAGGCGGCTAAAGTCACCAGTAACGTCACACCCCTTGAAAAAGCCTTGCGAAACGGTCGTAGGGGGGGCCATAGTTGAGGGCACCTAACAAACACTTGGCAACGACACAAACTACTATGGGTGAGTAAGTGATTGGGCGATTGTGCCTCACTATTGAATTTCTCCCATGTATGTTATGATACTAACTATTCTGGTGGTATATGTGCAATATACGGTTGTCCTAGTAGTGTTACCATCTCTCTGTGGTTTACATCTGGATTCATCCACATAAGTACCTCATTTCAAACGGTCTATTGTCTGTAACTTTATATATGTTCAATAAAGTGTTATTTTAAGAAACATTAACTCCTTAGTGCTTGCACTTGTTTCATAGATTGATGGAGTGTTTCCCATATAGTCCTCAAAAACATGCCCTTATGGTAGACGGTGTTAACCATGAAATTGTATAGTATGTTGTGGCATGTTACGGTTCTGAAGTTTTTGCTCACACCAAGAGCTGCGCAGCAGCGTGATTCACAGAGGGCAGGAGAAGAGGAGGGCAGACCCAGCAGAAGAAGAGGTGGAGGTAGACACATAGAGAGGGTGGAACAAACAATTATAAGGCAGGGAGGACGTTGCCAGCGGCAAGGACCTTTTATTCAGACCCAATCCTGGTGACCGCTTATCTGTAAAGTTTGTAAAGTCTTTTTTAATGCTTATAGGGGGGCTAGAAACATGGGGGACCCCTTCCCTGAATGTAGCAGACATGCTGCATTCAGTGCTGCATTTAGTTTGCTATGCACTAGGGGGGTGACAGGTCCTCTTTAAATGTCTTTATAGACTTTGCCTTAACATCCCCTGGTTGAACTTGCCATTGACTTTCCTTTTTACAGCATTTCCTTGTGTCAACTGTGCTTTAATGTCTGCACTGCTGATTGCATTTTCCAGTGAGGTTTTTCTAGAGACTTTTCCTTTAAAGGGAACCTGTCAGGCGAACGCAACGTCATACAAGAAAGAAGCATCACAGCGATTTGAAAATCCGGAAGTGCACTGGAGATCAGGATATCAGGAAACACAGAGCAAGGGGAAAAATGGAGGCTGAGAGAAAGCCTAATTGTCTACACTAACAAAGACACCATTCTATTTACCATAGGAACATGTAAGTATTAAAATAATTGTTATCAGCAACTACAGTACACCTTTAGGTCAGACAAGGATGCTTAGGGATGTACTACGAAACTGCAGGGACAGGTAGTGATAGGTTTGGGGGCATAAATGACCTGACAGGTTCCCTTTAATACTTCATCTAATATCATCACTGTGTGTCTATAGGCTATGAGTTTTCCCTCTGCACTTTGTTTATCACTGTGTGTTATATATAGACTATTTCACCTATAAACTGTGTTCAGTTGTGTCTTTGCTCCAAGTAAAAAGATTCCAGAATAATCCATTATAAATATTACACTATTACTTAGCAAGCTTCAGCACCACTGTCACACTCAGCATGGTTGCGAGCCGCTCATGAACCTCAGACATCCTCATCATAACCTCTCAGAGGTTGTGTCAGGTTACACAGCTGGCATCATGCAACAGGGAATCCCGCTGAGGCCCTGCCATATTGTTTGATGCTATTTTTGAAGCAGATTTTGAGAATCTGCATGTCTATCCTGAAGCCAGCAAAGTCTATGAGAGTTTCAAAGTAGGGATGAGCAAGTAGTGAAATATTCATAGTTGCTATACTCTTAACGAGTACTTTTGTAATCCTCGCATATTTGTACTGAATAGTGAGTACAATGTAAATCAATGGGGAACGCAAGTCATTTTCTCCTGGTCCCGAAGAATATGTCTGGGGGGAGGAGGGGGAATTGTAGAAAGTAGAAAGATAGAGATGGATGATGAAGTGCTCAAACTGCATGGGAGAAGTAGGCAGACATAATGTAGACTATGTCTGCATACAGTTCTGCCATACAGTTGTCTGCTTTGAGTGGCAGGAGTAAGTGAAAGTAAAAAATAAAAAGTCCAAGCTATGTGGGTCTAAACAGCTGAGAGCTGCAGCTTTTACTGCAGGGGTAAAGGGCTAATATCTTCTGTGTGCCAGGTTTCAATCACCTGTAATGTGGTGCCCCTGCGGTTTAGCCGCCAAAATGGTACTGCACCTATCCAACAGGTGTGGCATCATGCTCACAGGTAAAAAGGGAAAACTGTGCTGAGACTCCCAACATACACCCAACACAATATGAACTCCAGGCCAGGGAGATGCTGGTGGAAGACACTCCCATTCAGAGCAGTCCCCATCTACTGGCTATAGGGAGAAGTTAGGTTAGGGGTGGGAGGCAGAAAGAAAGGAGAGATTTCTAGAAGGTTGGGAGCTGGGAAGGAGCAGGACACACATGTGCTAGCTACAAATCCCAGGCCCGATTACCCAAATCTGCAACCAGCCATCTCAGCCGGGCAGAGAAGCTAGCTGCACAGGGGTACCATCCCCAATTCGGTCTGGATATCTTCAGGACCAGCCAAGAAAGTGGAGGTCACTGGTCTGCATATGCAGTGATTACCATCGTGAACTCTTCCAAGGCTAAGGTACTCGATAGGGTCAAGAGGACTTGCAAGGCAGTCGCTCAGAGGATCTGCAGTCACCTGCCTTCTGGGACTTTTAACCACAGGACATTAGGAGGACAAGGGGTAGCAGTGTCAGTGTCAGAGGGTCAGAAAGAAGAGAGCAGAAAGGACGGACATATTTCCTGTGTCACAGTAAAGTGGACCTGGATTACTTGTGAGTTGGCCAGACTGCAATCCTGGTGCATACAATACCCCATCTGGGTTGTGCCTGCACCAAAGCAACAAGTAAAGTGCTTGATAAGAACTGCAGAACTCTGTTGTCTGGTCCTTCCTGCACCTCTCTGCACCCCTCACCTTCAGCTACTACAACCACCACCATCACTACTTCACCATCATTACACCCCAGGGGCCCACTCCATCTGATTGGAGTGCTCCAACTAGCTGCTCTACCACCTATTCCCTGGGGACTACCATATGCAGCGCTGGTCATCCCTGACCAGAAGCCTCAGATGGCGTCACGACAAACTTTCCCCTCGTGTACATCAAGTCAGGTCATTTATTATACCACTTGTGGATGTCCCAAGGTCTACATAGGTCTAACCTCCAGGCAGATGAAGGTGCGAATACGCGAACATGTCCACGATATTTTCGCAGCTAAAGAGGTTGAGGACGTAGCGGTTTTAAAAACTATTCCCCATCATTTTAAAACGCATCATAACTGCAATCTAAAAACCTTTAAGGTTAGAGGGATTGAACAGATAAGTTTGGGTACCCGAGGAGGGGGTGTAATGAAAAAACTGCAGCAGCGGGAATGTCATTGGATCACGGTCCTTGGCACAATGGCCCCTAATGGCCTCAATGAAGTGAACAGCTTTGCTTAGTTTCTTGGGTAGTTTGGTGCGCTTGTGTATTTCGGGTACCTTGGCAACAGTGATGTTAGGATTTACTGGTGTCTGATTTTAATTTTCTGATTTTAATTTTCCCATTTTTTCACTTTTTTCGGATAGAACGGGCTGTGACGGTCTCCCTGGACCCTTTTGGAGTGATGACTACTATATTGGAATCTATATCGGCAAAGAGAATTATACTGGGGCATATTGGACCATATACAACCAGTTCCCACATAAAGCCTCCAAGGAACAGTGATATAATTTATGTGGATTGTGGTTTGGGCTATTGATATGAAGGATACATGATGGCTGTTGTGGATACTATTTGTACCATACTGCCACCTTGTGGAAGATCTAACCTAGGTCACTATGTACATTGAAAATCTCCTTATATGAGGGATATTACTAGTAGGGTAAATAAGGGTGTTAGGACTAAATATGCCTAGGTATATACTGGGCTGATTGCATCCCTTAGCGACCACCACCCTCGGCCACTCAAGGGTTAAGTGTGCAGAGAGTGCCGCGCCGTCAGCCCGCTGCCCGCCCATCTCCATCTCTATGGTTACAGTTTAAGCATTCATATGCACAGCCATGACGAAGCACGGCAGGGTGGACGGGCTGTATATGTGCGGCGCACATGCGCCAAAGCTGACCCTAGGATTGGTCGACAAGTCCCATGTGACTAGTCACATGGTACAAAAGGGGATGGAATACCGTCATAGCCATGCCCCCTGACAAAGCCATATGGTGAAACGACATAGGGGCAGGGCTTGGAAGGAGTAGCCCTGCAGCACGACCTGGTATGACCTAATTGCAAAGTTTTGGTGAGACATAAGCTCAGGGCAGCCTTAACATTGAGGCTGCTGGTGACAGGAAACGTGGGAATAGATGGGTGCATAACGGAGGTGTTATATTGATGTATGGTTTATGTGCAACTAAATGCTGTAAATTATCTCTGGCAGGGGTTGATTTTGTAGCATCATTGATATGGAGTGTGAGCTCATCACCCCTTTTATTTGCGCTATGATAGATGTTTCATTCATTTTAAGTCTGTGAATTATCACTGTACTAGTAAAAAGGCCCGATGCAATTGCATCGGGAGCGCGGTGAAATGAATTGTGTGTATAGAGGCGGGTCAGTGGGTAGCAGAGAATCCCAAACTCCCGATTATATAAGTAGATATACCCCCCTCTGTAACAAAACTGTGTTAATCCCTGTTTTACTTGTCAAAGCATGTAAGAGCTATTTTGTCATCCTGTACTATGATTTTTTCTAATAAATGTAAATCCCTTTTTGCTATTTCAACTGTTGTCCTCTTGATTTGGTGAATAATTGTACAGTTGTAGCAACTGCGTAGTATTTCAAACTTATTTATGCACTGGAATGTATATAAAGTAGAAAAACATATGCAGCGCTGGTCATCCCTAACCAGAAACCTCAGATGGCATCACGACAAACTTTCCCCCTTTAAAATCCCCCTTTAACATGTCCAATATGGGCCACAATATGGGACCATCACCGTTACATTCATCAGACTGACGCCCATGGTCGACTACCCCGGCTAGGCAATCGAGACAGTAACATGTGTCCATATGTTCAGAAGAGGGTCCCCTTTGGTGTCAGTGTGGTTCCCAACCAGATATAGATAATACAGAGCTGTCAAGATGATTTATCCCTGGCAGTTTAGGAAGTCTGTCTACACTGATGCACGGCTACTATTACTCTAGATAACCAAGCATTAGTCAGAGTCACTGCTGCTACTGGAGGAATCTGTAGACATTGCTTCCAAATCATCTAAAGATTCCATTAATAAGTCAATGCTGTGGTTTGGGGGCAGCATATTCATAGAAATGTCATTAGTTTGCCATGGGTATTGTGGAGCCAGGACATCTGGAAGTCTTCTAGTTGTCTACACTGATGCACAGATACTCTTCCCATGCAGTTTGAGCACTTTATCATCCATCTCTGCCTTTTAACAGCCCTCCCAGACCTCATCACTTATTTGGTTTGAGCGTATTTTTTTCTTTGGTAATACTGCTCCTGCCAATCACAATAATGCCATTATCAAAGATGAATATGGCATTACCATGACTGGCAAGCAATCCCAGCATGTTTATTGGCTGAAAATCAGTCAGCAAACATGTGCTAGGCACATCACTCAAATATCATGAGTAAAACCCAAAACACCCGCAGAGTACTGAGTAGCCCAAATACCTTAATATTTGTGCGAGTAACAAATAATGACGAGTATACTCGCTCATCCTTATTCAGAAGTGCTGTGCCTATGTGTTTTTTTTTCCTTGCAGATTTGCTGAGGATTTTGGGGCAGAAAAAAGAAATCTGAACTACATGTGCAAGGAAACAAAAACGCAACGTGGACACAGCACATCTGACCTATCCTAGAGTTTGCTGGCCCATGATAGACATGCAGATTTTGATGCAGATTTCTGTATATGCGTTAAAAAAAACATCAAACAACACACCGCAGGCACTGGGCCTAAGAGAGTCCAGGGAGAGCCACAGTTGTGGTGAAAGGGCTCAAGGATTCCTCTTGCCCCCTGGCTACTTCCACAGAGACTTCTAGGGCAGGGGTGGCCAACTACTGTCCTCAAGGTCTGAAAAAACTGCAAGTTTTCTGGATTTCCTTAAAATTGTACAGGTGCTAATTTCATCAGCAGTTTGGAGGAATGAGGTATGGGAATGCTCACCCTTGCCTTCAATTAGCAGATCCGGTCAGGTGCACAGCGGCGGCCTGCCACCGCCCAATATCCAGAATGCATGAAGTGAAGAAAGCTGGCACCAAATCTGATGAACGTACTTGCAAATTTTATTTAGTAAATCACAACATTAAAATAAAAGCATTATTAAAAAGCAAAAATTAGAACAGGAAAATGAGCAACAATTCAGGTGTGTTAATTTGTAAATTCACAGGTGTATTAGTTTTTATGTATATAAGTGTGTCAGTGTACGTGTCTCTTTGTCATTGATAAAGATTTTAAATCGAAACGCGTCTGACTTGGGCACTATTTGCCACTGAGATGCTTTTATTTTAATGTTGTGATTTACTAAATAAAATTTGCAAGTACGTTCATTGGATTTGGTGCCAGCATTCCTCACTTCATGCTAATTTCATCACGTGAAGAGGTGATGGATGATTCCAGCACCCTGTACAATGCTAGGGAACTGAAAATATACACTCTTTTCAGCCCTTGAAAACTGCACTTAACATCCCAGTTCTACTGGAGTGAGTTCTAGTTCCACATCTCACACCTTCAGGCCAGAGGCCTGCGGCTTGTTCACTAGTCTCTGTAGGGTTATATCAAAGCACCTGTTTGCAGAAACAGTCCAGCACACAAGGAGTGAACACAAAAAACTTTACTATAACACACAGACTATAAGGGTCAAACAAAAAAAAATAATATACATAATATATAAATATAACTAAAGTCCCACAGGGATCAGCAACAGCACACAGATTGTTTAAGTGGTGGAAAGTCCAAGAAGCACAGAGTCCATTAAAGTCTTTCAGTTGGACCACAAAGACTGCATGCATGCCCAGTAGAGGGAAGTGCAAACAGTCCTAAATGTTGGAAAGTTGAAATAAATCTTTAACAATACCACAGGCCTTAATCAAGGATAACAAAGAACTGGGATAAAAACAAGTCCCAAAAATCATTCTCTTGCCAAAATGACAACTATGGGATGGGTCACTGTCTCCTGACCCACCATGCTTTTAGGAAGGTCCAGTCAGATTGTCTTTCACCATTTTCAGCCATGCCCTGGATGATTGTCGTCGTTGGTCATGGTACTCCGCTTCCAGACGGTCTTGGAGGGTCACAGGGGCTATTCTTCTAGGTGGATTCTCTGCCACCAACTACCTCCCAGCACAGTCCATCATGGCCACCACTTGAGAGGATGATGGAGGAACTAGGGGATGACCACGTCCTCTAGGACAGACAGGACCAGAACCATCTTGTATAAACATCTTGTATAGCCCTGTGGGTTTGGGTGAATTTAGCTGGCAAACCAACAGATACTTTGGCCGCACTTGGTGCCAACTTCTCTACAGGTTGGCCCCCTCCTGCCACTTCTGAAAGTACTCGACGGTGCCAACACAACATATGCCAACCGCAAACCACCCCTTCCTGCTCCACATCTTCATGAAAGTGACTTCATCCTTGACAAAGGTGGTACGTAGTCTTTGGTGAAGATTGTCACGCTGCAGGGCGGAGCGGTTGATATAGCAACAATGCTTAGTGCCATGTTCCACTAGGAATCCAAACCCCTTATCATGTTTGAATTCTACCACCTTGCCTTGGGTGCATTGGTCGCCGAAGACATTACCCTTAGACCCAGGGCCGGCTCCAGGTTTTTGTGAGCCCCGGGCGAAACAGTGTCAGTGGGCCCCTTTAACACATACCATGATTCATGAATACAATATAGAAGCTGTGAGCTGTGTATATATTAAATACAGGCACCTGGGTGGGCTATATATAATAAAGAAGTTGTGCAAGGCTGTAGATAGAATATGGAGACTGATGGACTGTATATATAACATGGAGACTGCCAGGCTGTATATATAATATAGAGGCTGTGGGCTTTGTATGTATAATATAGAGGCTGCGGGCTGTATATATTACTTGGAGGCTCTGCTGCGCTGTATATATTATTTGGAGGATGTGGCAACCCAGCTGTAGCCCCCAAATATTATATATACTCTGGCACGGCGTCCATTGTATGTATGTATATATGTATGTATACATATCTATTATATAATCACAAATGGGTTTTTTGCCCCTTTTGAGACCGCTCTCGCTGCGAGTCAGCGTGGTCATGTGGATACGAACGAAGCATTGGCCGCGCAGCGGCCATTGCGAGCAGCTCTAAGGCGACTCGCTATGCCCGCGCAGCGGGCATGGCGAGTCGCCTTAGCAGCGCGAAGCATTGGCCGCGAAGCGGCCATTGCGAGTCGGAGACTCGCTCTGCTAGAATCCCGATGCATTGTGCATCGGGCACCCATCTAGTATATATATATATATATATATATCGTCAAGCAGAGTCTCCAAATAATTTATGTGAACTAGCACAGCCTCCATATAAACACAGTAGCAGCCTCCATATACACCCCAGCAGCAGCCTCCATATACACCCCAGCAGCAGCCTCCACGTATACCCCAGCAGCAGCCTCCACGTACATCCCAGCAGCCTCTATATACACCCCAGCAGTCTCTATATATACTCCAGAAGCCCCTATATATACCCTAACAGCCACTGTATACACCCCAGCAGCCTCTATATACACCCCAGCAGCGTCTATACATACCCCAGCAGCCTCTATATACACCCCAGCAGCCTCTATATACACCCCAGCAGCCTCTATATATACCCCCAGCCTCTATATAAAGCTCTTATATACACCAGCAGCCTCTATATACACCCCAGAGAAACCTCTATGTACACCCCACTGGGGCAGCAGCACAATACTGCACTCTCAGCAAAACAACTAAACAAGCATAACTGGGTAGTGGGTGGGGGTGAAGACAGTCTGGGGGCAGGGTGGGAGAGAGTATCTCTGACTTTAATCGTTATGAATTTATTACCCTCTGGCAACCGTCCCAGATGATGTGCTGCCTCCTTTCGCCTGTATACAGAGCGAGATCTGCTCCACCAGCTTGCTCTGCAATGACTGCCTGGCCCTGGCTGGCTGCAGCCTGCACCACCTCCTTACACTAACTTCTGAGGCGGTGCTGGTGGCACTGGTAACCGCGGTGCCTGTGGAGTGGAGGGTGGGTGATGACGAGTCTCTGTGCGTTCCACACTGTGGACCGCAGGAAGAGGAAGTGAGGGGGCGGAGCGGGGACCCTCTTCTATGCATTCTATGCAAATCATTTATTTTACCATGTAGTCTACAGGAAAATGGGAATAAATTCCAGCTGCAGTGTAATTGTAATAAAAGTGTGATTATAAGTTCAGTCTTGATTATTTTTAATTCATCATGTTCACTATATGGTAAATCTGACATGTCTGTATGATGCCTCAGGTCGGTACGAGTTCATAGATACCAAACATTTATACTTTTACTTTTATCTAAGTGGTGAAAAAAATCAGAGGTTTTTTAACCCGAGAATGCGTGACGTATATGGGGCTCCTAAAAAAGCATTGTTATATCAAAATGCCAACACATAAAATTATATTAACAACTGGATATTACCAACAACAACATACTTGAGGAAAACCTAGAGTTTACTAATTCTAACTAAAGTAATTTTGCACAAAATAGGAAATAAAACAATCTGCCGGGTGTAAAAGGCCAAGGTTACACATTCTAGGGTAAAAGACAAAGAAGTGCACTTTTGTTGCCATTTTCCGTGATCTGTATCATTCTCATTTATTGGGGTCTGGGGCTGTGTGACGGCTTATCTTTTGTGTCTGCAGCTGAATTTTGGTCGCTCGTTATTGCATTTAATTGCAATGGTGCGGTGATTAAAAAAAAAAACACAATTTTGTCTCTTGAGCTTTTTTCAAGGGGGGCAAAAGAGGGGGGGTTTTTTTTCATATTTGTAAAAACGTTTTTCTTTATTTCTTTTATTTTACATGGCCTACTAGGGGACCTCGGTGAGACTACACGTCCCGGTGGCCCACAAAAATCTCCTCATACACCCCCTCCTCCCGGGCAAAACCCCACCCGTTGTCCAGATTAAAAGACGTGACCATACCTGTCTTGCGAAACTCCTCTGGTAACGGAGGTTGGCGGCGAGCCTCGGCACGAGCCCGCAGGTTTGCTTGCTCCTGGGCCCACCATTCTACTCTGCGGCGTCGACGTATAGCATCTTCGGACCGGCAGGTAGTACGGACGTAGTCCCAGCGACTGGTAGAGTGGGGACGGGTCAGGAGTTGGTCATAGCTTTGGACCGGCACCCGGACACGGTGATCGGGAGCAGATGCCGCGGCAGCACCAGACCATTCAACCCGAGCTGCTTGTAGCTGCTCGGCGGGAACTTCCGCCTCCTCCTCGGAACCGGTGTGAATAAAGTCCTCAGTCTTGCTGGAACTCCTGTCGTCTTCCTGCTCTACGGCCTCGACGACCACATCAGGCTCCTCGGCTGGTTGGGATTCTCGGTCGGGATCATCCGGCTGGTTGGGCTCTGGAACTGCGGGGTCTTCCTCCGTCTCATCCTGCGGGGCTTCTGGGCTGCCCGCCTCCTCTTCCTCTGCCGCTTCTGCACCCGTTAGCAGTGGGGCGTCAGCTCCGGTAACCGGGTTGGCCTCAGTAGATTTGGCGCCGGGCTCCGGAGTGGGACAGGTTGTAGTCTCCGGTTCTGGAGCGGAACAGGTGGTAGTCTCCAGTTTGGAGCGGAACAGTAGTAGTCTCCGGTTCTGGAACGGGACAGGTTGTAAGTTTCTGTTGGACAGCCCGGTGTAGTCAGCTGGCCAGGCTCGCACTCCAACTCCTGATGGTCCACTCTGTGGTCTCCGTCAACCGCACCCTTAGGTCTTGGAGCGCGGTCTCCCAGAACTCGGGGTCCACGTCGATGGTGAGGACGTAACCCGGGCCAGGGTTGCCGAGGGCGGCACAAGCTTCCTCCTCGACCTCTCTCATTAGCTCGCGGAGCCTCAGGTTTGCCATCTCGCTTCTTCCAGGAACCGCACCCGTTAGAACTGGTAACTGTTCCTGAAGTGGAGCTGTTGGAAAAGCCATGCCACACCTGTTTCTTTGTCGTTTTTGTAGTCCATGGGTGGGCTGAAGTCTTTGGCCCGCCCCCTTGGTTGTTTCCAGCAATTGGGGCAGACAAGAGTTTTGGCGCCTCTGCTATGGCCCTCCCACGAAGAGGGGTGGAGGCACGCCCCTGGGCCAGCACATTGTGTTTCACATGGTGGGATCCGCCATGTTGGTCGCCATTTTGGCCCAGTAGAAAAATGCGGGAAACAGTTCTTTTTGGCCGAATAAAGTTCTGTAGGCACACAATACCCGTTGGGAAATGGGCCTGCTCGTATCCTGTTTGTCACCGCCAAATTCTGACTCACCGTTGCCGGATGCTCACGTCTCAGGCGATGCAGCACTCGTCACGGTTCCGTGCCTGAGGCTGTGGGGCCCAGTAGTCAGATCAAAAGGGGATGAACGGATGGGGGGTAATTCTTGTTGTCGTGACGTCACCTGTGGGAGTCCGGTGATTGCACCGGTGCTGCTTGGGCCTCCGGGGGATGTATGGTAGCTTGATGGGATGCTCCCCACAGGATGAGCAGGGGTCCCCGGGGCCAAGAGCTGTCCTTGATGTAATATGGCAGCTCAGGTAGTTTTGAATGTGCAGAGTTAATAGCAGTTCGGAGAAAAGCTCAGACACCAGATTCCTCTGTAACGGGTCTTTACTGTAACCGGTAAGATGGTACAAGGTATACAGTCTTAGGTAACGGACCGGGTGGACCCAGCGATGACGGGTGTCAGCTCAGAGCTCCGTGGTGTTCCTCCTTTTCCTAACTTTTCTAGGTTGGTTGCCGGTGTTGCCTTAGCGTACCAGGTCAGGGTACTTGGAGACTTCTGAGCGGTACCTAGCTGAATTAGGCTGAAGGTCCTGTGTCCCAGGGGTGAGTCCCTGCTGGCAAGACAACTAAGTTGCGGCTGTGGTGAGGTGCCTCTTAGGAAGCAATTCCTTCACCCTGGTTTGCTGAGCGGCGGTGGACGTCTGCTCGCCTCGGAACCAGTGATCCGGTGGTTTTGGGCATGGGTACGTTTGAGCCCGTTCGGTATCTGCCCGTATTCCGGTCTGGGTCACCACTTGGTGATGCCAGCCGGTGAGTGGTTTTCAGGGCTACACGGCACTGTGCAGCGCCCTGCTTCTCCTACATTCCCCTCCAGACGACTCCTACTCCTCTCCTCTACTTTTCCCACACACTACTCCTACACTCCTCCCACCAGGACCTGATTGGCCCTCTATTCTAGTGCATGTAGGGTATAGAGCTCTGAGTTTAACCAGGTCATCACCGAGACGGAAGATGTCAAATCTTCTGTCAGGGATGCAATACATTCCTGTGACGCACTCGTTGCGGGGCGCCACACATACAGATGGGTACCTGTTGGCAGACCAGGCATATGCACCTTAGACAGATTACACTGCTACCTGAGTCTACGCAGACATAATCTAGGAGTCGAGAAGTTTTGGTTAGCATTGTCCCTCTATGGTCTACAAGAACAAAATGCAAAGAATATTAGGAGCTTATCTGAATTGTTCTGCCCCTGGTTACCATTATAAGTATCCAACCCACTTCTGTTCTAGAACCTTCCTTCTGCATGATGACATCAGGGTGTCTGTGACATCACAATGGACTGGACTATAAAACCCATTGGATTCAATGACACAGTGTCATTTGATATTGGCTCCCAGCAGATATCAAAAGACTCCTGTGGTTAGTGGTGGATTTGTGATTGATTTGGATAGCGATTTTGGATTATAGAATTTCTGGAACATCTTTGGAGAAACTCCTATTTGGAGAAAGACCTACTTGAGGAACACCTGTTTGGAGAAACATCTGTTTGGCGAAACTCTTATTTGGAGAAACTCCTATTTGGAGAAACTCCTATTTGGAGTAACATCTATTTGGAGGAACACCTGTTTGGAGAAACTCCTGTTTGGAGAAACTCCTATTTGGAGTAACACCTATTTGGAGAAACTCCTATTTGGAGTAACACCTATTTGGGGGAACACCTATTTGGAGGAACACCTATTTGGTGTAACATCTATTTGGAGGAACACCTGTTTGGAGAAACTCTGTTTGGAGAAACTCCTATTTGGAGTAACACCTATTTGGAGGAACACCTATTTGGAGGAACACCTATTTGGAGTAACATCTATTTGGAGTAACATCTATTTGGAGAAACTCCTATTTGGAGAAACTCCTATTTGGAGAAAGACCTATTTGAGGAATACCTGTTTGGAGAAACATCTATTTGGAGAAACTCCTATTTGGAGGAACACCTATTTGGAGGAACACCTATTTGGAGTAACATCTATTTGGAGTAACATCTATTTGGAGGAACGCCTGTTTGGAGAAACTCCTATTTGGAGTAACACCTATTTGGAGGAACACCTATTTGGAGGAACACCTATTTGGAGTAACATCTATTTGGAGTAACATCTATTTGGAGAAACTCCTATTTGGAGAAACTCCTATTTGGAGAAAGACCTATTTGAGGAATACCTATTTGGAGAAACATCTATTTGGAGGAACACCTGTTTGGAGAAACTCCTATTTGGAGTAACACCTATTTGGAGGAACACCTATTTGGAGGAACACCTATTTGGAGTAACATCTATTTGGAGTAACATCTATTTGGAGGAACACCTGTTTGGAGAAACTCCTATTTGGAGAAAACTCATATTTGGAGTAACACCTATTTGGAGGAACATCTATTTGGAGTAACATCTATTTGGAGAAACTCCTATTTGGAGAAAGACCTATTGAGGAATACCTGTTTGGAGAAACATCTATTTGGAGAAACTCCTATTTGGAGAAACTCCTATTTGGAGGAACACCTATTTGGAGGAACACCTATTTGGAGTAACATCTATTTGGAGGAACACCTGTTTGGAGTAACTCCTATTTGGAGAAACTCCTCTTTGAGGAACTCCTGTTTGGAGGAACACGTATTTGGAGGTAAGTCTACTGGAAGAATTTATAACCATTACGTTTTGTAGGTTATAGAAATATACAGATGGGATAAAAGCATTCAACCGAGGGTGGGGATTCATCCACAGCTATCCAATTTGTCTCATCACATATAATATATATATATATTAGAGAGAGAGAGAGAGAGAAAGAGAGAGAGACAGAACTTCAAAAAAATAAGAAAAGTATTAATTCATAACATTTTTCTCTATCATTCCTAAAGAAAATGTAAAAAAAATCTTTTAAAAAAAATGTTTCTAAAAACGTATTAAACTCTTTCCACAATGTCATTAAGGCCATTGGGATACAGCTATGTTTCAAAAAACACATTTTTTGCCTGAACGGACATAGAAATAAGGCGAAAAATGTGTTTTTGAAGCAGCCCGTCCGGCCACCTATTGCTGAAACATGGAAAACATTATAATGTGACTGTAATCCCTTTTGGAGCAAATACCTGTTACCATGAAGAGGATTAACATGCTGAATCATAAAGAACCTGACATTGTGGAAAGAGTTTAATACGTTTTTATATGAAAAGGGTTTTAGCTAACTAATAACTGCATCTTTTTAGAAAAGTTTTTCTAAAAGATCTTTTGCAATATTTTAAGGATTTTTTTTAAGAATGATAAAAAAAAATGTTGTGATTGAATAATTTTCTTATTTTTTTTTACGCTTTCTTTCAAATATAAAATATATTTTATAAAAATAAATGTAGAGAAGCCGGCTCACCGTTGTTCTCCTGGAGATTCAGGGCAGATGCCCCTTGTTGTGGAGGCAGCTCACACGGAGGAGATATGAAGACTGGAAAGAGGCCTTGAAATCCAAGAGAGCAGAAATCAGGCAATAGGCTCCACGGGTATTTATTATTTTTTGCTTAAAAGATAACTTGTATTGAATATTTTCAAAATAGTTCCACATCACAACACCGATCCTGCAAGTCCCATGCATTTTCATTCAGTAATTCTGCCGAATCTGCCACACATCAGCGAGAACCGATGATGTGAAAGGCCCCTTACATCAGCTTCCTTCCTGACACCATTAGAGTGAATGGACAAAAACATGGATCCTAAAAGGATCAGGATTTGGCTGAAAAAACTGATTTTGCCTGATTTGAAAAAGAAACGCAAGTGTGAAACCAGCCTTAGTGAGTGAGCACAGACTGGCAAGCTGATATTAGAGAGCACTCACTATTACTAAAGGAGCGCTGACAATAAAGACAAGCTTTTGTATTCAAACACGAGAGTGCTGCAAAGCTCCCTCATTTGCATACTAAATAAAATAGATTTTACTTTATAGCGCCAATAAAAACTATTCTATAGCATAGCATCAGCCTCCCCTGTTCACCAGAATACAGCAGCCCCAGCCTCCCTGTTCACCAGTATACAGCAGCCCCAGCCTCCCCTGTTCACCAGTATACAGCATCCCCAGCCTCCCCTGTTCACTAGTATACCTCAGCCCCAGCCTCCCCTGTTCACCAGTATACAGCAGCACCAGATTCCCCTGTTCACCAGTATACAGCAGCACCAGTCTCCCCTGTAACTAGTATATAGCAGCAGCCTCCCCTGTTCAAAAGGATACAGTACAGCCTCCCATGTCACCAGCCTCCTCTCAGCAGTATACAGCACAGCCTCCCTTGTCACCACCTCCTCTTTCACCAGCCTCCTCTCACCCAGTATACAGCACAGCCTCCCTTGTCACCAGCCTTCCTTGTCACCAGTCTCCTCTCAGCAGTATACAGCACAGCCTCCCTTGTCACCAGCCTCCTCTGTCACCAGCCTCCCTTGTCCCCAGCCTCCTCTCAGCAGTGTACAGCACAGTCTCCCTTGTCACCAGCCTCCTCTCAGCAGTATACAGCACAGCCTCCCTTGTCACCAGCCTCCTCTCAGCAGTATACAGCACAGCCTCCTCTGTCACCAGCCTCCTCTCAGCAGTATACAACACACCCTCCCTTGTCACCAGCCTCCTCTGTCACCAGTCTCCTCTCAGCAGTATACAGCACAGCCTCCTTTGTCACCAGCCTCCTTTGTCACCAGCCTCCTCTCAGCAGTATACAGCACAGCTCCCCTCTCCCATGATCAGCTCTAGGAGCTCTCACCTGCTCCTGTATCTTCCTCTTCCTCTACTTTGCCGTCTGCAGTGGGAGAGAATCACATTCTCCTCACATGCACAGACGTTGCTGCAGCTCCGATGCAGGGACTTCTCTGAACCTGGAATTGCAGGCAATACTTCCTGGGTCAGTCAGCTCCCTGCATCTGAGGAAAATATGGAGGTGTGCCTCTGCTCCCTCCTGACCCCGACCCCTTCCCCTCTGAAAAGACATCATATTTCCTGCATTGACTAACGGAGGGGAGGGGAAATTAATAAAAATAAATAAACAAAAAATTCCCTGTGTTGGTGCCTCCCCCCGCAGCCCGGTGTCCTAGGCACGTGCCCTCCAATGCCTAGTGGCAAATACAGCCCTGTGTGCCTGATGGGAGGAAGGAGGTGAGGCCTCATTCACCACATCATAGCAACAGAGAAACCCGGCCCCTACACACAGAGCGGGGGAGCGCCACTCTGAGCCTGTGATAGGAGCAAACTCCTGAACTGGCAATTCCCTATAGCTATCAAAAGGGGGAACTCCTCAACTAGCAGTTTTCTACACATCGGTATAGTCTAAATTCTATACTTAAACACCATTTATGGGCGAAATAGACCAATCTGACTAGTCTGATTGTGTATATATAATACACACGCGATCTAGACTGATCTTAATCAAGATGGTTACATATACATCCCATAAATTAAATTAAAATATGTGCCACCAGAAAGACACAGAGGAAAATATTACACATATCAAGTACAATTATAGATCAGTACTTTATATGACAGATACACCTCTCTTACAGTGGTCCCACTGATATACAGTCACAAAACGTCTGCGATTTCATGTCTATTTATGGAGTATAGATTAATGTTACAACAAAATAAGTGATAGTCCATAATTGGGGAGATCCATTCACAGCGTAGTGGATCAGACATAGGATTTTTGTTTTTTTTCACAGTATTCGGTGCTCCCACCGATCCATACAAACGATTTAGGATTCATAGCCAACTGCTGCACAAAGGGAAATAAAACCAGAGAAAATTCAGATCTATAAATATACAGCAGAATAACAAAGAGCAAAACTAAGACAGCGCAAAGCCTTACAGAAAGGACTTAAACCTAACGGTCATTGGGGCTTTTGGAGAGATGGTGCCAAGAGTCACCATCCATCTCACTCCTGTTTGAAGGAGTTTCCTCTTAACATCCCCTCACGACTCCCTGACACGTTCCTGCACTCTTACTTTTACTCTATGTTTATTGTATGTAACTACTGTTCTGCATTACCTTTCTGTACCGTATATTTTTCTAATATGTACCGATGTACTATAAAGCGCTGCGAAATATGTTGGCGCTATACAAATAAAGTTTTATTATTATTATTATTTCAAAGGTTGTGTCGTCATTCCAATGACAATCAGCCCACATGGGCATGTGGTGGGGTAAATTACTGCCTCCGTGTACAATTCTGAATATACGCTCACCCGAGGAGTCAAAAAATATTTGTGTCCGGTGTTATATATCTGTGTTCACAGCAACGACCACAGGGGTATGTACCCCACGGCGGGCCCTATGAGCTCAGAAACGTCTGTTGCTTGGGGGCAACATAATGACTGTGGGTTACCATATCTTGTGGATCTTGTTAATGCAGGCGACATCTGAGCCTCCATGACTCTTTGTTCATGACACGCTCATGTTTTATTGAGGGTTAGCATTATACCCCTAGTAGGACCCCTACTGGTAGAAACTCAGTAGAACAGCCACCTGACCATAGGTACGATGATGTTGGGAGTCTTGCACAAGGTATATGATTTATTGATTAATTAAATTTTTTTACACATGGCAGGGGCGGGATGTGAACCCCTGCCTCCCCTGGTTGGTACAGTGCACTATACCAGCCACTATATGTATATATAGATATATATACAGGTGCATCTCAATAAATTAGAATATCATCAAAAAGTAATTTATTTTCAGTAATAGAATTCATAAAGTGAAACACATATATTATATAGAGTTATTACAGAGTGATCTATTTCAAGTGTTTTTCTGTTACTGTTGATGATTATAACTTACAGCCGATGAAAACCCAAAGGTCATTATCTCAGGAAATTTAAGTAAGGAGGATGAAGGGTTAAAAACCACGCTGCCGTATTCAGCGAGACATCAAAGGGTAAATATAAAAATTGATTTATTAGTCAACGCTCCCTGAAAAGCCCTGAAACATGGCAATATGACATTGATTTGTCCTGAGGAAGGGGCCAGGGAGCCCTAAAACGCATTGACTAATAAATCAATATTATATTCACCCTTTAATGTCTCGTAGAATACGGCAGCACAGTTTTTAACCCTTTATCCATCCTACTTTAATTTTCTGAGATAATGACCTTTGGTTTTCATTGGCTGTAAACCATAATCATCAACATTAACATAAATAAACACTTGAAATAGATAACTCTGTGTGTAATGACTCTATATAATACATGCGTTTCACTTTATGTATTGAAATACATTAATTTTTGACAATCTTCTAATTCATTGAGATGCACCTGTATATATAGAGGCACCATGTATTGTGGCATCATGTGTATTAAAGAAACCATTTTATGTTTCATCTTCTTTAGATCTTAATCAGGATCTTCCCCGGTCAGTGACCACTATCGCATTGAGAGTACAGTGACATCATGATGGAGTGGACTCTGTGGAGCTGGGAGTGATGGCTGTCTCTCCCCCCTGTGTGGTCTCTGCCCTGTCCGCTGTCTCTCTCCCCCCTGTGTGGTCTCTGCCCTGTCCGCTGTCTCTCTCCCCCTGTGCTTTCTCCCAATATTATATATATATATAAATAAATGTATTTTTGCTTAAAAACCTGTTTGTGTTTTTTATAAATGTAATAATTTCCTGGTATAAAATGGGTAGGGCTTCACTGTATTTTCTATTGCAAGCACAGGTGTAGCAAGCAGCTACTGGCCGCCAGCACGCACTGCTTGGTGTTACCTTCATTGGCAATGAAAAATACAGGGGAGCTCTATTTTTTTAAGTTATTTAAATAATAACTTAAAAAAAAAATTGTCATCAGCTTTTCTGTATTTTTTATTGTCAGCCATGGTATCCAGGCAGGTTGGGGAGGTAATTCTTAGTGTGGTGAGGCCAAGCATTCTGAGCCCCATACACTCAAAATTGCAGACAGCAGCCGCCCCAGAGTTGGTGCCTCCACGAGAGACACCAAAACAGGCAGTTACCTCGTTATTCCAGCTGTAAAATAGAGACACCTCATATTCACTTTAGTAGCTCCGACCAAGGGCCCCTCCAAAGTAATCCTGTAATTACTGTAATCTTGCAGTAGGGTGGTGTGATACGTATACCCAAGTGCCCAAAGATAGTGGCCGCATGTGTATGTATGTGGCTGCAGGGGAGCGTGGAGTGAGCGGGGGGATGAGAGGGCTTATTTTTTTGTGGCTTGAGCTGATGTTTCGACACCTTTTTGGGTAGATGTGCTGTTTTACAGATCTGCTATTGCATTTTATTGCAATGTTACAGCAATCAAAAAAACGTAATTTTGGCATTTGGACTTTTTTTCCGTTACAGTTTACAGATCTGATTAGTTTATTTTATATTATAATAGATCGGGCATTTCTGAACTCAGTGATACCAAATATGTGTTTTGTTTTTTTATTGTGTAACGCCTTCACCACCCAGCCTATTTTGACCCTAAAGACCTTGCCATTTTTTGCACTGCTGACCAGTGTCCCTTTATGAGGTAAGAACTCTGAAACGCTTCCATGGATCCTACAGATTCTGAGACTGTTTTTTTCATGACATATTGGGCTTCATGTTAGTGGTAAATATAGGTCGATCATTTTTGTGTTTATTTGTGAAAAAAATCAAAAATGTGGCAAAAATTTTGAAAATTTCACAATTTTCAAATTTTGAATTTTATTCTGTTAAACCAAAGAGTTATGTGACACTAAATAGTTAATAAATAACATTTCCCACATGTCTACTTTACATCAGCACAATTTTGGAAAATACATTTTTTTTGTTAGAAAGCTATAAGGGTTCAAAGTTCATCAGCAATTTCTCATTTTTCCAGCAAAATTTACAAAACCATTTTTATAGTGACCACATCATATTTGAAGTCCCTTTGAGGGGTGTACATGACAGAAAACACCCAAAAGTCACACCATTCCTAAAACTGCACCCCTCAAGCTATTCAAAACTACATACAAGTAGGTTATTAACACTTCAGGTGCTTCACAGGAACTAAAGCAACGTGGAGGAAAAAATGGATATTTTAATTTTTCCCAACAAAAATGTTCTTTTAGCCTCAATTTCTTTATTTCCACATGCGCAACAGGGTAAAATGGATCCTAAGATTTGTTGGGCAATTTTTCCTGAGTACACCGATACCTCAAATATGGTCATAAACCACTGTTTGCATGCACGGTAGGCAGGGGTAAACCGAACCTCTCTGCTGCCTGAGGCGAACTTCAAGACTGTGCCCCTTCACCCCCCCAAATACAAGGATGTTAGCGACTCAGTGCCATCATACGCACTTACAAGGACCACACAGAAAAATCCACAATAAGGATCATTAATGGCAATAGTGGGCTTGGCACAAGCATACAGACACACAATGATGGCGGCAGAGCGGTGTCCTGTAGACAGACTGAGTCCTGCATCCTTATAACACTGGAGGCAGCACTGATTGCCGACCTCTGGCACATGCCTACAATACTCTGGGCAGCTCCAATGTGGCCACTGCCTGGCACTAACTAGTCAGTCATGTCATCATGCAGCACCGTCCACACACCACACCCAGCGACCTGCAGTCTGAGCATCAACAAGCCGCCACTGCACTAAGCTCACAAAATGGCGCTTCTCCGCCAACAGACCACACCTCCTCCCAGAAAGCTTAGCCAATCAAAAGCGCCGCACACGGGGCTGTCCAGAGCTAATAGCAGAGGCCTTCCTATTGGGTTGAGATATGGGAGTGGGAAGGGGGACGAGCGCCACTGACCATCCACTGCTCAGTAGACACATGGCTGGAAGCCTGTATGTACCGAAGGTGGCACTTGACCCGGTGTGTAAGTTATGGCCAATCAGTCCTGTAGCACAGGGACAGTGCATCATGCACCATGGGAGGAAATAGAGATCATGGGGTCACATAGCAAAAGTCCTTATTGCCCCCCCCCCCAAAAAAAAAAAAAATTGTTTGGGTCACATAGATATATATCTAATAACTGTGCAGCCCTTACAAAGTAATATTCCTTCTATTGAAGCCCCTAGATTCCCCTTTCATTACTCTGTAAAGTATAATGTCAACAAAAATGCCCCCCTAACACTATACACCAACGCCACACTGATTCCTCCACATACCTTCCACATGATGCTCCTGTACCCCCCAACTACCACGGCACAGTACAGTCATGGCCAAAAGTATTGACACCCATGCAATTCTGTCAGATAATACTCTGCTTATTCCTGAAAATGATTGCAATCACACATTCTTTGGTATTACTATCTACATTTAATTTGTCTTCAATGAAAAAAAACAAAAAGAATTGTCCTAAAGCCAAATTGGATATAATTCCACACCAAACATAAAAAAGGGGGTGGACAAAAGTAATGGCACTGTTAGAAAAATCATGTGATGCTTCTCTAATTTGTGTAATTAACAGCACCTGTAACTTACCTGTGGCACCTAACAGGTGTTGGCAATAGCTAAATCACACTTGCAGCCAGTTGACATGGATTAAAGTTGACTCAACCTCTGTCCTGTGTCCTTGTGTGTACCACATTGAGCATGGAAAAAAGAAAGAAGACCAAAGAACTGTCTGAGGACTTGAGAAACCTAATTGTGAGGAAGCATGAGCAATCTCAAGGCTACAAGTCCATCTCCAAAGACCTGAAAGCTCCTGTGTCTACGTGCGCAGTATCATCAAGAAGTTTAAAGCCCATGGCACTGTGGCTAACCTCCCTAGATGTGGACGGAAAATAAAAATTGACAAGAGATTTCAACGCAAGATTGTGCGGATGGTGGATAAAGAACCTCGACTAACAACCAAACAAGTACAAGCTGCCCTGCAATCCGAGGGTACAACAGTGTCAACCCGTACTATCCGTCGGCGTCTGAATGAAAAGGGACTGTATGGTAGGACACCCAGGAAGACCCCACTTCTTACCCCGAGGCATAAAAAAGTCAGGCTGGAGTTTGCCAAAACTTACCTGAAAAAAGCCTAAAACGTTTTGGAAGAATGTTGTCTGGTCAGATGAGTCAAAAGTAGAGCTTTTTGGCCAAAGGCATCAACATAGAGTTTACAGGAGAAAAAAAGAGGCATTCAAAGAAAAGAACACGGTCCCTACAGTCAAACATGGCGGAGGTTCCCTGATGTTTTGGGGTTGCTTTGCTGCCTCTGGCACTGGACTGCTTGACCGTTTGCATGGCATTATGAAGTCTGAAGACTACCAACAAATTTTGCAGCATAATGTAGGGCCCAGTGTGAGAAAGCTGGGTCTCCCTCAGAGGTCATGGGTCTTCCAGCAGGACAATGACCCAAAACACACTTCAAAAAGCACTAGAAAATGGTTTGAGAGAAAGCACTGGAGACTTCTAAGGTGGCCAGCAATGAGTCCAGACCTGAATCCCATAGAACAGCTGTGGAGAGATCTAAAAATGGCAGTTTGGAGAAGGCACCCTTCAAATATCAGGGACCTGGAGCAGTTTGCCAAAGACGAATGTCTAAAATTCCAGCAGAGCATTGTAAGAAACTCATTGATGTTTACCGGAAGCGGTTGATCGCAGTTTGGCTAAAGGTTGTGCAACCAAGTATTAGGCTGAGGGTGCCAATACTTTTGTCTGCCCCATTTTTGGAGTTTTGTGTGAAATGATCAATGTTTTGCTTTTTGCTTCATTCTCTTTTGTGTTTTTTCATTGAAGACAAATTAAATGAAGATAATAATACCAAAGAATTTAGCAAATAATCAAAGTATCCAGATGATTGAGCGCTCCCAAGGAGATTGACCATATGATAAGGACTCTGACTCCTTTTTCTTTCTTGGAGATTTATTTGAAAAAGCTTCACAGTAATAAAAAGTCATAAGATTCATAAAAGCATAATCCTCAGGTTATACCTGAGGAAGGCTATTTTATGACATATATAGCCGAAACGCGTTGTTTTAATTATGCTTTTATGAATCTTATGACTTTTTATTACTGTGAAGCTTTTTCAAATAAATCTCCGAGAAAGAAAAAGGAGTCAGTGTCCTTATCATATGGTCAGTCTCCTTGGGAGCACTCAGTACTCTGGATACTTTGATTATTTGCTTCATTCCACGGGCTCATAGCTGGGAGTTCCGCTCTCTGGAGGATAGCAGCATACCAAGGAGACTAAGACCCCTGTAAGACCCCCAGTGGGTCGATATGCGAAGAAACAAGACACAATAAAGGGGGTTCTCTTGCCCAGTGTACTTCTGAGAAATATTGTACTTTTACATTTAGATCTGCGCCTGTTTTCTCGCTCCCCACCCTTCTCTGACCTACAGCCTCGAGGTCTATTGTGTGCAATACCAAAGAATTTGTGATTGCAATAATTTTCAGGAAGAAACTGAGTATTATCTGACAGAATTGCAGGGGTGTCAATACTTTTGGCCACAACTGTACATGAATATAGTTGTTTCTCTAAACATATTTCAATACAGCAACAGGTTTGTGTACCTCTGAAAAGCCTGACACCACTAAACAGGGACCAAATTGAGTCCTTACTGAGCCAGGGACATAAAGTGCAGTCTGCTGCACCGTGTCCATATTGGATTCTTGTGCACCCTGCATTTATAGGTATGTTCACATAGAATCAGATTTTAAATAATTTAGATAGGGTCCGTTCTGATATGGGTTACCTTGACGATGGTAGAATGGCTTCTTACATTTTTTGCAAAAAATGTATTAACTAAATACCCTGTTGTTAACACTGTTACTAGCAGTTGCTTTTTATTATTACCTTTCACAGTAGAGTATTTCTACATGTTTGTTATACTGTTTTTTTAAGATCTAGTTTTCGGTGATGTGAACACGGTCTTAGGCCTGTTTCACACATCCGTGAAACCACAGACTTGTGAGATAAGCCCATTTGTGGGCGGGGCATGTATCCATGTGTCGCAGATCGTGTGACACGTGTGCTGTCTGTGTGCTATCCATGGATAGCACACACCAGCCTGTCATTGCATACTCACCTCCCTCCAGTACCGCTGCTTCTCTCACTTCAGGTCCGTTGTTGGGCTTAGTGAAGTTGATATGGGACATGGTCCCTGCGGAATAGAGGACATGTGAAGAGGGCCTTAGGGGATTAAGTGTCCACATATGTCCGTGCCTCCGGCATGTGTCGGCACGGACACGGATGTGTGAAACAGGCCTTACAGACCTCTTCACTTTGTGCTCTGGCTCAGCTGTAAGTGTCCAATTAGTCTCTTGTTATGCAAGATAGAAGTGCCCCCATCCCTTCCTTAATGGGCCAGGCACACAAAGTGCCACCTGCTGCACCATGTCCATATTGGATTCTGGATCTTCTGCGTTCTGCATCTATAGGTATGTTCACATAGGATCAGGTTTTAAATAATTTAGATAGGGACCGTTCTGATTTGGGCTACCTTGATAACGGTAGAACGGCGTCTTACATTTTTTGCAAAAAACGTATTAACTAAATACCCTGTTGTTAACACTGTTACTAGCACTTGCTTTTTATTATTACCTTTCACAGCAGAGTATTTCTACACGTTTGTTATACTGTTTTTTTGTGATCCAGTAGTCTATTCCAGTCAAATCTTTGCTTGAATAGCGCCCCATCACTTCTGAGTCCTGCCATGTGCATGAACAGTAGTTTTCCATTACATATGGAGTATTTGTGTACTCAAAACAATTTGCACAACAAATTGTATGGTCCGCTTTTCCTTTTACCGTTCTGAAAATGAGCAATTTGATGCTATAGCGGCATGTTAGTGAGAAAAATTAGATTTTATATTTTCATGGCTCAACATTATAAAATTCTGGGAAACACCTGTGGTCTCAAGGTGCTCTTCACACCTCTAGATAAATTCTTTGGAGTATGTAATTTCCAAAACAGGGTCTCTTGGGGGGAAAAGTGGGGTTCCCCTGTTTAGGCACATTAGGGGTTCTGTAATTTCATCATGGCTTCTACTATCTTCTCCAGCCAATTTTGTGCTCCAAAAGTCATATGGTGCTCCTTCCCTTTCAGGCCCTCCTGTGCACCACAAAGTAGTTTTACACCACATCCATGCTCAGGAGATATTGCACAATACATATGAAGTCCATTTTCTCCTGTTACCATTGTGAAAAAGCTAAATTTGTGGCCAAAGCAACATTGTTGTGGGTAAAAGTAAACCTTCCAATATTTTTCTTCCACATTGCTTTAATTCCTATGAAGAACATAAAGGGTCAATTAAAGGGAACCTGTCAGCTGGTTTATGCCTCCCCAGCTATCATTGTCTGTAGCTGCAGCTTTATAATACCAGTCTAATCATCCCTGTCTGAGCTCAAGTGTAATGTGAAAGGTGAAAGAAAAGCATTTATGCACTGACATTTCCTTATGTAATGAGACAGTCAGTCTCCAGCTTGGAGGACGGAGACTGTTTGGCAGGTTAATAGTTAACATTTCAGCCTTGTGCTAGAACATGTTGGGAGACCTGATGTGATGTCACAACCATGTGACTACAATAGGCGGAGCTAAGTTCTCATAGAACATAATATGTTTGCTGGCTTAGCTCCGCCCACTATGGTCACGTGATCATTACATCGCACAGGTCCTTTAGCTATCCAAGTTAGAAGTGAGTTAACTATTATCCTGCCAGACAGTCCCCCTCCTCCAAGGTGGGACTGAAATGTAAGTGTATAAATGTTTTCTTTCACCTTTCACATTACACTATGAGCTCAGACAGGGATGATTAGACTGGTATTATGAAGCTGCAGCTACAGACAGTGATAACTGGGGGGCATAAACCACCTGACAGGTTCCCTTTAACTTTTTAGATGTGGTTTTGAGCACTTTGAGGGGTGCAGTTTTTAGAGTAGTGCCACTTTTGGATATTTTTTGTCATTTAAGCCCCTCAAAGTGACTTCAAATGTGATGTGATCCCTAAAAAAATATATATTTTTTTAATTTTCTTGTAAAAACTTGAAATTGCTGATAAACATTTAACCGTTCTAATGTCCTAACAAAAAATGTATGTTTACAAAATTGTGCTGATGTAAAGTAGACATGTAGGAAATGTCATTTATTTATTAGTTTGTGTGGCATAACTGTGTGGTTTAAAATATGTAAAAGTTTCAAACTTATAAACTTTCAATATTTTCACAAATGAATGTAAAATATATTGTCTTAAATTGACTGTTATCATAAAGTAGAAAGTGTCTCATAAAGAACATTGTCATAATCACTGGGATGGGATACGTTGAAGCTTCCAGAGTTATCATCACATAAAGTGACACTGGTCAGAATTGGAGATTTGGCCTTAAGTAAAGGGGTTAAGTTGTGAAGGAGGCCAGGTTTTTTTTTTTAATAATTTTAAAATCAGAGCATCGACAGGATAATAAGGTGTATGATGGCTGTCTACAAAGGAGTGCTGGAGGCTTTTTACTACATATCTTTAAATCACAGCTATATTGCTGGGGACGTGGTTTGCATGAGCTCGGAGCAGACGTGCTTCTCCGGAGCTCCATGGATACTCAACAAAAAGCTACTTTTAAAGCTCTTGGGGTTTGATTTTAAGAATTCTACTTCAGTAGAAGACATCTGGGAACATGCTAGAAGATTTTGGGGACACAAATTTAAGCCAAATGTAACCCTGTGGCCAGCGGGACCTGTCATCAGGGTGCAGGGTGATCAGGTCCCATCTGGCTGCTGGCATCCTCCTGTGCCCGGCAGGCATACTTACCAGGCCCTCGCTCCCACACTGTCCTCGCCATCCACACTGGCTCCTCGGCATCTCTCCCCAATTCCTGGTTTCTGGGGGAACTCGCATAGGTCGCACACGCCGCTCTCAGCAAATTTAAAGGGCCAGTACACCCTTTTCTAACACCATTTCTCAGCCAATCGCTGAGAGACTGGTAGGTACTTATGGCTCTCACTTTCTATGGGAGGTGCCTGGGCAGCTTCATTCTTGTGTAGTTGCTAGCTCAGGTCCCTTGCAAAGCTTGCATTTTCCATGATTTTTTTGACATTCCAACCTGTATTATCTTTGCTTTCGGTGCTGGACTCCTCTTCCTGCCTAACTCAACCGCAAATCTGTATCTCTCCCACTGATCCCTGGCAGCGTCCAGTATCCCTCCAGCAACACCAAGCCCCTTCCTTGCTTCCCTCCCCGGTTCCTGGTTTCCAGGTCCCGTTCTGCCTTGTGTTGGACCCACAGGTTTGCTGGTTCATTGGATCCTCCCTGGTTGTACCTGGACAATCCCTGTCTAAGGGGTCCCGCTCCTTGCTGCTCCCTTGGGGGAGCCCCGGTGCTTCTGGCCCCCTGGACTTCCCTTGGGGATTTGTTTGTGCTTTATTGTTTAATAAACCCTTTTCCTTTATCTGACGTTCTTGTCTGGGTTGTTTCTGGCATCAGCTTCCACGGTATATCCCATGCAGGGCCGCATCATCAATGAGCCAATATGAGCACTCTGCTCAGGCGGCGATAGTCTCTGAAGACATGCTGCCGTGCTCCTGCAATCCTGTGTGTTGTCAGTGACTGTGTGGAGCAGCTGCAGTTCGGACTGGGGAGGGAGGAGGCTCCCGGCTGCTTTTACTTTTAATACAGCAGCAATTGGCTCTGCCTTCTCAGCGTCCGCCTCCTCCAGCCAGGGAGTGTGAGGATTGGTCAATCCAGCAGTCATTCCACCTCTGCATCAAGTGACCCTGTGTTCATCTGGACTCCAGGTGCTGTATATGGGGGGCTCTGCTGTATGTGGGGGTGCTGTATATGGGGGGGCTGTATGTGGCGGTGCTGTATATGGGGACTCTGCTGTATATGGGGGAGCTTATATGAGGCAGGGGTGCTGTGTATGGGGGAGCTCTGTATATGGGGGCTCTGCTGTATATGGGGGAGATGTATATGGGGCAGGGGTGCTGTGTATGGGGGAAGCTCTGAATATGAGGGGCTCTGCTGTATATGGGGCTGGGGTGCTGTATATGAGGGTGCTGTATTTAGGGGAGCTTTGCTGTATATGGGGGAAGGGTGCTGTATATGGTGCAGGGGTGCTGTATGTGGGGTGCTCTCCTGTATATGGGGCAGGGTGCTGTATGTGGGGGTGCTGTATATGGGGGGGGGCTCTGCGATATATGGGGGAGCTGTATATGGGAGAACGGTGCTGTATATGGTGCAGGGGTGCTGTATGTGGGGGTGCTCTCCTGTATATGGGGCAGGGGTGCTGTATGTGTGGGGTGCTGTATATGGGGGGGGGCTCTGCGATATATGGGGGAGCTGTATATGGGGGCTCTGCTGTATGTGAGATCCAGTAAGCAGCTCCATGTCGTAACGGACACCACTTCTGTGTACGAAAAGCAAGGTGTTTACCGGGTAGCTCAAGTCTTTAGTAAGCATCCACTTGACTTTGGTAGGATAAAAGGGGTACAACATCACATCCCCACAGGTACACATCCACCAAAGAGTGGTACAGGCCTATTCCACCTGCACATTATCAGAAAGTCAAGGACATGTTACAGGACATGAAGGATGCAGGGGTTATACAAGATAATTGTAGCCCCTGGGCAGCCCCATTAGTCCTCGTCAGGAAAAAGGATGGCAGTATGAGAATGTGTGTAGACTATAGGCAAATTACCCGCATAACACACAAGGATGCTTACCCGTTACCTCGTATAGAGGAATCCTTAGCTGCGTTGAAGTCTGCCAATTACTTTTCCACCTTAGATATCACTAGTGGGTATTGGCAAGTGTCTGTAGCTGAGGAAGACCGCGAGAATACGGCATTCACAACACCTATGGGCCTATGTAAATTTAACAGCATGCCCTTCGGACTATGTAATGCACCCGGGACCTTCCAGAGGTTGATGGAGAGTTGCCTGGGACATAAGAACTTTGAGACGGTACTGCTCTACCTGGATGACGTGATTTTGTACTCCAAGACCTATGGGGAACACGTAGCCCATCTAGCAGAGGTGTTTGAAGCTCTGGCCAAATACGGGATGAAGGTGAAACCATCAAAATGCCACCTGTTAAAACCAAGAGTACAGTACCTGGGACACATAGTCAGTGCTGAAGGCGTGGACCCTGATCCAGACAAGGTGACAGCTATCAAGGAGTGGCCAGAACCCAAGACCTTAAAGGAAGTACGTCAATTCCTGGGATTGGTGGGCTACTATAGGAGGTTCATAAAGGAGTACACCAAGAAGGCTGCTCACCTGCAAGACCTCCTAGTAGGCCAACTCACGAAGGGTAAGTCCAAGGATTTTCCGTGGAGATGGGGCAAGGAACAAAAGGAAGCATTCCTAGTGATGAAAGAAGCCCTGACAGGAGAAAAAAACCCTTGCTTACCTGGACTGCAACCTGCCATTCCTGCTGTACACGGATGCCAGCAACGTGGGACTCGGAGCTGTCCTTTCGCAAAGGCAAGAAGGCAAAGAAAGGGTGATTGCCTATGCCAGTAGGAAGCTGTGCCCCACAGAGAGGAACCCAGAGATCTACAGTTCCTTTAAGCTGGAATTCCTGGCCTTGGTCTGGGCCGTCACACAGAGAGGTTCAAACACTACCTGGCCTCAAGCAAATTTATAGCCTACACGGATAACAATCCGTTGACCAACCTAGAGACTGCAAAGTTGGGAGCCATGGAGCAGATATGGATGGTCCGATTGTCCAACTACCAGTTCACCATCAAGTACCGGGCTGGGCACCAGAACGGAAACGTGGATGCCTTATCCAGAATGCTTCACCTGTCAGATGAGGGTGTAGACGAGCCGGAAGAAGTGGTGTTACCGGCCTTCCATCAACTAAGAGTAACCCAGTGCCAGCAAACCCGTTAAGACCCTCCTGCAAGAATGGTGAACCCGTTGCATCACTTCGGTTGGAAAGAGGTGCAAGACAATGCTGTCAGTTTGATGAAACAACTGATAACCCAGGAGTCAGCGAAGCTGCCCAAGAATCTTCAACCTGAAGTCAAACACCTATGGAGCGAGCGGAGCAATTTGTTCATATACCAGGAGAAACTTTGTCAGAGGTACATGAACCGAAGGACACATGAGATGGTCTGGCAAATCATCATGCCAAAATCAGAAATCCAGGTGGTCTTGAAGGCCTATCACAAACAGACTGGTCACTTCGGGTGCTACTGAGGGATAGGTTCTTTTGGGTCGGCATGCAGACATCCATTGAAAGATGGTGCAAGAATTGTAAACCCTGCAGCCTGAGAAGAAGGAAAGACTTACAGAGCCAGAAAGCACAGCTCCAGCCCATCGTGACAAAACAACCTCTGGAAATAGTAGCCTTGGACCACGTAAAACTGACTCCAAGTAGATCCGGCTACTCATACGTGTTAACCATGGTAGACCATTACTCGAGATTCTTAATGGTTGCCCCTGTAAAGGACTTGACCACTGCCACTGCTGCCAAAACGTTCTGCAGACCATTGGGATACCCAGAACAGGTCTTCACAGACCAAGGATCAGCCTTTGAAGTGGAGATCTTCCAAGAGTTCTGCCACATGTATGGGTGCAAAAAGATCAGACCAACCCCATATCATCCCTAAGCCAACGCACTCTGTGAGAAAATGAATGGCATCATCATTGATATGCTAAAGATCTTAACCCTAAGAAGAAAGAAACCAATGGCCGAAGAAACTACCTGATTTGGTTGACATGTACAACCACATTCCAGTAAGTTCTACAAACTTACCTGATGAGAGCCCGTACAGGAACGTTACCCGTAGACTTGGAACTCGGAGTAGTCGATCCCAATATAGAAGACACAATCCCCAACTGGAATGCAAATCGCCTCGAACATTACAAAATGGTTCAAGCCTGTGTTGAAGACAATCTGGAGAAAGCCCGTGAAAAGTAAGAAAAGGATTATAACAAACATGCTCCAGCAGAACCAATAACACCTGGAAGTATTGTCTTAAAGAGGAAAAGAAGCAAACACAAGTTGGATGACCAGTGGGAACAAGAACCCTACGCTCTACTAGATTCTGGATATGACAATGACAAAGTATGTCTCATTAGCAACAACGGTGGAAAAACCATTCAAACTGTATCCAGAGACCACATCAAAAAGTGTCCAACAGAATGGGAAAATCAAGATCTCCCAACTCAACCAATCCAAGAATCTGAACTAGTTCAAGAACAAAGTTTAAATGAAGAACCGAAGGAGAAGGTAATCTCAACCATCTTAGGAGATTTCCCAGAAGATTGGCCTCAACAAGATGGAGCCATCCTAGTGAATTTCTACCGGCCCCAAGAAGAGATGGTACAAAGGAATCAGGAAGAAATACTTGTTGATAGAGAATCTGAGGATGCTGCAATTGGTACACCTGCTAGCCCTGTAGTGAGACTAAGGCCACGCAGACGCTTACCTGACAAACCTGCACCAAGCCCTTCACTAGAAACATCACCTGAGACAGTGACACCTGTAGTGCGTAGATCAGAGAAGCACACAAGGTCAACCCCTGTCTAGGTATGGAGAGTTGCAAGAGAAAAGAAAGAGAAAGGGGCGCAATAGTGCGGTTACCAGGGGGCTTTTTTTAGCGTGGCGTACTAATAGGTGGCCACTCACCTTATCGGGTTGTGCTGTCCCCGCACAACCCGGTAATACACTTGATAAGGCGCCCTTCACAGGCTCTAGCTCATCCGCACACCGCGTGCTCCGAGCATCCGGTCACGTCACCGCAGGTCCTTAAATTAAAGCTCCTGTTGCCAGGCGACGCTAGGTCCTCACGTTAAGCTGCACTCTGCACCTAGCTGCTCCCCGCCGCTTTACCCTCAGAGAGGGATTTATATTAGAAGGTAAAAACTATAAACGGTCTAATTGGAGGCGCTCAGGCACAAAAGCAGCAGGCACTGGGATGGTTTTTCAACAGACCTTTATTCAGGCTCCCCTCCTACTCCACAACATGTTTCGATAGATTCTCTATCTTCCTCAGGTGGGTTCCACCTGAGGAAGATAGAGAATCTATCGAAACATGTTGTGGAGTAGGAGGGGAGCCTGAATAAAGGTCTGTTGAAAAACCATCCCAGTGCCTGCTGCTTTTGTGCCTGAGCGCCTCCAATTAGACCGCTTATAGTTTTTACCTTCTAGGTATGGAGAGTTGGCACAGTAAGGTCAGAGGTAGAACACACTAAAAAGTAAACATGTAAATAGTCATTGTAAAGTAAGAATGTAAATAGTGTTCAAAAAGGTGAAGAGTAGGCCCAAAGCCAGGTACACAACACCAAAAGAGGGGTGAGTGGAGTTGGCGTAAGGAGCTATCTAGGGAGAGTAAAAACTTCGCCAAAAGGTGACCCCAGGGCCAGGAGGCCTACAGCACTTACGACAGGTAGAGGCCCCTATAGTACCTAGGACTCCTACGCCGAAAACACCCGTTGTTGTGTATTTTGAACTGTTGAGCCTACAGAGACTTTACCTGTAAGGACTTGTTGAACTTTTAAAAAGACTTTTCCCCTTTTAACTTTTTCCCGCATTATAATTTAAAAGGACATTGTTACAGGACTGGTGTAACAATAAACTTCTTTTCTTTTTCAAAGCCTGCGGTGAATGGACTAGCATCGTATGGACTTACCTGTTTTTCAATTTTTCCAATAATTTTCAGTGGTTTTTGTAAACTTTTATATTTTAAGACCCTGTATATATGTTACCTGTTATTATTGTTGAAAATTGTTATTCTTTTTGTTTAAACAAAAATGCTCAGTCCAGGAGTACTGAAATTACCTAGGGGGGTATGTGCCGCCCTGCTCACCCGGGTAGCCACATAGTTCCCTAATGCACAGCAGGGTTTCCACAGCAGGTACCTACTACATGCAACACCTTCCACCCCGGCACAGCAGGGGGAGCTACACTCACTGAGTTTAGGCGAGATCCCCTATAAATACTGCTGCTGGGGGAGGAGTTAGTCAGAGTGTGCAGATGCTAGGAGAGCTGCGAAGATGTCCTGGTGGTCGGTTGCCGCAGTTAGGCCCGAGCCAGTGACTCGGAGTGGCCCTTCTGACGTCCCACAAGCCTGACTGGGGACAGAAGGCGAGGAGTAGAGAGCCAAAAGGGAGTGAGGAACTAGTGAAAGTTTACCCAAAGACATACCGGACATCGGGAATCCGCACCTGTAGGATACTCCAGGGCTACAGAAAACCCCGTCGCACCATGGAGACTTCAGTTACCCGGTCCCCCTGTGAGTGCAGAGAGAGAGCCAGACACCGCAGTGAGAAATCACAAGGCAGTGATCAGAGAGGGTAACCCGTGGACCACACAGGAGGAGAGAGCAGAGAGCAGAGACAGGAAGAGAGAGGGGGCTGGTCTGGCTGCATGCAGACTGGGCTTCATTTACCACAGAGGAACAGAGGAGGCCTTATACTCACTTGCTATGTGGACCCACTGTACACCTGGTCACCTGTCAGTGCCCTGGACATCTTTACCTGCCGTAATATCAGTAAAAGGTAAAAGAGTGTGTGCGTCATTCCTCTCCGCTCTGGTGCCCTTATAGACTGCTCCAATAACTCCTACACTGACTAGCCCCACTCCAAGCTGCCCCTTTACACTACGCTGCCCAGAGGAATCGCACTACCTGTAGGGGGCTTTGTCATCTCAGCCGCACTGCCATCTACCTCCGGCAAACTTTGGCGGCGCTGGTGACCCATCACCAGACACTACAGGTGGCGTCACGTGACAAAAACTCTTATCCCCTGTAAATATATCCCTTTTTGAAGTGTCACCCATTCCACGGGATCAGGCGCTGCCACCCGTGACGTCCCCAACACAATCCACCAAGCCTGGTACCCGAGTACCCAAGGGCCTGGGGCGCGACACTTGACAAATGTGGGGGCAAAGAGCAGAGAGAGCAGGTACAGTCTATTGAGCAAAGGAAAAAGCCCGGAAAAGAACCACAGAGAGAGCAGAGACTTTTGCAGTGTTGTGACCAGCTAAAGACTTTGTGGAAATCTGTGTTAGGCTGGTTTCATATTAACGTTCGCCGCAGGCGAAAGCGAGCAGACCGCAAGCACCACCCATCCCCATGTTTGACATGGGGACGCACGGTGTATGCGGTCGGGTGCGGATGGTCGTGCGTTCCCATTGCCCTCCATGTGTGATTTGTACGCATGCAGAGGCTTGCGTACAAAATAAACATTCCCGGCCGTACAGAATCTACAACATGTACGCAACATGTTGCAGATTCGGTGCGGACACGAATGCATGATTTGTACGCAAGCCTTTGCATGCGTACAAATCACACATGGAGGGCAATGGGAACGCACGACCATCCGCACCAGACCGCATACACCATGCGTCCCCATGTTAAACATGGGGATGGGCAGTGCTTGCGGTCGGCTCGCGTTCGTCCGCCGCAATACGCAGCTGCGGCGAACGCCAATGTGAAGCCAGCCTTAGGGCTCGAACACACTCTGCTACTTATATCCGAGTTTGACGGATGATGCTCGGAAGAGGTTGGAGCAGTGACCCTGAACGGGTCCCTCTCTGGATGGGGAGTGTGGAGCTGCACAAAACCACAATCAGCTGACAGTCTCATCCAGACAGGGAGAGGATGTTCAAGGTCACTGCTCCAACCTCTTCCGAGTCTCGTCCGAGAGACTCGCATGTAACTAGGAGAGTGTGTTTCCAGCCTTAGGGTACGGACATACAGGCGAGTGTAACAATGTCTGAATCACGGATCCGAGAATCGGACGACTTTTGTCTTAGTTTTGGTCCATTTTGCATCCAACAGTGATGCTACTGTCCGACATTTCCTGAGATCACAACCGAGAGCTGTCCAACAGTAATCCAAGTGTGGTCTGAGTGCAATCCGAGAGTTGCATGCGATTTTTGAATGGAATAAGCTTGGCAATTGTTTCAGCTGTGAAAACTCTGTTCAGAGTTGAATGGTCCGACTGTGGTCCAACTGTGGTCCGTGATTTTTGTAGGACCAATAGACTTGCATTGGCGAGTCTCGGACGTGAATCGCATACTGTCGCAGCATGTTACGACTGCTTTGACGTCCGTAATCGGATGAGAAAAAATGTCCAACACTCAGAAATAAGTTCTCAGACATTGAATAACATTGGTCCGACTGCAATGCGATTTTGACTCACATTGCCGTCGTCTGAGTTTCACGCCAGTGTGTCCAAGCCCTTAAACACAGTGATGACAGGACTCTGATGGGCCAAGCAGCTGAGACCTGGGACAAGCAAAGAGAGATTATTCCCCAGAAAGAAGCAAGAGGACTGTGGCAAGGGAAGCAAGGAATTGGTTCAGACTTTTACTAGAAAGACGTCAGGTGCAGGTGGTTGAATCAAGGATTCTGCAGAACTGTGATGGTGGGTTTACACGTCGCGATATCGGCGTCCAGCTACGACCCAACTACGACCAAAAGTCACGTGGTTCGTGAGTTGGACCCAATATTGTTCCTGCGTTGTACGGTGTGAACATCCGATACAATGCTGGAACGATGTCAAACCGATATCGGGGGTCGAATGAGCATGCTATTCAACCGCCCGATATCGGATGCCAGTTGTAGCCGCATCGTCCTGTCTGACAGCCCAACTCCGATGTGTACTGCCACGTCACCCATTCACTCCCATATTAAATGGTCGTTCCTGGGTTGGGGGGCGTACACATCGTCGGGACGTTGTATCCCGATATCAGGCTGTCTAAACCGATCGATGCGATGCAGGGAAAAGCGCGCTCAAAAAGCGCGCTCCGCGTTGTTGGCTACGATATCGGGCCGATATCGCGACGTGTAAACCCACCATGAGTTTTCCTTCAATCTTTGATCTGCTGGAGCTTTGCTGTTTTTTTTCCTTTTTGGCGCCAAAGATCACTAGTTGTGGCTGCAGTCCAGACTTTCTTCAGGCCTGTGTGGACTCTGTTGAAACAGACGATACCATTAGTTTACATACCCAGCTATCCAATTAGCTTAATTCTATGTATATCTGTTGTGTTTATACATATATGTGCAAAGGTAAAATTCTTAAGTTGGGAGTTGGCGCGTTATTCCAGGATACCTTAATTGAGTGCACCCAATAGATGTACATTGTGTAAGCTGCTGCATTAGTGAATTATTGCTGATTTTTTATATTTTCCTTAGGTAAATTAGTTCTTGTTTGCTAATGTGCAAATTTGCACTTCACTAAAGAAGTGGAGACACTCCAGTGCCACATTTAAGCAGCTTCCTCAAAGTTATAATCGCTTTCCAACAACTTTTAATATAACTAAGGGATTTGTGCCAGATCAGAACCCCAAACTACAGACGCTGCGGTACCCCGAAACACAGCGTCTGTAGTTTGGGGTTCTGATCTGGCACAAATCCCTTAGCTATATTAAAAGCTTGTAGGAAAGCGATTATAACTTTGAGGAAGCTGCTTAAATGTGGCACTGGAGTTTCTCCACTTCTTTAGTGAAGTGCAAATTTGCATATTTGCATATATCTGAGAGGAGGGAAGTGGCTTACAATCTCCTCACCTACTTCGCTGTCTCCATAAGGTTGATAGCAAGTTCCCAGACCTTGTCTTAGCCCACTCACTCAGCCAGATCAGAATATCCCACACACTACACTGATGAGGGGCAGGTACCCTGAAATGCAGCGTCTGTAGTTTGGGGTTCTGATCTGGCACAAATCCCTTAGTTATATTAAAAGCTTGTTGGAAAGCGATTATAACTTTGAGGAAGCTGCTTAAATGTGGCACTGGAGTTTCTCCAATTCTTGTTTGCTGTTATTTAAATTGGAAGGACTCTGGAAATAACGTGCTGATGCCGGCATTAGCTGGGTATTATAGGCCTAGTAGTGCGGGAAGCATTTGAACTTGCTGCATTTTTATGAAACCCTTCCTCATTTCCTCAGTAAAAATTGTGTTGTGGGTCTTCTGCCTCTGCTGTTTTGTGATGTGCTGGATCACATTCGGATCTCTAGTCATTACACATACATGTGCTGATTGTACTTATCTGATTGTTCCTAGTTTCACGAAACACATTTGCTAATGTTCAATAAATGCACAAATTTCAAGCAACAGTCTCCTTATTGAACTATAGTTAATGAAGGTGTAGCTGCATGTCAGACTATACACACTCACACTCAGGGTAACTATTGTGTAGAAAGGACAGAACAATGTGCATGGAGGGTGTAGGAGGGTGTAACTAGACGATAGAAGGGGCTAGATTTGGAAGACGATATTGTAGAGGGCTGAATGGGAATAGTTAGATAAGTGAATGGGTATATATCCTTTCTGTCTATGTTCCTCTCTCTGTCTTCATTCCCCAGTTCCTTTTTACAGTAGATGTGTCGTCTAGTGCAATAACCGGCTTTGGCACTATTCAGGGTGAGTTGAGGGACAACACAGGGAAAAGATACGTGATGGCGGTGGTGGGGGCAGAGGAAAGACCCATGTAGAGATTTTAGGGAGCTTAGGGTACCTACACAGGTTATTAACAGGTGGTGATTTGCTATGTGTGAACCTGGCCTTACAGATGTGTTAAACAAAATAGTACCTAAAATAAACTATAGCTTGTATTACAAAAATGTAAGACCTTATTTAGTAAAGCTATAAAAATTAAAACGTAATGGCTGCTACAGCTGTGAATGGATGAGCAAAAAACAAATCCATAGCTTTGAAACAATCATAATTGAGCCGGACAGTCTTGGATTTGGGTCTACGTCTCGGATAGTCCTCTGATGATCCCTTACTGTCAACATCTTCTACTGCCATGGTAAAAATTAGTGGTAAATGGGTGTGACCTAGAGCTGTGGCTAGAGATGAGGTCCAAATATAATAAAATTATTGATCCCACTTTTTTAGAGGTGAGCACTAGTGTAGCCAGCTCCCTTCTCAGTTGGTTTTGATCCGCCCACCGGGCTGTGGTGTACTCGGAACCGGGCCCTGTGGTTGCCGTCTGGGGCTGCAGGATGTCACTGTGTCATGACCCGGCTCTGTGGTCCTGGGCGGTCAATAAAAGGAGAAAACAGTTTTAAGGATTATTGTGATGCCACCCGTGGTATGCGGCTATGGGTAGCCACCACCACAATCAGAACCTCTGCGGATGATGGGGGTAGCAGCAGGGATGTTGAGCCCTCCACGGGTAGGGCTGGTCTCCAGGGCAATCATGTAGTAAGTGTGATGCAGTAGATGCAGGATTCACGGGCACAGGCCACCTCTGGCTGACCGATTCTCACATCAGTCTGTTTCCTCCCCAGTGCAAAAACACAGTCTCAAACAGTATCTCAAACAGTATCAAACAGTATCAAGCTTTAACCAGGTTTTAGTTTCCATTCTCGTCTAGCTGATACAACTCTGGTGCGTTTTCAGCAGCCGGGATGGTTTATCTGCGACTCCCCCTTTCGTGTCTCTTCGGGCCTTTTCAGTCTGTTCCGCATGCTAACTACAGTCCAGTGGTCATGGGCTTTCATTGGGTGATTTTCCAGGTCCCCTAGCCCTAATATGACGGCTTTCCTTTCACTGCACTGGAGGTTAGGTCTCGGGACATAAAGACTCCGCACCTCGCAGGGGTTTGTGGTTAGGGCATAAAGCTTCCCTGCCACTTCAAGCAGGAAGCCTGGGTCCATCACCTTAGAACCCTCTGTCTTTCACCACGGTCTACCGCCTTGGACCTGGGCAAGCCCCATAGTGGCACAGGCCGCCGGGTCCATGTTCTTTCAGTCCTGTCTGATAGTCACGCCTCTCATTCCGACTGAACTTGACTGGTCTGGGGTCTCTGAACTTTGGTGTTGTCTCACCCTGTACTTGCCTTGTCTCTCTGAACTTGAGTGTTGTGTTCGTCCCTCTGTGTCCTTTTATAACCTCCCCTAACCAGGTTCCTCTCAACTTTCCACCCTCCACCTGGCTCCTCCCGCTATCCTGTTACTGGACATAGAGTCCCTAGACTTGGATCGGGAATGTGTTGGGTGTGTGTGGGGAGACCGATTTACCAATCCCGGCTGCTGTGTCATCTAGTGGCGACCGGTCTGCAGGGGCACCACAGTTTTCTCTTTCCAGACGTCCAAGCTGCATGTACATGTACTATCAGTGTTTTTCATAGATGCAACATGTTTTTATCTTCTATGGGGTCAATTAAAATCTATGGGTCTGTGATAAACATGAACAGCATAAAGATGGTACCAATCATCTTCGACACCTCCTGTGCTGTCTGTGGACTCATATGATGTTAAGCATCAACTGCAGAGCACGACTGGACATGAGCAGAGCTGTGCAAAGAGAAAGATGAAGTTTTATATTTTTTATTATTCTTAGCCCCTTCCCAGGATAGATAATACATTATATATTACATTACTTTTATGTTTTTTGCCTAGTTGTAATCCCAGTCCCAATTCAGTATAGCCCATCTGTAATATCATATTATTCCACTAGATGGAGCTAGTTATCTATGCCTCAGTGGCTAAAACAGGCGAAATGTCTATATAGAAATATATTTTATTCTTATATGGTGAGAGGGGGATGCAAACCCCCAACATCAAGGGTTATCCCCATCTTTGACAGGATGGACCATAATATTATATATCCCACATGACAAGTATCTCCAGAATGGCTCTGTCAGTGATGTGGCCATACTTGCACATGTGCTGCCCCAGGGTATATGGGACTCGGGTATCTGGGCCCTTGCTGAGGTTGGGATGTCACTGGTGGCCTGCCCAGACCCGTGCCCTTGGGGCTATGCTTTTAAAAAGGGTGTATAAATGAGAATAAAGAGTTTGTGATGCCACTTGCAGATTCTGGTGACTGGACACCAGCGCCGCCTCAGTCTCTCCGGAGGGCAATGGTATGGCAGCCTGGATGGAACAGCTCCCTGCAGGTGGAGCTGGGCCTCCGGGTGAGGAGTGCACCGATGATGGGGATGCAGTCTGTAGAAGTAAATTATCAGCAATGCAGTATTAGGACAAACACACAGAGACTCTGTCGCTCTACCCGGGTACTTTACTAGAACAGTTCTGGTGGCAATACAGTTCACAGAGGAAAACAGTCTTTTTGTGAGGTAGCCGGCCGGGTAGTCACAGCAGGTTGCAAGATCTCTCGGAGACTCCCATGGTATGCCTTCTTTTGACTATCCCAGGTCCTGCTGCTGATTCCTGTCCTTGCACTACCCCCTTACTACCACGCCTGTTAGGGCTCGACCTTTAGTGTGCGATCCTGGGCCGGTAGACTGACCCACAACGGCCGGTGTTGGCGGCTCAGGGGCTAGACTTCCTGCACCGCATCCTCGTTGCTGGCACCCCGTTGGGTGGACCAGGGCTCCCCCCAGAGTATGGGCGCTCCACAGGGGCTGGCTTGCAAATTTTAGCCTGGGGGGCAAGCACACAGCATCGGCCCATGAGTAGCAGCCATTCCTTAAAGGAGTTGACCAATCTTAAGATATAAATCTACAGTCACTATATAAGTCTTCATATTGTATGCACTGTGAGCTGTGAGGATTCTCCAGTGCCGGGAACAGGTGGTCTTGTGAACATAAACAGGCGATATGTATATTCCCAGCCACATTCCGACTAGACTGTTTCTGGCCTTGCTCAATACAGTTGCATTAAGCAGAACAAGTCTAGTCAGCATGTGACTGCATGTATGCAAATCACATACTTGGGAGTCACATGCCCATTGAATCATCACAGCACTGTGAGGATTCACAAGTCTGCAGTGACATAGAATGACACAGAGTGACTGCTGACTTGTAGCTTAAAACTGGACAAACCCTTTAACATGATTACCTCAGGCTGTTTCATATGTAATGTTCACACACTACTGTAATGTCTTCTGAGTGCTGCCTGTAGAAATAACTGACAGCACTCGGATCAGCTCAGATTAGCATTTATATTGGTTAGACAAATCACATATTACTATTTTTAAACTGGATATAGGTTTTTAGATCGGTAGTAAAGTAAAGTAAGCTGTACTTTACTATACTCTTAAAAGGTGATCCCAAATATACATACACTACATACACATGCACACTGTGACTACAGACACCAGATAGTATACAAGTCACGTATTGCCTGTATATAATATGTGAGGTAGCAACCGGGGAACCCGCTTGCAAAACGACAAGAACACGTGTTTATAAGTTAACCAATGTCTACCCGTTTATTTTCACATATTAATCACATAACCCGGGTAGCATGTTTCACACATATCACATTGATTAACAACACTTTACATAAACACCATACATTTACATTTAACATCACAACACTTATATTGCACATAACGATTTATAGTAACCCGGGACCTGTAACCACGACTCTCTGTCCCCATTGGAGCTCTACTAACAGCTCCCGTGGTGGCTACGGCCTCCGGCCTACTTACACATCTTACAGTACCTTTATAATAAATACATTTGATATACTTCGATGATGACCCTTCCGGGTTCATAACAGGGATTGGCAAACCCTAGTAACCCGTGGCTGCGGCCTCAGGCCTAACCACGCGTTACCCAATACGGGAGCCCTTCTAACCCCTGCTTCTGACCTTCGTTACATACGCCTCAACGGGCCCTGTGGGTCCCAATGGCGGTACCTGCCGCCTGGCTTTAGTCCCCCAGCATGATGATATACATTCACCCCTAGTCAGGAATCCTGCCTGACCGGGTCCTTACATACCGTATGTGATCCATCATTCAAACGTCCATGGATCACACACCTGCTCACAGCCCACATCCATGGACTGTGGCCCCTCCATGGCCCATTACAGGGATTGGCAAACCATAGGTCACGGGAACCTCTACATCCGTTACCTACTGGAGCCCTCTTACCCCTGTCTCTGGCACCACAGGCACACTCACCCCATTAGAGGTCGTGGTTGAGGGACGGGTACCCTCTGCAAGCAGCAGGGCAAGCCTCCCTCTCGTCCCAAGGACGGAACGCCTCCAACATCATCCATACCAGCTGGGTCACTGTCTCTCCACATTATTATACATGGGTCTTACATAGGTCATCATCTCTCATTCAGGGCCATTACCTAAGCCCTCATACACATAGTTCATCGGGTCCCTTAACTGAGCACTCTGACTCGGACCCAAAGGCGGTCTATGCCCGCCTGGCACACTACATACAATTGCCTCCACGGGCTACATACACTCCGGTTTATCAGGACCTTTAACGGACTCCACTGAGTCGGTCCCAAGGGCGGTCTATACTCGCCTAACATGATTTACGCACACCAGGTGCACAGTTCACACTATCGCTCGGGAACTGCTTTCTTACCGGGCACGGATCCGGGTCTCGCTACCTGGGTCACAGGTTCCACCAGGCATCCCCACAGGCTCCTTTCCCGGGCGTGTTTCACCCCACGCCCGGTCTAGCGTCCACGGGTCAACCATGGCTTCCCCCTCTAGGTGCGGACACGACCACGGACCTCGGCACCGGCATGGAGCTAGCATGCTCCCATCATGTCATGCACACAGAGCCTTGGACTGCTCTGCACTCAGGCTGGTCTCAGCTTCCATCTCAATCACTCTCAGCTTCCAGGATCAATCTCAGCCTCCAGAATGAATGAATCTCTCCCAATCACTCAGGTGGCCGGCTCTTATCGTGCCAGCCACTCCCACATGGACACACCCCCTCAGCTGCTAATCATCAGCTTCCACACAGCTCAGGTTAACCCCCTGTGTTCCGGGTTGTCAGCACTCACTCATCACATCCTATTCCTCATGGACTCCTCGATCTCCTCTCACTCTCACTGCCGCTCATTAGGCTCTTGCAACCTCATTGTGTTCAGGTTGGTTCACACAGTATTATCATCACAGGAAAACCGGCCAGTGTGCACAGGATCATCCTCTGATCCTACATGTGATGTACCCCGGCCATGCGGATCATGCCGGCGGTGCCTCACAAATAGTGTATTACATACTGTATACAGAATACATGACTGGTTTATGATTTACTGTGACACGGATATCTGTATATGACAAAGGGTATATTGTGTAACATCTGACGTCTGTACACAGTATATCATACTAATCTGTATACTGGATGTTATTATGTACACGGATATACAATGCTCTATACTGGTCACACCTGGACCTGCCTACAGATCCTCAGGTATTAAATATAGAGCCATATAAAATAATCAGGGATGTCCTGTCGGTTCAGGGTTGACCAGGCAGGGCAGAATTCTGTATAATGATGTCTGTGATCTCTGCGGGGGTCGGTGTGATTCATTATAGGAGTCTGAAGTTTCTGCAGATTGGGTTACGCTGGAGCCGGTGTGTCAGCACTGACAGGACGACCTGATCTGCAGCAGATAACCTGGTACTGAAAGGACGACCTGATCTGCAGCAGATGACCTGGCACTGAAAGGACGACCTGATCTGCAGCAGATGACCTTGCACTGAAAGGACAACCTGATCTGCAGCAGATGACCCAGCACTGACAGGACGACTTGATCTACAGGAGATGACCCAGCATTGACAGGACGACTTCATCTCCAGCAGGTGACCCAGCACTGACAGGACGACCTGATCTGCAGCAGATGACCCGGCACTGACAGGACGACTTGATCTACAGGAGATGACCCAGCATTGACAGGACGACTTCATCTCCAGCAGGTGACCCAGCACTGACAGGACGACCTGATCTGCAGCAAATGACCCGACAGTGACAAAACGATCTGATCTGCAGCAGATGACCCAGCACTGACAGGACGACCTGATCTGCAGCAGATGACCCGGCAGTGACAGGACGACCTGATCTGCAGCAGATGACCCAGCACTGACAGGATGACCTGATCTGCAGCAGATGACCCAGCACTCACAGGAAGACCTGATCTGCAGCAGATGACCCGGCACTGACAGGACGACCTGATCTGCAGCAGATGACCCAGCACTGACAGGACAACCTGATCTGCAGCAGATGACCCAGCATTGACAGGACGACTTCATCTCCAGCAGGTGACTCAGCACTGACAGGATGACCTGATCTGCAGCAGATGACCCAACAGTGACAAAACGATCTGATCTGCAGCAGATGACCCAGCACTGACAGGACGACCTGATCTGCAGTAGATGACCCGACAATGACAAGACGACCTGAGCTGCAGCAGATGACCCGGCAGTGAGAGGACGACCTGATCTGCAGCAGATTACTTGGCACTGACTGGATGACCTGATCTGCAGCAGATGACCCAGCACTCACAGGAAGACCTGATCTGCAGCAGATGACCCGGCACTGACAGGACGACCTGATCTGCAGCAGATGACCCAGCACTGACAGGACAACCTGATCTGCAGCAGATGACCCAGCATTGACAGGACAACTTCATCTCCAGCAGGTGACCCAGCACTGACAGGATGACCTGATCTGCAGCAGATGACCCAACAGTGACAAAACGATCTGATCTGCAGCAGATGACCCAGCACTGACAGGACGACCTGATCTGCAGCAGATGACCCGGCACTGACAGGACAACCTGATCTGCAGCAGATGACCCAGCATTGACAGGACAACTTCATCTCCAGCAGGTGACCCAGCACTGACAGGATGACCTGATCTGCAGCAGATGACCCAACAGTGACAAAACGATCTGATCTGCAGCAGATGACCCAGCACTGACAGGACGACCTGATCTGCAGTAGATGACCCGACAATGACAAGACGACCTGAGCTGCAGCAGATGACCCGGCAGTGACAGGACGACCTGATCTGCAGCAGATGACCCGGCAGTGACAGGATGACCTGAACTGCAGCAGATGACCCAGCACTGACAGGACAACCTGAACTGCAGCAAATGACCTGGCACTGACAGGATGATCTGATCTGCAGCGGATGACCCGGCACTGACAAGATGACCTGATCTGCAGCAAAGTTCAGACTCTGACGATAACTCACACAGGGCGGCCAATGACCTAACAATATAGACTCCTGTGAGGACTTGTCAGGGGGTGATCAGTATTATCGTACACTGACCCTATATACTTAGTAGTAGGACAGCTATGCAATGCCACTTCAGCAGACACAGCCACCATTGTGCAGTGTGACCATGTCTGTATCAGCGTGGTGTAGCCGGGCCAGCATCTCGCCCAGGAGTGCACAACATTTTTCAATCCAAGAAACAGATGCATGCTGAATCATTCCCAATCGCCACTTACATGACTACATCACCACCACCACCACAATTAATACATCATTACAACTAAGTTTTGAGCATTTGAGGAGGAGTTGGAGAGTTTTTGCTCCAAAAACTCAGTGTCAACACACCATAACTTACAGTGAGTTTTTGTAACAGATTTCAGTATTAACATAGCCATGAAGTACATTATGGTTTTATGCATGTGTACAAGATTGGAACCACTGTCAGTAGATGAATACAGAACCAGAACCACCTCAGTAGTTGAATGCAGGGTCAAAACCACTGACAGTAGATGACTGCAGGGTCAGAACCACCATCAGCAAAGGAATGCAGGACCAGAACCACCTCAGTAGTTGAATGCAGGTCAGAACCACCGACAGTAGATGACTGCAGGGTCAGAACCACCATCAGCAAAGGAATGCAGGACCAGAACCACTATCAGCAGAGGAATAATAATATAGTATAATATAGAGGCTGGGGGCTATGTCTCTCCCCCCTGTGCGCTATGTCTCCCCCTGCCCTACCCCCCGTGCCTCCCCCTTGTGCGCTGTGCCTCTTCCCCCTGTGTGTGTTGTGCTTCTTCGCCTGTGTGCTGTGTCTCCCTTCTCCACTGTCAGGGGGGGCTGTGCATCGCCCTTGTGTGCTGTATTCCTTCCCCACACTGACAGGGGGCCGGGCCCTGTGCCTCTTTCCTGTGCCCCTCCTTGTGTGCTGTGCTTCTTTGCCCCTGTATGCTGTGTCATCCCCCCTCCACAGACAGGGCAGTCCTGTGCCTCTCTCCCCTGTGCCCCCCTTGTGCGCTGTGCCTTTTCTTCCTTGTGCTCTGTGTCTCCCCCCCTCCCCTGACAGGGGGGCCCTGTGCTTCTTCTCCCCTGTGTGCTGTCTCCCCCCTCCCCTAATAGGGATGCCCTGTGCCACTCTCCACTGTGTGCTGTGCCTCTCCCACCCTGTGCCCCCCACCTTGTGCACTGTGCCTCTCCCCCTTGTGTGCTATGTTTCACCCCTCTCGTAACGGAGGCCCTTGCTGCTGTGCCTCCTCTCCCCCCCAACAGGGGGGCCCTGTTTCTCCTCTCCTCACCTCCCTGACCAGTCTACACCCTCTCTTACCCTCACAAGGGATCCCTCTGACCTAGGTCTTCTCTCCCCCCACCTGACACAGGAGGGCCCTGTGACCTAGGTTCCTCTCCCACCTGACACAGAGGGCCTGTGAACTAGGTCTCCTCTCCTCCACCTGACACAGGGGCCCCGTGATCTAGGTCTCCTCTCCCCACCTGAACAGGGCTCTGTGACCTAGGTCTCCTCTCACCTCACCTGACACAGGGGGCCCTGTGACCTAGGTCCTCTATACCCAATCTGACACAGTGGGGGCCCCTCACCTAGGTCTCCTATCCCCCCATCTGACACAAGGGGGCCCTGTGACCTAGCTCTCATCTCCCCCCACCTGACACAGGGAGCCCTGTGACCTAGGTCTCTTCTCCCCCTGGTAGCTCTAAGGGCTGGCTTTCTCACCCCAACCCCCATAACCCCCCACCCCCAGCTGTCTTTTACCTCCCTCCGTGAATTGAGCTTTGTGTGCAGCTTCCCTCCTACCCGACTGCAGGCTGCTTCTAGTTATCAGCCAGCAGCAAGTTTAATTTTGACAATCTACTGACATGCTGCCGGCTCATTAGTAGAAGCAGTCTGGTGGGAGAGAAGCTGCACACAATACTGAATACACACATACACACACACACACACACACTCACAGTCACTCTACAGTTCTTCCGTGGATGACTGCAGGTCATCATTCCCGACACTGCTGCTTGACTCCTCCTCCTGGTCTGAGTCACCAGCAGCGTGTGATGAGGTCCCAGCGTGATGCACTCATCACACACTGCTGCATGTCGGCCGCTGGCCCAAGTGAAGACGCAGTGGTACAATGTGCGCTTTGTATGAAAATCACTGCTGGTCCTCCGGCGGCCCTGAGTAGCCGCTTGGGAAACGGCCTGGGGGGAAAATGCCTCCCTGCCCCCTGCCCAGTCCGCCCCTGGCGCTTCGGTATGGAGGATCCCTCTCTCTTTTCCCGGGCTGCCTCTTCTCTAGGCCCTCTCCCTCGGAGACCCCTTTTCTCTTCTCAGGGCTCCCTTTTTTCTTCTCTCCTCAGGGCAAACTAAAACTCCTCGTTTTTCTACCTCCCTCCTCCCCTAACACTCCCCCCAGGGACTGGCCTTCAACCATTTGCCCAGGCTCGAGTGTGGGAGTGCCGGGGTGGGAGCCTCCTACAAATCTTGCATTCCCACTGTGACAGGGATAACCGCACGCTCTTTTAGGGGTGCAGTACCCCTACTGTGACGCCTGACCAGTGGGGCGCCACAAACATTTCAGGATTGACCCTGGGAACATTTTTCTTTCTTAAATGCATGTATTTTGGAATAAGTCATTTTTCCTATTGGGTTTCATTAAAAATGTTGCACCATTTGACTTTTCACAGGCTCTTTGTTTCAACTTTGATGTGGTCTGTGGTCATAAATCAGCCAGTGGGAGCTCAGAAAAAGACAGATAAAAGAGTTATAAGTCTCTATGAAGTTCATAAAAAATGAGCTTTTAGATTCTCTGTGAACTCATTCTGTAGCCAGAAATAAATGATGCAAAACACAGAAACTATAGAAGAACAACAATGGCAAAAATGATTTACAAGTATTTAAGTAATTTGCTGAGTGCAATTGTTTTGCAGTTTTCTGAATGCTCACAACAGCCATCTCTCCATTCCCAATGGAGTGTGATTGGGCCCCGTTCTCAAGATAGACACAAGTCCCAGTAGTGGAACACTACTGCTCATTAATGGCATATTTGTTTAACCCCTTGTTGACTATTGCCTTACTAGTATAGCGGAAACATGCCATCACTGCATTGAGCATACTCAGGAGCTGTGCCAGCTCCATACTGGTCACATCTGTGTTATATGCCCACAAGTAACTGCTGTCGGGCAGCAGCACCGTAAAGGTGCCATTCTAAATTGATAATTCTGCAGTCGCTCTATGTATCTGAATACTAACAACTGAGCGAGAACACAATGTGAACAGGTCTGTAGAACCGTGTTCACACCACCAAGGATCTATATCACAAAACAGAACAGTATAAAAAAACGTCTAATTTTTTTTTAATACTGTCTTTTATTGTGATATACACTCTATGTATCTGCAGACTTATCAATCCACTCAGCACTCACACTGTGCGCTATGAGGATTTGTGGTTTCTAAGCCGGTATTGGACAGCAATTATGCGATATACATGCTCCCGGCAACAACTAGTGGACCCGGCCTCGCTCAGTACAAGTATATGGAGCAGGTGTGCCTGACTAGTAGGCGCGGTCATCTAGTGGGCATGGTCTTGCTCCATACCAAAATATATTTGCTATTGCTAAATGTTTAATTGCCCAAATTAATAAATGAAAAATAGAAGAAAGTATCAAAACACCACATACTTCACTGAAAATACATCCAAAATCAAAAGCAATCAAGACGCTGCATGTAACCATAGGGGAAATCTGGACTAAAGGGTTGTAAGGGAGTGTTAGTCCCCCGCTTACTATAAAGAATACTGTGTACCCATGCTTGTAGTAGATGCATAATTATGTATAGTAAATAGTGTAACTGTGTTGGCGGCCTCTACTTGCCGGGTGATGATTGTTCCCGGTGTCCGTGGTTATTAATAACTAGCTGTGAGCCCGATTCTAAAGAATCGGGAGTCTAGAATCTGTATATAATTTTTTTAAGAGTTTTAAATAATAGACTTAAACACCAGATATATGACTAAGTAGGCGATGTAGGCAGAACTGTGAGGGTAGCAATATAGTGGAGGTGTAGAAAGAGTTAATGTCTGACTAACAGGACTATAACAGAGTAGGAACTTATAATGATATAAAAATGTTATTGAAGGAGTTAATGTCCCACAGGCACTCCCACAACAGACTCAGCGCTGTAAATTATATCCAAAATGGTGTTCAAGGGGTTAATGTAGCAGTGGCAGTAGTTATAAACACTACAAATATGCAGTTAATGCTGAACTGGTATATAATGGGTTAATTTCGCAGTGTCATTACAACTATACACTGTGTAATAGAAATAACAACAATAATGGAATATAAGGGGTTAATGTTCCTACTGGCAGTAGTAATAGAACTACACAAGTATGGAGTTAAGGCAGAAATGGTATATAAGGGGTTAACTTCGCAGTGGCAGTACAACTACACACTGTGTTATAGAAATTACAGATAAAACGGAATGTAAGGGGTTAATGTTGCTACTGTCATGAGTACAATGAGAGAAGCGCCTCACTGGCCATTGAGATACATGGAGGACTTTGAGTTTGACTTTGAGTAAATTTGAAACTCAAAGTCCTCCATGTATCTCAAGGGAAGTGAGGTGCTATTCTCATGGGTCGCTGTGTGCTGGCGCGACAATGAGAATAGCGCCTCACTTACAGCGTAAATTTGAAACTCAAGTCCTCATGTATCTCAATGGGAAGTGAGCGTATTCTCATTGTCGCTGTGTGCTGGCGCCGACCATGAGAGTACGCCTCACTTACAGCGGTAAATTTGAAACTCAAAGTCCTCCATGTTCTCAATGGGAAGTGAGGCGCTATTCCATTGTCGCTGTGTTGCTGGCGCCGACCATGAGAATAGCGCCTCACTTCCAGCGTAAATTTGAACTCAAAGTCCTCCATGTATCTCAATGGGAGTGAGGCGTATCTCATTGTCGCTGTGTGCTGGCGCCGACCATGAAAATAGGCCACTTACAGCGGTAAATTTGAAACTCAAAGTCCTCATGTATCTCAATGGAAGTGAGGCGTATCTATTGGTCGCTGTGTGCTGGCGCGACCAATGAGAATAGCGCCTCACTTACAGCGTAATTTGAAACTCAAGTCCTCCATGTATCTCCATAGAGTGAGGCGCGAAGCTTATTGGTCGCTGTGTGCGTGCCGACCAATAGAATAGTGCTCACTTCCATGAGATACATGGGGACTTTGAGTTTCAAATTTAGCGTGTAAGTGAGGTGCTATTCTCATTGTCGGCGCCAGCACACACGACAATAGAATAGTGCCTCACTTCCATTGAGATACATGGAGGACTTTGAGTTTCAAATTTCCCGCTGTAGTGAGGCGCTATTCTCATTGGCGCTGTGTGTGGTGCCGACATGAGCATAGCGCCTCACTTACGCGCTAAATGTGAACTCAAAGTCTCCATGGACACAACGACGAAACAGTACCGAACTTACGGAAGTGCGTTAGGGGAATTATATATTAGATAATGATTGACTCTATTGTTAGGTGGGCTTAGTCTATAATAGAGGCCTACATGGTAGCTGGTTAGGAATGTCCTCAGAAGAAGAAAAGGAATTGCATGAACGTTATCCAGTAAATACATTCGGATTTGTCACTGGTCCTCCTGTTGTGTGTATGGTGGACATTAGCATGGACACGGTACTGGCATTAAAGGCACATTGTCCTAACAGACTCCCCAGACAGTCTCTTGGAGCAGATTCCTACGGGAAGTATGATATTGGAGTTAGCAGGGACTTGATGAGCCCACAGCCAGATGACGGGAAGCTAGACATGGCAGCCACAAGCCCGGAGGTACTGCAGTGGAGGAGCAGTCTGCACCAAAGATAGAAGTGTGAACACCCCAAAAATAGTAAAGCTTAAGGATTGTGTTTATGTTTCACGAGACTGTTTCAGTAAAGTATTACTGTTTAACATAATTGACTCATTGTGTGTTTTGACCCTCACCGAGGGTAACAGTAAACCAAACGTTTTCATCAAGGAGCCGGCTGGGGCGTGTGAGACCCCGGAGCAGCTCTGGGTCGGGACTCGAGCCTGACTACTGTATCCAGCCCCCATTCCACCGGCACCTCGACATGGGGACCATGGCCAAATTGCCTTCATTAAAATGTTTTATACAGTGCACATCTCTGGGCGGGGAACTTTCCTGGAGCTCTGCTGCCGGCAATACTGAATGGCATCGCAGCTCCAGGGCAGCTCTCGTTACCTTTCTTGTGACGTGTCAGTGCTATCACAGTCAGTCAGCGCCAGCTTAATTATACCAGCATGTCCGTGCCAGCCGCAAAAAAAGTGAAGTCCTGGGACTGGGAGGGTGTGAGTATGTGTTATGTTTTTTTGGGGATTATTTTCATTTTATGTGTATGATATATATAACCGTATATAGGGACCTACAGTTGTGGCCAAAAGTATTGACACCCCTGCAATTCTGTCAGATAATACTCAGTTTCTTCCTGAAAATTATTGCAATCACAAATTCTTTGGTGTTATTATCTTCATTTAATTTGTTTTCAATTAAAAAACACAAAAAGAATTGGCCTAAAGCCAAATTGGATATAATTCCACACAAAACATAAAAAAGGGGGTGGACAAAAGTATTGGCATTGTTAGAAAAATCATGTGATGCTTCTCTAATTTGTGTAATTAACAGCACCTGTAACTTACCTGTGGCACCTAACAGGTGTTGGCAATAACTAAGTCACACTTGCAGCCAGTTGACTTGGATTAAAGTTGACATCTTTCTGTGTCCTGTGTGTACCACATTGAGCATGGAGAAAAGAAAGAAGACCAAAGAACTGTCTGAGGACTTGAGAAACCAAATTGTGAGGAAGCATGAGCAATCTCAAGGCTACAAGATCATCTCCAAAGACCTGAATGTTCCTGTGTCTACCGTGCGCAGTGTCACAAGAGTTTAAGCAATGGCACTGTGGCTAACCTCCCTAGATGTGGACGGAAAAGACAAATTGACGAGAGTTTCAACGCAAGATTGTGCGGATGGTGGATAAAGAACCTCGGCTAACATCCAAACAAGTTCAAGCTGCCCTGCAGTCCGAGGGTACAACAGTGTCAACCCGTACTATCTGTCGGCGTCTGAATGAAAAGGGACTGTATGGTAGGATACCCAGGAAGACCCCAATTCTTACCCCGAGACATAAAAAAGCCAGGCTGGAGTTTGCCAAAACTTACCTGAAAAAGCCTAAAATGTTTTGGAAGAATGTTCTCTGGTCAGATGAGACAAAAGTAGAGCTTTTTGGGCAAAGGCATTACAAAGAGTTTACAGGAGAAAAAGAGGCATTAAAGAAAAGAACACGTCCCTACAGTCAAACATGGCGGAGGTTCCCTGATGTTTTGTGGTTGCTTTGCTGCCTCTGGCACTGGACTGCTTGACCGTGTGCATGGTTTTATGAAGTCTGAAGACTACCAACAAATTTTGCAGCATAATGTAGGGCCCAGTGTGAGAAAGCTGGGTCTCCCTCAGAGGTCATGAGTCTTCCACAGGACAATGACCCAAAACACACTTCAAAAAGCACTAGAAAATGGTTTGAGAGAAAGCACTGGAGACTTCTAAGGTGGCCAGCAATGAGTCCACACCGAATCCCATAGAACACCTGTGAAGAGATCTAAAAATGGCAGTTTGGAGAAGCACCTTCAAATATCAGGGACCTGGAGCAGTTTTCCAAAGAAAAATGGTCTAAAGTTTCCAGCAGAGCATTGTAAGAAACTCATTGATGGTTACCGGAAGTGGTTGATCGCAGTTATTTTGGCTAAAGGTTGTGCAACCAAGTATTAGGCTGAGGGTGCCAATACTTTTGTCTGGCCCATTTTTGGAGTTTTGTGTGAAATGATCAATGTTTTGCTTTCTGCTTCATTCTTTTTTGTGTTTTTTCATTGAAAACATATTAAATGAAGATAATAATACCAAAGAATTTGTGATTGCAATCATTTTCAGGAAGAAACTGAGTATTATCTGACAGAATTGCAGGGGTGTCAATACTTTTGGTCACAACTGTATATTCATATAATACACATATACTGTATATTCATACAATTAGGGGGTTGGATAATATAGCAAATAAACCAGGTGAGGTGAAGCATAACACAAAACGGTCGGAGTTGGGAGGGGGGAGAGAGCATCTGGAGCAGTAAACATCAGCAAGCCCAAATGACCGGGAGAACAGGTCTTGGCGCAATAACTTGAGGCTGGTTGGTGTGCCGGAAAAGGTCAAGGGAAATGCCCATACAGAATTTTTTTGAACAATGGCTCCTGGACAAAATTGGTGCTGACATGTTGTCCTGTATGTATGGTATAGACACACAGGGTCCCCACGTTCCCTCTCCCCCATGGCCATCCACTAAGAACTGTCCTTGCTAAAATTCTGCACTATCGTGATAAGGACACCAACTGGTGGCTTGCCAGGCACCACCCTGACCTGGTGATAAATGGGTCCAGGGTTTCCATCTATCTGGACTACTCCGTAGAGGGGTAGAAATGACATTCACAATTTATTGATATCAAAAAGCGGCTGAGGGAGATTGGTGTCAAATACTCTATGCTATACCCGGCCAAACTGCGGGTCGTGGCAGAGGACAAAGTCCACTTTTTTTTTGAGGCTAAAGATGCGCTTCGTTGGCTGGATTGCAATGAAAAACAACTGCGAATGGAGAAGGCAAGAGATTCTCATGGCTGATGGCCACGTGCGCGTGTTGGTTGATTGTCTTTTTTGAATTCTCCGGTGTCTTTCTATACCGTTGATTAAGGGAAAAACCTTTTTTTATCCCTTTCTAGTTTTTGAAAACAAGTCAATACTAGTTCCAGGACATGTTTGATCTGTGAGTTCAGGGATTTGGTGCGGCGTCTGACTCAGTGAGAAGGGGGTTGGTAACCGACAAAGTTCGCCCACCTTTTCTTGCTGGAAAGGGTACACTGAGTAAATGGGGTTTTGTTATGTTGTATGTTGTGGGGTGGGAAGGGGGGGGGATTGTTTAGACACGTTATGTATCTGAAATATGCACATGTTGGTAATGATCCAGTCACATTAATTGATTTGCAAAGTGATGGTACACAGTTTTAAAACTGTAAGCTGGAATGTTAAGGGTCTGGCGTCTGGCACTAAGCAACAGGCAGTTTATTTTTACGCCAAGAAAACCTACTTTGATCTGTCTACAGGAGTCCCATATGGTCCAGGAGAAAACTCATATTTTGTACACGCTGGATAGTGAGACGGCTACCATGCAATTTACTGCGCCTACTCGAGTGGGGTCAGCATTATGGTTTGTTCTGGAGCGCAATATGAAAAATTCAAGGTGTTCACTTACTCCAAGGGACGATATCTTTGCTTGTTATGTAAGTGGAGTGGCAGGAGCCTGCTCTTTGTGTCCTTGTGTCTCTCTATATCCCACCCCTGCATAGCAGTAAATTGATTCACAAAGTAGTGGAAATAATTGCGGGTTTACCGGGTGTTCCTTATTTAATAATGAGTGACTTTAATAATGTTCCGAACTCGCATTGGGATAAAGGTAAAGGGGAAGACTTGCGACAGGGGGGCAACTGTACTACGTTTTGTAGCTTGTTGAAAGAGATGGCAATGATTGGCCTATGGAGGGTTCGTCACCAGACAACACGCCAGTTCTGTTGTTTTCTCCTCACTATCTAGGATCGACCTGGTGCTGGGTGATTAACAAATGTCGGGTTGTTGAGTAATTGGCTAGAACGATATCAGACCATTCCCCTATATGTGTGACACTTAGGCAGGAGGAGTCCCATTCTAATATTAGACCCCTGTGGAAATTGAATCCCTTCTGGTTACAGCTTATAGATGTGGGCAAAGACATGAAACAGAGGTTGGAGGAATACCTTAGGTTCAACAAAGGGACAACATCTATTGGAATTGTCTGGGTGGCCCTGAAGGCTTTCCTCAGGGGCTTATGTATTAGGGAAACATCCAGGGTTAATGCAGACACTAGGGAAAAGGGACTAGTATCTTGATGAGTATGGGCGTTTAAGCCCCGAAACGCGTATGAGATGTACCCCCAACCTATCTGATTTTTAATGGAGAAATAAAGATTGAAGATTTTAAATATACATTTGGGATTCACCAGTGAATTTCTTAGTAGGGAAAAGGACTGATTGTTGTTTAGGGAGCTTGAGGAGGCAAAGGAGGCTTTGGTCTCATGTCCATCCACACAGGCTCAGGAGAGGCTAATATAGGCTCAGGCTAGTTGTGGCACCCTGGCACCCTGGTTGGGCACCACAGAACTCTTGGTACACAAATGGAATGTACACAGCAAGCAGAGCTCACCACAAACAAAACACCTTTTAGACACCCCTTTTCACCCCAGGCCTCTAGGGGGAGCTCCACTGGTTACCTTAAGCCAGTTCCCCCTATAAATATGGGTCCTGGAGGGAGAAACAGTGGAGTGTGCAGTCGCTTTAGAACTGTGAACAGCTAGGAGAGCTGACCTGGTACTAGAGCCACAGTAGGCCCATACCAGCACACCCGGAAAAGCGAGAGACCCTTGCAACTGGGGTCATAGGACAGGAGGAAAATACCTCACAGGGACAGTAGAGTCACCCTAACTCTCCCCTAACAATCCGGTTACTGGAACCGAGCTGCAGGAACTACTACGCAGACTGCAGAGAAACCAGCACCTCAACCAGGAAGTCTAGCTCCCTGTACACCTGAAGCACCACCAGATGAGAGCCCAGGAAGGAAGGAAGAAGTTCCTACTCCCTTATATAGTGCCCTCAGTGCAGCTAACTCGGGTAGATTGCGTCTCCCAAGACGTACAACCCGGTCCGGCAGGATACCATATCCACCCGACCTCACCAGAACAGCATAGAAGGAAGCCTACACTACTGCTTGCTGTGGAAACTCCAGGAGTGTCAACCTCATCACCCGGTCCGAGTGTACCTGTTGCCATCAGTAAAGGTACCAAAAAACTTTGTGTCCGAGCATTATTCCTGGACTAACACTCAGCATTACTGAGCTGCCATACTCCATCTAGTGCAGCTCCTGGCCCCGGGGACTCCCGCTCAACCTGTGGGGAGCATCCCATCTAGCTGCCGTACATCCCCCGGAGGCCCAAGCAGCGGCAGTGAAATCACCGGAATTCCCGCAGGTGGCGTCACGACAAGTAAGAATTAAACCCCTAACCGTTCAATCAACCCTTTTTGATCTGACCACCGGGCCCCACAGCCTCGGGAGCGGAACCGTGATGGGAGAAGCAACGCCCGAGATGTGAAGACCCGGGTACGGTGAGTCATAGTGTTAACAAAATGTCTTTCAAGACAGCGGAACGTAGGAGAATGTTCCAAACCTTAGAATATTATGAGGATGGCGAAAGAGCAGATCATCTCCTGGCCTTTGCGGCTGCTGCACAGAGAGACATCTCCTTTTTCCTGAGGCTGAAGGCGAAGGATGGTAGGGAGGCAACTACCACTAAGGATATACTGGCAGTACTGGTGGATTTTTATACAACGTTATATAGCTCTCAGGTGCGACCGGAGGAAGAAATTGAAATTTTATTGGTAGGGCTGGGCTCCCGAAGTTGTCTGATGAGTACTCAGAATTGTTAGATAATCCATTTGACATGGGGGAGCTGGAGGCCACCTTGACATCTATGGCTAATGATAAGGCTCTGGGTGTAGACGGATTGCTGGGAGAAGTGTACAAGCAATACAGGGGGTCTCTGCTTCCAACTTTGCTGGAATGTACAACACAGGATTGGAGAAGAGGTAGTTACCACGTTCAATGCAAGAGGCGAATATTGTAGTTTTGCCCAAGAGAGGCAAGGATCCCACTGCACGGGCCTCATATCGCCCAATCTCCTTTTTAACAGTGGATATTAAACTCTAAGCCAAAATGTTGGCCAATCGGCTTACTAAGGTCATAAGCTCTATCATACATTCAGACCAAGCAGGCTTTATGCCTAGTAAATCTGAAGGTGCTATAAAATAAAAAGCAAGAAGTTATTTTGAGGCTTACATAAAAATGAGAAAGTTCTGGCTGCTACAACTATGAATGAAGTAATAAAAAGTAAATCCATAGGTCCCAAACAGAGATAAGCAAATCAACTCGCAGGACTCTGGTCCAGGTCAGTGGTACCTGGCGGCTGGACGAGTGGTCTGTGAATCTTTCACCTTCCGGCGTCCTGGGTGCAGTATTTGATTTGTCATGGCTGTGATGCTGAGAAAGCAGTAAGTTGAGATTTCTCCCATCTAGCCGCCAGGTACCAATGACCTGGATGCTAGAGCGCAGTCCACTCATTTCTAGCCCCAACCGTCGCAAAGACAGTGGACATTTCTAGTTTTGGGTCTACTCTCTGCTGACTCAGGTATCTGCAGAATTTCCCTCACTGCCAAAAGCCCCCCTCTGAAATCTGCTCCTACCAAGATAGAGAAAAATGGTAAATGTCTAATTTTAAAAGAGTTTAAAAAGTTTATAGAAGGTATTAAGGACTTTTTGCTGCAATACCACTTCTGTACAGTAGGTGGCAGTACCTTTCCATTGTTGTTTCTCTAGTTTATTTTCAGGTTTCCTAGATGAGGAAGATTTGTGTTCTGAAGCTTTGCACGAGGGGTCGGTTTTAGGCAAAGTGGGGCCCTGAGCAAAAGGTTAAACTGGGCCCTAAATGCTCACATATTGCACCCGTCACACTCAGACATTTGGGTTACATGTACAAGCACTGAATTCAGACTGGTGAATGAGCGTGATTTATAATATTTAAGACATTCAGCGCTTGTTTCCAGCCTTTTTACACAGGATGATGAAGAATGATGGGTGCAGAACAATCACTGGTAGAACAATCTGTCCACTACAGATTCATGTTATCGGCAGCACTTCTGCAGTTTGCAGCAGGGGATGTGCTGTCGAGAGCAAGGATTTTTGTTCCTCCATAAACATCCAATCGCCCAATGATGAGCCACATTTTGCTTGTTTGTTGGGCGATTGCTGACATGTTTATGCCTTAGAACTCTCGTATGTGCTAGTGGGATTTCTAAATGTGAATGCTGCATACACACAACACAAGATATGTGACACAAACACTATATATTACACGTATACACCGAGCACACACAGACACACACACATCCATTGTCTGTGTCATACAGCCCGGCTCCTCCAGGGAGAGTCGCTCTTTCTAAACTCTAATCCTCTGACCAAGAGATGGGGATTCTGAACACAGGACTCCTTATATTGATTAAAGATTACCTACAAGTGTTTAACAAAACAGGATTTACAAACTGGAGAGACAGTAAGGCTGCCTTCAGACTTGCAGATGCTTGCAGACCGCAGTGCTTTGAAATTGCAAAAAAAAGTGCAATTCCACAATGTTTTTTGAGTTTTTTATTTATCATGTTAACTATATGGTAAAAGTGACTTCATACAGTGTTGGCCAAAAGTATTGACACCCCTGCAATTCTGTCAGATAATACTCAGTTTCTTCCTGAAAATGATTGCAATCACAAATTCTTTGGTATTATTATCTTCATTTAATTTGTCTTCAATGAAAAAAACACAAAAGAGAATGAAGCAAAAAGCAAAACATTGATCATTTCACACAAAACTCCAAAAATGGGCCGGACAAAAGTATTGGCACCCTCAGCCTAATACTTGGTTGCACAACCTTTAGCCAAAATAACTGCGATCAACCGCTTCCGGTAACCATCAGTGAGTTTCTTACAATGCTCTGATGGAATTTTAGACCATTCTTCTTTGGCAAACTGCTCCAGGTCCCTGATATTTTAAGGGTGCCTTCTCCAAACTGCCATTTTTAGATCTCTCCACAGGTGTTCTATGGGATTCAGGTCTGGACTCATTGCTGGCCACCTTAGAAGTCTCCAGTTCTTTCTCTCAAACCATTTTCTAGTGCTTTTTGAAGTGTGTTTTGGGTCATTGTCCTGCTGGAAGACCCATGACCTCTGAGGGAGACCCAGCTTTCTCACACTGAGCCCTATATTATGCTGCAACATTTGTTGGTAGTCTTCAGACTTCATAATGCCATGCACATGGTCAAGCAGTCCAGTGCCAGAGGCAGCAAAGCAACCCCAAAACATCAGGGATCCTCCACCATGTTTGACTGTAGGGATCTTTTCTTTGAATGCCTCTTTTTTTCTTCTGTAAACTCTATGTTGATGCCTTTGCCCAAAAAGCTCTACTTTTGTCTCATCTGACCAGAGAACATTCGACGCTGACGGATAGTACAGGTTGACACTGTTGTACCCTCGGACTGCAGGGCAGCTTGAACTTGTTTGGATGTTAGTTGAGGTTCTTTATCCACCATCCGCACAATCTTGCGTTGAAATCTCTTGTCAATTTTTCTTTTCTGTCCACATCTAGGGAGGTTAGCCACAGTGCCATGGGCTTTAAACTTCTTGATGACACTGCGCACGGTAGACACAGGAACATTCAGGTCTCTGGAGTTGGACTTGTAGCCTTGAGATTGCTCATGCTTCCTCACAATTTGGTTTCTCAAGTCCTCAGACAGTTCTTTGGTCTTCTTTCTTTTCTCCATGCTCAATGTGGTACACACAAGGACACAGGACAGAGGTTGAGTCAACTTTAATCCATGTCAACTGGCTGCAAGTGTGATTTAGTTATTGCCAACACCTGTTAGGTGCCACAGGTACGTTACAGGTGCTGTTAATTACACAAATTAGAGAAGCATCACATGATTTTTCTAACAGTGCCAATACTTTTGTACACCCCCTTTGTTATGTTTGGTGTGGAATTATATCCAATTTGGCTTTAGGACAATTCTTTTTGTGTTTTTTAATTGAAGACAAATTAAATGAAGATAATAATACCAAAGAATTTGTGATTGCAATCACTTTCAGGAAGAAACTGAGTATTATCTGACAGAATTACAGGGGTGTCAATACTTTTGGCCACAACTGTAGATCATTGCAGAGGAGAGAAGAGAGGGAAAGAGGGCAGCTGTCTGATCGGGTCTCCTCACTGCTTCCACTCACAAACAGCGAGTGGCCCCCATCACTTTTAGGGCCCCAGCACCTGCCCGGGTATGTCTGGTGCTGGCGCCAGGACTGTTTACCAGGTACTTGAACAGCGTTTCATCCAAATGCACTTTCTACTCATGGATGCTCAGCTCCACCCGGATCTTTATGGACCTGCTGATTTACAGCAAACATTTTTGAGCAATTTAAGTGCAATTGAAGATTCTTTTTGTTCAGCAATGTAGTCTTGCATGGTTAGCGTACATACTTAGAAAACAAGTGTACATGGTGATTTCAGGTCCTTCTGTAGCCTTCTGAAGCCTGTAGCCTTCTGTAACCACAGGTGGTTCATGGCTCTTGTACAACTCCTGGTAATCATTGTCACACTTCTGTCTGAAATGTTCAGGGAGCTCCTGGCTGTGGTCAGTTTATGGCAAAACTACATTATATCCATTTCTGGATTATGGCACCAACCACCCTAAATACTGTGACTCAACACCATCACATATACAACCCCTGTCAAAAATTATGGAATCACCGTGCTTGCAGGATGTCCATTCAGTTGTTTAATTTTGTATAAAAAAAAGCAGCTCACAGACATGGCACAAAACTAAAGTCATTTCAAATGGCAACTCTCTGCCTTGAAGAAACAAGTTTCCCCCCCTGCTTGGTCTACAAAAGTAACCATTACTGGCTAGCACATTTTATTTTTTTAAGATTTCCTTTAGTGTTTCTTCAAAGCAGAGAGTTGCCATTTGAAATGACTTTAGTTTTATGCCATGTCTGTGATCTGCTTTTTTTCTACAAAATTAAACAACTGAATGGACATCCTTCGAGCCAGGTGATTCCATAATTTTTGCCAGGGGTTGTATATGTATATATACACTAGTGCATCTCAATGTATTAGAATATCATCAAAAATCTATCCTTGCCATCTTTCAGAGCTTTTCTGGAAGCCCTGAAACAGGTTGACTAATAAACAATATTATATTCCCCCTTTGATGTCTCGTGGAATACGTAAGGGCTGTTTTTTAACCCTTCAACCTCCCTACTTTGATTTTCTGAGATAATGACCTTTAGGTTCTCATTGGCTGTAATCCATAATCATCAACTTTTATAGAAATAAACACTTGAAATAGATCACTCTGTAATGACTATATAATATATGCATTTCACTTTTTGTATTGAATTACTGAAATAAATTATCCTTTTGATGATATTCTAATTCACTGAGATGCACTAATACTTTATATATATATATATATATATATATATATATATATATATATATATATATATTTTGTGATAACACGCTCGGGGATTGCCTTTGCTGGGATTAAAGGGAATGTAGTTTCTGCATTCAACTCAGGCTGACAGCAAAGATCTGGGTGCAACTGACACTGGGTCAGATTTATTTGGGTGAAAGCAAAAACGGAAAGCAAAAAAAAACAGCAACAAAATAAATCCTTGCCTGTCCGACTCTAGCTATACAGGATGAAATCCTAATTGCAGACTGGAGGGCTTCTCCCTTCCAGCCAAACCACATAAACACAGCAATGCTTTCACTCACATGTGTCTCACACACAGACAGACTTTCTGTGTTCCCAGGCTGAGACACACACCCAGCCTCCTAGCTTCCTTTTACATCCGCCCACCTCCACCCATTAATTCATTAGTAGCCAGGTGATACTGACCAGGCTAGGTCACATAGGACAGATACCTGGGCGAGATATACCTGCCCTCATCCACTAATCCCACATGATTCTCACAATATATATGATGCAGTCGACATGGTAGGGGGTACTCGGACACCGAATAGGCGGTTGCTTCGATGGGGAACCATGGCTGGTCGGTTCCTGATTCTGTGCCCTGGACCCTCAGTGGTAGGTGATGGGGGTGATGATGATGTGGGGGAATTGGTATCGTGACGCCACCTGTGGTTCCTGGTAACGGTGGATAGTAGCGCTGCGGCCGGCCGCTGAGGTGATGGAGGTGCAGCTCAGAGTAGTACAGCTCCCCACAGGTGGAGCTTTACCTCAGGGCAGCGAGGCTGGATGAGGGGAGTCATAGTTCTTACCCGTCTGATGATTCTGAAGCCCTCTGGGTGCCGGAGGAAAGGATCACAGACACCGATTCAACTCAAATGTCACTTTACTCGGGTAGATGATACAGTACACAGCCACAGTGATTGAATGGAGACGTAGCCACAGATTGTAAGGTGATCCTGTAAAGTCTGTTGATGGTCCCTTTTAATGGCTTTCGGGGTCTGTGTTCCTCTTTACTCTCTTTAACCACTCTGCAGAGCTCCTACGCCAGCCCACTGGTCTGTTACAGTTAAGTACATCCAGTTCCTTACCGATACGGACGGGAGCAACTACACGCTAATCCTCCCACCACCGGAATTCGGTCTTTTTCCTTATTGCACAAGAAATTAGAACTTTACTCTCAATATACATAACAGTGAAGACTATAACCACTACATTTATAAGGATTCTGTTACCAAACAGAAACAGACGCATAACTTTGTAAGTTTATCTTGATATAAAAGATTAAACTAAACACAATATTACAGTTAGATACTATCACTTTATAGGCAACCTTCAAAGTCAAAGAAATCCTAAACTTCATTGCAAATTGACCCTTAAGAAGGTATGTTAATGTAGCGCCCAGGCTTTGGGGTACTCGGGTGTCAGGCGGCGAAAAGGTTTAACTGTGTCACGGGGAATGGTGGCTGTGCCTGACCCCGTGTCCTGGGGTATCTTTCAAAAAAAGGGGGGGTGATATCTACAGGAAACTATTTACAAAGTTTGTTGTCGTGACGCCACCTGTAGTTTCTGGTGATATGCCACCATCGCCGCCACAGTCCGCCGGAGGTGGATGGTAATGCGGCTAGGGTAGTAAAGTCCTCCACAGGTAGAACTGGACCTCTGGGGCAGGTAGTGTGAAGGGGCAGCTTGGAGTGGAGTGATGGCTGAGATGGGGAGTGTTGGAGCAGTCTATGAGGGGCACTGGGGACGGTGAGGAATGATACACGCAAGCTGCAAAGTCTCTTTTACCTTTTACTGATATTCGGCAGATAAAGTAGTCCAGAGCACTGACGAGTAAGCAGGTTGCACAGTGGGTCCCCACAGCAAGTGGGTATAAGGTCTCTTCTGTTCCCTTGTAGTGAATGAAGCACAGCCTGCATGCAGCCAGACTTGCCTCCTCTCTCTTCCTCCTGACTCTGGTGTCTGTCTCTCCTCCTGTGCGGTCTCCGGGTTACCCTCTCTGATCACTGTGGTGATATCTTGCTGTGTCTGGCTCCCAGTCTTTACCCACAGGGGATAACCGGGTGGCTGAGGCCTCCACGGTGTGACGGGGTTCTCTGTGGTCCTGGAGTATTCCACAGGTGCGGATCCCCAATATCCGGTGGTTCTCTTTGGGTGAACTTCCTCAAGTTCCTCACTCCCTCTTGGCTATCTGCTCCTCGCCTTCTGTCCCCACTTAGGCTTGCGGGATGTAGAAGGGTCACTGCGGGTCACTGGTTCGGGCCTAATCGCGGCACCGATCACCAGGGTGTCTTCGCAGCTCTCCTAGCGTCTGCACACTCTGACTAACTTCTCCCCCAGCAGCAGTATTTATAGGGGATCTTGCCTAAGGTCGGCAAGTGGGGCTCCCCTTACTGTGCCGGGGTGTAAGGTGTTGTATGCAGTAGGTACCTGCTGTGGAAACCCAGCTGTGCATAAGAGAAGTCTGTGGCTTCCTGTGTGAGCAGGGTGCCACATTAAACACCTAGTTAAAATATATAGGCATCTTGAGACAATTAGTATCTTTAATACTATTTTTAGTGATGAGCATTTTAGTGCTCCGGTGCTCGATGCTCGGGTCGAGCATCTAGAGATGCTCGGGTGCTCGACCGAGCTCTGAGCCCAATGTAAGTCAATTAGTGACAGGCTCCGCCCACAGACTTCCGACTATAAAACGAGTGTTTCTGGGAAAGAGTGGGCTTTTTCAAAAAGTCGCAGCAAACACCTTGCTGTGCCCCCCAGAGGGACCATAACAATCAATCTGCTCTCTGTGAGGTGCCAGCTCACTGTGTGCACTGAAGGGAGTTGTATATTTGTATCAGATCGATAATTATTAGTGAAAAGTCTGAGCATCTCGGTGGTACACGGTGCTCGCCAAGCATACCCAGTACCGGGATACTCGTGCGAGTAACGAGTAGCGCCGAGCATGCTCGCTCATCACTAACTATTATCCCAAAGAGGACCAGAATCTCATTTGGGATTAGACAAATAGACAATAGAAAGAAAAGAGGAAAAAGAATGCCGGAATCCATTAGAAACCCCTGTCCACACCGGATGAGGAATGTACTACTCAATAGAGTAGTTACACTAGCATATAAATAGGAAACATATTTTAATCAGTTTTCAATTTTTTAGAGAGTAAAGCAGGAAGATCTCTTCCGAAAAGGACGACTAGTGAAGCCCTTCAGCATGTATTTTGTACCACTTTTTAGATACGATTGAAAAATTGTTTAAATCTATTGTATACATTTTTAACGTGTTATTAAATAAAATTTATGTTCCAAATTAAAAATTAGTTTTTAGTCTAGTAAGTTACTGTCAGTACTGTTGCGCTGAATCCTGCAAGTGTAAACCTAGCCGTGGTGTCCAATGACAAATAAATTCATCATTAGCTTTTGCTAGTTTCCAGACCACTGATAGATCAATTTCCATTGTGGGTCAAAAAGAATGACATTTACTCATATTCCCTAAAATAGCCACCCTGCCTACCCTGCATGTAAAAGACAAAAACTTTTAAAGCCTTGTCAATGAATGGACATTGAATAATATACTAATGCTGATAATGAAATGCAGCTAATCAGTTAAACTGTCAGTAGATGATAGTACTATCAGTAAATACCTTCCATATTACACCCAGTTTACCACATGTGGAGAAATATGAGAGTGTAGCAACAGCCTTATGTAATCAGTATATTTACACATACAGTACACTAACAAAAAGTTAGGGATATTTAAATTGGAGAAATTTATGGGAAACATAAAAAGCTCACACTACAGTGATATTTACAATGAAAGAAGGGCATTTAAGTAGAAGCATGCAATGGTGATTTACTCATCTCAAACAATTTAATGAAACAAAAGCAAACAACAGTGGTGGGTATACCCAGCGGCGTAACTAGTCTGGTGGACCCCTACCTTCCCGATCCACACGTTGGTCAGATGTATGGGTCCTGTGTAATGTTGTAAATACTTTAAAGACTCACATATTGACCCCTCTCCCCCTTCATTATGTATTAATGTCCCTCATCCTGCTCTATATGGTCCTCTTCCTGGAATATGGCCATTTTTGTGGTATATACAGTATGTCCCTCATCATGGTTTATATGGTCTTCCTCCTCCTGCCACCATAGTCCTTCAATTGTTATAATGCATCCCCACATTCCTCCATACATTACAATGCATCCCATAGTCCCCTATTCATAACGTGGACACTATATTCATCCAATTATTATAATGCACCTCCATTATCCTCCATATAGTATAATGCAGCCTCAGTCCTCCATATAGTATAATGCAGCCTGATATCTCTCCATACAGTATAATGCAGCCTCACATCCCTCCATACAGTATAATGCAGCCTCATATCCCTCCATATAACATAATGCAGATTCATATCCCTCCATATAGCATAATGTAGCCTCACAGGCCTCCATAAAGTATAATGGAGCCTCATAGCCCTTCAGATAGAATAATGCAGCCTCAAAACTCTCCATATAGTGCAGATTCAAAACTCTCCATCTAGTGCAGCCTCACAGCTCTACATATAGTGTAGCCTCATGGCTCATCCATATAGTGCAGCCTCATAGCTCCTCCATATAGTGCAGCCTCATGGCTGCACCATATAGTGCAGCCTCATGGCTCCTCCATATAGTGCAGTCTCATGGCTCCTCCATATAGTGCAGCCTCATGGCTCCTCCATATAGTGCAGCCTCATGGCTCCTCCATATAGTGCAACCTCATAGTGCAGCCTCATGGCTCCTCCATATAGTACAGCCTCATAGCGCCTCCATATAGTGTAACCTCATAGCCCCTCCATATAGTGCAGCCTCATAGCCTTTCCAATATCATAATAGAATACTCCCCCCTACTCTCCCATAATCCTTCAGCCACCTTGTACTGATTTATAAAAAAAAAAAAATAAGCCTGTACCTACCTCTCCGATTCCCCTGCAGCTCCGGGCTCCTTACAAACAGACTCAGGAGGAGGAGGCGGCAGTGCCAGCAAAGCAGGAAGTGACGCCTTCTCCTAGTGTGGAGGAGGCGGCACCGGCCTGCTTTATATGCATTCTGCAGTGGAAAACAGGCCGGCACTGCCGCCTCCCCTCCTTGACACACTGGCTGCGCAGTCACATGAATGTGCATCCTTGGAGATGCACATCTATGTGAAGCGGGTGCCTAGTACTGGGATCGGTGGTCTCAGGCAGCTGTGGGTGGCTCGGGCCCCTTATAGGTCCGGGCTCCATCGCACCCGTGACCACAATCGTTATGCCACTGGGTATACCCCAACTAAGGCCGACAGGGTGAATGATGACGTGCCCTGTGAGGCTTAAACAGCCCACCTCTTTTATGCCTAGGCTGATCGAGCCAAGGGGCAGGGCAGTTCAATTGTCCGCTGTTCAGGGTTAGCCAGGCCCTCTGTAGCAGTGCATACTGATTGGCTGCTTGCACACAGACCCCGCCCCCGGACAATCAGTACACACAGCCACAGGGCCCACCCAGCATCCAAAACCCCCACCATCCAAACCTCGAGTCTCTACACAGTATCAGGAAGCAGGAAGAGAGAGGACGTGCTGTGCCATAAGTACCTTAGACTACAGGTACGCGGGTGGCCATCGTCTGCCCCTCAGTCCTGTGTGGCCCCCAGATATCTCTCGCCTCCCTTCCCCTGTGTGCCCCCCAGTGTCTCTGTCGAGCCCACTGGGACGGGGTACTTGGTACTGGACCGGTCTGCTACTGGGGAAGTCACGGGTGGTCCTGGTCCGGACCGTGTCCCGGGCTGGCAAATAAAAGGGGATATTTACAGGGGATTGTCAGTCGTGACGCCACCCACTATGTGCGGCCAGTAATGGGGCCGCCGCTGCTGCAGATCCTCCGGGGATGATGTAATGGCAGCGTAGATGGAGTAGTTTCAGTGGGTAGAACTGTATTCCCCAGGGCAGTGATGATTAGAGTCTATTGTGTAGTGTGCTGGCTTGGTGCTGAGTGCAATTCTCGAGCCCACTGGGACGAGGGTACTCGGTACCGGACCGTGTCTGCTGCAGGGGAAGTCACGGGTGGTCCTGGTCCGGTCCGTTTCCCGGGCCCTGGCAAATAAAAGGGGTGTATTTACAGGGGATTGTCAGTCGTGACGCCACCCACCATATGCGGCCAGTGAAGGGCCGCCGCTGCTGCAGAACCTCCGGGGATGATGGGATGGCAGCTTAGGTGTAATAGTTCCAGTGGGTAGAACTGTATTCCCCGGGGCAGTGATGGTATAGTCTATAATGGATATGAATGGTGAAGACGGGGTTAAAGAACACACACTCACGTTTAGTAGTCAAAGGTGCAATTCTCCTCTTCTCCTGATGCTGCAGCTTCTTCTAATCCATGTGCAGAGCTGACAGGCTGGTAGCTCTGCAGATGGGAGCTCTCTCTTACTGAATGTAGGGCAAAGGTTGCAATCAATACACAGACTCACAGTTCTGCTGTTTTCCAAAGCTTTACTGCAGATGTTGTTGCAGGTTATAGTCCACGGAGTCTGTAATGGGGCTAAGCTCTCTCTCCACCCTGTCCGGGTCGTCAGCTTCCTCGTGTTACGCTGTGTGTGTGTCCTGAGCTGCTGCGTCTAGCTAAGCTGCTGGGACTTCTCACTCTTTCTCTGTGTTCTGCTGGTACCACTTGGCTAGGCAACTTGAGTCCTCTGTGCTGTGCTGACCCCTCCGTGTTGCTTTGCACTGGTACTAGGGGCATCTAGAGATCCCACTGTTCCTGGATTCACTGTGCTGTGGGTGCCAGACACAGTACCGAATCCGGTGTCCGTTCCGTGCGCTCTTCTGGGGCAAGTGAAAGTGTCACTCCAGCTCCCAGATGTGTTCCTCTGTCTGTAGTTCTCCTGTTCCTCTGACCCTTGCTGGGCCTGCACTAAGTTCTGCACTAACTTGTGCTCTTCATAGCCCTGCTCCGAGCTGAACTGAGCTATCCCTCACGAGCAGGAGTATTTAAGGGAGCAGGTGGTGCTCCCCCTCCTGGCCCAGAGGTGCTAGTGTTTGTCAGTGTGTAGTGGGGAGAGAACCTATGTGGTGTTATTGTGGCATATTAACCCATGGGGTGCCACACAATTCACTTACTAGCCAGATGCTGCAGGAATCCTTCCTCGGTGCTGGAGCTGGCAAGCTGTGGCTCTGCAGGTGGAGGGTTGTTATGATCCTGTATGGAGGGAATGGTACGCAGGTAGAAACAGACAAGAGAGGCTTATTCAGGGTTCTCCGTGTTTACTTCTCAAGTTCTCAAGTTCCAGTCACAGTTCAGTACAGTTCTTACAAGTTTCAGTTCTTACAAGTCTCAGTTCAGTTACATGGGCTCACTTTGCCATCCGGGTTCCCTTTACTCTCTGCAGCCAGGTCTCTCTCTCTCTGTGACCCCTCACTCTGTCTCTGTGTCCTTTCCGGGCTGTTAACGTTGTCTGGGTTCACTTGGTTGTGTGTGACTCCGGACAGTATGGCGGTGACTTGGGCCCCTGTGGGTCCTCCTGGTTGTCACTGAGCTGCCTGTCCTTTGGGGTAGGGACCCTAACGTGTAGCTGTGGTCCCTCGTCGGTTGTCTGGGGATGCCGGGTGAAACTACGGTCCCCTCTAGAGCTGACACTCTACTCAGCCCAGCCTCCAGCAGTCCTCCAGTGTGAGGCTCTACCAGGCTCTCTCTACTGTGTCTTCCAGTGTCATAGGAGGGCTACTCCGCCTGCAGTTAGTCATCTCAGCTGTAAGTCTAGGGCCCGGGTATCACCGTCCCTCTCTTCCTTCACACTCCTGGGGGTACTGGCTCCGGATAGGCTTTCTCTCTCCTCCGGCTCACACTGGCTCGGTACAGATTCTGCGCTCCTTACACCCCACTTTGCCAGGATGTGCAATTCCTTCTTCCTGCTCAGCTTGACTCGGCCTGCTGCTGTCTCTCGGCCTGTGCCGTGCTCCTCAGCCTACTGCTGGTCTGTGTCTTTTCTGATCGGCTCTCTCTGGCCTACTCTTGGTCTTTGCTGCTCGGCACCCTGGGCCTACTGACTCCTTCCTCCTTCCCCTTCACTATTTCTACTGTCAGTCACCTGACTACGTGTGTGCCCAACCCACTTCTCTAAATCCACCACCCCTCGCCTGCCTAGAGTCTCCAAGCTCAGGGCTGGATGCTGCCATCTACTGTGCGTGGGTTGTGTGGGCAGTGAGGGTGTTGTTGTGCAACTGTCGTCCTACCTGCCTGGCTGCAGTTCCCTTTGTGGCCTCCTGGACGCAGGGGCGCGACACTCTCCCGGAGTTAAACCAGCGCGTCCCCGCGCTGCCCGTCTTGGTTCACCCTGAAAACATTTTTATTTTCAAACATCATTAAACATTACGAATACTTGGTTTCTTCACAAAGGGGAGGTACGATTCTTCAAACGTTACTTTAGGTTAACTATCAACAAGTGCATGGGTATACCTACATTTCTACCCTTCTGGACCTCTGCCGGGTCTAATGCTACAACGCATTCTCTTTCTTTTGCTATAAAACACATAATAAACGTTACGTTCTATCAAAAAGTATAAAAACATTCTTCTTCTTTCTAAAAGTGCAAAAATTCAAAAACAGTTCAAAGTTCAAAGTTCACAATTTAAACAGTCAAAGTCTCATGCACTACTCCTCATGTGCAAACTGGTTTTAAAACCAAAGGGAAGCACACAAGGTGCTCAACTATATACAGGAAAGTTCCTATCAAGTCATTATCCTTGATCTCTAATGTTCATAATACACAAAAGACAAATAGGGGAATGCTAGCATTCATTCAGGTATGGGATGGGGTCAATAAGGAACAGGTCACAATCACACTTACAAGTCTTCTCTTCTTCTGGATGCAGGACCCGTGTTTTCATTCTTTCGTCTGCTGCTTCCACGGTAACACTTGCGACGTCTTCCTTCTAGGGTACACCTCCAGATTCTGTAATTTAACTATCAGCAAGTAGCTTTCTGGGGTCTGGGTGATAGCATCCTTCAGGGTCTTAGGTGTAACAGTCTCTAGGATGGTCACTGGATCAGTAGTGTACTCTGCGTACTCTAATGCTGGCATGTCATCTTGTTCTACAGTATCTAAGCACAGTCTTTTAACTTTTATGCCAAATGGGACACGTTCAACTTCAACGACATGGTATGACACCCACTCTCCAACTTCAACTTGTCTATCTGGGTGGTCTGATGGCAAGTGTTCTTCCACCTCTCTTTTGTTAATAAAGATGTCACTTCTGGTACCAGGTTCACGTGCAAAGGCGAAACCTCTTTCTTCTATTACTTTTACAATTTGGCCCTCATGCCATGGGGATCTTTGAATTTCTTTATCTTTTCTAGCTATATTCTTGGCTTCTTTAGCACGAGCGATTATGATCTGCTTCTGCACCTGCCGTTCTGTCTCTTCCTTTTCCCATTTTCTAACACACCTTTGGATATATTCCTCATGGGTAATTAATTCTGCAGGACGCACTTCACTGCTGGGATCTCCCAGGAAACCCATTAGGTCATCACAGTCCTTATCTCGCTCCCACCAGCAGTGGAGCTGCTCCCCTCTCACCTCAGTAGTAGTCGGTGGTGGTATCAGGGTCTCCGGTAGGGATAACCAGTGTGCTTCTAGGGCTCCGTGTGGGTCGACTTCCTTCCTTGCAGGGCGCGGTGCAGCTCGTGGGATAGTCACATCCACCAAGGTTGCGGTACGGCATTCGGCTTCACTTTCTGCTCGATCACGTGGGGCTCCAACCCAGCCGGGTTGTATGGACAAAGTCTGATAAGCTTAGCGGTGCTCAATATCGATTTGAATCCGGGTCCGATCAGGGGCGTATCTAGGGGGGTGCAGCCGGACCTTTTGCCCCGGGCGCAAGTCAGTGCGGGGGCGCCGGCGCCATCATCAGGTGACCAGACGTCCGGCAGCGGTGGCACTGCAGCAACTGAGCTAATCTCCTCCGCGCCGCCCTGTATATTGTGCAGTGCACGGGCGGCCGCGGCGCTGTGTGTGCACAACCCTTGCTGCTGATCCGCCCCCTGGCAGCAGGGCAGCAGTTCCCACCCCCCGGGTCACGTCGCGCTGCGGCTGACGTCACCCGGCGCACCGCACAGTGGGACAGAGCAGAGAGAAGAAGTAGAGGAGCTCCGAGCTGCTGCAGCCTGCCTGCGGCCTGCCTCCTCTGAGTCCGGTCCGTCCTGAATAGCTACGCCTAGGCTACTACTCTACAAGTAATAAAGTAACCTAAACAGGAGGGGCTGTCCTGGGCTGGGAGTATGAGGTGTATATATAAATATGTATACATCAGGCGCAGGCACACACTATGAGGTATTATACCTCATAGTGTGTGCCTGCCTGGTGATGTATACATATATACACCTCATAGTGTGCCTGCCTGATGTATACATATATATACCTGAGGTATATATATATATGTATGTATATGTATACATCAGGCAGGCACACTATGATGTGTATATATGTATACATCATGCAGGCACACACACTATGAGGTGTATATATCATATATACACCTCATAGTGTGTGTGCCTGCCTGATGTATACATATATACACCTCATAGTGTGCCTGCCTGATGTATACATATATACACCTCATAGTGTGCCTGCCTGATGTATACATATATCTACCTCAGGTATATATATGTATACATCAGGCAGGCACACTATGAGGTGTATATATGTATACATCAGGCAGGCACACTCACACTATGAGGTGTATATATGTATACATCATCAGGCAGGCACACACTATGAGGTGTATATATGTATACATCAGGCAGGCACACACTATGAGGTGTATATATGTATACATCAGGGCCTGATGTATACATATATACACCTCATAGTGTGTGCCTGCCTGGTGTATACATATATACACCTCATATTGTGTGCCTGCCTGATGTATACATATATACACCTCATAGTGTGTGCCTGCCTGGTGTATACATATATACACCTCATAGTGTGTGCCTGCCTGATGATGTATAAATATATATACCGTATATATATGTATACATCATTATGCAGGCACACACTATGAGGTGTATAGATGTATACACCAGGCAGGCACACACTATGAAGTGTATATACTGTGTATATGAGAGACACTCTGTATATAAGGTATAAATATATATATATATATAAATATATATATATATATATAAATTGGCGGCGGGGGGGGGCGCCAAAATAAATCTTTGCCCCGGGTGCCAGAAAACCTAGTTACACCTCTGGGTCCGATGCTCCTCCTGGGCCCGTGTCATCTGCTGGGGTAGCAGTCGTAGTACACCCCGCCGGGTGTCTTGGACGTGGGGACGTTCTCTGCCGCCTTCTGCCATATCTCTGCGGTCACGCAAGTTCTTTCCCTGGCCGGGTTCGCTCTGTGGGCCCTCCGGGATCACTTGTGGTCTTCCAATTATGGCGCTCTCCTCGGCGTCCTCCGCTTCCGTCCTCGTGTCTCGTAATGTCGACTGCTTCGTTTCCGGTTCTTCATCCAGCCTCTTCCTGATGACGATTTCCGCTTCTTCTCCCACCAGCTTCTCATTGGTGGGAGGGTCTAGGGGCGGAGGCTCTTCTTTCAGAGTGACGGCTGGTCTCCCGGAGTTAAGGAGAGCCAGGGCGGGTCCTTTTCTTCGCGCCTTGGATCGGGCCGGCCCACGATGGAAGTTTTGGGTACGCCTCCTCTGCACAAGGCGTTAAACTTCTATGGCCGCCATTAAAGTCAGATTTTGGCGGGAGAGTCCAGAACACGTTTCTTTAGGCGCACGGGGTCCAATTCTTTTGGACCAGGTAGATCCTGTTCGTGACGCCAGGTTTGTCGAGCCCACTGGGACGGGGTACTCGGTACCGGACTGGTCTGCTACTGGGGAAGTCACGGGTGGTCCTGGTCCGGACCGTGTCCCGGGCTGGCAAATAAAAGGGGAAATTTACAGGGGATTGTCAGTCGTGACGCCACCCACTATGTGCGGCCAGTGATGGGGCCGCCGCTGCTGCAGAACCTCCGGGGATGATGTAATGGCAGCGTAGATGGAGTAGTTCCAGTGGGTAGAACTGTATTCCCCGGGGCAGTGATGATTAGAGTCTATTGTGTAGTGTGCAGGCTTGGTGCTGAGTGCAATTCACTTACTAGCCAGATGCTGCAGGAATCCTTCCTCAGTGCTGGAGCTGACAAGCTGTGGCTCTGCAGGTGGAGGGTTGTTATGATCCTGTATGAAGGGAATGGTACGCAGGTAGAAACAGACAAGAGAGGCTTATTCAGGGTTCTTCGTGTTTACTTCTCAAGTTCTCAAGTTCCAGTCACAGTTCAGTACAGTTCTTACAAGTTTCAGGTCTTACAAGTCTCAGTTCAGTTACACGGGCTCACTTTCCTATCCGGGTTCCCTTTACTCTCTGCAGCCAGGTCTCTCTCTCTCTGTGACCCCTCACTCTGTCTCTGTGTCCTTTCCGGGCTGTTAACGTTCTCTGGGTTCACTTGGTTGTGTGTGACTCCGGACAGTATGGCGGTGACTCGGGCCCCTGTGGGTCCTCCTGGTTGTCACTGATCTGCCTGTCCTTTGGGGTAGGGACCCTAACGTGTAGCTGTGGTCCCTCGTCGGTTGTCTGGGGATGCCGGGTGAAGCCGACACTCTACTCAGCCCAGCCTCCAGCAGTCCTCCAGTGTGAGGCTCTGGGTCTACCAGGCTCTCTCTACTGTGTCTTCCAGTGTCATAGGAGGGCTACTCTGCCTGCAGTTAGTCATCTCAGCTGTAAGTCTAGGGCCCGGGTATCACCGTCCCTCTCTTCCTTCACACTTCTGGGGGTACTGGCTCCGGATAGGCTTTCTCTCTCCTCCGGCTCACACTGGCTCGGTACAGATTCTGCGCTCCTTACACCCCACTTTGCCAGGACGTGCGATTCCTTCTTCCTGCTCAGCTTGACTCAGCCTGCTGCTGTCTCTTGGCCTGTGCCGTGCTCCTCAGCCTACTGCTGGTCTGTGTCTTTTCTGATCGGCTTTCTCTGGCCTAGTCTTGGTCTTTGCTGCTCGGCACCCTGGGCCTACTGACTCCTTCCTCCTCCCCCTTCACTATTTCTACTGTCAGTCACCTGACTACGTGTGTGCCCAACCCACTTCTCTAAATCCACCACCCCTCGCCTGCCTTGAGTCTCCAAGCTCAGGGCTGGATGCTGCCATCTACTGTACATGGGTTGTGTGGACAGTGAGGGTGTTGTTGTGCAACTGTCGTCCTACCTGCCTGGCTGCAGTTCCCTTTGTGGCCTCCTGGACGGAGGGGCGCCACATCTCCCCTCTGGTGATCTCTGAAAGTGCCCCTTGGTGCTGCGTGCTCCCCGCTGGTGACATGTGTGCCCCCCCAGTGCTATGTGCCCCTCAGTGATCTATGTGCCCCCTCCAGTGATCTCTGTGCCCCTGGTGCTATGTGCCCCCCCAAAGTGCTGTGCCCCCCCAGTGATCTCTTTGTCCCCCTCTGGTGATCTCTGTGCCCTCTAGTGCTGTGTGCCTCTAAGTGCTGCATGCCCCTCCCTCTGGTGATCTCTGGATCTCTGTGCCCCCTGGATCTGTGTGCTCCCCAGTCTTATATACCCTCCAGTGCTGCTTGCCCCCTCTGGTGTTTTCAGTGTCACCCAATCCTGTGTGCCCCCAGTGATCTCTTTGCCCTTCAGTCCAGGGTGTCCACCTGTGATCTCTCTGCCCCCAGTCTTGTGTGCCCCCCTGTGATCTCTCTGTTCCTCAGTCCTGTGTGCCCACTGATGATCTCTCTGCCCCTTAGTCATCTCTCTGCTCCCCAGTCCTGTGTGCCCCCCTAGTGATCTCTCTGGCCCCTAGTTCTGAGTGCCCACCAGCAATCTCTCTGCCCTCAGTCCTGTGTGCCCACTGGTGATCTCTCTGCCCCCAAGTCCTGTGTGCCCACCAGAGAGGCCATCCCAGTGATCTCTCTGCTCCCTAGTCCTGTGTGCTCCCTAGTGATCTATCTGGTCTCCAGTCTTGTGTGGCCCCTGGTGATCCCTCTGCCCCTGAGTCTTCTGTGCCCACCAGTGATCCTTCTACCCCCAGTCCTGTGTGCCCACTGGTGATCTCTCTGCTCCCCAGTCCTGTGTGCCCCTCTAGTGATCTCTCTGCCCCCCACTCCTGAGTGCCCACCAGTGATCTCTCTGCTCTCCAGTACTGTGGGGCCCCTGGTAATCCCTCTCCCCCAGTCCTGTGTGCCCACTGGTAATCTCTCTGCTTCCCAGTCCTATGTGCCCACTGGTGATCTCTCTGCCCCACAGTCCTGTGTGCCCCCAGTGATCTCTCTGCCCCCCAGTCCTGTGTACCTGTGGCGCCCTGTACCAGGTAACCACAGCTTCCCTAGGACACTAAAGGATTTTCCACAGCTGGTAACCACACTTACACCCAACACCTTCCCCCCCTGGCCTGTAGGGGGAGCCCAACTGGTTGCCTTAAGCCAGTTTCCCCTATAAATACAGGTGCCGAGGGCAGAGTTAGACACAGTGTGCAGACGCTAGAAGAGCTGTGAAGGTAGCTCAGAGGCTAGTGAGCTGAACTGGTAACCGGAACCATGCTGGGCCCAAACCAGTACACACCACAGCCAGTGTGAGGGTCCAGAGAGCAGGGACCGAAGGCAGAGGTGAGTGTGTTCACCTATGATCTCTCTGCCCCCAGTCCTGTGTGTCCCCCAGTGATCTCTCTGTTCCTCATTCCTGTGTGCCCCCTGGTGATCTCTCTGCACCCTGGTGATCTCTCTGCCCCCTAGTCCTGTGTGCCCCACCAGTAAACCCTCTGACCCCAGTCTTGTGTTCTCCCTCGGTGATCTTTCTGCTCCCCAGTCCTGCGTGCCCCTAGTGATCTCTTTGCCCCCCAGTCCTGTGTGCACACTGGTGATCTCTCTGCTCCTCAGTGATCTCTCTGCTCCTCAGTCCTGTGTGCCCCTCCAGTGATCTCTCTGCCCCCTAGTCCTGTGTGCCCACCAGCAATCTCTCTGCCCTCAGTCATGTGTGGCCACTGGTTATCTTTCTGCCCCCCAATCCTGTGTGCCCACCAGTGATCTCTCTGCCCCAGCCCTGTGTGCCATCCCAGTGATTTCTCTGCTCCCTAGTCCTGTGTGCCCCCTAGTGATCTCTCTGGTCTCCAGTCCTGTGTGGCCCCTGGTGATCCCTCTGCCCCTCAGTCTTGTGTGCCCACCAGTGATCCTACTTCCTCCAGTCCTGTGTGCCCACTGGTTATCTTTCTGCCCCCCAATCCTGTGTGCCCACCAGTGATCTCTTGGCCCCCAGTCCCGTGTGCCATCCCAGTGATCTTTCTGCTCCTTAGTCCTGTGTGCCCCCTAGTGATCTCTGTGCTCTCCAGTCCGCTGTGGCCCCTGGTAATCCCTCTCCCCCAGTCCTGTGTGCTCACTGGTAATCTCTCTGCTTCCCAGTCCTATGTGCCCACTGGTGATCTCTCTTCCCCACAGTCCTCTGTGCCCCCAGTGATCTCTCTGCCCACCAGTCCTGTGTACCTGTGGCGCCCTGTACCAGGTAACCACAGGCTTCCCTAGGACACTAAAGGACTTTCCAAATCTGGTAACCACACTTACACCCAACACCTTCCACCCCAGGCCTGTAGGGGGAGCCCAACTGGTTGCCTTAAGCCAGTTTCCCCTATAAATACAGGTGCTGGGGGCAGAGTTAGACACAGTGTGCAGACGCTAGAATAGCTGTGAAGGTAGCTCAGAGACTAGTGAGCTGAACTGGTAACCGGAGCCGTGCTGGGCCCGAACCAGTACACACCACAGCCAGTGTGAGGGTCCAGAGAGCAGGGACTGAAGGCAGAGGTGAGAAACACTTTACCGGGGGCAGAGGAGCCTTACCGGCTCCCTCCACCAGAACACCGGTCACTGGAGCCGAGTCTGCATGGGACAGAGAAGATAGACCCAGCAGAGAATCCAGCATCCCGAGAAGGCTTAGCTTCCCGGACACCCGCAGCACCAACAATTGAGAGCCAGGGACCGCAGGGAGAGAGACGGCGGTGGCCCATGAGAGAGCCCTCAGTGCAGCAACACAGGTGTGGAGAGAGAAGTAACAGTCCGGTTTGGTTCCATACCTGTCAGACTCAGGACAAGGGAGCAGAATAAAGAGGCCTATATCCCAACTCGCTGTGGAAGTCCTTCAACCCAGACATGTGTACCTACAACCAGACATCAGTAAAGGTACCAAAAAACTTTAGTGTGTGCGTGTCCCTTCTTCAACTCGTCCTACACTACACCGACTACGCTTCCCTATTCCAACCCTGTGCAGCAACGACTGTGCTGCCCTACTCCACCATCGTAACTATTAGCCCCGGGACCCTGTTCCTCCTGTAGGGAGCTACTCCACCTTGCTGCCGCCCATCACCCCGGAGCCCAAGCAGTGCCAGGGCCCTCACCGGCACCTACAGGTGGCGTCACGACTGACAATAACTCCAATCCCTCTAAATATACCCCTTTTCATTGTCACCCAAGGGCACAGGCTAGGGCACAGACCACCTGTGACATCCCTGCAACTGACCACCCGAGACCTGGGTACCCAGTCCCTTGTGGCACCAGACAACTCTGGCATCATGAACAGGATCCCGTGCCCGGTGTTTAACCGGGTACTGTGTGCCGTATATAGACTGTTTGTGAACTGGTAATTTGGGCCGCCATTGCTGCACCACAGAGTGGGAAAGAAAGGGGCGTTACAGTGCAAGGACGCGAAGATAGGCCCCGCTTCACGCTCTAACGAGAACCGCTGAACGCAGCAGTCGGATCCGTAAATACTCGAGGTGCTCCATTCCCCCCCCGCGGAGCCGACTACTTTCATTTTTCAGAGGCTGGCAGTGATTCACTAGGGGAGAGCGAGAATGAGTGCCCCGGTCCAAAACGATGTAGCGGTCCCAATCATGGACCAGCCCACCGCCGCTAACGGAGCCCCGAACGGGCACCTGCACCAGTAGCCTTGATAATGCCGATGTCCCTGGCATATGTCCCCAATGCAGCCTGGTTGCCCAAGTATGACGGCCAGCCAGGCACCCTCGATGCATTCGAGAGAAAGATTTGTAATGTGTTGGACATGTATGCGATGACCGGTAAGCAGAGAGCATCAGTAGTAATGGGACAGCTAACAGGTGCAGCGGAGCTGGAAACCCGAAACTGGTCTGAGGGAGATCAGGGCTTTTTCAAATATTTGAAAAGTTAAAGAGAGTTTTTGAACATCATACCAAGACTGAACTGAGACTGTTGTTTTACCATTGCAAACGGGGCACAACAAAGTGTCCTAGATTACTCCTTACGCCTGCAGGAGGCGCTGAGACTTCTTAAACAAGTTGATCCAAATGGCGTATGTGATGAAAATAAACTGTTCTGGTCTGAACTCGAACTTGACCCTCCAAACCCTGACTTGAATATTATTGTTACCAATGGGTTACCCGTTAATGTAGAGGGGCATTGGGAGGCAACCGTAAAGGTGGGGAGGGTGGAATTAAAGAATCAAGGACTCATTGTGGTTGAGGATAAATCAAACAAGCGGGACCCACATGTGATACTTGGTACGAATATAATTATTAATTGTCTAAATGAAGTGCTATTCTTGCTTCAACAGAGTGCAGATACTGCTACTCCAGGAGAGAGGAGGGTTCTTCAGAAGGAGATCCGAGCCCTCGTGTACCAGCAACAGGTAACACTAACAAGTGGTGAAATTGGTAGTGTACGTGTAACAGACCCAATTACTATTGTAGTGCCACCAAGGAGTGAAATGATTAAACAGAAGAAAAGTACTGTGTATGAACAACTGGGATCAGGCCAGAATATTAGTGAAAAAATATAAAGTCAATTTATTCAAGTTTTCATTACAAACAAGTGCATACAAGTTACATTTAAAAACAATTAAAATTGTGCAACCACAAAAATTGCAGACCAACCATAGCCAAATTATAGATAAGATAGTGAACCATCACATATCAATTCATATGCAGTGTGGACTGTGGAGCTGTTTATAAGGGTAATGGGGTAACCCAGTTCAAGGGAAAAATAAACAATTGCAGCAAATTTTCAGAGGTAGAAATAGGCTGTCTAGTTACCCTAGCCCTATTAAGCTCACATATATAAGTTAATTCACGGAATGGATCGCCAAGTTTACAGGTGTATAAAGCAAATCCTTGAGTAATGAACCACTAGTCAGATCTTGCTTTAATGCCTGTGAGGAATCTCATATTCCCCCCAATTGAGGAATGGAGCAGATAGAATGGAGGATTCCCTAGATGAAGGGAACCGGAATATAAACAGGCAGGGCAAGGAAAGTCTGACCTGTAAATAAGAGGAGAAGGAAACAGTGAATACAACCTGTATCTGGCAGAACCGATCAATTGCCGTGAATGTATGTCCACCTGCTGAGGCTACGGGATGTAAGGCCCGTGTCACCCGACGCGTATCGCCGTCCTTATGGCGGCTTCATCAAAGGGGCAGGAGCGCATTAGACCGCTGCTTCTGCAACCTTAAATATGCCCCGGTTGTAATGATGCCGGCTTTTTCCGCCGGAGACAGAGAGGCGTTCCCGGAAGTGACGTACCGTCACCGAGTGAAATGATGATCTGGTGTCGGGCAGCAGTAGGCCTTAGAGGGCAGGACTACCAGGCAGTAGTAGAGCCGGTGGTGTCTGACAGTAGTCCTACACTCCTGACAGCCAGGGGGGTGGTTGATGTACGCAAAGGAAGGGTACTTGTACGTGTATTGAATTACGGTGATGACTAAACAAAGCTACCAAGGTATTCTACTGTTGCTAAGTTGTACCATGTAGACAACAACTCCATACATGAACCTGAATCACTAGCTCAGTCAGTGTCAGATGAGCCTCACAACTCCAAGAAACAGTTAGAGAAATTGTGTCAGAAGCTCCATGTAGGCATTGACAACACACCTTCTCACCAGAAACACTAAGTTTATCGGGTACTTCAGGAGTATGAACAAGTGTTTAGCAAGCATCCACTTGATTTTGGGAGGATTAAAGGGGTCCAGCATCACATACCCACAAGAAACCATCCACCCATCAAAGAAAGATACAGGCCTATACCACCAGCACACTACCAGAAAGCAAAAGAAATGCTACAGGATATGAAGAATGCAGGGGTTATCAGAGATAGTTGTAGCCCCTGGGCAGCACCACTAGTCCTGGTAAAAAAGAAAGATGGTAGTATCAGGATGTGTGTAGATTATAGGCAAATCAATAAAGTAACACACAAGGATGCATACCTGTTACCCCGTATAGAAGAGTCACTTGCTGCATTAAAGTCTGCCAATTACTTCTCAACCTTAGATCTTACTAGTGGGTACTGGCAGGTCTCCATTGCAGAAGAAGACCGTGAGAAGACTGCCTTCACAACACCAATGGGGTTATGTGAGTTCAACAGCATGCCATTCGGGTTATGCAACGCACCAGGAACATCCCAGCGGCTGATGGAATGTTGCCTAGGCCACAGAAACCTTGAAACCGTACTGTTATACCTGGATGATGTCATAGTGTACTCCAAAACCTAAGAAGACCACCTGCAACACCTGAGTGAAGTGTTTGAGTCATTGTCCAAGTACGGTATGAAGTTGAAACCTTCAAAATGTCACCTGTTAAAACCCAAAGTCCAGTACCTTGGGCATGTGGTCAGTGCAGAAGGCGTAGCACCGGATCTCGGACAAAGTCATAGTCATCAAGGACTGGCCAGCACCAACTACCTTCAGAGAGGTACGCCAATTCTTGGGACTGGTCGGGTACTACAGGAGGTTCATCAAGGACTATACGAAGATAGCAGCGCCCATGCAAGATCTCCTGGTAGGACAATCCAAGAAGGGCAGGATCAGAGGTCCTCCATTCAGGTGGGGGCAAGAACAAGAAGAGTCTTTCCAGCAGCTGAAAGATGCCCTGACCAGAGAAGAGATCCTGGCCTACCCCGATTACAGTCTATCATTCCTGTTATACATCGATGCCAGGGCTTAAGAGCTGTCTTGGCACAGAGACAGAAAGGCAAAGAGAAAGTGATAGCCTATGCCAGCAGGAAGCTCCATCCAACAGAGAGGAATCCAGAGAATTACAGTTCTTTCAAGCAGGAGTTCTTAGCCTTAGTCTGAGCCATCACAGAACGGTTCAAACATTACTTGGCATCCTCAAAGTTCACAGCTTTCACCGACAACAACCCTTTAACCCATTTAGAAACTGCAAAGCTGGGAGCCATGGAACAGCGCTGGATGGTCAGATTATCCAACTACGACTTTACTGTCAAGTACCGGGCAGGTCATAAGAATGGCAACGCTGATGCCCTATCCAGAATGCCTAATCTACCAGACATGGGAGAAGACGTGGATGAGCTAGAAGAAGTAGAGTTACCAGCCTTCCACCATCCAAGCACATCCTCATGTCGTCAGGCAAGCCAAAGACGTCAAGAAACAACAGTGAACCTGTTATTTCATCATAGCTGGAAAGAGACCCAGGACAGTGACCTGGCTGTTAGCTTAGTCAAGGGGCTGATAACTAAAGAACACTCATGCCTGAGTCCAGAGGCTCCACAAAAAGTCAAGCGCCTATGGAAGGAGAAGGGGAAATTGTTTGTCTATCAAGGTAAACTGTGCAGATGTCACCTTAACCCCAGAACCCATGAACTGATCTGGCAGATCATGGTACCAAAAGGAGATGTACAGATGGTACTAGAAGCTTAGCACAATGATGCTGGATACTTCAGTTGGAAGAAACTGGAGATGTTGCTGAAAGATCGCTTTTACTGGGTCGGCATGAGAGGTTCCATTGAAAGATGGTGTAAGAACTGTGGACCGTGTCACCTGAGAAGAAAAGACCAGCAAAGCCAGAAAGCTCCGCTACAACCGATTGTAACCAAGAAGCCTCTATAGATTGTTGCCCTGGATCATGGGAATCTGACACCCAGCAGAACAGGGTATACCTATTCTCTTACCATGGTTGACCACTACTCTAGATTTTTAGTAGTAACACCAGTTAAGGATTTAACTGCAGAAGTAGCAGCCAAGACGTTCCAGACCTATTTCTGTTGACCACATGGGTACCCAGACCATGTACTAACAGGTCAAGGTTCCTCATTTGAATCACAACTGTTCCAGGAATTCCTAGGATTGTATGGTTGTAAGAAGATCAGGACTACACCGTATCATCCACAAGCAAATGGTCTTTGTGAGAAAATGAACAACATTGTCATCGACATGTTAAAGACTTTACCACTTGAAGAAAGGAATCAGTGGCCAGAAAAACTACCTGACTTAGTGGATATATACAATCACATCCCTGTACGTTCTACTAACTACACACCAGCATACTTGATGCGAGCAAGACCTGGAAAACTCCCAATTGACTTGGAGATGGGAATTGTAGAACCAGATCAGATACCTCAGAAGAAGATTGGAATTATCACCATCAGCAACAGTACAAGAAAGTTCAGGAATGCATGGAAAAGAACTTAGAACAAGTCAGAAGCAAACAAGAACATGACTTTAACAAATATGTGTCAGCTGAACCCTTGATACCTGGTGAACTAGTTCTCAAAAGAAAAAGAAGAAACAACAAACTAGATGACCAATGGGAATCTGAACCCTATACTGGTATGCAATCCAACTTTGACAACTCTAAAACCTGTGTAATTTGTCGAGATGAAGATAGAACAACCTCAACAGTATCTAGAGATCATCTCAAGAAATGTCCTGACCAATTGAAACCACAATAAGTAAACTATCCCTTAACAACAGTTGAAGAAACAAGAGAGAAAGTAATCCACACTGAACTAGATTTCCCAGAAGACTGGCCTCAATGCAACGGAGCAGTCATAGTACCAGTATTCTCGTTCCATCAATCTGTGGAAGAACAAATACCGGTACCAATACCAGAAGAACCAAGAAGAGAAGAAGAACCCATTCAAGAAGAAGACATACAGCCTGTTGTACCGGAACCAGAGATTCCTACAATCAGTGAACCTGCTAGTCCTACAGTAAGACTAAGACCTCGCTGACAGTTACCCGCCTTACCACCTCTTAGAGAAGTGAGTACACAACATGAAACACCTAGTCCACGTAGGTCATGTCGCAATACCCAAGGACAGGCCCCATCTAGGTATGGAGAATGGGTAGAAAATTAAAAGTATGAAGCAGTAAATAGTGACTTATGTAAATAGACAGTAAATAGTAATATATAGCAAGGTGGAGGAACTGGGCACAGCCCCATGCACATTAAGTTGGGAATAGAAAGTGCCTGGGGTAGAGAGAAGATAAGACCCGGCCTCCTAAGCAGAGACACCCATAGGGAAATTGTGTGTAAAGTATGTTAACCCGTTGAACTTCCCAAGCCATCAGAGACTTTACTGTGAGGACTTTACTCTTTTTCCCTGGATTATTCCCGTTTGTTTAACTCTGGACTACAGTCACAGGACTAGTGGTGGCAAACCCTACTTTTTTTTACTTTTTACAGCCTGCGGCGGATGGACTAGCACCGTAAGGACTGCTTTTTCATATTTTTCCCGTGTTTACAAAATTTATATTGTGTCATTGTTTATATGGTTATGTAATAAAAATCTTTGTTCAGTCTGGGAGTACTGAAGTTTACTAGGGGGGAATGTGGCGCCCTGTAGTAGGTAACCACAGGCTTCCCTAGGACACTAAAGGACTTTCCACAGCTGGTGACCACACTTACACCCAACACCTTCCACCCCAGGCCTGTTGGGGGAGCCCAACTGATTGCCTTAAGCCAGTTTCCTCTATAAATACAGGTGCTGGGGGCGGAGTTAGACACAGTGCGCAGACGCTAGAAGAGCTGTTAAGGTAGCTCAGAGGCTAGTGAGCTGAATTGGTAATCGGAGCCGTGCTGGGCCTGAACCAGCACACACCAAAGCAAGTGTGAGGGTCCAGAGAGCAGGGACCGAAGGCAGAGGCATGGAACACTTTACCGGGGGCAGATGAGCCTTACCGGCTCACCCCACCAGAACACCGGTCACTGGAGCCCGAGTCTGCAAGGGACAGAGAATATAGACCCAGCAGAGAATCCAGCACCCCGAGAAGGCTTAGCTTCCTGTGGACACCCGCAGCACCAACAATTGAGAGCCAGGGACCGCAGGGAGAGAAATGGCGGTGGCCCATGAGAGAGCCCTCAGTGCAGCAACACGGGTGTGGAGAGAGAAGTAACAGTCTGGTTTGGTTCCATACCTGCCAAACTCAGGACAAGGGAGCAGAATAAGGAGGCCTATATCCCAACTCGCTGTGAAGTCCTAAGGTGTTTTCCTTCAACCCGGATGTGTGTACCTGCAACCAGACATCAGTAAAGCTGCCAAAAGACTTTAGTGTGTGTGTGTCCTCCTTCAACTTGTCCTACACCACACCGACTATGCTTCCCTATTCCAACCCTGTGTGGCAACGACTGTGCTTCCCTACTCCACCATCACAACTCTTAGCCCCGGGGACCCCGCTCCTCCTGTAGGGAGCTACTCCACCTTGCTGCCGCCCATCACCCCGGAGGCCCAAGCAGTGCCGGTGCCCTCACCAGAACCTACAGGTGGCGTCATGACTGACAATAACTCCAATCCTTGTAAATATACCCCTTTTCATTGTCACCCAAGGGCACAGGCTCGGGCATGGACCACCCGTGACATCCCCGCAACTGACCGCCCGAGACCTGAGTACCCAGTCCCTTGTGGCCCCAAACATACCCACAAGGGCTGGCTGGAAGATCTTGCCAGTCCGCCTGTACCAGCCAGTTGACAACTGAAGACAGGTGGGGGGTGGTTTTGGTGGTATTGCTATCGCTCCTGAGCCAGAAGTGAGGAGCAGGGGGGAAGGGGGTTCGCTGGCACTGCATTACACTCGCCTCTGCCATATTCTTGCTGATGCCGCCGCTCCACTCCCTGCTCCATGTCAGACCTCTCCACGCTGGCACCAGCCTCCTGTGTCCCAGACTCCCGCCATCAGTAAAGTGAGTGCGCGGCCGCTCTCACTAGTGGGCGGCCCTAAAGTTGGACTAAACAACCGGCCTGGGGGGCAGATGCCTCCCTGCAACCTGGGCCAGTCCGACCCTGCATACCCACTGGTCATCTCTCTGCCCCCTTGTCCTGTGTGCTCCTCTAGTGATCTCTCTGCTTCAGTCCTGTGCGCCCCCCAGTGATCTCTCTGCTCCCCTGTCCTGTGTGCTCCTCTGGTGATCTCTCTGCCTCCCAGTTCTGTGTGCCCACTGGTGATCTCTCTGCCCCCTAGTCCTTTGTGTCCCCAGTGATCTCTCTGCTCTCCTGTCCTGTGTGCCCCCTGGTGCTCCCTTTCCCCCAGTTCTGTGTGCCCACTGGTGATCGCTCTGCTTTCCAGTCCTATGTGCCCACTGGTGATCTCTCTGACCCACAATCCTGTGTGCCCCCAGTGATCTCTCTGCCCCCCAGTCCTGTGTACCCACTGGTGATCTCTCTGCCCCTAGTCATGTGTGCCCACTGATGATCTTTCTGCTCCCCAGTCCTGTGTGCCCACTGGTGATCTCTCTGCCCCCGAGTCCTGTGTGCCCACCGGTGATCTCTCTGCCCCCTAGTACTGTGTGCTCCTCTGATAATTGGTGGGGGGCAGAAAGATCACTGGTGGGCACACAGGCCTGAGGGGGGGAGAGTATTTCTTAGCTGCCCAGTCCTATGTGCCCCCAGTTATCTCTCTGCGCCAGTCATGTGTGTTTGCCGTGATCTCTCTGTCCCTAGTCCTTTTGCCCACTGGTGATCTCTCTGCTCCCCGGTCCTGTGTGCCCACCAGTGATCTCTCCTGCCCCAGTCCTGTGTGCCCACTTGTGATCTCTCTGCCCCCACTGCCCCTCAGTCCTGTGTGCCCACCGGTGATCTCTCTGCCCTCCAGTCCTGTGTGCTACTGTGATGAAAGGCAACTGTGAGAAGCAACAAGATCCATATCACGAATATCACAGCCGCGCCATAGAGAATCATATCCAGCCATCACAAAGGGGTGAGTTAATTAATTGTTTGATCAAATGTAGCTGGGTAATTATCAAGGTGATAATTTTTTGTGGCCCCTGAATGATGGTAGAAATTTACAATTGCCCTCCGCAGAAAAAAGGTTTTCTACCCCTGCACCATGTAAGGAATCACACCACCAGTATTATTCTACCTTATGTGGCACTTCTTGTTCACAACCCCCCTCAACTCTCATAAAAAGAGTGTATAGAAAGAGATTTTGCCAGAGTTTTATTTCATTTTCCTATGAGATTCATAGAATCATCCAATGGTAGAGTTGGAAGGGAGATCCTGGTCCCTCTATTCCAACCCCCTGCTCAAGACAGGATTCTATAGATGATCCCAGACATAGATACTATTCTATATTAAAGGTTGGCTAATGGCTGGTTTAAATACAATGGGGGGGGGGGGGAAGAACCAGCAGTCTCAGATCCTGGGCTTGGATAATGCCATACTTTCATTGTCAGATCTGTATGGTGACAGTCTGTACAGTAATGTTAATGTGTGACTGTTGAAGACATGGTACATAATTAGAGCTTTTCCAATAGTGGGTGGTGAAACAGTGGAAGGTTTGAGGGGTGGAGGCAGAACTGGGGTGGAGGCGGAGCTGGGGTGGAATCTCACAGGGGAACCCTAAATTTTGCCAGTGAGGGGCCCTGAAATTCCTAGTGGCAAACCTTACCCCACCAAAAAATGTCAATGCCTCAGTAATTTGCAAAACAAAAAGGAAAAGGGGCGCAAATGAGCAGTATCCCCTTATTAAAAACGTCTAAGTGGCGTGGGTAGGTGGCCACTCACCTTATCGGGTTGTGCAAGACTGTTTTATACAGTTGAAACGCGTAGTGGAGCTGTGAGGGGAGCTTAGAAATGAATAAAAGGTTTGCCATTCATTAAAACATCTGACATGTCTGCTTGATCCTTAGAGCGCTCCTAATCAGACCGCCATTACTATTTTTTGCATGAATGCCTCAGTAATTTGTCATGTGGCCTTGAGCATCAATTACAGCTCGGCAACAATTCATGCTGTTCATAGGTTGAGTTATTGTCTTCTTGAAGAGTAGCCTTTAGGTCATTGTGGTCCTAGTATATGGAGTTAAGAGACTCTGACTCACCGTGGCCGGGACTCCGGTTTAGACAGGCGATGCTTCCTTCCTCCTTGTCACGGGTGGACCGCGCCTGCCGGTAGTGGGGCCCGGTGGAGTGCAGATCAAAAGTTGAAGATGTCTTGTAGGGAACAGATTAAAGGGGTTTAATTTATTCGTGACGCCACCTATGAGTAGTTTCGGTAATCGTTACCGACGCTGCGGAACCTCCGGGGGATGGACAGCAGCAAGATGGAACGCTCCCCACAGGCTGAGCGGTGATCCCCGGAGGCTGGAGCTGCTTAAGATGTTGTGCGGCAGCTGCGGTTACCTTGTAGTGCGGACGGACAGTTCATAAGGAAGCACGGACACAGAAAGTCTCTGCAACGGGTCTTTACTGTAACCAGCAGGCAGTACATGGTATACAGTTAACAGGTAGTGGACCGGGTGGACTCAGCAGTGATAGTGTCCCTCAGAGATCCGCAAGTGTTCCTCCATTCTAGCTAAACAAGACAAGAGAGGGGGGGGGGACAAGAGGCGCAATAGTGCCCTTATCACTAGACACTAGACAAATAAGGTGAGAAATAGTTTCACTCACCTAGTCCAGTTGTGCCACCCACAACTGGTTCAGAGGCCTGATATGGTACGTGTCTTGATGGCTGCTGCTGGACTTCCACCGGTCTCCACTCAGGGTAGACGAACTTGAAGTTTTGGGAAAGGAAGGTGTGTCACAGTCCGCGCTGCCAAGAAATCCGCTCGTAATAACGCTAGTAGTCAGTATCCAAATTTATCCTCTTTATTCATCCAACGCGTTTCAACGCCCTCCTGGCTTCTTCCTCAGATCCCTGAGGAAGAAGCCAGGAGGGCGTTGAAACGCGTTGGATGAATAAAGAGGATAAATTTGGATACTGACTACTAGCGTTATTACGAGCGGATTTCTTGGCAGCGCGGACTGTGACACACCTTCCTTTCCCAAAACTCCATTCTAGCTAAGTGCTTTGCCAGTGTCGCCCAGGAATACCAGATCGGGTACGGGGAGGCTGCTTCAATGCCCTATCCAAGTTGTACGTTGTGGATGTTCTGGGGAGCCTTGGATCCCTCAGTGGGTACACCGCTGGTTAGACGACTGTAAGTTGGCTGGTGGTGGGGTGCTCCTGTGAAGCTGCTCCTCCACGCTTCTGGTTCGCGTAGCAGAGGTGAACTGCTGCCAGCTTCGGTACCAGAGAACCGGCTGTGAATTGTGGGCACGTGAGTCTTTTGGGAACCCGTGGTAATAATGCCCGATCCCGGTTGTTGAGGCCTCAGGTGCTGACACCCGACCGGTGACGGCCCGGGGACTGCACTGGCTGCGGAGCCCCCGCTCCTACTCCAAGTTCTAGACTGCTCAGGTCAAGTTCTAGATCCCTTCTCTATGACTAAGGGTCTGTTCTCCTACACACTTCCCTAGCACTCCGCCCACCAGGACCCTGGATTGGTCCTCTGTTCTAGGTGATGCATGCAGGGTTGGATCTCAAAGTTAACTAGATCACTGCTGTGTCAGAGAATATTGCGGCTGCATTTATGGCTGCAATACCCTCTTGTGACGCACTCGTTGCAGGGCGCCACATTCCCCCTTGGTTGAATACACTTGTCCCCAAGCGTCACACTACCCACATTACAGAGGTCTTTTTATGTTTTTATAACGTACATACATACACTTTCATTAATAACGAAAAACAGGTAAAGATATGCTTGGTTGGTATAAGCAAAGTAAACAGGTGAATCACTTGGTGCGGACCCAGCGGGCGATCGACTGTCCTTATATTAAAAGTCCAGGCTGTGACCGCAAGATCACACAGTCATTGCTTAACAGGAACAGAGTCATTGAGTGAGTCCAAGTCTTAAAGTCACTGGCGCGGAGAATGATGGCGCACCCGGATAGCGGACCACCCATCTGGACAAGCATAGCGTTCATAGGTGATTATATCGCCCCGGTATAGGTCGCGATCGGGATGTCCTCTGGGCAAGTGTGACTCAACTTCCTGGCGCCCCACAAACACCTCCTCATTCAAACCCACCTCCCAAGCGAACCCCCACCCGGTATGTAAGTTAAAGGTGGAAATTCTACCTTCGCGGCGGAGTTCATTAGGCAGCGGTGGTTGGCGGCGAGCCTCGGCACGGGCCTGCATGTTGGCGTGTTCACGGGCTTGCCACTCCTCTCGTCGTCGCTGGCGTACATCTCCGTCAGCACGGCTCGGGGTGTTAAGATGAGCGATCGAGCTGGTGGTTTGGCGGGAAACTTGGACTTGGCAGGCAGTCTGGGCTGGCACCCGGTGGAACGGCACAGGGGAAGGTGTCGGCGTTGCACCCGACCAGTGTACCCGAGTTGTATGTCCGGTAGGAAGTTCCTCGGTGTCTCCCCAAGCGAACCCGGTGTCGAGATCCTCAGCGATGCTACGGGTCTCGTCGTCATCCTCCTCGACCTCTCCTTCGATGACTACATCAGGCTGCTCGATGGCTGGAGATGTTGAAGCTGGTTCCTCTGTACAACAGGGCGATGGTGCTGCGGAGCCTTCCACAGGGACGCCCTGCAGGGCTTCCAAGCTGCCTGCCTCTTCATCTGTAACTGTAGGTAGAGGGGTCTCAATCCCGGTTACCAGGTAGGCCTCGGCAATAGCGAAGGAAGCCTCCGGTACGGGGACGAAACAGGCGACAGTCTCTGTAGTTGTGAAACACGTCGCGGGTTCCTCGGTGGGAACCTGGTAAAGATCAAGTTCTTCCGTGGAGCGTATTATAAGCTCCGGCTCAGGAACGGGGTCGGCTGCGGTATTAATCGCGGGAACGAGCTGAGCTGTGGCCTCCACTGGAATGATGCAGTCAATTGGCTCGGGTGACGAAGCAGGACAGGTGGTGGGCGACGGTGAGGCGGTTGAGAAGCTGGCGACGTCGTCTGGGCCTGGAGTAGCGGTACCCGGTCGGCTCTGCTGCATGGCATGGTGTATTCGTCTGCCTAGGGTCGCGCTCCAGCTGTGAATCGTCCATTCTACAGTCTCAAGTAACCGCACCCGGAGGTCTTGTAGAGCCTCTAGCCAGAAGTCGGGGCTGCTGTCAATGGTAAAGGCAGGACCCGGACCCGGTTGGCCTATGGCTGCTCTGGCCTCCGCCTCGACCTCCCGCATTAGGTCTTGGAGTCTCGTGCTGGCCATTCTCTTCTTTGGAGGGAACCACACCCGTTCAACCGGTAACCGTTCTGGTAGAGAGCTGGTGAAGAAGGTCTGTGACACTCCCATTTCCTCTGGGCTTTTTGTAGTCCAATGGTGCGAAAAGTCTTTGGGGTCCGCCCCCATGGTTGATTCGAGCAATCAGGGTGGACAAAGAGTTTGGCGCCTTTTGTCTTTAGCCCTCCCACGATGAGGGGGGGGGTCGGCTCACTCCTGGGCTTGCACGTGGCGGATTCTTGTGGTGGGAACGCCATCTTGAGCGCCATCTTGGCCCACGGTGAAAAGGCGGGAAAGTTCTTTTAGGGACGAACAAAGTCCAAATTGTAGACAGTAAAGTCATTTTTAAGCACATTATACCCGTTAGGGAACGGGCCTGCTCGTATCCTGTTCGTGACGCCATTTTCTGACTCACCGTGGCCGGGACTCCGGTTTAGACAGGCGATGCTTCCTTCCTCCTTGTCACGGGTGGACCGCGCCTGCCGGTAGTTGGACCCGGTGGAGTGCAGATCAAAAGTTGAAGACGTCTTGTAGGGAACAGATTAAAGGGGTTTAATTTATTCGTGACGCCACCTATGAGTAGTTTCGGTAATCGTTACCGACGCTGCGGAACCTGCGGGGGATGGACAGCAGCAAGATGGAACGCTCCCCACAGGCTGAGCGGTGATCCCCGGAGGCTGGAGCTGCTTTAGATGTTGTGCGGCAGCTGCGGTTACCTTGTAGTGCGGACGGACAGTTCATAAGGAAGCACGGACACAGAAAGTCTCTGCAACGGGTCTTTACTGTAACCAGCAGGCAGTACATGGTATACAGTTAACAGGTAGTGGACCGGGTGGACTCAGCAGTGATAGTGTCCCTCAGAGATCCGCAAGTGTTCCTCCATTCTAGCTAAGTGCTTTGCCATTGTCGCCCAGGAATACCAGATCGGGTACGGGGAGGCTGCTTCAATGCCCTATCCAAGTTGTACGTTGTGGATGTTCTGGGGAGCCTTGGATCCCTCAGTGGGTACACCGCTGGTTAGACGACTGTAAGTTGGCTGGTGGTGGGGTGCTCCTGTGAAGCTGCTCCTCCACGCTTCTGGTTCGCGTAGCAGAGGTGAACTGCTGCCAGCTTCGGTACCAGTGAACCAGCTGTGAATTGTGGGCACGTGAGTCTTTTGGGAACCCGTGGTAATAATGCCCGATCCCGGTTGTTGAGGCCTCAGGTGCTGACACCCGACCGGTGACGGCCCGGGGGCTGCACGGGGTGCGGAGCCCCCGCTCCTACTACAAGTTCTAGACTGCTCAGGTCAAGTTCTAGATCCCTTCTCTATGACTAAGGGTCTGTTCTCCTACACACTTCCCTAGCACTCCGCCCACCAGGACCCTGGATTGGTCCTCTGTTCTAGGTGATGCATGCAGGGTTGGATCTCAAAGTTAACTAGATCACTGCTGTGTCAGAGAATATTGCGGCTGCATTTATGGCTGCAATACCCTCTTGTGACGCACTCGTTGCGGGGCGCCACACCTCTACACGGCGACTCAGCTGATCCCATATTTTTTCTATGGGATTCAGGTCTGGAGAAAGAAGGCCACTCCATTTGAGGTACCCCAATCTCCAACAGCCATTCCTTAATGATGTGACCATGAAGGTAAAATTAGGCCCTTGTTGCTCATGCAAAGGCACAATGACTGGGTTAATTTCTGCTCAGTGTGAATCAACTTTCAGCAGTGAACAGCACTAAGGCCCACTCTTCCCTTGTCCAGCGTAAATGCTACCTGACCAATGCAAGATGATAACATCTGTGCCTGGTGATTTGGTCAGATACCTCCTGAGAACCTCCTGCTTGAAGCCTTGCAATGGTGAGGTACAGTTGATCAATTGTTAGGTGCAGGGGCGGACCGTCACCCCCGGGGGCCCTGGTGCAGGTGAGGTCCGTGGGTGCTACTGGGCGATGGCGCGGCCCGGGGGGGGTGCTGCTGGCCATCGGCGCCGCGGCCGGGGGGGGTGCTGCTGGAAGGCGCTGGGAGCCACGGGCGTGGTGCTCTCCTACCTGGTGAGCCGCACGGGGCGCTTGTAGGAGCCGGAGGGGCAGAGGAGAGGGGGGGGCGGGATCAGGCAGGGGAAGCAGGAAGCTCCCTGCTTCCCTTGCCTGATCCTCCTCTCCTTTGTCGGCAGCTTGCGGGGGTCGGCTGGGGGCCCCCTCCAGGCTTGACGGGCCCCCTAGCCGGTTGGGGCCCTGGTGCAGCTGCACCAGCTGCACCACGGTAGTTTCGCCCCTGGTTAGGTGTCGCCTTGGTCTCATAATATCAAAATGTCAACAGCATGATGAGGAAGACTGTTTAAATACAAATTCTAATTGAATCATGAAATTTATTAGGCTATTTAAATACCTGTTGTGAATTTTGCTTAAGCTCCTTGTTAAAGAACAGCAAATGCCAAAACACTGAATAGTTGGACATGTGCATTCAAACGTGTAGGAGGGCAAGGAAGCACTATAGGGGCGAACAAGCCCATGACAACCTGGAGGGGTGGGAGTGAAGGGGTTAAATCAATGGATGTAAAGATGGGATACATGGGGGAATGAGGATTGGTGGAAGAGTTAAGGGGATGGGTTAATGTGGGGGTTAAAAGGAGTGTTATGGGAGAGGGTACCTCCTCTTTGTTGCCCGGGAACCCACCTGCAGCAGACACCGTAAAGGATCCTGAAGATGTCTGATCTGGCAGCCCGTTTAGGAGCAGTGAAGATGGCCTGTGCTCCCCTTCCAGGAACATCAGCAAGATCAGCAAGCCCCGCGCTGCGCTCTCGAAAGGTCCCAGCATCTAGAGCATTACTCCCCAGAGGAAGTGAGTGGAGCCGCTGTCATTCTAGGAGCCCCCTCAGGGACTCTCTGGGACTGGGGAGGCACCTAATGACTGCAGGGCCTTCCCCAGCATTCCGGAGGAATCCTTACCGGAGCAAGTGTCGAACCCCAGGCCCTGGGGTTCTCGAGTATCAGGCTCGGAGGGGTTCGCGGGGATCTCACGGGTGGTGGTGCCTGAACCCGTGGCCTGGGTGACACTTCAATGGAGGGGTTATGTACAGGGGATAAGAGTTATTGTTGTCTTGTGATGCCACCTGTAGTACCTGGTGAGGGCTCACCAGCGCCACCACAGTCCTCCAGAGGGCGATGGTATCGCGGCAAAGATGGCAAAGCTCCCTACAGGTGGAGCTGGTACTCCGGGGCAGCGTTGCTGAAAGCAAGGAGATAGATGATAAATGGCACAAAGACACGGAGGCAAAGTCACTCTCCCGGGTACTTTACTGTAAACAGTCCACAGTTCAGCAAAAGTTGTTAAAGAAACAGGTAGCTCTACAGGGGGCTGCAAGTGGATGCCAGGTGGTATGGTGGTACCCGTGGTATGCCTTAGTTGACGAACCCATGTCCTTTCTTCCCCTCCTAGGATGAGTCTATACCCAATTACTCCTTGAAGGTAGTCTTGGGGCTCCCCTCCCTCGAAATGAAGAAGCAGGCAGACCACTCCATCTAGCAGGGTGCCGCAGCCGGTGAACAGACCGCAGCAGCTGGTTGACGACTTCAGAGGTAGACTCTGGCCGTTTCCTCAGGTCCGGCGTTCCCGTGGTGGACTTGCGAATTCCCTGGAGTATGGTCGCTCACGCTGGGGTTTACCCTTTCTCTCTCGGGCCCAGACTCACGCGTCAGGCACCCTCTCTCAGGATACCCTCAGGATCCCCTTTCATCTTCAGCCTGGAGCTGTCCTGTTAGAACTCCCAACTCGCTCCACACTCCTTGACTCCTCTCCAACTCCTAACTCTTCTTCACTCTCCCCAGAGTTGCTAGATGCCTCCCAGGTAACCTCCCACTACTATTCTAATGTGGGTGTGCAGGAATAAGTCCCACCCACCAGCCTAGTATCCATTTGCAGCTGGGGAAGATTACACCACTTTTATGAGTGCAATACCCCGGTGTGACGCCTGACCATGTGGGGCGCCACACAAGCAGACCGGAAGTGGGCGTTCCCACCCTGAGGCCTACTTCCGGGTCACAGCCTGCAAGACCCCGGACCAGACTTGCAGTGACCCCTGGTGATGTGCCGGCTGGAGGACGTGCCCGGTTTCATGGACAGACAGGTGAGACTCCTGGCAGTTGGTTGGGGAGTGGCCGACAGCGAGATCAGCTGCGGGCCACGGAGCAGTGTGCCTGGGGAGAATGACCTTGCATCACCTTGCAGTCGGCAAGGTCATAAACGGTGGTCGGTGGAGACGGTGGCCCTCTGGCAGGGGTCGGCTGGGGTTCCAACCTGTGAGGCAGCAGTGAGCGAGTCGCCTTCCTACAGTTGACAGGCAGATCTAATGATGACAGTTGCACCCAGAGGAGGTGCTGCCTGCCAGGCGCCTGTGGATCCAGATAGGGCTTGTGGTAGTACCACATCATGCAGGTCCTTAGGGGTACATTCCAGGGACCAAAGTCAGAAGTGAACAGTGGCTGCTGACGATCAGAGTTGTGGTAATCAAGGAGGTTGATAGCTGGTGACGGCGGTCTGTTACTTCAAAGCTCCCCCCTGATAACGTCACGAATTCGAAGTCTCGTGAGGAAGAAGATGTACCTTTGGTGACAGGATAATTCTAATGTGGCTGGTCTGAGACTTTCTCTGAGGCAGCCTAGTGAGGAGATGTTGATTGATCAAAATAATATGTCTGTAGGGGGGTTTGTTGGTAATGAGTTGGGGGTTGGTAGTGTGGGAATGGCTGCTAGCAGTATCCAGGTTCCGGCTCCAAAATAAAGGATAGGTTGAGCAGCTGGCTTGTGGCGAGGTTTATGTATGCTTGGAGGGCTTTTTGGGGGTACATTTAATGAAGGAGTTTAGGAAAAAAAATCTGAAAGGTGGAGGATGTTGAAATATTTTTGACCACTCCTTTTGGAAAAATTTATCTTGGATAAGATTAAGCCTAGTGATTCCAAGAAGGAAAACGATGAGGAAGAGAACTGTATGTACTTTATCAAATTGGCTGCAGACCAACATTAGGTTTTGTGATTAGTTAGAAGGACCGGAGCATTGTTAAGCTCTTTTTGGCCATATGGATGTGATAGGGGAAGCATACAGGGTTTGCAGCACTTTGGCATAGCTGCGGTATGATGAGCAGTTCCGTCAGAGGAAGGTTTTGCAGTCTGGTATCTCTTGGGACTATAAAGATATTTCCTTGTGAATGCGCTTAATGGCGGCTCTGGCTCAGCCTTTTCGTGGGGGGAATTGGGAGCTTGAGCCCAGGTAGCGGGCCCTTGGCAGGTCACAAAAAAGGTTTGTATTGGCAGTTCAAGAAAGGATATGGGCAATCACAGCCTCTCCAAATGTTTAGAATGGGAAAGGGTAAGCAAGGATAGGTAGCTGGAGAAATGGAAGATGCCAGTAAAGGTCATTTTGCATTTAAATAGATACCCAGATGCAGAATAGGTGGAATTGTTGCATTTAGTTTTTTTTCGGGGGATTTTAGGATAGCATTGGACTCAGGGTCCCCTGTTTTTCGTTCAGGTAATCTGAATTTACCGTTACTAGTGGTCCCCAAATGGGAGCCTAACATAGTTAGACTAATTCACCATTTGACATATCCGGAAGGTTATTCTGTTAAGTATGGGATTGTGCCGGAACTGTCAACTATGTCGTATGTTTCCTTTGGTAAGGCGCTGGATTTAGTAAAGGCAGTGGGCGAAGTGGCCCTGATGGAGAAATCTGATATTGAGGATGCGTTTCGTTTTGCTCCCGATGCACCCAGAAAGTTTCTATTTGTTTGGGTGCATGTGGGATGGTAAATTTTATGTGAATCTTAGTTTACCCATGGGCTGCTCCATTTTGTGTTCCTATTTGAGGCATTTAACTCGTTTATAGAGTGGGTGGTCAGGGATATAGCAGGGATCAATTAGATGATTCGTTACCTGGATGACTTTTTGTGTTTTGGGCCAGCAGGGTCTTTGATTTGTTCTGTTTTGTAGTTCACATTGGATAGAATTGCGTTGAGCTTTGACCATGAGGATGGTATGTTGCTCTCTAAGCTTCAGCTCGTGGCGATTTTGAAAGCATGTTTATTGCAATTGGGCAGCGACGGTAGCCTTGAGGTGGTGTTTAGGGGATGATGTACTTCAGATGATTGGCAGACGGGAGTCCTCTCGTTTCTGTTCCTATGTGTGGTCACCCTTGGTATTGACTTGAGGAGTTGGTGAGTGTGGGGAATGGATGATTTTGTCAGATTCTTGTATTTGGGTTATTGTTATAGTATATATGAATAGTTCTGTTGGTAGTAATTGTGTTGTTTTACTGAAGGTGCATGTTTAATATGGATCCTCTCTATGTGTACTGGGGAGCATTGATGGCTGACGTGCGTCCGGAAGTTCTAATTGCCTCCCACTACACAAAAAAATAATACAGCCCTTAGAAAATGATTCTCCTCTTATTGAAGCCTCTAGATTCCCCTTTCATTGCACTTATTAAATGTGATGCCAACAACAGTGCCCCACAAAGACTGTATGATAACCCCACAGTGAATTCCTCCACGCTATTCTCCATACACACATTATGATGACTCTATCATACCCTTCTTCAGCTACCCCAGCAAAGTATGGTGACCCCAACATGGTATGATCCCCAAATGTGACCCCACCACCCTCTATCTGTGTACTGAGGAGCATTGAGAGCTGCGTCCTGATCAGAATCTATGGGATGAAGAAGCGGAGGGTACTCCCGAGGTATCCTATTACACCAAAGTGGATCAAGCACCTATTGTGTTAGTACTGCATGTGGTTGGAATGACCTGGAGGATTGTTCATCTCATGAATTGAGAACAAATACAGAACTAAACTTGACTATGTTAAAGGGCAAACTACTCAGAATGCATAATTAAACCAAAGGACAGAGAGTTCTATTGCCCAGATGTTTTTCACGTATTTGCTGTCCACACCAGTGTAAATTGCAGAAAAAACATTTTATTTCATACAGTAAATACAATAAATATCGTGCAATAAATAGATCATTGACAAGAATTTGGGGAAAGGAGGGAGACAGGTGACAAGTAAGCAGAGAAAAGAGGACAGTAATTGGGTATGGTTCAGAGGGGCAGTTAGAAAGTGCAAGGTGCTTATAGTACAAAGACCAGGGTAATAAAGTGCAATCCAGCCCTGATGGGTCTAAATTTTACCCTTAGTCTAACAAGGTGCAAATTATAAAAGCACAATCAAGTGGCAGCTTACCCATGAACCTATTTAGAGGGTCCTACAACTCTGTCTACCGGTCCAGTAGCCCCGACACGTGTTTCGCGTCGGCTGCTTCGGGGGGCTAGTGATGCTGAGTGCTAAAACTATAGGGTTTATATCTGGAGTGCAGCCAATAGTGAATAGCTCACATGGTTGCATTGCACACTGTCTGAGCGGTCATTGAACAGCGAGGAGGGCGTTCCGGGGTGCACAGGGTCCGGAATGTGACTTCCGGTGACGTCATTTCCCTCTGTGCATCCTTTGTGGAAGTCCCCCTCGCCGTCCACTTCCGGTCATCTAGTGCGCATACGCGCATCGCATGTCGCCATTTTAGGTGTGGGCAGTCATAAGGGCACATAAAGAGTGGTATGGGAAGAATCCCAATCGCTAGTATAGCATTGTAATTGTGGCAATACTTAGATGGGACAGTTAGTTTGGGCGTTGTGGAATGGATATACATATATAAGTAAGAGATAGTGCTGAGGATAGAAAAATGGGGAGAAAGAAGAATAGTACCATACATAATAAATATATAACCATGTGGATGACAACAGACAATCCACATATAAACAATATAGTGCATTTATTCATCCCATGGTTTATGTTTCTCCCTTGCTGGTTTATCCTCAGTGACTATAGTATCTCTTGTTAATCCAATCCAGAACATGTCGCAAGCCAGACTTAATCAATAAAAACCCAAAAGTAGACAAATAAGTGCATCTAACATAAAAAAGTGAACAAAGCACAAGTTAAAAAGCTGACAATCCTGTCAATCTAAGGATCCGACGAACAGTGAATATCAAATTACAATATTTTATGGGCAGCATGATTCATGCAGTTGTTTGACTCCAATGGGAGTAAAGTAACAAAAGACAGTCCTAATATAGACACTAAAGGGGCAAATAATGCCCACCCAGCCCCTGAGAACAAATGAATTGATCAGAGACATTAAGTTCGATCTTTTGAGATTGCGGTTGGCTTATCAAGGACTCGGTGGATCGGGTCAAAAGGCTCAGATCAAGATTAATAAAGTGGTGAGTCAGAAAGTGAGTAAGAAAGGTGGATTAGCTGTGAGACACAGGGATTTGGAGATGCAGGCAAGGAAGTACATGCATATGGACAGGGTGCATCTTAATGCTATCTGCACAGATTTATAGAGAGTGAGATTGCTAGAGGGAATTGAGCAAGCATTGGGGGCGTGGGAGTATGGGCCACATAAGGTGTCAACATGTCCAGGCCTGTGGTAAGGATAGGACCACTTTAGAGGCTGGTCTCAGTGGTATTTGGCTGATAGTGAGAAGTCGCTCTTGGGTTATATTGGATTCTGATACAGGTCACGGTAACTTGTGGGCATCGGTCCTGCACGTTTTGGGGTATTAATGATGGGATGTTAATATTTCTCTCCAGGCTGGTTGTGTGGCAGGCGGGGGAGCCTGGGCTGGTTGTGTTGTGGCCGGGGATAGGAGTAAAGTTGTAGGGTTGCTTCTGGAATGGACCTATCAAACCTAAATATCTGTTAAGTTATATCATTGGGGAGCAGCATTGTTGTAGTCAGCCACCAGATTTGAGATAGATATATATAGATATATATGTGTTTAATAAAAGCTGTGACCAATTGATCAGGAGTGGGGTGTGTTATTAAGTTAATAAGGTGTGTTTTGGGATGCAAAGGAAAGCTGAGAATCCCTCCTAGATTGTCAAGAGAAGGTCACATTTAGTTCACAATAAAAAGATAATTTTTGGTTCATCCTGAAATTTTACTCAAAAGCCATATATCGCTAACTTTTTGTGAGTAGTGTATATCTGTATGGGAAATGTCTCCTCTTCAGCCGAATACTAATGCTCCTTTTGTCATTACTTTCCTGCGCATGTAGCATATAATTTCAAATGATCTAAGATTTCTTTATTTCTTTGAATAACAATGACATAATTATTAGAATTCATCACTGCGAGATCCATTCACATTTAATCCCTGTGGGAATGGAATATAAACTACTAATGTACCTGAAATAACTGGAGGCAATGGTCCATAATAAAACCATTTATGTAATAGAAGTTCACATGTATTAAAAGCACAAATGTCAGGTGTAACACAAATAAATAATTACCTTCTGTTTAGTCTCATTGTATTTCAGTAAAACTGTTATTTTAGTGCATATTATTATATTTTAATTTTTTTTGTATGTCATTAATCTTTTTACTGATTTGCATCACAAGGTTGAGTACAAAACTAAAACTATAAATAATTGATGACTTGTCATGAATGCACTAAATGTTCTCATATTTTCAGGACTGGAGATAGCTAAAGAGGATTTTGTTATAGTAGGGTAAGCAACAGGTCAGAGGCATAGGGGAAAGGAAAGGTGGGGAGAAACATCTGAGTGGGCCCCTAGCAAGGTAACCATGTGTACAACTATGATGGCATGGGCTAATTGTAGGTATAGGGGAACCTCAGCAGATGATTGCGCTGTTACTGAAAATCACTATCTTATATTACCATCATACGGTGACCAAATAGTGCAGTGGAGTAGGTAGAAATCATGGGGCACCCATAGCAGAAGTTTTAATTGCCCCCACTACACAAAACTACAGCCTTTAAAAAGTAATTCTTCTCCTATTAAAGCCTCTTTATTTCCCTTTTATTGCACCCATAAAGTATGATACCAACGAAAGTGCCCCACAAAGAGTGTATGGTAACCTCACAGTGAATAGGGATATTATGATGTAAATTAAATATGTTCTTCCTCTACTGTGCCTATTTTACTGGCCTCAGGAAGAGCTCCAGATTACTGAGTAGAAAACACATTAAATAATAGGTTATATCGGAGCACACTTTTTATTTACTATCATTAGAATAGCTTTCCTTATTATTAGAAAAGTTCCATTTATAAAACACACAAGCTTTCCCCCCAGGCTTTCATGAGACATAGCCTATTTTAGAGCCTGCATCAACGCTAACATGGCTTTAATTGTGCTGTAATACAGATTACATTTATACCTATGGTGAATTAATCCACTTTTTTCTAATTTAAAGGGGTTGTCCGGGCTTTTTGGATAATTTCTATGTGTATCTAGGCTGCAAAATGTTGACAGTTTGTAATATACATCCTTTCAATATTTTGCATTGTCACCCAGATATCACCTATTTGCGTCTGACAGAGAACGACCATGGGGCACGTTTATGTTGGAGCTTTCATGGAAATGCAGAAGTGGACGTTACGCCAAGACTCCAACAAACATGCCCCTCCCCAGTCTCAGTTTGCCTGGCCACCCTCAGGCTCCTACAGGCCCGCCCCAACCCCTAATGTGAGCATCTACCCAAACTGCGTACAACAGTCCCCTCCTTCACTGACACAATGTGCCGAATCCGCAGCTGTGAAGGAGATTTTCCCCACTGTCAGTGGAGGAGGCGACCGGTGAATGCAATATGGTGTGTATGCTCACCCTGTGGCCCTGTATTATGGTGTGTACGCTCACCTAGTCTCCTGTAGCCACTGTCAGTGGAGCCGAGGACTGCAGCAGCTGGCTCTCTGTGCATAAACATGACTGACTTCACTGCACAGAGTACCGATCCTGTCAATACCAAAGGTGTCAGCTCTCTCTGCATAGTGGAGCCGATGCTCCTCCTCTCTATCTTCTGCAGCACAGAGCGGGGCACAAAGAGTCGGCAGCTGTGGTTTACAGAGGACTGGCACCACTGGCTCTGTGCCCTGCTCTGTGCTGCAGGAGTTAGAGGAGGAGCATCAGCTTGACTATGCACAGAGAGCCGGCAGCTGCAGTCCTCGGCTCCACTGACAGCAGCAACAGGAGACTAGGTGAGCGTACACACCATAATACAGGGTCACAGTGCAAGTGTACACACCATATTGCATTCAGCAGTCCCCTCCTCCATTGACAGTGTGCCAAATCTCCTTCACAGCTGCAGATTCAGCACATTATGTCAGTGGAGGAGGGGACTGCTGTACGCAATGGGGGTGGGTGGTCACATTATGGTTGGTGCAGTCCTGTAGGAGTCTGGGCGTAAAGTCCAGTTCTGCATTTATATGCAGGCTCCAACACAATCACGCCCCCTGGTCATTCTCTGGCAGATGCAAATAGGTGATATCTGGGAGACAATGCAAAATGTTGACAGGATGTATACTACAAACTGTCAACATTTTGCTGCCTGGATACACATAGAAATTATCCAAAAAGCCCGGACAACCCCTTTAATTACCATATCAGGTTTTCTGCTATATTTTGGTGCACATAGGCAGGAGAGAACATGGGGGTCCTCTCATCCCTGCCTTTGATTCCCCAGCCTCTCCACCTGCCTTTGGTCTGTGAATGACCTGTCTCTTATGTTTGAAATCTCAGTTGATCACATGTTATTCAAAGATCAAAAACCTTTGAGAGTGGCCGGGTAATTCACAGACAGGGAGGAGAGGACTAAGTGTAGAGTGGCCCCAGTGCACCAAAATCTAATCAGCAGAAATCTTCAAATGGTGATTAAAGAAGATCAACAAAGTGGATTAATTTAATTTGTATCACAGCATCATTATGTGGCGCCCCGCAACGAGTGCGTCACAGGAGGGTATTGCAGCCATAAATGCAGCCGCAATATCCTCTGACTCAGCAATGAAATAGTTAACTTTGAGATCCAACCCAACATGCAACACCTAGAACAGAGGGCCAATCCTAGGTCCTGGTGGGTGGAGTGTTAGGGTAGTGGAGTAAAAAACACAATAATCTAGACAGAAGAGAATAGTCTAGAACTCGGAGAAGAAGGGTCTAAGACTAGAGCTTGGAGAGGAGCGGGGGCTCCGCACCCCGTGCGGGCCCCTGGGCCATCACCGGTCGGGTGTCAGCACCTGAGGCCTTAACTACCGGGATTGGGCATTTCTACACGGGTTCCCAAAAGACTCCCGTGCCCACAACTCACAGCCGGTTCACTGGTACCGAAGCTGGCAGCAGTTCACCTCTGCCATGCGAACCAGAAGAGTGGAGGACCAGCTTCACAGGAGCACCCCACCACCAGCCAGTTTCCAGTCGTCTAACCAGCGGTGTACCCACTGAGGGATCCAAGGCTCCCCAAAGAATCCAGAACGTACATCATGGATAGGGCATTGAAGCAGCCTCCCCGTACCCGACCTGGTATTCCTGGGCGACGCTGGCAACAAAAAGTTAGGTAGAGTGGAGGAACACTTGCGGATCTCTGAGGGACACTATCACTGCTGAGTCCACCCGGTCTACTACTCAACCACTGTATACCATGTACTGCTTGCTGGTTACAGTAAAGAACCGTTATAGAGACTTTCGGTGTCTGTGTTTCCTTATGAACTGTCCGTCCGCACAACAAGGTAACCACAGCTGCCGCACAACATCTTGAGCAGCTCCAGCCTCCGGGGATCACCGCTCAGCCTGTGGGGAGCGTAACATCTTGCTGCTGTCCATCCCCCGGAGGTTCCGCAGCGTCGGTAGTCCTTACCGAATCTACTCATAGGTGGCGTCACGAATAAATTAAAACCCCTTTAATCTGTTCCACCAAGACGTCTTCAAACACTTTTGATCTGGACTACACCGGGCCCCACTACCGGCAGGCGCGGTCCACCCGTGACAAGGAGGAAGGAAGCATCGCCTGTATGAACCGGAGTCAGCTGGCCACGGTGAGTCAATTACAGCCATATCTTTACTTTACATATCAAAGTCGTGCTGACACATTCTCTTTATAAGCAATTATACTTTGGTTAAAAAGGTTATCTAGTCGTCAGTCTAATGGTGCCGTCACACAGCACGACCTGGCCAGCGATGTCGGAAGCTATGAGGGTGCCCGCTCGGTTCCGACATCGCTGGCCAGCTGTCACACAGCATCGCTGCGGCCGGCGACACCGCAGCGATGCGGGGCGGTGACATCGCTCGCTGGGCTGGGCTTAGCCCAGCGAGCGATCCGCAGCAACGCTGCGGTATAGGCTGGATCGCCGCTGACATCGCTCTGGCGATGTCACACGGCGCGATCCAGCCTTATCGCAGGTCGCCGGTTGACAGGTTTACGGTTCTTCCCGTAAACCTGTCAACCTGCGACCGGCGATAAAACGCGGTCGCACCGCTCGTTTACACAGCGCGACGTCGCTAGCAACATCGCTGATACGTCACTTTTTCAGCGATGTCGCTAGCGACGTTGCCAGGTGTGAAGCCACCATAAGGGTACCTTTACATGCGGCAACTTTTCTAGGAATTTCACTGACAACTTACTGGTTGCAGTGAAATCATGGATACATTGTTGCTGTGTACAACTGGAACAATGTCTCCATCCTGGCTGCAACTCCCATCATCCCCAGAGGACTCGACTGCACCGGTGGTTACAGCTGGCCACAAACCATGGGTGGCGTCACGACCATCTAATAAAAACTTTACTCCTCATTCATTGTCCCCTTTTATTGACTCTCCCGGGACTACGGAGCCGGGTCATGGCACTGTGACATCCCGCAGCCCCAGACGACAACGAGAGGGCCCGGTTCCGAGTACCCCACGGTCTTGGTGGGTGAGACACATGAAAGCTGTATTGCAAAGAGCTTTCATCAATGGCCTGTAGCATTGGTAATTAGTCATAAATAATAGAATTAAAAATCCGTCCATTCTTGAGAATGGAGGGGATTTATAAAAGTAGATACAATAGAATGTTGCTTGGTTTACAAGCATTTTGCAGTTTTAACCATTTATGATGATAAGACACCCACTTTAATGGATTTGCAGAGCAATAATGGGGAATATTATTTTAACATATGCAAAGGGTGTGATTCTGCTAAATAAATGTACAGTGGGTACTGAAAGTATTCACACCCTTACATTTTTCACTCTGTTTTATTGTAGCCATTTTATAAATTCAAAAAAGTTCATTTTTTTCTCATTAAAGGGAACCTGTCACCTCTTTTGGGCATTTTGAACTGTGCCCACCAGCTTACACATTATGTAAATGGGGTTCTTGTAAACACTCTATGTGCCCAGACGTGACCCACATACCTCAGAAAATAACTTTTATTGTGTCCAGCGCTGGCCTCCTATTGAGTCCGGGAGACTGCTATTTAGTCTTGATGGATTATGTCCTCATCACCCCTCCGGGCTGCAAAACCCACCCTGCATTTTTTAAAATTCCCGCCCCTCCTCTGGCCAGCGCTTGAGTGACAGACGCACTCAAGGAGATACTAGAACGGCGCTTACATAATGTCGAAGCTGGTGGGCACAGTTTAAAATGCTCAAAGGGGATGACAGGTTCCATTTAATGTACACTCTGCACACTATCTTGACTGAAAAAACAGAAATCTAGAAATTTATTAAAAAAGGAAAACTGAAATATCAAATGGTCATAAGTATTCAGACCCTTTGCACACACACTCATATTTAAAGTCAACTGCTGTCCATTTCCTTGTGATCCTCCTTGAGATGGTTCTATTCCTTCATTGGATTCCAGTTGTGTTTAATTAAACTGATAGGACTTGATTTGGAAAGGCACACACCTGTCTACATAAGACCTCACAGCTCACAGTGCATGTCAGACCAAATGAGAATCATGAGGTCAAAGGAACTGCCCAAGGAGCTCAGAGACAGAATTGTTGTATGGCACAGATCTGGCCAAGGTTAGAAAATAATTTCTGCAGTACTCAATGTTCCTAAGAGCATAGTGGCCTCCATAATCATTAAATGGCAGAAGTTTAGGACCACCAGAAGTCTTCCTGGACCTGCCTGTCCAGCCAAACTGAGCAATCATGGGAGAAGAGTCTTGGTGAGAGAGGTAAAGAAGAACCCCAAGATCACTGTGGCTGAGCTCCAGAGATGTAGTAGGGAGACGTAGAAAGTTCCACAAAGTCAACTATCACTGCAGCCCTCCACCAGTTGGGCCTTTATGGACTTATGAAAGCCCACGTAGAGTTTGCAAGAAAACACATGAAGGTCTCCTAGACTGTGAGAAATAACATTATCTGGTCTGATGAGATTAAGACAGAACTTTTTGGTGATAATTCTAAGTGGTATATGTGGAGAAAACCAGGCACTGCTCATCACCTGCCCAATACAATCCCAACAGTGAAACATGGTGGTGGCAGCATCATGCTGTGAGGGTGTTTTTCAGCTGCAGAGACAGGACAACTGGTTGCAATTGAAGGAAACATGAATGCGGCCAACTACAGAGATAACCTGGATGAAAACTTCTTCCAGAGTACTCTGAATCTCAGATTTGGCCGAAGGTTCACCTTCCAACAAGACAATGACCCTAGGCACACAGCTAAAATAACAAAGTAGTGGCTTCATAACTCTGTGACCATTATTGACTGACCCAGCCAGAGCCCTGACCTAAACCCAATTGAGCATCTCTGGAGGAACCTGAAAATGTCTGTTCACCAGCGTTCACGCTCAAACCTGACGGAACTGGAGAGCATCTGCAAGGAAGAATGGCAGAGGATCCCCAAATCCATAGTTGCATCATTCCCAAGAAGACTCATGGCTGTACTAGGTAAAAAGGTGCAAATACTCAATACTGAGCAAAGGGTCTGAATACTTATGACCATGTGATATTTCAGTTTTTCATTTTTAATAAATTTGCAAAAATATCTACATTTCTGTTTTTCAGTCAAGATGGGGTGCAGAGTGTACAATATTGAGAAACAATGAACTTTTTTGAATTCACCAAATGGCTGCAATGAAACAAAGAGTGAAAAATGTAAAGGGGTCTGAATACTTTCTGTAACCACTGTATATGACTAAATTTCTGTTTATACAATTCCCTTATAAAAAGTGAAGATTCACAACAGTAAATATAGACAATGTGACATACGAATGCGACATAGACCCCTTCGTATATCTATTACAATTTGGAGCCTAATTTGGCCTTATACTTGAGCTGTATTTACACATATCACTCGTAGACACAGAAAATAGGCCCTTGTGCAGTCCAACAGCTCATCATAATGCACAATTCTATCTGTTTTGTGGGGCCCCTCTTAAGCCCCCGTCACACTATGCGAGATCGCTGCTGAGTCACAAATTTTGTGACGCAACAGCAATCTCAGCAGCGATCTCGCTATGTGTGACACTTAGCAGCGACAAGGCCCCTGCTGTGAGATCGCTGATCGTGACAAACCGTTCTGGACCAATTGTTCATCATCGCGCTCCCGCTGGGCAGCGTGCATCGCTGTGTTTGACAGGGACAACGACCAACAATCTCAACACTACGCCCGAGAGTGACAGAGTCCCAACAGCCGCTGTATTATTGCTGCGTCACTGGTGAGATCTGACTGTTTGACATCTCACCAGCGATCACGTATCGAGGCACCAGTGATCCCTACCAGGTCAGTGTGACGGTACCCTTAGGACCCTGTGCATCTACCTAAGCTGCACTGCACCATCATATGTTCGCCCCTACATACTACTGGTATACCATAAGAAATATCTGCAAGATGTCAGGTATCTTTTATGTTACTTTGAAGCAGTGTAGCACATAAAGGAACTTCCCATAATAAACTGGCAATCCTATTTCTAATTAATTCTTTGATCTTGTGTGTAAATATTGATTTGACTTAACTGTGTCAACATTTACATGAAGGATCAATACAGTCACCTGTCTGAGCCCTATCAGAAGTAGCAATGATGCATAAACAATTTTCTCACCTTTAGTTCACATCTTTTGATTAGGCCATGTCACACACACAGATATTTGTGCAGATATTGTTCACAGATCTCTGGTTGCAGTGAAATCATGGACAGATTGCTCCATTTGTACACAGCCACATAATGGAGCAATGTGTCCATGATTTCACTGCAACAGAGATCTGTGAACAATATCTGCACAATATCTGTATGTGTGACGTGGGCCTTTCAAAGATCATGCTGTAAAGGCATTCACATAGAAACTATTGCCATTCTGTAAACCATCATTATTGTAATACAAAATGTAAAGAAAACTATTGAACTGACTACCTGCTGGCTGTTTACAGTAATAGGCACCAACACAGAATTAATGTCCAATTTTTAGTTTTCCAGTCAATGGACAAAAAGTTAATTCATCAGAAGTAAAGGCATATCTTGGGGTTCAGCTCAGTGGATAGGGGAAAGTGAAACATGTGAGTGGGCCCCTAACCAGGTAATCCTGATTACAACTACAGTGGTACACCCTAATCAGATGTAGAGAGGTACCTCAGCAGATGACTTTGCTGTTACAGAAAATAAATCTCTACTCAAAGACCAACACTGATATTACCCCACACTGTAGGATGGACCGCACAGTGGTCTTCAAAATGTATAATTGGCCCTGTGTTAGCTCCCACACTGTATAATGGCAACCAGAGTAGTCCCCATTCTGTCTGGTGGCATCTGCATTAGCTCCTGTCTTGTATAATGGCCCTGCATTAGCTCCCATGCCCCCTCATTAATGTCTATGCTCTATAATGGCCCCTGCATTTGCTCTCGTGCTCTATAGTAACCCTTAAAAAGTAAAATGGCTCCCACAGTAGTCTCCACACTGTATGATGACTTCAGCATTAGGTCGTGCTCCACGGCTGTACATTAGGCCCATGCCTGTATATTGGACCCGCATTAGCATCCACACTGTTTAAGGGTCCCTTCACTAGCTCCATGGCTGTAAAATGGCATCCGTATTAGTGTACAGCCCCAGGGTATGGGAACTTAGATGGCTGAGCCCTCAGCTTCAGTGGGGGCATCTCACTGGTGGCCTGCCCAGACCCGTGCCCCGAGGGGGAGACAGTCGCCAATTAAGGGTTTTAGTATTTATCACGTGATGCCACCTGTAGTGCCTGGTGACTAGACACCAGCGCCGCCTCAGTCCTCCGGAGGGTGGTGGTATTGCGGCTAGGGTGGAGCAGCTCCCTACAGGTAGAGCTAATCCTCCGGGGCAGTGTTACCTGATGCCGGCACGATGCAAACCATTGAGAAAAATCAATGAAGCAGGACAGAAACATAGAGGCACTTCACTCTTCCAGGTACTTTACTTGTAAGCAAACTGATCAAGATGGAGGTACAGTTCACAGTACTCCAGCAGAATGGCCGGCCGGGTAGTTGCAGCAGAATGCAGAATCTGTGGCAGTCTCTGGTGGTACCTTATTGGATCTACCCTTTTCCTGTCCCTTCTATCTCTTCTCGTGGTCTGCTTCTTGGCAAGAGTAAATCTCAGGGGATAAAAACCCTGAGAACGTCTTCGGAGCCGGGACGAGTACGGTTAAAGGATGAACGCTCCAGGCCGCGTTGTCAGACCTGTGTACTCCGGGTGTACAAGTCAGGACCTTTCTGTCTGGGCTACGTCTTTCTCTAGCCCTCTTTTGAAGCCCCCTTTTCTCTCTCGGGTAAGCTCCCGTTCTCCGTATTTCCTCGGGGAAGACACTCCTGAAGACACGCCGTGTGTTCCACCTTGCTCCTCTCACACTTTTCCACTCACTCCAACTAATTCTGGGACCTCCCCCGGTTGTATTGGTGGGTGTGTTTTTGGGATCAGATCCTTCCACGGTGCTCTGCATTCTACCTACAACAGGGATGACCACACGCTCATCTTTGGGTGCAGTACCCCACTTGTGATGCCTGACCAGTTGGGCGCCACATTAGCTCCTATAATGTATAATGGTCTCACATTATCTCCTATGCTATACAATGGTCCCTGCATTAGCTCCCACACTGTAAATGGCCCCCACAATAGCATTAGATCCCATGTGGTATAATCGTCCTTGCACTAGCTCCCAGGCTGTATAATGGCCCCTGCATTAGCTCGATGGCTGTATAATGGCCCCGGTTTTAGCTCTCAGGCTGTATGATGGCCCCTGCATTAGCTCTTACGCTGCATAATGGTCCTTGCATTAGCTCCATGGCTGTATAATGTCCCCAGCTTTAGGGCATTAGCTCCCATGTTGTTTAATAGCCCCGAAATTAGCGCCTATGCTGTATAGTGGCCCCGTATTTTGCTCTTATGCTGTATAATGGCCCCTGCATTAGCTCCCACAAAGTACAGTATATTGCTCCCTGCGTAGATCCCACTCTTGTATAATGGCCCTCGCATTAGCTCCCACACTGTATAATGGCCCCTGGATTAGCTCCCACACAGTATAATGGAAAAGGCACAGCAATCCTTAAAAAAAAAAAACAAACTGTTCAATACTCACTTCACAAATCTATCGGCAAAGCTCGGTTTGAACAATGCGCTGTCATACCATATACAGGGCATCTGAGTCCTGGCATGGTAGAAGACGTCACTATACCAGTACTCTGACATCTTGTTCATGTGCTGGTGACTCGGCTTGTGCATTACCTGCGGTTTACAGAACAAAGACTGGTAGTGCAGGGACATCATGTCTCCCTGCTCTACTGCTGAGCTTATGTATATCAGCATTTGAAAGTTAATTGTAATAGTACTCTGAGTGAGGGGACCAGGGCGACTGCACCATCTGCCTCCCCCTAACTCGGTGGTTGCGCTACTGATCAAAATATTAAAACTTACTGCTTTATTACAGAAGACAGATGGTAAAGTTGCATTTATTAAGCAGCCTGTAGATATAAGATAACCTGAACTAATGTTTGCTGTTTTCTATTTTAAATATGCATCTTTAACTCAGAAGAAGAATTTTTTTTTAATAAAAATACTTTAATTATTGAATTACTCTCACCCTGTAAGCTGCTCTCTCTGCAGCTCCTATTTTTCTCTGTTGCTGTTCTACATCCAATCAGTTACGATCTGGGAACCGGAAATGGACAAACCAGGCTGGGTACGTCATTGGTGGGGGCAGGGCTATCACTCACAGGACAGCTGTCTGGGCACGCATTCACAGATCTGACTTCACTCTCTCATGCTGATTTACAGTGCGATGCTTCCATCTGACAAGTGATGGATGTACCGATCATTAGTTATATTTCATAGACCCTGCGGGGAGTTTAAAGGGGGTAGAGAAGGCAATATGGAAATCCCCTACAAGTGACCCCATTTTGGAAACAAGACCCCCCCAAGATACTTATATTGATGTGTAGTGAGCACCTTGAACACCCGGGTATTTCACAGATTTCAAAATGTTAAGCCGTGAAAATAAAAAAAAATCATATTTTCTCCAAAAAATGTTCTTTGTGCTCAAAATGTTTTATTTTCACAATGGTACAATTTTGTCTGTACAATTTGTTGTATAAGTATGCCAATACCTCATAAGTTGGGGAAAACTATTGTTTAGGTGCACGGCAGGACTCAGAAGAGAAGTGTCAATTGACTTTTGAAACACAAGATTGGCTGAAATCATTAACTGACACCATGTCATGTTTGGAGAGCCCCTTAGAAATTGGCTCAGATGGGAAATAGCACCATTTGATTTTTGAAGCATAGATTTTCCTAAAGTATTTTGGAGACTCCATTTGTAAAGCCTGCAAGTGCCAGAACAGCAGAAACCCCTTTAAATGACCACAATTTGGAAATTACAACCCTTTGGGAGATCAACTATGGCTGTAGTGACAATTTGATCTCTGGAAAAAACCCATGGAGTCAAATGCAGAGAATGTTGCAAATTAGAAAATTGCAAATAAGCCATTGTAGTGCCCAGTACATTGTAGTGCTCGTGCATTGTGCCCAGCTCATGATTTAGGAGGAACACACCCTATAATTAAGGGATCCTGTCACCTCCAAAACGCCTCCTAAGCTAGCAAAACATGTCCCTGCAGCATCACATCACTAATCTCACACTTCTTTTGTCTCCTAAAAGCATCCTGTGAAAGTGCATAAAAACGTTTTAATGCTTACTCATTAGTGATTATAATTAGCAGGGGCCATATTCTTTAGTCACCAAGGCGGGCTGTTTTGCAGCTCCAGGATCCACCCTGTCTCTGTGTGTTCTGCTGTGACATGCAGGCATTGCCCTCCCCCCTCTCTATCACTCACAGAATGCAAATCATTAGTCCTGCCTTCAGTTTCAGTTTCACAGCAGCACAGACAGAGAGAGGGCTGGATCCTGGAGCTGCTAAACAACACCCCCTGGTGACTAAAGAATATGGCCCCTGCTAATTATAATCACAAATGAGTGAGTATTAAAACGTTTTTATGCACTTTCACAGTATGATTTTAGGAGACAAAAGAAGTATGAGATTAGTGATAGGATGGTGCAGGCACATGTTTTGCTAGCTTAGGAGGTGTTCTGGAGGTGACAGGATCCCTTTAAAGAGGACCTGTCACCAAACCAGGCATGGTGATCTAATTACAGCACTGGATGCAGCATGTCTGCAGAATCCAGCAAGGGGTCACCCAGCACTTGAGCAGCCCTGTACCCCGAGATAATACACTTAGAAAACTTACATGCTCTAGCCATTAAGGAGGTGGCTAGGGGCTGCAGCCAAGGGCAGATTCACACCCCCTGCATGTGTAATCTGCCCACCGCTGCCAATCATTCTCTCCCTCTTCAGCAGCATTTAAACTGAGGTTTTTTTTTTTTTTTCAGAACTTGCTGTTTGGCCCCGCCCTCAGGTGGCATTTACACGCTGCTTATTTGCTGGGTATGTCCTGCATTTTTGTTTATGCACGAGCTCACCACAAACCAGGAGTGGAACAATCAGAGGAAAAGTATAATAGAAACAAGTGCTCCATGTCTCACCACCACGACGTACATTTCTCAGTATTTGCTTCCCAGGGGGCGTGTCAAAGTGGAGGACGGCGGTCGTTTTATATGGAGATGGATCAAGAGGAGGATGAAGTTTACGTAAGGCACCTGAACTCCGAACCCGAACACTGAATTTGTTTGTAAAGACGTCCCGAAAGTGCTGAAAGAAAGCTAAAAAACCTGAAGGGAGTCACAAACAGCAACAAAAAAAAAAAATGAAAAAAATTGCTAAAAGCGTATTTTTGAATATTGTTGGCTGCCTGAAATAGATGTAATTTCAGGTTGCATGAAAATTACATCAGAAATTTCTTCAGAATAAGAAAAAGTCCCTTAAAAAGAGGAATATCCTGAAGTGGTGTCCACTTAAACTCATTTTTTAATGCCTTTGCATAAATATATCCTAAATATTCAACATATCACTTTGTATTTCTTTTCATCACATTACATGAAACCTGCAGCAAATGCACAACAAATCTGCAAATCAGTATGTCAAAAAGTGTTGACTCTCCCTCGTGGGCTATATATTCTAGGACACTAAATGAGTCGGTCGACAGGGTAGGGGGTACTCTGATACCGGACAGGTTGCTACTTCAGTGGGGATCATGGCTGGTCAGGTCCCGGTCCGTGCCCTGGACACTCCATGGCTGATAGGAAAACTATTTGGGATGGGGGATTATTATATTATTTTATACGTGACGCCACCTGTGGTACATGGTAATGTAGTTACCAGCGCTGCAGCCGGCCACTGAGGTGATGGTAATGCAGCTTTGGGCAGTACAACTCCCCACAGGCAGAGCTTTACCTCAGAGCAGCAGGGTGGATGAGGGGAGTAGTAGTCCTTGGCTCTGTGTAAGTTCTCCAGGCGGTGGTGAATCAGGCACCCACACACAATAGTCTCTGTTTCATTACCTTTTTTACTGATGGCAGGTAGCAGGTACGGTCCAGGAGGGTAACCAGGTGGCCAGTGCAGTTTGGGACATCCACCTTTGAAAGTTATGAAGCCTCCTCTATTTGCATGTGTGGTGATTTGGGAGAATTCTGCCTCAAGCTGAACCTGCCGCTTTCTCTCTCTCTCAGGATGATACTCCACAACTGACAATGTGGACCTTTCTGTGGGGATCCCTACTCCTTTCCTTGGGTCCCTGGTCCTATGTTTGGTCAGGTTTGGGGTCTTGATTTCCTGAGCTCCAGGGGGATTAAATCCTCCTGTCTGTCCGGGCTTTCTCTGCTATGACTGGATCAACAGCAGCTTCGGACTCTGGTGTCCGGGTGGGCTAAAGGGCAATTATTTCTGTTCCCCTCTTTCTAGAATTCTCTAACTTTCCACTTGGCTCCGTCCCTTTCTAGTGTACTATTCAGCTCCGGTGTCAGTCCTTTCTGTTTCTGGGCCTGACTTGGTCCAGCAACCAGCTCTTCCTCCTTCTTGACTCCTCAACTGTCACTCCTTGACTAACTAACTGGCTCCTCCCCCAGACCTGGATCTTTATAGGGAATCATGCCTAAGGCAGCAAGTAGAGCTCCCCCTTCAGGCCTGAGGTGGAAGGTGCTGTGTGCAGTGTGTGCCAAGGTGTACATCCTTCCCTGCACCAGTGGGTCCTCTGGCAATCCCTGCTGGGGTGCCACACTAGACCTCTCAGTTAAGCTTTAAAAGCAGTAGGAAAGCAACCTAGAAAGTGGGGAAAAATTGTAACAAAGAACAACCAGGAACCAACTTGATCAAAATCCAGGGAAGAAACAATGCCAGGCAACCAGTGCTGATCCTGGGACAGAATAATGAGTAAAAAGATAGGAGCTGTGTCCCCCTATATAATTCAACGATAAAGGGATTTTTTGGTAAGCTACAAAATCCAAGTTTTTTTGTTAATAGCATTAAGGGACACAGAACTATGGGACATCCTTCAGAAATTCCAACGTGTGAGAAAAAATAAAAAGATTAGATAAACTACCGGCACTTCCTAACCTGAAGGTCTGAACTGGTGCATACTGAACATAGCATATACTATCACAATAACACAATAATAATTGCACTCAATCAAGAGGGAGAAAAGAATGAAATATGCAGTGAACACAGGAATATAAACATGCATTACTGCTTAGAAAAAAATACATGTTTTTCTTTTAAATGAGATACATATCAGATAAAAAAAAGCTCAAATAAAACTGCCAATCTACCACACATGGTGTACCACTCAACAGGGTCTTAACCTGGTGAATACCATGAATGGTAACTGGTCTTAAATAAACTGGCCAATCTACCACACCATGGTGTACCACTCAACAGGTCTTAACCTGGTGAATACCATGAATGGTAACTGGTCTTAAATAAAACTGGCCAATCTACCACACCATGGTGTACCACTCAACAGGGTCTTAACCTGGTGAATACCATGAATGGTAACTGGTCTTAAATAAAACTGGCCAATCTACACACCATGGTGTACACTCAACAGGTCTTAACCTGGTGAATACCATGGCATGGTAATGGCTTAAATAAAAGGCATTTTTATATGCTAACATTCATTTAAAAAAAACAAACTTTTTTATGCAGTAAAGCATGTTCACATTCTGTGTTTACTGTCAGGAAACTCAGCGTAACACATTGACCCGTGGGTTCCTTTCCTATGGACTAGGAGGAGTGCAACAGGAATGGCTTGAAGATACCTAAGACACAACACCGTATACACTTGTCAGTCTTCAGTTTTATGTAGCGTACCTACTAGATGGATCCATACAGACTAGCTATAGCAACCTCACCACAGCGAACTTGACATTGTTAATTGACCACAGATCACCTTTGTTGACACTCACAACAATGGTTCTGACACAACACAGCAGCAGCAGCCTTGGGGGATAGGTGACTGGCAGAGATGTGATGTCTGCAGAGAGGCACACTACTGTGAAGGGCATGGTGTGTCTTCTTTGGAGTGAAAAAAAGAGTGGGAAAATCCAAAACCTCTAAAAGAAAAACACACAGAAAAAAAATGGCAGGAAGCCTCTTGACTACAAGAGACACTAGGCTAAAGCTGAGCTTCATAGGGTCCCAGGAGAACACTCCGGTAGGTCTATAAGGGGAGCAAATGCTTATTGGTCCTAGTGGAAGGATATATATCTAAAGGCCCAGTTACACACACAATAATTGTGCAGAGATTGTTCGCAGATCTCTGGTTGCAGTGAAATCATGGACACATTGTTCCATTTTGTGGCCGTGTACAATTTCTGCACAATTATCTGTGTGTGTAACTGGGCCTTTAGATCCTCTGACCTCGCAATGCTATTAACAACAAATAAAAATCCATAATTTGCTGTGGTCACAGTACATGCGTTTTTAGTGCTTTAAACGCATCTTTTTACATGCGTTTTTCATGTCATCATATTTTAATGTCTGATGCTCCTGCTTTGCTGCGTTTGAAATCTGCACCCAAATATGCATGTACTATTTTATGGTGCATTTTGAAAAACGCATGCGTTTTTGTAGAAAACGCATGTGTTTTTATAACATGGGCCCCTATGGAAAACGCATGCAAAAACGCATGTACAATTAGTACCTTTCAGTGCCATTCAAAAACGCATGCGTTTCCCATAGGAGCCCATGTTAAAAAAACGCATGGGTTTTCTAAAACGCATGCGTTTTTTTAACATGGGCTCCTATGGGAAACGCATGCGTTTTTGAATGGCACTAATTGTACATGCGTTTTTGCATGCGTTTCCCATAAGGCCCCATATTAAAAAAACGCATGCGTTTTTGGAAAAGCACCAAAAACGCATGGACTGTCACACATGCTTTTTGGCTATTAGGGCATGCGTTTTTTAACATGGGGGCCTATGGGTGCGTTTTTTACATGCGTTTTTGAAAACGCAGGTCTCCAAAAATGCATGTGAAAAATGCTACTGTGACCCAAGCCTTTCTCTCTAAAGCAAGATTTTCTAATCATGTATGCAGCTTGACAATCTTCCTGTCTAAACAGGATCTGTGCTGCTGAACAATAGCAGACTATGTGCACTGAATGATCTATTACAGATTGTTCAGTGCACAACTGAAGCATAATCAGCCTGTGCATACAGACTAATAAACTGTGCATCACACAGTGTAAATTAATTTGCCCTTTGCACAGCCCCTAAACCTATATGATTTTCTCTGCAGTCAGGTAAATAAGGCTAGGGTCACATTTGTAAGGCTCATTGAGATTATCGCATCCAGATCCGGATGCGGTAATCGCATGAGCCTTCGGACACATTTTTTTGTTCACAATGTGTCTTTAAACCCGGATCCAGTAATCGGATTGCTCAGATGTGCAATCCGGTTGCCAGGATGCTTTGTTCATCCCTGCTGTCACAGGGATGAACAAAGGGTTAATGTTAATAATAGATGTGGGCAACATGTCTGTAGGGAGTGCCCCCTCCCTAGAGACATGCTGTCCACATAGTTAGGCATGTGAAGGGTTAATATGTTCAATTACAGTATTGCCGGCTATTGTCGGCATTTACTATTTTCCTCGCAGTGGAGGAGATACAGTACGTAATCTGCGTAGTGTATCTGCCGTATCCAGGGTCCTGAAAGCATTAACATTAGGTCTATGGCAGTGCGCTCCCATAGAACTAATGTTAAAGCTTTCAGGACCCTAGATAGCGGTTCATACTAGAAAGTAGATTATGTACTGTATCTCCACAGCTAGGAGCCGCCAAGTTTCATTCATAAAATTGTAAATGCCGCCAATAGCCGCCAATACTATAATTGCACATATTAACCCCTCACATGCCAACCTGTGTGGACAGCATGTCTCTAGGGAGGTTGGGCACCCCAAAGACATGTTGCCCACATCTTTTATTAACATTTAACCCTTTGTTCATCCTGCGGCAGCCGCAAGCATCCACATGTGCCTTGCGGCAGCCACATGGGCTCCCATAGGGAGCCCATTATAGCAATTCTGATTGCAAACCGCTCTGAAAACTGCAGCCTGCATGATTTTTCATGCAGGCTGCAAATCCGGATGTGGTAACCGGATTGCATGTAGTGCAATCCGGTTTAAATAATGGGCTCCTATGGGCTGCGGTTCCTGATCCGGTACTGAGCTTTTTAACAGCTCAAAACCAGATCAGGATCTGAATTTTGGAACGCAAATGTGACCCCAGCCTAATTCAGAATTAGGGTGGTTTCACACTGGCGTTTTTCAGTATTCTGTCGAAATCCTGATGCATACTGATCAGGATACATCCTTATACTAAGGCCAGCTTCACACCATGGCCTGATCAGGTCCGGGGCTGTCCGGTGTAAACCGGACAGCCCCGGACCCGATTTTGCTTAATAGGCCTAAAGGACCATGAACCGGAGTCCGAAAGTGCTCGGCCATCTGTTCGAGATCGAGTGAATTACAGCGGTATGTCTGGGTATAGTAGTAGCTGTTTATTTTATATTATTTATAAGGAAAATAAAAGCTACTACTATACCCAAACATACCGCTGTATCTGGTTTTTCCATCATACGAACACAGCAGCTCGGACCACGAGGTCCTATTGGAAGCTTATCGTGACCACAGTGACCTGTGGAGGTACGGTCCTGGCAGCAGCTGTATTGTTCTGAGCAATCACGCTGGTTGTGTGCTACACAACCCTATCAGGTGAGCAGTTCCTAAGTTACACCATCATAACCTGTCTCCTAAGGATAAGACCCTATTTTGCGCATTCTCACCCCCTTTTTTTAGATTTCCGGACCCGATTTTGACATTATACAGCCCTATAGGGCCAGATGGAACCGGAAGGCAGATATGTGCCATCCGGTTTCCATCTGTCCGAGAGGATCCGGGTGAATTTGGATTTTTCAGAAAATCTGCCCAAATTGGATCCTCCTGGATCCGGGGCAATCCGGCGCCAGCAGCTGAAGATTAGCAGCGAGCGCTGCTAAACTCCAGAACCACCAGCTGTCCCCTGCAGATATTCCAGGACAGCGGCTAGCTCCTCGCTAGCCACGATCTTGAAATGCGGCAGCTGTGGCTGCTCTCAGCTGAATCCGGCTGCAAACCGGACCGGAGGGCATATTTGCCCTCCGATTCTGTTTACAAATCGGGATCGGGGCTGTCCGATGTGACCTGATCACACTGTGGTATGAAGCCGGCCTTATAATTGATATCAATGGTGCCGCATCTGTACACGGTCGAATGCAGCTGAGCCAGATCAGGATTTTATATTAAGCATGCCCAGAGAAGTTTGAGCATATTCAAAATCCCTCTCTCTTTCTCTCTCTTATGCTCTCTCACTCACTCTCTCTCTCTCTTCCCGTTCAAAACAGTTCAAAAACAAAACGCAGGACAGATCAGGGCAAAAATCTATGCAGACCTGATACAAACACAGCATTTTTTTTACCTGATCCTGTGCCTGCGGTGTATGCGTTTTTCCGTGCGTTGGCGGATGCATGTGTTTTTATCCTATCAAGATGCAACACTAGTGTGAAACCAGCCTTACATTGGACTGTACATTTACCTGGGAAATAAAGATACTCTGTCTACTTTGTAATCTGGGTCTTTTTAGATTTGGTGCAAACATTATAGCAATTATTTTAAGCATTGCTGTATATAGAATATTCCTTGATAATAAATTGTAGATGAAATCATGTCCATAGTAAATACAATACAATATACCGGTATATAAAGAAATGATATGCAAAATGCTGATTAAGAACAAAATTACTTTAAAGAGCATGTGTGGCGCCCCTGCGTCCAGGAGGCCACAAAGGGAACTGCAGCCAGGCAGGTAGGACATTGTTGCACAACAACACCCTCACAGCCCACACAACCCACGGGTAGAAGAGGTTAACATCCAGCCCTGAGATTAGAACTCTATGAGATTGAGGGGTGGTGGATCAGAGGAGTGGGTTGGGCACACCCGTAGTCAGGTGACTTGACAGTATATAGTGAGGGGGAGGAGTGAAGGAAGTCAGTAAGAGTGATGGTGGGTTTACACACACCAATCATTGTATCCAATATCTGAACAGATCTCTGGTTGCAGTGAAATCATGGACACATTGCTCCATGTTGTACACAGCCACAAAATGGAACTATCTGTCCATGATTTCACTGCAACCAGAGATTGGTTCAGATATTGGATACAATGATTGGTGTGTGTAAACCCACCATAAGAGTAGGCCCAGGGTGCCGAGCTGTAAAGACCCAAGAGTAGGCTACAGTGAGCTGAGAAGCAAAGACCAGAAGCTGAGCTGCAAAGACAGAGAGACTTACACACGTCCTGTGAGTGCAAGGCCGACGAGCGCAGAATCCGTACTGAGCCAGTGTGAGCCAGAGGGAAGGGAAAGCCCATCCGACGCTGATGCCACCAGGAGTGTGACAGAACAGAGAGGGACAGTGGAACCCGTGCCCTAGACAGCAGCTAAAGCCACTGACTGCAGGCGGAGTAGCCCTCCTATATACCGAGAGAAACAGAAAGGAGAGAGCCTGGTAGAGCCTCGTGCTGAGGACTGCTGGAGGCTGGGCTGAGTAGAGTGTCGGCTCTAGAGGGGACCGTAGTTTACCCGGGATCCCCAAACAACACGACGGGGAACCACAGCTCCACGTTAGGGTCCCCAACCCAAAGGACAGGCAGCTCAGTGACAACCAGGAGGGCCCACGAGGGGTCAGAGTCACCGCCATACTGTCCAGCGCACCACACACCACCCGTATAGACGGAGACCGTAGACAGCCCGGAAAGGACACTAAAGACTGTGTGAGGGGTCACAGAGAGAGAGAGGCCTGGCTGCAGAGTAAAGGGAACCCGGAGAGGGAGAATGTGCCCGTGTATTGAGAACTGTGCTTGAACTGTAAGAACTGCAACTGACTTGTAAACTGCTTGAAGAAGTGAGAGTAAAAGACACGGAAAACCCTGAATTGGCCTCTCTTGTCAGTCTCTATCTGCAGACTATTCCTCCCATACAGGTTGCAGCAGATTCCCACCTACAGAGCTACAAGCCTGTCAGCACCAGCAAGGAAGAGAGATCCTGCAGCGTCTGCAAAGTAAGTGTCCTGGACAATTCCACAACCCTTAACCCTTCCTGCCCCGGGGGACACAGTTCTTCCCACTGGAACTATAACATCTCCGCTGCCACTCCATCACCCCCGGAGGTTCTGCAGCAGCGGCGGCCCCATCACTGGCCGCATCAAGTGGGTGGCGTCACGAATGATATTTCCCCTGTAAATATCCCCCTTTATTTGCCGAGCCAGGGACACGGTCCAGACCAAGCCACCCGTGACTTCCCGGTACTGTCCCGTGGGGCCCGACACATGTCTGCTGCATTCAGGGAAGAGGTCCTCCATGTGTCTGTGTGCTGGGTACCCCAAGATATAGCCTTAGCAAAACTCATTGTTTGAAGCCATGAGGGCAGTCCCTGGTGCAGGAGCCAGCTCGATTGACGGGGGCCATTCCCTCCCCTTCTGCCTGTCTAAGGCTATATCTTGGGGTACACAGCATACAGACACATGGGGGACCCCTTCCCTGACTGCAGCAGACATGCTGCATTCAGTGCTGCATTTAGATTCCCATGCAGCAGGGGGGTGACAGGTCCTCTTTAAAAAAGACTTTAGAAACCTTACAGTTAAGAGGTCGCCTGGGTGGGATCTTATTAAGAGGTTCTGGCTGCTGGCAAAGCCCTTCCTGCTTCCTCCTTGTGTGTTCTTCCCCCTCTATCTGTCTACCGCCGCCTCCTCTCCTGCTGGGTCTGCCCTCCTCTTCTGCTCCTGATGTCACAAAGAGAGGAGCAGACCCAGCAGAAGAGGAGGCGGCAGCAGACATGTAACACCCCAGGGATCTGGTTGAAACAATGACATTGACTCCCCCACAGGGAGTGATGTCACACCTGGAAGCAAGAAGGGGAGTTCCCTATTCAGGTGACACAGCATCCAACACTTTCCTGTCTCCAGACCAGAAGGGGGAGCTCTAGAACCCGGCTTAAGGGGAGCTTCCCTATAAAAGTTCTGGCCTGGAGATGGGGTCAGACAGAACAGCTAAGGAGAACAACAGAACATTGATGGAGTCTGAGGAGGAAGGAGAGAAGAGGCTGGGGAGCAGAGCGGTGTTAAGCTCACCTTAGAGGAGAAAGCGCCAAGAAAACCGGACAACGGAGTCTGAGGCTGTTCGGGTACTAATGGCCCAGCAGCAGAAATCCGGAGGGGCAGGGGATTTCAGGTTCCCTGGCCTACCTAATGCCTGGAGCACAGTAGAATACTAGCACCCGGGGTCTCCACTGAGGTGCAACCCCTGGAACAGGGCTCGCGCTGCCTGCAATACAGGTGCAGACTAAGGAGAGAAAGGGCCACAGCACAGCTTCATGCAGCAGCGGGGACTCACAAGTGAAAGTACAGAAGGGAGGCCTCCAACACACCTGGCTATGTGGATCCCTTCTGATTGCTTCCAGGCGGCCCGGGTCCACAGTAACATCTACTGCAGTCCACAGCAATGAACGTTTCCTTTACCTTTACTTGTCCGTCACAGATACACAGGCACCAGACTGTATCTGTAACGGACAAGTAAAGGTAAAGGAAACGTTCATTGCTGTGGACTCCAGTCAAAATCCACTACCCTGGGGACCGGCTCCACCCATGGGGAGCCACTACATCTCAGCTGCCCATCCACCATTCCAATAGGTTCTGCAGCAGCGGTGGCCACTCATTGTCACAAACTAAGGGTGGCGTCACTTTTCTTATAATAGCCAAGAACACTTTTTTACAACTCAGCCCAGGGTCACCGAAGCTGGGTCTCGACCCCTGTGACTCCCCAGAACTGCTTAACAGCCCGGTTCTGAGTACCCCACGGCCCTGGGGTGAGACAGACAGACACATAGAGGGGGCGGAACACGCAAGGAGGAGGCAGGGAGGACTGTGCCAGGAGCCAGGACCTCTTAATAAGATCCCACCCAGACGACCTCTTAACTGTAAGATTTCTAAAATCTTTTTAAGCTTGTAGGTGGGCTAGACACATGGGAGACCCCTTCCCTGAATACAGCAGACATGCTGCATTCAGTGCTGCATTTAGTTTGCCATGCACCAGGGGGGTGACAGGTCTTCTTTAAATGTGTGTTATAATTCTTCAAACCACAGAACTAATTCCCATTGATCTAAAATATCACATCGGCAATATTGATATAGAAATATGCAGAATTGAATTTCTGCATTACATTCAGGTAGATGTCTTTATCATTATGGTCATAATAATTCTTTTGTTGTTGAACAAGAACTGAGTAATAGTTGCTCCCGTTACATTTTATTTTACCAACATAGTGGAACGTAATGAATATTAGAGGTGATATGTAAAAAACAGGACATGAATCCACCCACACATGAGTGTAGTGACGCATAGGAAAGGTTTACATCTGTCAGGACACTAACCTAATAAACATTAATGATATGGAGAAGTGACTGAGAGTTTCCATGTGATGCAGGATTCGGGATGACAATGAAACAAGCAGTGGATATGGATGGAGGAACACAAATTTAGCAAGATTGTTTGTGTCCAATTACATTCAATTTACTATATGATCCTTGCACTAAAGCTGGCAGTAGTGGCATAGTGCTAATGGTAGCAGACCTTGTGACTGCTCTGGGGCCCGTGAGTTGAAGGGCATTGATGCCTTTCTGATCCGCATCTTGATTTTTTATTCTTTTTTTAGTCATAAATCAATAATTGTGGGGAGATGCAGGGGCATCATACTGTGAATACTGTGAGGGTCTAAGGGGAAATTATACTCTTTGGGGGTATGTGACACACAATACTGTGTGGGGGTCTTTGTGGGCCTCATTCTGTTGGGGGAAGCTGTGGAGCATCATACTATGTATAGGAACATCATACTGTACAGTGTGCTATGGGAGCCATCATACAGTGTGAGGGCTGTGGGGGCGATCATACTTTTTAGGGAGCAGTGGAGGCATTGTTCCATGTGGTGGGGAGCTATTATAGCACCCCGGGGTCCGGTTACCACAATACATACTTGGAAGCAAGGCAAGGCATCCACCAGGTAACACGCACACACACAACAGCTTCCTGACTCCAGGCCAGAAGGGGAGCTCTAAAGCCTGATTCAGGGCAGGTCCCCTATAAATTCTGGTCTGGGGGAGCAGTCAGGCAGTTCAGTTTCCGGGAGGACTGTAGAAGACACCCTACAGATGGAGCCACGCCAGGCTCATCCTAGGAGACTTGTAAATACGTGTAAGACTGGCATCACCATAAACGTAGGTGCTGGCAGAAAATAATATACTTACAGAGATACCGTGTTTCCCCGAAAGTAAGACCCTGTCTTACATTTTTTTGGGGGCCAAAAGTGGCCCCGGTCTTACTTTCGGGGGGGGGGGGTCTTATATTGTGTGCCCCAGCAGTGTGGCCTACAGGCCCCCTCCTGCTGGGACACTGCGGGAGCGGGTCGCACGTCACGTGCGCCCGCTCATTACATATGCACTGCATCCCCCTGTCAATCAGCGACAGGGGGAGCAGCGCATTATACGGTATATATGGGCCCCCTCCTGCTGGCACACTACCCCCCTGTTCTGAGGCCCCCCCTGCTGCTGCTGCAGACATCTTACCCTCCAGGGTCTTCTTGCAGCAGCCAGCGCGTCCGTCCTCTGTCCTCGGCTGTCTCCCGGATCATGTGACCCGTCGCAGCGCATGACGTCATCGCGACTGCGACCGGCCGGTCACATGATCCGGGAGACAGCCGAGGACAGAGGACGGACGCGCTGGCTGCTGCAAGAAGACCCTGGAGGGTAAGATGTCTGCAGCAGCATCAGGGGGGGGCCTCAGAACAGGGGGGTAGTGTGCCAGCAGGAGGGGGCCCATATATACCGTATCATGCACTGCTCCCCCTGTCGCTGATTGACAGGGGGATGCAGTGCATATGTAATGAGCGGGCGCGACGTGACGTGCGACCCGCTCCCGCTCCCCCCCCCTCCGCTAGGGGCCTTACATTAGGCCCTCCCGGTTGTAAGGCCTTATAATCGGGGGAGGCCTTACATTAGCAGGGCCCCCCTTAACCCCCAGGCGGCCTTACAATCGGGGGGGCCTTACTTTCGGGGAAACATGGTAGTTATCTGCCGCGACACTACTATTTTCATGAATAGTGTAAATCAATCAGTGGCACTAGAGAAAAGAAGATAAATGGGTATAATGCAAGTGTGTCATGCAGAAACTGCCCTATGCTAAATATGAAAACCGGAGATCTTAGTCTCAATAGTGGCCACTAAAGAATAAGCCTGCCACCCACTTCAAGGAGCCTCCACTGCCAGGTCATGACACTATGCCTTAATGGAATTGTGAGATGTGAATGGGTTTATATGTTCATGGATGTGATTAAAAACAATGATCAGGTGTGTGTTAGGCTCTCACAATGGTGTCCATGTGTGGCATGTGTGCATCACACACTTGCATTATACCCATTGATCTTCTTTTCTCTAGTGTCACTGATTGATTTACACTATTCATGAAAATAGCAGTGTCGTGGCAGATAACTATCTCTGTAAGTATATTATTTTCTGCCAGCACCTACGTTTATGGTGATGCCAGTCTTACACGTATTTACATGTTATTTGCAAGAGTACACTGGAGCTAGCAGTTAGCACTTGAGCTGCTGCAGTAGTCTGAAGGCAGTACCGCGTATTTAATCGCCTTATTGTTGTTTAAATCAATTATTATTTATTTGTGAGACTATGCGCTAGCTCTTAAAATAATAAATAAATAAAACTATTCCTTTCACTTTCTTTACCCTTCCAGGGGATATTTATTAAAAATTATCTGTATAATTACAACTTATGTAATTTAGATGCCTACTTATATTTTATTATTCAATACTAATTATAGCAAATAACAAAATATCTATAAACAATCAAAGTAAAAACTGATATATCAATAATTAAAAATTTAACATTAAAAAGTAAAAAAAAAACAAAAAAAAACCTTATGATTAGTATTCACAACATTTGTAAATATCTTATTATTCAGTATCCACTACAACATTAGGGTCTATTAATGGATTGGTTCTTCTTCTCCTATTACTGATATTCGACAGCTGTCTTTATTTCTTCTCCATTATCCTTTTCAGAGGAGTATCATTGGATTTTAATTATAGTTGTGGTGTGTGGCTATTATCCTCCGGTTATCTGTGTTCTAATAAGAATAACAAAGTATTGTTACTCTCCCTTTAGGAGTATATATCTTTCTATTCTGCTTAATACTATTTTCATTCTTACCTCTAAATATTGAAGTGCTTGTTATCTGTTCCTCCTCATAATGATGGTTGTGGGTGGCAGACTTCCAGTTGGGGTATCTATTAACGCAATATAATAGAAAAATGTTGTCTTTATGGTCTATTATGGGTTCTAGTCCTGTATCCTAATATATATCTTCAAATAGTGCATATGACTTACTTGTTCCCTTTGGTGTATATAAAAAGGTTGGTTGGTTGTAAAGTTTGTATTTCATCCACAGGAAATTGCCTGTCTATTTTGGTATCTGCTGGTGTAATCAACATATATTAGGTAATAAATTGGGGCCCTCAAACTTTGCTATAATTAGTATTGAATAAAAAAAATATAAGTAGGCATCTAAATTACATAAGTTGTAATTATACAGATAATTTTTAATAAATATCCCCTGGAAGGGTAAAGAAAGTGGAAGGAATAGTTTTATTTATTTATTATTTTAAGAGCAAGCGCATAGTCTCACAAATATAAATAATTGATTTAACGTATTTACATGTTGTCTATTTTTGACTGAGCTCCCATTATATATAATTTTTCCCTTTTCTCCCTTCCTTAGGGCCACTTTACACACACCAACTTATATGTCCAACTTCTGAACAACTTACTGGTTGCAGTGAAATCATGGACACATTGTTCCATTTTGTGACTGTGTACAAATGGAACAATGTATCCATGATTTCACTGCAACCAGTAAGTTGTTCAGAAGTTGGACAGATAAGTTGGTGTGTGTAAAGTGGCCCTTATGATGGGTTTACACACACCAATTTATCTGTTCAATATCTGAACCAATCTCTGGTTGCAGTGAAATCATGGATACATTGCTCCATGTTGTACACAGCCACAAAATGGAGCAATGTATCCATGATTTCACTGCAACCAGAGATTGGTTCAGATATTGAACAAATAAATTGTTGTGTGTAAACCTACCATTAGTCTGTTAGCCACACATAGACACCATTGTGAGAGCCTAACACACACCTGATCATTGTTTTTAATCACATCCATGGACATATAAACCCATTCACATCTCACAATTCCATTAGGGCATAGTGTCAGGACCTGGTAGTGGAGGCTCCTTGAAGTGGATGTCAGGCTTATTCTTTAGTGGCCACTATTGAGACTAAGGTCTCCGGTTTTCATATTTAGCTTAGGGCAGTTTCTGCATCACACACTTGCATTATACCCATTGATCTTCTTTTCTCTAGTGCCACTGATTGATTTACACTATTCATGAAAATAGTAGTGTCGCAGCAGATAACTATCTCTGCATCCTAGGAGACTGACCGGACAGTGTGTGAGACCCATGTTGAGGGTCTGGGGAAGTGGAGGTCTAGGTCCGGGGAGTGAAGCCAGTGCCGGTTCACCCCAGTACCTAGTGCTGTACGGTCACCGGAGCCCGAGGTCACCAGGAATTCTACATCCAGCAACCAAACCCGGAGAGTGGGTGATTTCACGTTGCCTGCCCAAGCTAAGGCTAGGAGACACCGCCGCATTATAGAGCTCAGGAGACCCAGCTAAGACGGGGAGCCATCAGAGAGCTTGCGCCGCCTGTCACACAGCCGTAGCAGACTACAGGAGGACTCAGCATCGCTACACGCAGCCAGGGCCCACAGACACTGAAGCAGTAGGTAAACCTCAGAACTTAGCAAGCTGAAGGAAGAACACCGGGCTACCAATGCTTGTTAAAGATTCCAATAAGCCAGCTGTCAGTAGATGGACTTAACTGGCGGTGCACGCCAAGCTGCAGACATAGTAGTTTGTGGAAAAGAAAGCCGCACTCAGTTCAGCTCCTGAGAGGGCTGTGAAGAGTTCAGTTCCTGGGAGGACTGTGAAGCAGACCTGGGTGTAAAGGAGCTGTGCTAAGCTCATCCCAAGGTTCACTGTCTAACACCAGGCCTAAGGCTAGGGTCTGAGGAAAGGAGACGAACAAACACACCTGGAGGTTGAGCAGCACCGTGCTCTCCCCATAGAACAAATGCATAGAACGGACACCGGAGTCACACATCCCAGCAGTCAATACTGGAAGGTGGGGGTTCTAGATTCCCAGCCACACTGTACCAAAAACACAGCAACGCATAGACTACAGCAACACTGACACCCAGGTGCAGGGTAGAGAAAGTGAAGGGCACGAGTTGCCTGTTATACTGATACCCCGCAGGAAGAGACAGGGCTAGCAGCCTAGCTTAAGCAACTGCAGGAGCCAAATTACAAGCACAGCAAGGGAGCCAAAAGACTCGGCCGGGTGAGAATAACCCCAAGTTGCTCTCCAGACTCCGTGGACAGCTTTTACCATCTGCTCTAATAAAAGGGACTGAGAAAACTACAACAGTGAGTCTTCCTGTTAATTTTGCCTGTTGTCTATAATCCACAGCAGAAATTTCCATCTGCAGACGACTACCAGGACAACAAGCACTGCTGGAGAAGCTGCAGCGATAAAGTAAGTGAACTGCACCGAACACAATCCCTCACCAGGCTCATCCATTACTACTATACCTGCCCTGGGGACCCTCAGCCCTACCCGAGGAGGGCTTACCATCCACGCTTCCCCAAGTCACTGTCCCCAGTAGGAATACGGTAGCAGTGGTTCTACTAACCACATACCCCGGGTGGCGTCACAACAAATCTCCCTGTAAATACTCCCTTTACTTGCCGCATCTGGGACGACAAGACCAGGCCTGGCACCCTGACATCCCCTGTGAGACAGTATAGACCTGGTCTCGAGTACTTCGCTCCCTAGTGTGCGACACTTGTATGGGCAGATAGGATCATAACTATCACTGATGGGAGACAGGCAATGGGCAGCGAATAGAAACGAGAGGCAGCAGAGCTCTAATTATGATGCTCACCCACTGCACTTGCAGCTCCTTTGAATAACAAACAATACATTTATCTAAGGCCTGTTCCACATCTATGAGGTCCCTGAACTAGGCAGCTCTGCCTGCCCTACGCCAGCGCAAATGCAAGCACAGGGGCATTTAGGGGCTTGGGCAGCCTAGTGCAGGGACGCATAGATGCCCTGCATTTGCGCTCAGCTGCGCTCGGTGCCCCCATTATATCCTATGGCCGAGCACAGCCGAGCGCGCGCTCTGATAACTGAGAAGCGCAGGTGAAAGTGGCAGACGCCAGGGCGCATGCGCCTGGTCCGACGCACTCGGAAAATGTCCGATTAGGCGGGGGTCAGGATGGAGCACATTACTACAAGGAGAGGGTCAGGATGGAGCACATAACTACAAGGAGAGGGTCAAGATGGAGCACATAGCTAGAAAGAGATGGTCAGGATGGTGCACATTACTACAAGGAAAGGGTCAGGATGGAGCTCATAGCTACAAGGAGAGGGTCAGGATGGAGATACTACTACAAGATAGGGACCAGGATTTCAGTATGAAATTTGCTTTCTCTGTCTAATATTTTGCGTTTTTCCATACAGATCAATCCACCTGCTGTTTCTAGAAAGGGCAGTGGCAGCGGCACAGCTTCAATGTGCAGAACACATGAGCTGTCTGACCACTGCTGAAGAGAAGACTGCAAAGGTAAGTTTAAAATCAATTAATTGTTAAAATAATTGAATTGATCATCAATGTTTCAGGACTACATGCCCTGTACAGGGAAGAGAGTTAGCATCTGCTGGCTCTCCCCCCTGTGCAGCGCTTGTGATAGATAACCACTGCTGTAATTTAGGTTAAATTACAGTGTTGGCACTTCTCCATAAATAATTTGGTTTTGGGTTGCAGTTTGGGCCCTCTGCCTCAGAAAGGTTCGCCATCACAGGGTGTTGAGGTGCACCCGAATCTGGTCCAATACGACTCCCAGCCGGAAGGATCCAGTCCAAAACCGGAGGGCTGGCTCAGAGGCAGTGCGGGTGTCCATCCCCAAGCCGCAGAACCAGAGGGCACGGACTTCTCCGGAAGTCGTGGCCAAAATCCGGTTTAATCTCCTAAGGCCCCGTATAGGATCCGGAGGCCTCAAGGCAGGAACAGTCCATAAGGATTCGTGGGGACCAGCGGAGGGCTCTGTGCATGGGAGCACTGAGGAAGGAACAACAGAGAGAGCGCAGTAAGGACAGATGAAAAGACCAGGCAGGTGAGTTGGTCGACAGGGTATGGGGTACTCGGATACCAGGACAGGTTGCTACTTTAGTGGGGATCACAGCTGGTCAGGTCACGGTCCCGTGCTCTGGACACTCAATGGCTATGGGGAAGATTATTTGGGAAGGGAGATTATTATACATGATGGTACCTGGTAATGTAGTTACCAGCGCTGCAGCCGGCCGCTGAGGTGTTGGTGAAGCAGCTTTGGGTAGTACAGCTCCCCACAGGCGGAGCTTTTCCTCAGGGCAGTGGGGTGGATGAGGGGAGTAGTAGTCCTTGTGTATCGCCCTCAGGGCAATGGGTAACTCAGGACCAGTCCTTATTCTCAGCTTACAGGGGGATGTCATGGTGGTGGCCGTTGCCCGGTTCCATGGCCCTGGAGGGACCGCAATTAAAAAGGGAAAAAAATTAAAATACAAATAAGAGTTTGTCAGTGACGCCACCTGTGGGATGCGGCCGGATATGACCACCGCTGCTTATCTCAGCTTCAGGGGTTGATGTTGGGATGCAGCAGGATGATAAACCCTCCACAGATAGGGCTAGGATGATCCCTGAGCTGGTGATAATAATTGTTATTAGTGTTGATGGAGAAGCAGGAATTAGCTCAAACAATGATGTGGAGACACAAGAGTAACAGTCTTTTCTTTACCTTTAATGGTGGAACTCAGGTAGTACCGGGTACTGTTTTCTAAAGTTCACAGGGTCCGGAGCTTGGAGGTAATTTTAGGCTTTCCACGCCAGGCAAGTCCTGAGGCTTTCCTTTTAGATTGTGTCCGTTGGGCCCTGGCTGCGTAAAGCAATGCTGTGACCCTCTCTGTTCTTTACTAGCTGTAGGACAAGCTGTGTGAACCCTTCTCTTGGCTGTATTTCTACTTAGCTCTCCTGGGCTTTGTAGTGTGGCTGTGTCTCTTTACCTTTACAGTGAACGGGGCGGTGTATAACTATCCGTTCTCCGGATTTGGCCGCTGGGTGTATAATCCCTTACGATCTCGGTCTCCGGTGACCGTACTATACTTAATTCTGGGCTTTCTGGCACTACTACCACTCCCAGATCTTTCTTCCCTCCTCCTCAGGCCCTCACTATGGGCTCCACACACTGTCAGTTTCCTTGGACCGGCCTAACACGGCTCCTGTCCCCAAGATCACTTCCCTCTCCTCCTTATGCTCTGCTCAACTGTCACATGAGCTCTCCTGACAGGAACTGACTAGCTCCGCCCCCTGCACCTGCATATCTAGGGGACCTCTACTGATGTCATCAACTGACCTGACCTCAGCTGTTAGAGCTCCCCTACAGGCCCAGGTTGGGATATGTTATATGTGTGCTTCACCTGGTGGATGCCTTGCCTCTAAACTTGTAATGTGATTACCGGACCCCGGGGCGCACACTTGCCTCTGTGGTGCTGTAGGAGCCTCCCAGGTGATGAATAATTGATGCAAAGACACCAAGTTAGCCCAAACAGTTCTTTACTTGTACCAGATGGATCAATAGGTACACAGTAAAGTCTAGTTTGTCAGGGAATTTGTTGCCACAGGCGTTGGGGTTTGCCACAGAGTCTGTCAGAGGTGCCTTTCCCACACTTTCTTAGTCCTGTTCCTTTATGGGCTTTTTTGGCTCGTTACACTCCCACTCTTGAGTCTGATTTCTGGTCCCCGGGTCTGTTGCTTAAAGTCTCTCTTACTTGTCAGCGTCTTGAACCCAGCTATGGGACAGAGGTTGGACTACTTTGGGTGCTGTGGCACCTTCTTGATAAGGCCCACAGCCTGCCGGTCAGCAGTTTAGGATGAACCTTAACAAACTGCCTCGGTTCCGGTTTTCCGGTGTTGACCTGGACTCTCAACAGGCTCCAACCAGTGCTGGAGTGTCCCCTTCGTTGTCTGGCTCACCTCTCAGTTTAGAGGTACCTTCCTGTCACCCCCGCAGGGTCTCCTGCGTCCGCCTCTGCTGCTCTCCCCACACCGTCTCACTGACTGCTGTCAACTATCACTGTTACTTACATCACATCTCCCGCTCTGCTAAGTTCTATTCCCCTGGGACCTACTGAATATACAGTCCCTGGTGCTAGGGTGGCTGTGATTGGGATCTTTAGGTTTTCTATACACACTCTGTAACTTCCCCCTCTACCTGTGGCTATGGAGGCACTACACCTTCTGTTTGGGATGCAGTACCTCCCTGTGGCGTCCCGCCAGTGAGGCGCCACACAGGCACACCACCGAGGGTTCCCAGGAAAACGTCCTAGTTCCCTGGTGACTACCTAAGCCAGCAATACCCGTTGACTGTGTAAAGACTGTTTGCTGCCTGAGTCACCAGTAAAGCCCGGTTCAGAGACAAAGACTGTGCGTGTGTTTTATTAGCCTGCGCCGGAGGAGCCATACTCTTGTTCCAACAGACTGTCTGCCAGTATCTCCACCTGACGAGCCGCCTACCTGTGTGAGTTCTCTATTTATTCATCACTGCCACGGGGGCCCCTACGGGGAGCGTTACCAACAAAGCTGCCTCATTTTCACCCTGGTGGTCTTCAAGCAGCACTGGTATCATTATCAGATACCGTAGGTGGCGTCACAAACTCTTTTTATGTTATTTTATTTTTATTTAACCCCTTTTTCAGTGACCACCAGCGCCACGGGCCCGGGCACAGGCTGCCCGTGACATCCCCTGTGAAACTACAGCATGGTACCGTGTACCCCACGACCCTCGGGTGGGTCACTGTCCTCTATTACTGTGATATAAAGGTGACCACGACTGTGTCCCCATACAAATTCTCTGACATTACCCCAAGAGAGCCGCACCGCTCCTATGGTTGGGCAGAAACATTTAGGTCTCTGATATGAGAGTGAAGTTTGCCTCTCGGCTATTTACAGAAAATAAAATCTCTTATTTGTCAGTGACATTAAACAGGACATACGGTATGTCTTTTAGAGTAGTGTGTGTAAATTTTGCACTATTAGACAGAATAGTGTCTGGGTGACCTTACTCTTTAACTCATGTCAGAGGACTAAGAACAAAGCTAAGGACAAAGTCCCAATGTGTCAACAGATTCTAGTGAGCCTATTAACCCTTCCAAATCTGAAAAGCTGGATACAGAAGGGAATTTCATTCTAATGCTTTTACTAAATGGATGATAGTCAATTAGGGAGCTTACATGCACAACTAGTTTAAATTACATAAGTGCTATGTAAAAAACTTTGCTATCCTTTATAGATTAGGTTACATTAATATTTATATGGAAAAGAACATAACAGGACTAATGTGATAACATCTCTTTGATGCATTGTTTCAATGTCAGATCACAGTACACAGACTGGCAACGGCTCTCCCAACACGAGTATGACAGCTTCATGAATTTCTGTAAAGCTGCCACACTGAGGTCGGGAGACACGTGGCGAGTTTGTGCATTGTGATCCAACATTGGACCAATCATGGACATCTGAAAAGCCCTAATTTTGTGTTTTTCCCTTTTTTTTTTTTTACATTTTTGGTTGAATTTATAATCCGTGCTCAATTAAACACAGGTTATTAATTGAATGAAGAACACTCTGCATTATAGTAAAATTCTGTGGTGTTTTAGGGAAAGCTTACAATGAACATTTTGGCCCTAGTTCATCAAGGAGTTTTTACCAAAATTATGGAGTAAATCTCCTTGAAATGTTTGCACCATTGGAAATGTTTCAAAACTTTTGCAACTTTTGACTTTAAAGGGGTTTTCCATGAACAAGGTTCATTTTAAAATTAATTCTAATCAATAGATCTTACTGTATGTAGTGTGTAATGAATGTGTCTGACCATACAGGGACATTGTCTAATCATACCACATCTACTGGGCAGGGGAGGAAGAAAAAGAGTCATCAGAGAGACAAAAGAGACATTATCACTGGGCACCCCTATGCTGATGACTCACCGTAGCCGGGTTGTGCACGTCGCAGGCGTTTTCCTCTCCTTGGCACGGACCCGCACCTGCGGCTGTGGGGCCCGGTGATCCAGATCAATAGGGAATGGCTGAACGGATAAGGGGTTAATTCTTGTCGTGACGCCACCTGCGGGAGTTCCGGTGATTTCACTGGTGCTGCTAGGCCTCCGGGGGATGTAATGCAGCAAGATGGGACGCTCCCCACAGGACGAGTGGGAGTCCCAGGAGCACAAGCTGCACAAGCGGCAGCTAGTAGCACTGCTCTTAGGTTCAGGAATCAAAGAACAGACACATCAAAGTCTTTTGGGTACCTTTACTGGTGGAAAGCAGGTACACTCAGACCGGGTTGATGAGGTTGACACTCCTGGAGTTTCACAGCAAGCAGTGTGTAGGCTTCCTTTCTCTGTAGTTCTAGTGAGGTCAGGTGGATGTGAAATCCTGCCGGACCGGGTTGTGCGTTCAGTGGAACGTGCTTCACCTGGGTAACTGCACTGAGGGCACTGTTGAAGGGTTAAGCCGGATCAGTGCTCTTCCCTGGGCTCTCGTCGGTAGGTGCTTCAGGTGAACAGGGGGCTAAACTCCCTGTTAGAAGTGCTGGTTCTCTGTGGTGGCATAGTACCTTTCACAGCTCGGTTCCAGTAACGGTTGGTGAGGGAGAGTTAGGGTAACTGTGATGTCTCTCTTTCCTATGACCCCAATTGCAAGGGTCCTCACTGGTTAGGTGTGCTGGTTTGGGCCTGGTATAGCTCCAGAACCGGGTGGTAGCACACTTCCTGCAGCTCTTCTAGCGTCTGCACACTCTGCTGTTTCTCCCTCCAGGACCCTATTTATAGGGGGAACTGGCTCAAAGTGACCAGTGGAGCTCCCACTAGAGGCCTGGGGTGAAACAGAGGTGTTCTAAGGTGTTGTTTGTGAGTGTTGCTTGCTGCTTCTGCTCCATTTGTGTACCAAGGGTTCTGTGGTGCCCAACAGGGTGCCAGGGTGCCACACTGAGACGTGCAGAGCGGCAGAACAGACACTGAGGAGACTGGAGCAGCGAGGAGAGAGGTGAGGATATACTTTTTTTTTTAATCTGTGAGTACACTGATGGGAGACTATGGGCTGTACATTATAATATATGGAGGACTATATGATGTACAATATTAACATAATATAGGGGGAATACAGGGGTGCATTATCCTATAAAGAGGACTATGGGGGTGATTTATACTATATGGAGGACTGTGGGGAGTGCTTTATAGTATCTGAAGGACTATGGGGGTGATTTTTAGTGTATGGAGGACTATGCAGAGTGCGTTGTAATATACGGAGGACTATGGATGGCACTTTATATGGTAGTATATGGAGGACTATGGATGGTGCATTATAATATATGGAGGGTTATGGTGGTGCATTATACTATATGGAGGACTGTGAGGGTGCATCTTATGATATGGAGGACTTTGTGGATACAATATACTATATGGAGGACTATGGGGTGCATGATACCATATAAAGGACTATGAAGGTGCATAATACTATATGGAGGACTATGGATAGTGTATTATACTATATAGAGGACTATGGGGGGTGCATTATAATATATGGAGGGCTATGATGGTGCATTATACGATATGGAGGACTTGGGGGTGAAATATACTATATGGATGACTAATAAGCTGAATAAAATGGCAGTGGCTCCTGTCAGCAATTGTTCAAATTCAATTCCATGCCAAAATCTATAACCTTCAGCATTAAACATAGCATTGCAAAAAAGAAACCTCCCATCCTGGCAGCTGGGCTTCTTTACTTAAGGAGGAGAAGAACTAGGTATATTTGCAGATGAAATGTCACCTTGACTTCCTATTGCTTTAAATGTGAAATCCCACCACACCCTTGTGATGACAACCCAATGGAACTAAAGGTCTACTTAAGTCAAAAGGCAAAGTCTGTGTGTTTCCATTGATGTCCAACACAACCTATTTTTCATCATAAAACTAAGATTGGTATATTATTGGCGAACGAACATTCTAGTAAAATTAATCCAGTTCAGGAATCTCAAACTCGATGATTATGTGGGCAGCACATATACAAAAAAATTTTTGGCAGGGACGCATTCATTGCAGGACAAAGTGACATTTTTAGTGATACCATATTTCTTTTTCTATATACATTTTGATAATTTTTTTTAACATTTTTGGAGTATTTATTGTATTTTTTTATGGCATTTATCGCATGGGATATGGTAGATTTAAAGCTTAGATTGTAATGGATGCAGCAATAACTACCCTGAACTTTTTATTTAATTTACCTATATACGCGTGTATAAGCCGACCCCCCACTACTTTTGCCCCCAAAATCTGGGAAAACCTATTGACTCGTGTATAAGCCTAGGGTGGACCCCAGCACAGGTATACAGCCCCCAGCAGTGTGGTATACAGCAGCCTCCCCAGTGGTATATACAGGCCCCAGCAGTGTTACAGCAGCAGCCCCAGTGGTATATACAGCAGCAGCCCCAGTGGTAGTATACAGCAGCCCCAGTGGTATATACAGCAGCCCCAGTGGTAGTATACAGCAGCCCCAGAGGTAGTATACAGCAGCCCCAGAGGTATATACAGCAGCCCCAGTGGTAGTATACAGCAGCCCCTGTGGTAGTATACAGCAGCCCCAGAGGTATATACAGCAGCCCCAGTGGTAGTATACAGCAGCCGCAGAGGTATATACAGCAGCCCCAGAGGTAGTATACAGCAGCCCCAGAGGTAGTAAACAGCAGCCCCAGAGGTAGTATACAGCATCCCCAGTGGCAGTATACAGCAGCCCCAGAGGTATATACAGCAGCCCCAGAGGTAGTATACAGCAGCCCCAGAGGTAGTATACAGCAGCCCCAGAGGTAGTATACAGCAGCTCCAGAGGTATATACAGCAGCCCCAGTGGTAGTATACAGCAGACCCAGGAGGTTATACAGCAGCCCCAGAGGTAGTATACAGCAACCCCAGAGGTATATACAGCAGCCCCAGAGGTATATACAGCAGCCCCAGAGGTATACAGGCCCCCCCATCAGTATCGCGTCAGTGACTCGCGTATAAGCCGAGGGGGGAACATTTCAGCTCAATTTTTGGGCTGAAAACTCGCTTATACGCGAGTATATATGGTAGTTTATATATAAAACAGCATTTCACCAGCAAAATATTTCATTGCTTTATTTAGAATTTTATATATATATTATCACAGTTTTTCCGCTCCAATTGACCACATGCAGTAAAATTCTCTTACAATTGGCACCAACATATTCCCAACATGTTATAGTTATGTTCCCATCCGGTTCCTATGTTGAAGTAATGCCCCATCCTTGTCCCCATCTGGAAGCAATGCCCATCTGGTCTCTATCTCTGTAGTAATGTCCCCATCCTGGTCTCTATCTTGAGCAATGCCCCATCCTGGTCTTATCTTCTAGTAATGTCCTATCCTGGACCTCATCTTATAGTAATCTCCCATCTGGTCACTGGAAAGATTCTTCTCACCTGTCCTCCATTCTTTTCTACACTTGCAGCCATAGGCTCCATAGTCCTCTTGACACATCTCAGCTCCGTCCAGGCCAGCCTCGGCCAATCAAAAGCTAGCAGCTGACTTTGGAAGGTGTACAACATCACTGCCATATTGCTGGCCTTTGATTGGCCAGTAGCTGTCACTGGCATTGCAGTGCAGAGAACTTGTCTCTGCACAGCAATAAATTTCAGTTTATAAGGATGCACATTCTACAGAAATAAGCCGCTGACATCGGCGCCCCTTAACCGAGCCACGATCATCAAGAGGTCTACAGTGCTAAAAGGGTGGGCCAAATAAACTAGCCTCAAGGGCATGGCGGCTTGTGTTTGAGACCTGTTTTCTAGTCTGATTGTGTGTATTAGGCTGTGTGCTCACGTCCGGAGGAGCTGCATCCAACACGCAGACCTGAGTGAAGCCGCGGGTGGCCGCAGGGAGACCGCAGCCGCCATGTACTCATACCTTTGATTACATTTCAGGACTAGAAAGACAGTCTGCCACCCATACAGATTTCTTCCGCCCCTCCCCATTGTAATTGACACCTCACATCCAATGCACAATCTCTATGAGAGCCTGCTGTGGGTGTGGAAGCTCTCCCAGCTCTGCTACATGCCTACTTCAGCCAGTAGTTAAATTAAACATAGTTTCAGGATCCATTTACCTACATTATGCTGTGCTCAGATAGATAGCAAAACTGCTGGCAATTCCCTTTCACTTCTTTTAACCACTTATATTACAAGAAGAAGCTTGAGGAAAAACACTGCGTTTTCATGCCTGTGACGTTTGACAGCCGGGTGTCACACACATGAGATACGTTTTTCCAGTCTCTCTGTAGCTACACTCCAGCCTTCTGGTTCTGTACAGGTTCGAACTCCAACTGCGCAGTCCCTAAAAACACCTGCAAAGATTGGAGTAACGCTATTCATAGGAATAGTAGATAACTGCTCACATCTCGCTACCTGATAGGCTGTGAGAGTTTCTATATTTCGAAGGAAATGGCAAGGTTGCTGAGTGCAACAACTGCAACAGGGCAAAGCATACAGAGGAAGCAGGAATAGTGTACACATGAGCTATCTCTCAGCTAGGAACTCTAAGCACTCACTGTCCCTAAGATACCCTGAAGGTGGGGATGCCTGATCATACCTTACTAAGATCCAGGATTAGACTCATCTAGATGTCCCTCACCCACAAGGGAGTGCAGGACTGAGAGCAGGAAGCACAAAAAATCCAGGGAAGCAACAGGGTTCCAGCAGATCTCTCAATGAACTTTGATGCTGCCAGAGCAATGACACACAGCTTAACAACAGCGAGTTCACACAGGGAAGCTCATAAAATCTATCACTAGCATGGAGTGAAGTCAGTGGGTGCTGATGCAGCGGAAGGGAGGGTAATTACATGCTACAGCTGAAGGCCAACCAGTGAAAAGGTCCTTAATTCCCTCAGCAAGCAGAGCAAGCATTTAGGTAAAACTGTCAAGTGAGCTCAGCTGAAAGCCTGCGAGTAATCAAATGCAAGACTTCTGACATAAAGTCTCGCAGGCGTGAGAATAGAGCACAGCACCTAATGACACACATCTTCTGCTTCAAAACTATGTGAGTATAGATTCTTAGCAGACTGTGCACATACCTTATATTAGTCTCTAACATAGATTCAGGTTATTGCACTTACCATAAATAACTGTTAGATGTGAATCAATGACGAAAAGTCCAGTTATCTGGAATGGTGTGGCATATTTTTGTTAGCAACACGATAATTGCAAATACATGGCTTTTTTTCCCCCAGAATACTGATTGGACTTTAACATTAAATTTAGGGGAAAAGTACAAGAAGTACAGTACACATATAGAAATGCTGAAGAGTTTGAAAATTTAGTGTTATACTTATATAGAGTCTGCCATATATTTTAGCATTTGAAGCAGGCTTCAATACTGGTGCCTGTGCAAATTTACATAAAATAGTCCAAATTGTAAATTTTTGTAAATTTCCTTTAGTGTACTCTGAAATACATTTAGAAAAATGCTTTTTAACAACATGCTTCAGTTGGACTCCTGTGTTACTCATGTCGGTGCCATCAAAGTTTAAATAATTCCTATTCCATATTTGCAAACCTGTAAGGGAAGCAATTTTGTTGAAGTGAATATAGTATAATATAGTATAGTATAGTATAGTATAGTATAATATGGTACTTGAAGATTTCCTACATCAACAGCAACTTCACAAATCTCCCTGGTAGTTTGCTACAATGTATCAGTCTGAAGCACGGGCTGTTTAACACATACAGTCTTGCTCATTGTTATCGGCATCAATGAAATTTAAGTACATATTGGGGAAAATCTCCTGAAAATAATGAATGCAGTGAAACAGCTTTTATTGTAAAGAGCACTCAAGTTATAAATAAAAGAGCAGATGAAAAACAACTATTTAAAACAAAAACCAATAGGAGGGAAAAATAGAAAAATGTTATTAACACATTTTGCAACCATGGAACCGTCAAGAATCTCACTAGACGTGGGGCAAAGTGGAAAATTTGCAAGAAGATTTGAAGATTGGTGCAAATGGTGGAAAAAACACCATGTCAAACATCCAAGGGCCTGAAGGGCGACCTGGAACAGTCTGGGGTCATGGTTTCAACAAGTACCATACGCTTCACACTAAACCAAGCAGAGCTTTATGGGTGAAAGCCAAGGAGGAAACCACTGCTGAAAAAAAAGACATAAAAAGGAAATGATTGTTCTTTCCCAAAGAGTTTCTTGACAAACCACAATCCATCTGGAAAAATGTTCTGGAGGCAGATGAAACAAAAATAGACCTTTTTGGCAACACAAAACAGCAGTATGTTTACAGAGGGCTCAATAAGGTTTATAAGGAAAAAAGCACCCTACCAACAGTTAAGAACTGTGGAAGATCCATAATGCTGTGGGGTTGCTTTGATGCGTCTGGTACAGGAGGCCTTGACCATATCACAGGAATCATAAAATCAAAGAATTATCAAGAGATTTTAGAGTGAAATGTTCTATCCAGTGTAAGAAAACTTGGCTTGGGTAGAAGATCATGGGTCCTCCAGCAAGACAATGGCCCAAAGCACACATCCAAAAGTACACAGGAATGGTTGAAGAAGAAAATAATGTACTGTCTTAAAATGGCCAGGAATGAGTCCTGACCTCTAGCCCATTGAAAGTCTTTGGGGTGAGCTGAAATCTGCCATTGGGAAAAAGAAGCCTGCAAACATTCAAGGGTTTGAATAAACTGCAAAGGAAGACTGGGAGAAAATACCAGCTGAGGAGTGCGAGAAGCTTATAGATAGCTACAAGAAACGTTTGGAGGCTGTCATCAATGACAACGGGTGTGCAACCAAATATTAATTAGGGGCCTCTATTGCTGCACATGCTGTTTATTCTGTTTCTTATTTGAAATTGCAACATGTAAGGTAACAAGCAATGTTTTATTATTGTATTACTTTGAATCACTAATTAAAAAATCCTGAGAATATAACTTTGGTACATTCACATTTACTTCTGAAGATATTGTAAAGCCTATGAAAAAAATGAAATGGTGCCAATAATAGTGAGCAGCACTGCAGACCATTGCCCACACTGGGAATACCTGTAGCCACGTCTCTTGTTAGCAAACTAATAAATTCAGAATTGGAGAATGAAAACACATAATACAAAAGAAAGTTGCAGAACTTTTCACTGTATACAGTGTTTATTGTTGTGTTTAGACATTTATGATTAGTGATGAGTGAAACGATCTGTACAGTTTAGGGTTCATGCGTAACACCTTGTGTCTGGTGCTGAACCCCGAATATAAACTTTTAACTGTATGTATGGTTCCGGTTTGTTTTTTTCTTCTGAATAAAGCTAGTTGAAAGGCTGTAGTGCACCCAATCACCAAGCTTTTAGGCTGTGGGCACTTGTCATGCAAACTATTGGCATGGCTGTGATTGGCCAGCATACCACGTGACTCAGCCTGTATAAAGGCCGGATCACAGATCGCGCTGAAATTTTTTTTTGAATAGCACAAGGATAGGATGATGTTGGAGTGAGGTACAGTGATAGGTGTACTGATCCTTTAAAATCAGATAGTGTAGCAGGACCAGTGTTGCGTAGCAGTTAAAACAAGATAAGCACAGGCAGTATACAAAACATACTATTGGCTTAATCTACCAAAACGCGAAGTGTGTTGCCAGTGTGAATCTTGCTCAGTTAAATATCTGATGAACATGATTCTGTGCTGCATCATGCATAGTGTCGTGTAGCGCTTAAAATAGCTGCATACAGGCTGTGTTGTTGACAAGTTCCTGAGGGCCATGGTGTACTCGGAACTGGAATATCAGTTCTGCTGGAGACTCACGGGGGTCGAGACCCGGCTCCGAGACCCTGGCTGTGCCAATAAAAGTTTGGGGTATTGGGATTTAGGGGTAGTTGTCGTGACGTCACCCTTGGTATTCGGCTATTAGTGGCCGATGCTGTGGTGCGGGACCTCTGGGATGATGGGAGTGCAGCTTTGGTGGTTTCACGGCCAACGAGTGGAGCAACCGGTAAAGTTTATGGCGGTCGTAGGCCGTTGGGGGTGCAGGACTGAAGGCACGAAATAACCGACATGCACACAGTACGTAGTCTCCGTTACCTTTAATAATAATAATAATAATAATAATAATAATAATAATACTTTATTTATATAGCGCCAACATATTCCGCAGCGCTTTACAATGTAGGGTTAGAGTACAGAAAATACAGTAAGTAATTACAATAGAGAACAAATAAAGTACAATAATTGGATACAATCAATGTGAAAAAAAAAAAAAAAAAAAAAACTGACAGTAGTAGCGGTTACTCCAGGGTACCATCCACAAGAGATGTGAAAGCAAGTTATGGATCTCCTCACCCGGTGAATCCTGAGGCCTCCCTGTTGCGCTACTCCTTGCTGATCCTGGCTGCCTGTAGCTAAGCTGCGACTCTCTCTTCCTACGTTAATCTCTCACCCCTATGGCTGGCAGCGCAACCTTCCAGGGCACCACTCCTCTGGTTCCTGTCCCTAAGCTCTCAGATGCTGATTTGCCTCCTGGGCTTTCTTGTGGCTGGGAGACTTGGAATCTCCTGCCCTCCGGTTTTGGCTGCTGGCCTGGAATACCTGCACAACCTCAGAAGCTGGTGTCCGCTTCTGGCGCTCTGCACTGGGGTGAGCACGATAACTGGCTCCACTCCCCAGGCCTGCTCCTCTCCTTCCTCAGACGCTCTCCTATGGTTCCCTCACGCTTGATGTTCCTTACTCTTGACTATACATGGGACGAGTTCAGCACCGCGCCAGTCCCCAGGTCATCTTCACAGTCCTCCTAGGAACTGAAATGACTAACCCCGCCCCCAGGCCAGAATATATAGGGGAGCTTCCCTGAACTGGGGTTGCAGAGCTCCCCCTTCTGGTCTGGAAAAGTGTTGCATGCTGTGGGCTTACCTGGTGTGGATATCCCTCCTTGCTTCCAAGCACGACATTACCCCCTGAGAGGGAGGCAATGCCATTGTGGCAACTGGACTCTGGGGTGCCACATGATAATTGGTCACCCTTTGTATACTGGCTTACTAATAACTGCACTTGTCTGTGTTCCAAAGAGTGAGAACATCAAATAGGAGACGTGGCCTGTAAATGGTGCTGCTGGTGGTGGAAATGCTTCAAGGCGAGGACTTGATAGAGCTGTGCCTGCTACGTGCCAAACTGATACACTTCCCTCTGGTACACAGGTTGGTCTTCGTAATTTCCACTGCACAAATGGCAAGACCAGAACATGATGAGGTGGTTTTAGATTATATGTCTGCAAGAGCGTCCAGTTCCTTTGCTTTTTCCTTCCTCCTTGTGCCCTCCCCGAAGCGCAGAGTTGGAATGTGGCACCCTAGAGTCCCGATGCCACTATGTCATTATCTCCCCCGGGGTTGAGTGTCATACCAGAGAGCAACAGAGGGATTTTACACCAGAAAACCCAAAGCACACAACACCTTACTGCCTCCAGGCCTGAAGGGAGAGACCTAAACCCAGAATTCAGGGTGAGCTCCCCTATAAATTCTGGTCTGGGGTGAAGTTAGTCAGTTCAGTTTCTAGGAGGACTGAGGAGGACATCCTGTGGGCTGGAGCAGTGCTAAGCTCATCCCAGGAGAGCCAGACTTAGCTTGAGTGACCCGTAGGCAAGGGTCTGAGGAAGTAGAGGAGAGCCTGGGTGGCAGAGCGGTGTCAAGCTCACATCCATAGGAGTCAGTGTCAGACAACAGACACCGGAGTTAAAGGCTGTGTAGGGCCTAACGACCTAGCAGCCAATACCGGAGGGTGGGGAATTCCAAGTTCCCCATCCACATCAAGTGCGGGAAGGCAAAGCAGCATGAAGAGCCCAGGAGTAGCCGCCCGTGAACTGTGGCTAATAAAGGACTCGAGCTGCCTGTCATATCAGCACATGCAGGAGAGAGGGAGAGAGAGAGGGTCACAGCTCAGCTTCAAGCAGCATCAGGGACCCACATAAGAAAGCGCAACAGTGAAGATTCAGAACTTGCCGGGTTAGGAGATCCCCGAGTTGCTCCCAGGTTGCCAGATTCCATCGAGATCATTTGTCCCTGTGTCGGTATCACCAGTAAAGGATTTGGGGAACCAACAAAATGTGAGTCTGTCTGTTAATGAGCACCTTCCATCCTGCACCCTACACCCTTCCACATCCACGGCCCTGGGAATCCGCTCTGACCATGGTAAGCTGCTCCATCCCAGCTGCCCAACCATTATCCCCAGAGGTTCATCAGCAGCGGTGGCTACCCATAGCCACAAATCACAGGTGGCGTCATGAATAACTCCCTTATAAATCACCCCTTTTCCCTACACAAGCCAAGAACTGCCTTTTACAACTGAACCCAGGATCACGGAAGCCGGGTCTCGACCCCTGTGAGTCCCCAGAACTGCTCAAAAGCTCGGTTCCGAGTTGCCCATGGCCCTTGGGTGCATCAGGAACCTGAGTTCCATGGTCATCTTCCTACCACCTCAACCCCTTTTAAAACTAGTCAAGCAGTCTGAGCCACAAGTCATCAGCAGTCACATGCATTTTAATGACTCTGCTGGCTGGGTGTCTGTCTCTGCCCCAGAGTTGGAAGAGACCAAGGGCACTGACGCTTACCCACTTCTTATGTTGGAGCATTAGTAAGAAGGTCAGTGCACACAGTCAGTGGTTCACCGCACAGCTCAGAGAAGACCGCCGCGACCCCAGACGGCTCAAGTGAGGGGCCCAGATGCAAGCACCACACCAATAGACGTTACACCACTTGTTTTATTATTATTCCTTTGTAAACAAAACTCCTCTATTCTTTTTGGATGGGGGTTGGTCACAGCTTTTTTCATCAGGCTATGAAGCACTTTACCCTTCCCCCGGACTCCTGGGTGCAAGCTTGCCTTCGATCCAGATCACTTTGGCACCATAAACCTGCTGTGACTTATAAATGAATGACAAACACTAAAACAGAGGGAGGGTGGGAGAACCTACTCAGGATCTCAGATGAGGAGAGACAGAAGGGCGGGCTGGAGTAGCATTATAAGGGGGAAGGAGAAGTTACAAATAGAAACAAAATTCAAATCATTGCAATGGGTTGAAGTTAACCCCAGCCTAACTGGAACAGGGCATGGCGGTCAGGGGTGCCCTGTCAAATAGTGCAAAAGTGCCAAGCATGATGACATAGGTTGCTGTGGTTTTCATCAGTGTGCAGACCAGGAATGAGGGCAGGGCTGAGGAGTGGGTGAAAAACAATACGATGGATGACAAGTGTGGCGCCCTGCATCCACAGGTACCCACAGGCCTTCCTAGAACCCAGATGAAAATCCACAGCAGGTACACCAGTACAACCAACACCTTCCACCCCAGCACAGTAGGGGGAGCTCAACTTGCTGCCCTTAGACAAGATCCCCTGTGGCACCCCTGCGATGGATTGCCAAAGGACCCACCGGTGCAGGGAGGGCTGTACACCTTGGCATACACAGCACCCAACACCTTCCACCCCAGACCTGGAGGGTGAGCTCCACCGGCTGCCCGTAAGCCAGATCCCCTATAAAGATCAAGGCCTGAGGGGAGGAGTCAGTTAGTTCCAGAGAGACTGCAGAGTAGAGAGCAGTTAGTGAAGGAGCTGGTTTCTGGGACCAAGCAGGCCCAAAACTAGGAAACCTGACCCAGCTGTGCAGTGCCCTAGGGAGAGGGACGGAGGCCAGTGGGAGAAGTGAGAGGTAGGAAGAAAGAAGAAGGGAACATACCTGGTATCACTTAAGCCCACCCGGACACCAGAGTGCGAAGCTACTACTCATGTACAGTGTAGCAGCGAAAGCCTGGACAGACCAGGATGATCTATTCCCCCTGAAGTAAAGAATAGAAGACTCCAAACCTGACCAAGCATAGGACCAGGGACCTAAGCAGAGAATAGGGATCGCACAGAAAGGTCCTCATTGTCGGTTGTTGAACAGCACACTGAGAGGGAGAAATAGCGGCAGGTTCAGCTACAGGCAGAGCTTACCCCAAACACAGCACACACTAATAGAGGAGGCCTCACAACTCTCCAAAGTGAATGTCCCAAGCTGCACCAAAACCTGGTTACCCTCCTGGACCGTGCCTGTTATCGGACATCAGTAAAAAGATACCGAAACGGAGACTATTGTGTGTGTGTGCCTGATTCTCTGCCGCCACCTGCAGCGTTCACAGCAGAACCACTACTACTACCCCCCTTATCCACCCCACTGCCCTGAGGTAAAGCTCCACCTGTGGGGAGCTGTACTACCAAAGCTGCATTTCCATCGCCTCAGCAGCCGGTGGCAGCGCTGGTAACCCTATTACCAGGTACCACAGGTGGCGTCACGTTATCATTCCCCATCATCATCACCCCCATCACTGCCACTTAGGGTCCAGGGCACGGAACCGGAAACCGACCAGCTGTGATCACCCACCGAAGTAACCCCCTGTCCCGGTATCCGAGAACCCCTACCCTGTCGACCGACTCACCCCCATGAATACTGATGCAGGGAGAGGAGTTAGTCAGAGTGTACAGACGCTAGGAGAGCTGCGAATATGTCCTGGTGATCGGTGCTGTGTTAGGCCCGAACCGGTGACCCTGAACAGGCTCTGAGCAGTCCTGCCAGACCCAAGAGTGGGGACAGAAGGCGAGGAGAGAAAGGAGGAAGAAAAGTGGGAACCGAGGAGCCAGAATAGGTTCGCCCAGACAACACACCGGACAGCGGGGTCTGTGTCTGCAGGAGAGCTACACGCCGGCAAACCGTGGAGACATCAGTCATCCAGTCACCTGCTAATCACCTTTCAGGGAGCCAGACACCGTGGAGAGAGAGATGGTGGTAGTCATCAGAGGTGTCCCGTTGACAGTGCAGGTGGAGAGAGAGAGAGTAGTGGAGGCCAGCCAAGTTCTACATGGGGCAGGGGCTTCAACACAGGGAAGAGGACATGTGTAAGAGAGTAAACTAATAAGCTGCTAAAACCAAACAGACTGCCATTTTGTAGTGGCCCAGGAAAGTGAAAAAGTCTCTGGTTGCCATGGTGACTGCTCTGTGTCTAGGAAAGTGAAAGCACAATCTCTGGTTGCCTTGGTGACGGCTCTGTCAGTTGCTCCTGTTGTTGTTGATCTCTCTCTGCGGTGGCCATTACTAGTGTAAGGATTACAGCAGAGCCAGTGCAAGCTATATGGGCCTTTAAAGTTGTTTGCAAGCCCTGTTGTGTGGACTAAAGACTTTATCTTGAACTGAGAAAGTGTCCAGCATCCGAGGAGGCTGAGGAGATGTTCCCCTTGATGGAGTGAGTGATTGGCGTCCAGGAAGGCCGTGAGTGACTGCGAAAGGAGAGCCGGCGTCCGTGTCATCCACATTGGGAGGATCCTGACAGGGAGGCTGAGGAGATGTTCCCCATGATGGAGCGAGTGATTGGCGTCCAGGAAGGCCGTGAGTGACTGCGAAAGGAGAGTCGGCGTCCGGTGCCATCCACATTGGGAGGATCCTGACAAGGAGGCTGAGGAGATGTTCCCCCTGATGGAGTGAGTGATTGGCGTCCAGGAAGGCCATGAGTGACTGCGAAAGGAGAGCCGGAGTCCGGTGCCATCCACATTGGGAGGATCCTGACAAGGTCCTGACAAGCCCTGGAAAAGAGTGCTCCACAGATTGCACCCCAAGCTTACAGAACTAAAGTGCTGGACATGTGAATCTGGCATTGGCTGTAAGCTGCCAAATTTTGCTGTTTTTTTACAATACGTTTTTTTGGCGCCAAAGGTTTTTCTTTTCTTTTTCTGGACTTGCTGCAGCCCACGTGGAATATACACCGGTGTAAAGCTACATTTGAGGTTGATGGTACCATAGTTTTGAGATACCCGGGTATCCCTGTGCTAAGTGTATAGCCAGCATTGATATAGTGTATTGTATTGTTATTAGCTGTGATAAGTTATACTCAGTGTGCCATCTCAGAGGTCCCATCAGACCGCCCACAGTTGATGTACATAGCCTTTAGTTAAGTTAAATCCTTGATAAGTCTAACGTGTAGGTAAATTTGTTCCTGGTTCTGAGTGTGATTTACATACCCTGGGAACTCTGAGATCGGTGCATTGATGTCGGCTAACACTGAGGGTGTTAAACTGTTATTGGTAATATTTTAAGGGGATTTTGAGAATTTTACATTCCTTACTGAACCATACCTTGATCCCCATATCAGTAAAAATACTGTTGTTTATTTCTGCCTCTGTCTCAGTCTGTGACTCACTGGATCTTAATAGGACCTCCGGTCATTACACATGGAGGCCTTACATCCACTTGCTGTGGAGATTCAACTGTGTTTCCTGGTCACCCGACAGTGTTCCGGACTTTTACCTGATCTACCACCAGTAAAGGTAAAGAGACATTCAACAGCGTGTGTGTGCGTTCCTCGCCCCCTGTCCCCGCTACCTGCAGAGACTATCCCATGAATCCACAACCTGGCCAAACCCCTGCTCCATTCCTCACAATCATCACTGCCCTGGAGGTTTAGCTCTACCTGTAGGGAGCTGCTCCACCCTAGCCGCAATACCACCACCCTCCGGAGGACTGTGGCGGCGCTGGTATCTAGTCACCAGGTACTACAGGTGGCGTCACGAGACAAAAACCTTAATCCACTTGTAAATACTAAAACCCCCTTCTTTGTGGGGCTGTCCCCCCGGGGCCATGGATCTGGGCAGGCCACCATTGACGTCCCCCACCGAAGCAGAGGGCCCAGACATCTGAGTTCCCATACCCTGGGGTGCTACACAAGTTGCTTGGCCCCACCTGGAACGAAGGCCATGATACTGACATGCGCACATCGTGTAAAGATGAGATGTTCACACAGACCAGACAGCACCACAGAAAGCTGGAAAGAACTCAGCCTCCACCAGTGGCGGACCTATGGCCCCGGGGGCCCTGGTGCAGCAGTATTGAGAAGCGGGAAGGGCTATGTGCTGTCGGGACCGGGGCCCTGGTGCAGCCTGGTGCTGGCGGCCGTTGGCTCTCCTACCTGCCCTGCGATGCTGACCGGCCGTGCACATTGCTGGGTGCTGGGATCCTGGGCAGAGGAGGGGTGAGATTAAGCACAGGAAGCAGGAAGCTTCCCTTGCCTGACCCTCCTCTGACATCAGGTTACGGGGGTCGGCTGGGGGCCCCCCGGCAGGCTTTGGGGGCCCCCTAGCTGGTCGGGCCTGGCCTCCACCTGCACTCTATTCTGGGATGAGGGGCACATAGGCAAACGGGATGGGACTGTCAGTAGCAAGGCTATCTGCCTGACTACCAGCATGATTCTAAATCCAATAACTAGCTTTTTATCTGAAATTATTTGAGTTTACACGACAGGATCAGAAAATTAAACTTTGTAGGAGGAACTTGAAAAACAGGCTCTGTAGGGAACTTATGATTAAAATTGTTGGGGGGATTCTTCCATTCTTGGTTCTAAGCATCAAATGTAAAATGTATGTGTTGTTTCCTCTGAGTACTTCTCTTCCTTCTCCTCCTCCTCTTCCAGTCAGCTTAACACCTGCACAACCCAAATTAGCATAACCAGGGGGAATCAACAGGATGCTGTTATGAGAATCATATGTTTGGGGTTGATATCATCCACTGAACAAGAGCTTATAAAGGCCCTGTCTCACATAACGATATCGTTAGAGAGATCATTGTAACTGTGACGTTACAACGATCTCTCCAGCAATGTTGTTATGTGTGACATCTAGCATCGATCAGGCCCCTGCTGTGAGGTCGCTGATCGCTGCAAAGTGCTGGGGGTTATTTTTTGATCGCTGGTTTCCCTCTGGTCAGCACACATCACTGCGTGTGACAGCGAGAAACTAGTGATCAGTGACCTCACAGGGCTGTAACCATGGTAAACACCGGGTATCTAGGCAGCGCGCACTGCCTGGATACCCGCTGTTTATCATAGTTACCAGCGTCCTCCCTGCTTACAGGCAGCGCTAAACAGGGAGGACGCTGACATCGCCCTCAGCGAGGTGGCTCCTATGGCTCTGATTGCTGGGGAGATCTGCCTGTTTGACAGCTCCCCAGCGACCAGGTAACGAAGCTCCAGCGATCCCGGCAAGTCGTTATCGCTGTCGAGATCGCTGGAGCGGTAGTTATGTGAGACAGGGCCTTAAAAGTGCCTTTTGAAAAGTGTTTCTTGGAGGGGTAATCTTAACATATTTGCTGTGAGGGTCAAGTGTGACAAGATGCCCTTTGGTGGCTTTTTTTAAAAATGTTCCTGGAGATAAAATCAGAGGTAAAATCTTAACATTTGGGCTCAGGGGTGAAGTCTGAAAAGACGCTCTTTGGTAGGCATTTAAAATGTTGTTTTCTGGGGAAGAAATCTTTAAATTTAGGCTATGGGGTGAACTCTGACTAGGTGCTCTCTGAGCGCTTTTTTAAAATCGCTTTTCCATGGGAAAATGTTAAAATTTTACACATTGATACATCTCCTACCGATGACAGCTTGTTGTCTCTGGGCAGACTGGCTAACTTGAGCAAATGTTTGCTGCAGTTACTGCCAAGCGACCACCAAGCTCCCCTGACTGTTACCAATGCTGATTACTGGCTGGCCACCCTGCTGGATGCCTGCTACTAGGACAAGGTGGCATGGGTACTTCCATCACTGAAGCGTTACCAGGTCCACCAATAATCGTGGCCACGTACCACCAAAGCAAAAAAAGGGAAGCAGTGTCTTATTCCATCATTCATATATAAAAACTCCCTGTTTTTATGACCTCTACTTAGCTGTTATTATTTAGTCAGTCCATACCCACCCACCCCCTCATCCACACCTGATAACCCTTAACTGTAGATATATGCAGAACCATGAGTCTGATCCAGATTCTAGTCTGATCCATGAATCTCCCAAACTACATCTCCCAAAGTACAGCTACCTAAGTACAAGACTTTGAAATAGACTAGAAATGGACTGGAAGGTGCTGGGATAGACATTGACAACAATAGCTGAAGACAAATTCAGAACTTCCTGCATGGAGAGTGGAAAGATCACGGATATTTCTCACGCATGTTGAACTTTGCATGGATCTACAATGGTGACTGCACCCTTTTTTTTTTTCCTCCTGGATTATCCATCCACTGTTGGCAAATTATATATATTTGTCATCTCATCTGTCTCTGAGTGACTCCTCTGCTGCATGGACCCCCGGCTACATCTGACCCCCAGCTGCATCGGATCCTGACTGCACCTCAGCATCTCGCCCCCACCAGCACCTGATCGCATCCACGGCTGCATCTGCATCTCATCCTCGGCTGCATCTCATCCACGGCTGCATCTCATCCACGGCTGCATCACATCCCCATTATTGTACCTACATTGTTCTCAGGACTGCACCGCATCAGCCTGCTTCACCTGCTGGACTCTGTACACCTCCATTTGCTTTGCGATTGCATGGACTTGATTGGCACTCATCCGCTTTGCACACCCTTCCTGCTGCACCTGTCCCCATTCGCTCCAGACCCCTGCCTCTATCTCCCCCCTCCTGCTGCTCCTGTCCCCTGCCTCCATCCCAACCCCAGCTGCACCTCCTCCTCTCAGCTGCTGTTGCCTCCCGCCACCATCACTCCCCATCTGCACCTCACCCCCCTGCTCCACCTCTCACTCCCACTGAATCCTATACCCCTATGTAATGTTTTCCCTTCCCTTCTCTTCACACTCACTCCTATCCTACTCCACTCCCTACAACCCCTCTCTGTCCCTCCTCCCGACAACACAATAACACTCTCCCCCTCCATTGGGGCTCACAATCTAAATCAGTATGTCTTAGGCCGGCTTCACACTACGGCTGGGATACGATCCGTGGCTGTCCGCTTGAGGCAGACAGCCGCGGACCGGATCAGCACACAGAACTGGAGGGCTAATTTGCCCTCCGGTCCAGCGTGCGGTCGCACGCAGCTGCCGCAGCTGATAGGTCAGCTGTCCCCTCCTGACAGATCAGGAACGCGGCTCACTCCCTGCAAGGCTGCACACCGGACCCGAGGGCAAATTAGCCCTCCAGTTCTGTGTGCCGATCCGGTCTGGGGCTCCCAGATCCCAGTCATAGTGTGAAGCTGGCCTTAGTAGAGTGGGTGGAGAGTACCCAGAGGAATCCCAAACAAACACGGAGAGAACTTTTAATCTCTTTGCAGTTGTTGGCATTGGTGGGATTTTAACCCAGGACTTAGCCTTTTTTTTAAATTGGGTGCTCTCTCACACGTCATACACTTCATAGTAGTAAGAGGCAGCATTTAAACTACATAGTGGAAGGGTATGTGTCCAAACAAAAGTGAATGTATTGAGTGATGGGTCTGCCCCATATAGTTACAGTTCATACGCTTTGTCTTGCACTTGATCCACTCTTAATCATGGCCCCATTACTGACAACAAACAATCACAACGGAGAGCCATTCCACTATTCAGATGATGCTGGATTCTTTTAACAGTAATTTTTTCAAAATAAATGCTTCTGGTCCCTGAGACACTTAGTGAACAGCATTCACGAGTGTCGGATTATTAACCCTGAACGACCTCTCCCTGTCAGCAAGTACATACTCCCCTCCTGACAGGGAGAGGTCGTTCAGAGTTAATAATCCGACTCTAGTCCGAGTGACTCGTATATCACACGGACAGTGTGTTTCCAGCTTAAGGGTGGAAACACACTTGCGAGTGAAAAAACGGTCCGCTTGACGTATCTGAGAGTTGTACAAGTGTTGTACTAGTTTTGGTTAGTGTGGCTTCCGTGTGCTGTCCATGTGCAATGCATTTTTTTTCTCAGCAGCTATTTACTGTATAATCATTTACAGGAACATTTATGACAGTTGTCTGAGCTACTGATACATTATCAATCAGTGAAAAATTGCATCCGACTCGGATGGTCCGTGTGCGGTCTGAGTGCGGTCCGTGACTTTTGTTGGACCCATAGACTTGCATTGGCTAGTCTTGGCCATGGATCTCATACTGTCGCAGCATGTTGCGACTGACTTATCGTCTGTGAAGCTAATGTCAACAAAATGTCCGACACTCGGAAATGTGCTCTCAGACATTGAATAACATTGGTCCAACTGTAATGTGATTTTGACTCGCATTGCAGTCATCCGAGTTTCACGCCAGTGTGTCCGTACCCCAAAAGCAAGCAACACGGACCACAGGTGATGCAGACCGAAGATGGATAATGCAGCAGAGAAGGTCAACAGGTGTATCAACAATGACCTGGACAGTGTTGTATTCAGTACAGCTGATGGACAAGCAGAGGTGGAAGAGTTAGATGCTGCTGGAGGACAGTCACACATGGAACAGCAAAAAATAAATGCAATCCAGAACTTGCAGTAGGGATATGGTTAATATCACAGAGGTACATGGAATCAGAACTTTGCAGCATGGATGTGGTTATTAGCAGAAATCTATGCAATCAGGACAGGGCCGGTTTAAGACAAAGTGGGGCCCTAGGTGAAATTTAAAAGTGGGGCCCCATCTGCTAACATATTGTACTATCACATACAAACATTTTGTTTTAGTTTCCTAGTACATTGTATGGTAAAATGAAATTTGTCATTCAACAACAAGTTGTCCTGCAAAGGTACAGTACAAACCCTCATACAGCTGTATCAATGGAAAAATAAAAAGTTACCGTATGTCTTTGGAAGAAAAACAAAAGCACGAGAAAAAAAATTGGCAACGGCGGGAAGGGGTTAACACATCATGCCTGTCTGCCAAGGCACAACTACAAACAAGTCATGTTGTTCTTTGGACTGTATTTCATCATTGTCATCTGATAAAGTGAGCACTGTACAAGATTAGTGTATATAATATCTATAATAAATGCAGCGTTGCAATGATTTTTATAAGTACTGGAATCATATACATGCTCATCTGTATTAATCTCATGCCAGGCTGAAGCCCTTTGTGGTCGCCTGTGGAGTATAGATTGCTCAACTCCTGATCCGTGTGCAGTGCTAATATTTGCCAGGTTCTGTACGTTGCTGCTCTCTTGCACAACAATGTTGACACTTTCTCCTGAAATAACATCTGTTCTTTTTCCCTTCCTCTTCATTTTAATTTCCACAGAACTGTGTATAAGTCACAGTGGTTTTCCGCACCCATTCTGCTTTTGGAATGACCTCAAAGAAACAAATAGAAATCCTAAATTTGCATTAACTTATGATAGAATCTTGAGATTTTTATATACTTGATATACTTTCTCTCTGCTGACATTCCTACTATCATAATGGGTGACTTTAACATCCCCATTGACACCCACCAGCCAGCAGCCTCCAAACGTCTGTCACTTGCTTCATCCTTTGGCATCACTCAATGGTCCTCCCCAACTACCCACACAGACAGACATACACAAGACCTCGACTTCACCCTCCTCTGCTCCCTATCTAACCCCACAACAACCTCCCCTCTCCCCCTTTCTGACCACCATCTACTTACTTTCTCATCTTAGTCCTCCTCACCTGCCCACAAACTCGCACACCCTCGCAGAAACCTCACACATCTTGACACTCACACACTCTCCAATGCCATTTTACTGCTATCATCCATATACTCACTCCACGACACAGATAATGCTACACCTTTCTACAACTCTACACTCATATCAGCTATTGATGCAGTTACCCCACTCGTTCATGGCAGAACATGACAAATCAACAGACAACCCTGGCACACAGACACCACTAAAAAGCTACGGCGGGCGTCTAGGGTTGCTGAGCGGCACTGGAGGAAAACTCATTCACAAGAAGACTACACAGCATTCAAACAAGCACTTCTGACATTCAGGTCAGCACTCACCACCACTAAACAGATTTACTTCCTTACCCTCATATCCTCTTTGTCTCAGAACCCCAGGCAGTTATTAAACATGTTTAACTGCCTCCTTCGCCCCCCAATGCCCCCTCCTACTTCTTGTATTTCTGCAGAAGACTTTGCAACACAGTTCACCAGCAAGATTGATCAGATCAGACAGGTCTTTGCTACCCAACCACCAGAACCCCTTTCTATACCAGACCACTCCCCTCCCAATTATCCCTCCTCCCCTCCAGATCACACCTCACCACCTGTGCACTGGACCCCATCCCATATCACTTCCTCCCCAACCTCACCACCACACTCATCCCAGCCCTAACCCATCTCTTCAACCTATCACTAACTTCTGGTACCTTTCCTTCTGTTTTCAAACATGCAACAATTACACCTACCTTAAAGAAACCATCCATCGACCCCACCTCTACATCCTGCTACCTGCCCATATCCATGCTCCTGTTCGCCTAAAACTTCTTGAAAAGCATGTCCACACTGTACTCTCATTCCACCTCTCATCTAATTCCCTCTTTGACAACCTTTAGGGTATGTGCCCACTGGACGGTTCTGCATCTTTGCTGGCCGTCAGAAAACCTGTGGAGAATTGCAGAAACTGAGTTTTCTGCCCTCAGCAGTGTACATCGTTTTTTGATCGTTTTTTGAGCGTTTTTCTAGCGTTTGTACAGCGTTTTATCGGCGGTTTTCCGGCGGTTTTTCTTAACGTTTTACAGCCGGTTTTTTGTGCACTTGTAAGCTGGAAACGCTGGAAAAACGATCAAAAGAATTGACATGCTCTATCTTTGAAAACCGGTGTAAAACCGGTGAAGAAAGTGGAAAGGAGACAAATAAAAAAGTTCTCATGTGCACAGCGTTTTCTAAAATCCATTGACTAGCATGTTAATCCAAACGCTGGATTGAATTAACATAAATTTAAATAAAACCTATGATAAAACGACGACGTTTTTCGCTGCTAAAACGACTGTAAAACTTCCAGTGGGCACATACCCTTAATCTGGCTTCCACCCCCACCACTACACTGAAACGACCCTGACCAAAATTGCTAATGACTTACTCAGAGCCAAAGCTAACACAGTTCCTCATCCTCCTCCTTCTTGACCTGTCCTCTGCATTTGATACAATCAACCACTGCCTCCTATTACAGATCCTCTCTTCCATTGGTATCACTGACCTTACCCTCTCCTGGATCTCCTCCTACTTTTCCAACCACACATTACACATTACCCACCTACAGGCTGGGCTAAGCGGGAGGATGCTGGTAACCAGGGTAAACACCGGGTAACTAAGCAGCGCGCACTGCTTAGTTATCCGGTGTTTACCCTGGTTACCAGTGCCCAGCATCTAATGTGCAGCACTGGGCATTGGCTGGGAGGTAGCTGATTGTTGGTCTCTCGCTGTCACATACAGTGATGCATGTTGACCAGCGGGAGAACAAGGACCAAAAAATGGTCCTGAACGATTTGCAGCGATCAGCGACCTCACAGCAAGGGCCAGGTCGCTGATGCTTGTCACACACTGCAACATCGCTGGAGAGGTCGCTGTTGCATCACAAAACCTGTGACGTTTCAGCAACATTGCTAGCGATGTTGCAGTGTGTGAAGTACCCTTAAGGCAACCAAGCACAGACACCATCCAGATCGTGGAAATGCAATGTGATTGCAACAGCCAATTACAGACGCCCTCGCAGAGCATGAGTGAAGTGAATATGCAGGAAGCTTAATGGACGGCCCCGAAAGTAAGGGAGCAGGAGAGCAGGAGTCTGTGACCGGACCTGGAAGAAAGCACTGGAAGACTGGTAAGATCGATCTGTGTATAACTGACTGTGTATGTATTTTATGAGCTGTGTTTGGCAGCTTTTGGACACCTTTGAAGTTGTTTTCTATGCATTTGATGTTGCCTGCCATTGATTTAAATGGTGTTTGGGGGGTCCGGTGTGACTCAGTTGTTCAGCAAACAATTTGGAGAACACACGAGCATTCGGTGAACTGAACCAAATCCTAACACTCAGGTGTTCGCTCATCTATTACTGTATTGTCATGTCCAGGAAAACTGTCACGTGAACTGGCTCATTGCTGGGGTATAATTTACAAAATGGTTACACATTTTTTTTTTTTTGCTCCAACATTATTTAATAAATAAAATGAAACATTTTTCAGACCTAGAACTGTTGCTCTAATTTCACAAATAAATCCGCTGCAAATAAAAATCACACTGATTCTTTCAATATACAACATATTGGGAAGCAGCATCCAATATAAACAAGAAGCATTGCATTTAAAGGGACTGTCCACTACTGCAAAGCTCTTTATTAATTATCCTTAATTTTTCAGATATTAGCACTGTATCTGTGGCGCCCCACTGGTCAGGCGTCACAAGTGGGGTACTACACCCAAAGATGAGCGTGTAGTCATTCCTATTGTAAGTAGAATGCAGAACACCGTGGAAGGATCTGATCCCAAAACACACCCACCAATATAACCAGGGGAGGTCCCAGAGTTAGTTGGAAAGTTGGAGAGTTGGATGAAAGTGTGAGAGGAGCAAGGTGGAACACACGGGGAGTCTTCAGGAGTGTCTTCCTCGAGGAAAGACTGAGAACGGGAGCTTACCTGAGAGAGAAAGGGGGCTTCAAAAGAGGGCTAGAGAAAGACGTTGCCCAGACAGAAAGGTCCTGACTTGTATACCCAGAGTACACGGGTCTGACAACGCGGCCTGGAGTGTTCATCCTCCGACCGTACTCGTCCAGGCTCCGAAGACGCTCTCTGAGTGTTTATCCCCTGAGTTGTACTACTGCTCGCGAAGCAGGCACCAAAGAGAGAGAAGGGACAGGGCAAAGGTAGATCCAAGAAGATACCACCAGAGACTTCCACAGATTCTGTATTCTGCTGCGACTACCCAGCTGGCCGTCCTGCTGGAGTACTGTGAACTCTACCACCATCTTGTTCGGTTTGGTCCTACAAGTAAAGTACCTGAAACAGTGAAGTGCCTCTGTGTCTCTGTCCTGCTTCATTGACTTTTCTTAATGGTTTGCATCGTGCCGGCATCAGGTAACACTGCCCCGGAGGATTAGCTCTACCTGTAGGGAGCTGCTCCACCCTAGCCGCAATACCACCACCCTCTGGAGGACTGTGGCGGTGCTGGGGTAGTCACCAGGCACTATAGGTGGCATCACGTGATAAAAACTTCAATCCTTTAATTTGGCGACTGTATTCCCCTCGGGGCCACGGGTCTGGGCGGGCCACCAGTGAGATCCCCCACCGAATCTGAGGGCCCAGACATCCGAGTTCCCATAACCTGGGGCGGTACAGTCCTCATAATCTCTGGCACTCACAAACAGGATCGCATTCCCGGTGCAACCGAGTACTGTGTGCCTTTGAACGTATTGGACTGAAAAGAGCTTTCACTGCTGCTGTATGGCAATGAGAACTGGTTCCCGCCATTTGTACCGGGCACCCCAAGATGGTGATTTGACAATGTAAAGGACCATGTGCAGGCCCGGGGGTGTGCCTCAGCCTCTTGACAAAGGAGGGCCTAGACGGAGGCGCAAAAATGTTTGGCCGCCCCTATGGCCATCAATCAATCAAGGGGGCGGCCCAATGGAAGTGGCCCCTGGGAAGCCATTACACGCCCATAAAGTGACAGCCGGAATAGAAGGACACAATAGAAAGTACGATATACCCGGCAACATGGCAACCAGGTGGAGGGACATTCTCCAACAAGTGGAACAGGAGGCCAGTGCTGCCCGCGGCGATTCGGAAGCACCGTCCCTGCTGACGGATGAGGGCGATGCCGAGTACTGGATGGTTGCAGTCCAGGACTTGCAGAGCCGACTATCCGAGACGCTAGAGTGGGTAGTACGGCAGTGGAGTGTGAAGCAAGCTGCGGGGCTCAGGGGCAGAGCCGTGGATAGGAGAGCGAGAGAAGCTGCAGCCACTGCACAGGCTGTAACAGATCTCTTGTCCACCATCCCACCTGTTCAGACTCAGGAGGCAGGAGTCCAAACTGACTTTCCAGAGAATCTGCCCGCTGCTCCAGCTAACACCCCGGTGGTAAAGACCCGGGCCCTGGAGGAAGAACCAGACGTCGTTGTGGAGGAGGTTGACAATGGCCTGGATAACATCACCAATCTAGCCGAGGACGACTCCGCGGAGGACGAGGAGGAGTTGTTTTACCGTCCCGGAGCTGCTGTAGATCGTACCCGGAGCTGGCATGGTGGACTGACCAGCGGAGGCTACCTGTTGCTATGCCAAGCTGCGTTGCAGATGTTACCGCCGTTCTGGACACCCCGTTACACCGTATTCCACCACCGGGTTATACCCCATTGGTTAGAGAGTCCGACCAGGAAGCCCGGCAAAGACGTCATGAGGAGTACTACCAATGAGAGATGGAAAGCTGTAGAGTAAGGGAGGAAGCCCGCAGACATTCCCCACTGCCATTGGAACGACGACAGACTGGCACCATAGTGTCGTTTAACTACGCTGATGGGGATTCATACGCGAGCCAGGACTGCGTGAAGAAGTCTTTGTGATGCGTAGAAACATTGAGTAACACCTGCGTCGTGGTCACCCGGACCGGGATGTGTACCGTGGAGACGAGGTAACTTATGAGAGACATGCAGGGCCACTTGGGAGGTTCGCTATTCGTGCGTCCCACCATTATGCACCTGTTACTGCCACAGACTTAAAATGTGAATAGTTACTTTTGCTGCAGTGTGAACTTTTGTAAAATTCCCTGATTTAAGTGGATCTATAAATTCAAGAATGCGCACATAGGGTGATATCTTCTTTAGAAAAGGCAAAAAAATGTTTATACAAAGAGGCTGCTCACCTGATGTAGTTGTGAAAACCCACAACTGGTAATGATCGCTCAAATACAAGTAGCTGCTGCAGGACCGTACTTTCCACAGATCCCTGTGGTTTAATCAGCTCCCAGGACACAGTACCTCGAGGTCCGCGCTGCCACTTCAGAAAAGGAACAAAAGAAGCCAGTACAAGGGAATGTCTGGATCAACGATTCTTCTTTATTATCCTACACGTTTCAGAGTTATTTCCCAACTCCTTTCCCTGATGAAGGAGTTGGGAAATAACTCTGAAACACGTAGGATAATAAAGAAGAATCGTTGATGCAGACATTCCCTTGTACTGGCTTCTTTTGTTCCTTTTCTGAAGTGGCAGCGCGGACCTCGAGGTACTGTGTCCTGGGAGCTGATTTAAGTGGAGACTCATAGAGTTCCATGAGAACTCCTTCTTACCCATGAGTGCATAATCTTATTCGAGTCTGGACTATTAACCCGTTTTAGCCAGAGACTCTTGTGTGATATCATGTAGTCATTTCAAGCGGCCCGAAGGTGATAAATCGCACTGGATTGTGATGGACAATGATTACCGTCGGGTCCACGCAGTTACCGGTCCCCGTGTGGCCGATGAAAAGTTAGATAATGTTGTTGTTTAAAGTAAATTGTGTATAAAGAAAGGTACTATGAACTGGAGAGTAAGATCTTGGCCAAGAGGTGACCCAAGGACCCCGAGGTCTATAGTACCTTGCTTTCGTACTGTTTAGTAATGTTAAAAGAACCGAACCTCCCATAAAGGGAAGAAGAAGAATGCTTGTTTGTAAATATGTTATCTGTTATTGTTAAGTGAAAATTTAAAAACTTTTACTTTTCCGATTAACCCTGTAACATCATACTCGCGAACAAGAATATTCCATCAAGGGGGAATGTGGCGCCCCACTGGTCAGGCGTCACAAGTGGGGTACTACACCCAAAGATAAGCATGTGGTCGTCCTTGTTGTAAGTAGAATGCAGAGCACTGTGGAAGGATCTGATCCCAAAACACACCCACCAATATAACCAAGGGAGGTGCCAGAGTTAGTTGGAGAGTTGGAGGAAAATGTGAGAGGAGCAAGGTGGAACACACAGGGAGTCTTCAGGCGTGTCTTCCTTGAGGAAAGACTGAGAACGGGGAGAGAAAGGGGGCTTCAAAAGAGGGCTAGAGAAAGACGTTGCCCAGACAAAAAGGTCCTGACTTGTACACCCGGACTACACGGGTCTGACAACGCGGCCTGGAGTGGTCATCCTTCGACTGTACTCGTCCCAGGCTCCGAAGACGCTCTCAGGGTGTTTATTCCATGGGTCGTACTACTGCTCGCGAAGCAGGCACTGAAGAGTGAGAAGGGACAGGACCAGGGTAGATCCCAGAAGGTACCACCAGAGACTTCCACAGATTCTGCATTCTGCTGCGACTACCTGGCCGACCGTCATGCTGGAGTACTGTGAACTGTATTGCCACCTTGTTCAGTTTGGTCCTACAAGTAAAGTACCTGGAAGAGTGAAGTGTCTCTGTGTCTCTGTCCTGTTTCATTTATTTTTCTTAATGGTTTGTATCGTGCCGTCATCAGGTAACACTGCCCCCGAGGATTAGCTCTATCTGTAGGGAGCTGATCCACCCTAGCCGCAATACCATCACTCTCCGGAGGACTGTGAAGTAGGGATGGGCGAATCTACTCGCTAGGACTCGTTACTCGGCGAGTAGTAAGGGACTCGCAGGACTCGGTACTCTGCGAGTTTCCCAGCGTTTACTCGCACGAGTCCAATGCAAATCAATGGCAAACGCTGACAAAACTAGGATTGCCATTGTCTTGCATTAGACTCGGCTACTGTGCCAGTGATAGCAGGGAAACTCGCAAAGTAACTGCTGTTACTTTGCGAGCCGAGTCCAGCTGTCTTCTCTGTGCAGGCTGCCGCAGCTCCAGGGTCCTAGAGCCCGCCTGCTCACAGAGATGATGTAGCAGTGCTGAGATTGTTCTCAGTCTGCTCATTCCCTGTGCATAGACATCTATATCTATGCACAGGGGATGTAGCAGAGAGGATATCGCGTTTTGGACTGCGTCGGACAGAAGAGGATTTTTTTAATTAAAGATGGAGTCCCTAATGGCTTTTTTTTTTATTTCAAATAAAAACTTTTCTCTGTTTTTTTAACCCTTTATTGGAGATTCTTAGTGGCTGGGTCAAACGTGGCCTGACATTAAGAATCTCGGGCTTAATACCAGCTTGTATAACAAAGCTGGTATTAACCTCTTTATTACCCAGCATACCACCGCCACCAGGGCCGCTGGAAGAGCGGGGTTCAGCGCCAGAGGATGGCGCTTCAATGAACGCGCCATCTTCTGTGCCGGCTGCGGGCTGCAATTTGCAGGGGGGGGTGCCCAGAAAGCTTGGGCATCCCTGCGCTGCGGATTCCAGCCCCCAGCTGCTTAGCTGTACCTGGCTAGACATAGAAATTGCGCGGAGCCCCACGCATTTTTTTTTTATTATTTCATGAAATTCATGAAATAATTAAAAAAAAGGGCTCCCCTATATTCTTGTGTCCGGCCAGGTACAAATAGGCACCTGGGGGTTGGGGGCAGCCCGTCGCTGCCTGCTGGATCCGGCTGGTTCCAGAAATACGGCGAAGCCCATGTGAAATTTTTTTCTGACAAATCCATAAAACAATGTAAATAAAAGGGACTGCATCTTTATTAACCCTGGACCATGGGCGAGGGGTTAATAAAGATGCAGTCCCTTTTTTAGGATTGTTTTATTGATTTTTCAGAAAAAAAATTACATGGGCTTCGCCGTATTTCTGGAACCAGCCGGAGCCAGCAGGCAGCGACGGGCTGCCCCCAACCCCCAGGTGCCTATTTGTACCTGGCCAGACACAAGAATATAGGGGAGCCCTTTTTTTTTTTATTTCATGAATTTCATGAAATAATAAAAAAAGAAATGCGTGGGGCTCCGCGCAATTTCTATGTCTAGCCAGGTACAGCTAAGCAGCTGGGGGCTGGAATCCGCAGCGCAGGGATGCCCAAGCTTTCTGGGCACCCCCCGCTGCAAATTGCAGCCCGCAGCCGCCCCAGAAGATGGCGCGTTCATTGAAGCGCCATCCTCTGGCGCTGAACCCCGCTCTTCCAGCGGCCCTGGTGGCGGTGGCACGCTGGGTAATAAAGAGGTTAGGGCCAGCTTTGTATTATCAGCTGGCCCTAAGCCCGAAATTTATGGCGGTCACGCCAATATTAGACATGACCGCCATGAATTTCTATTAAATTGTTTTAAAAAAAACACAACACAGAGAAAAATTTTTATTAGAAATAAAAAAAAAAGCCATTAGGGACTCCATCTTTAATTAAAAAAATCCTCTTCCGTCCGACGCAGTCCAAAACGCGATGTCCTCTCTGCTACATCCCCTGTGCATAGACATAGATGTCTATGCACAGGGAATGAGCAGACTGAGAACAATCTCAGCACTGCTACATCAGGCAGCAGGCGGGCTCTAGGACCCTGGAGCTGCGGCAGCCAGCACATAGAGCAGACAGGACTCTTATCTGTGCGAGTTTCCCAGCGATTACTGTGTTGCACAGTAAACGAGTCCAATGCAAATCAATGGCAAAACTAGGATTGCTTCAGGCTGAAGCTTCCGAGACACATCTGTGATTTGTAAATCGCACACTACTCGCTATTACTCGCTTCCCCATTCACTAACATTGGACTCGCTAGACTCGCAACGAGTAGCGAGTCCTGGGCTCGGACTCGCTAGAGTCAAGCAATTCCGAGTAATTTAGGATTCGCCCATCACTACTGTGGAGGCACTTGTGTCTAGTCACCAGGCACTACAGGTGGCGTCATGTGATAAAAACTTCAATCCTTTAATTTGGTGACTGTCTTCCCCTCGGCAGGCCACCAGTGAGAACCCCCACCGAATCTGAGGGCTCAGACATCCGAGTTCCCATACCCTGGGACGGTACATATCTGCTTCTAATTAGTCTATTATAGGCTATATCCATCACGATTACGTCCAAGTGAGAGAAACATGTCATTTTAAATGCTACACAATTTATGCACATACTATTTTAGTTAATAAGTAGTTATCACATTCTGTATATAAAGATTCATTATAATGCTCAGTAACTTCATAAGAATGCAATAAAATACTCATATTGTCTACAAGTTTTGCATGTTTTCACCTGGGACTACACACACAGACTTATGAGGTCACTAGACAACCAAATGTTCTACATTTAGTTATATAATTGTACAATAAAACCATTGTAATGGAAGCTTTGAAGTCATGTTGTATCTGCTGTAGGAAAAATGCACACACCATCTGATGGTCTTAAAGACTTAAAAGCTTTCAACTACCCCTGAAGCAATCCTATATACCTTGTTTTCTAAACACATTGTGCAGCCCACAGGCTAAAATTGACCATACACATAAGATAAAAAGGTCAACTGAACTTGACTGATCTAATATGAATGGAGGTTAGCAGAGAGTCCCCCAAATGTTCATCTAATAGCTATCTAAATTTCATGGTGAAATAAAGCTCACAGCACTCTGTAACGATCGCAAGGGGGAGTGAACCCATTGGTCTTGGTACCAATTTCAGACTGGAGGTGCATAACTAAGTGACTACCTCATCTTCACTGCAGCCTCTGATGGTGAGGTTAGGTTTGTGCTGGAAGATAGATCCAAGGGGATCTTGATACCTTAACAGCTGGCCTCAAAGTCGGGGATGCAGGCAAGAGCACGGATGGAGGCAGGCACAGTCTCTGGAGCAGTCAGGTACGAACTACACGGCTGGTGCAGACTGGTGCAGTGGGTATGGCAGCATGGCTGGTTCTGGGTGGTTCACTGGGTACAGCAGCACGACTGGTCCTGCCTGGTGCAGAGGCAACAGCAGCCCAGCTGGTTCTGCAAGTATGCTGGGGGCAGCAGGTTCAAGCAGGTGCTTGTGAATAAAGAGTTACTAGGACACAGATATGGGTTAGGTATGAGGTCAAAACATGGGAAACAGCAAACGGGAATGGAGACCTGACAACTAGCAGCATGTGCTTCCTTTTGTTTTTGTTTCATATGCAAACCACATATGTAAATTTGCCCAGGTGTAGGGCCACCATAAGGTTTGCAACATTATCGCATTAGGCCTTTCCTGGCTCCAGGTTTGGTGGAGACAGCCCTTGGTCAAACTTGACTTGCATAGCTGTCCACAACTCTTCAGTTGTGTGACTGACATCTCCAAGGCATTTTAATATCAATACTGCCTGATGGGGGTGGGCCCTGAAGCGCAGTATGGAAGTGGTGGTATGCCTTGACAGCACAGTATGTAGCTGGAGGGGATTTTCTCTGGACTGTTGGAACATTAAGTGAGAGGTTGATGGCGGAGCTGGAGGCCCTAGAGGAGCTGGAGGAGGCAGAAGCAGTGGATAAAGCAGTAGATACAAGGGTTTGTCCCACAAGCCTTGGGGATTTAAAAACTTGTAGGGCAGCCTCTTCCCCGCCTGGCCCCACAGCCTCCAGAGTCAACCAGTGCCCAGTCAGCGAGATCTAATGCCCTTGACCTTTTTTGCTCATCCAGGTGTCAGTGGTGATATGCACCCTGTCAAACAAAGAGTTTCTCAAGGAACAGTTGATGTTTTCTGCAACATGCTAGTGTAGTGAAGGCACACATTTTGTAGAGAAGTAATCGAGACTGGGAAACTGATAATGTGGGACTGCAATAATCATCAGCTTTCAGAAACTCTCTGTAACCACCAATAAGAAAGCAAGTATTTCCTTGGCCAACAAATTGGAGATGGTGAAGTTAAAGCACTTAGATTTGGGATGTGTAGGAGAAAATAATTTTTTACGTGACAACAACTGTGGTACTGAGGGCTGGCACCCGTGCTGAGAGAGGGTGGAGTAGAGCGTATACCACAAACTGCTGGACTATGAGGGAGGTGCAGGCAGAGATGGTATGGTGGATTGACAAAGAAGTGGCATGCTCGTTGTCTGATATCGATCCAAAACAGCAGGCGTGTGCACTTCCGTAACAGCTGACTAGCTCTCACCCCGACTGTAGACGGTAAACAAGTGGAGGTTCTGCGGCCGGAGACCTGTGCGGCAACACTTGCCATGGTGTTGGAGGAGGAATTAAATCTTTTGAGCAGACCTGTGATGAGCAATGGAATAGAATGTGTGAACAGCTCTGCAGACTCAGCCATTTGTGTTTCCCCACAGATAGTTGGGCGATTGAAGAGTTGTGACACAGGAGAAAACATGGGTAATTGGGGTGCCACGTTTGAAGACTGTACTGTGTGTGATGTTGAGTTGAAGGAAGAGAAGGAGACACCACTTGATGCAACGCTTGCCATAAACAATAGGTAGCAAATGTTCTTTCTGGACCTCACCAACACATCATAAAGCTCTTCTGCTGCTGCCAAAAAAAAGAGACTGGAGTAGTAGCATGTTAAGGAACAGAAGTTGACACTTGTCTTCGCATGGGATGAGCTGGTATTTGTTCAGTACACCTTTCAGTAACATTAGCAGTAGCACCTACCCCTCATACACTAAGCCTATTCCCCCTTACACCAGGTCTATTCTTTCCATCACGACCTTGGGATTTCCCACTCATGTTTAACACACAAATATTTTGCAAACAGTTTTTTGAGGCCAAAAAATCATTTTAGGGGAACCACAAAGATTTGGCAATCACTTGTTTGAGACTAAAAGAAACCTTTTAGGGAAAACAAAAAGATTTCGCAATCACTTGTTTGAGGCCAAAAAAAAGCCTTTTAGGGAAAACACAAAGATTTTGCAATAACTTTTTCTATGCAAAAAATGCATCTTTCGCAACGCACACAGATTTGGTAATGACTTGTGACTCACCGTGGCCGGGACTCCGGTTTAGACAGGCGATGCTTCCTTCCTCCTTGTCACGGGTGGACCGCGCCTGCCGGTAGTGGGGCCCGGTGTAGTGCAGATCAAAAGGGTTGAAGACGTCTTGTAGGAACAGATTAAAGGGGTTTTTAATTTATTCGTGACGCCACCTATGAGTAGTTTCAGTAAGGGCTACCGACGCTGCGGAACCTCCGGTTGATGGACAGCAGCAAGATGGAACGCTCCCCACAGGCTGAGCGGTGATCCCCGGAGGCTGGAGCTGCTCAAGATGTTGTGCGGCAGCTGCGGTTACCTGGTAGTGCGGACAGACAGTTCATAAGGAAGCACGGACACAGAAAGTCTCTGCAACGGGTCTTTACTGTAACCATCAGGCAGTACATGGTATACAACTTACGGGTAGTGGACCAGGTGGACTCAGCAGTGATGGTGTCCCTTAGAAATCCGCAGTGTTCCTCCATTCTAACTAATTGGTTGCCAGTGTCGCCCAGGAATACCAGGTCGGGTACGGGGAGGCTGCTTCAATGCCCTATCCATGATGTACGTTCTGGATGTTTTGGGGAGCCTTGGATCCCTCAGTGGGTATACCGCTGGTTAGACGACTGGAAGTTGGCTGGTGGTGGGGTGCTCCTGTGAAGCTGCTCCTCCACGTTTCTGGCTCGCGTAGCAGAGGTGAACTGCTGCCAGCTTCGGTACCAGTGAACCGGCTGTGAGCTGTGGATACGGGAGTCTTTTGGGAACCCGTGGTAATGATGCCCGATCCCGGTTGGTAAGGCCTCAGGTGCTGACACCCAACCGGTGACGGCCCGGGGGCTGCACGGGGTGCGGAGCCCCTGCTCCTCTCCAAGTTCTAGACTGCTCAGGTCAAGTTCTAGATCCCTTCTTCTTCTGACTAGACTAAGGGTCTGTTCTCCTACACTTCCCTAACACTCCACCCACCAGGACCTAGGATTGGCCCTCTGTTCTAGGTGATGCATGCAGGGTTGGATTTCTAAGTTAACCAGATCACTGCTGTGTCAGAGAATATTGCGGCTGCATTTATGGCTGCAATACCCTCTTGTGACGCACTCGTTGCGGGGCGCCACACTTGTCCTAAGCAAAAAATGCCTATGTCTGGATGGACCATCTCACCATCCTATTCTATCTAAAAAGAGACCAAGTAACTAGCTATATTTTTGTGTAGCAAGGACGGAGAAGCACAGAGCAATGGCAGCAATGGCAGCAGCACTGTCCCTAAGAAGTGACACTCTAAAAATGGCTATGATTGCAAATGGCCGCTTCTTATATCCCAAATGACATGTGACTTAGTGTCATTGTTTGCAATGACACATGCCCTTGTGTCTGTAAGTTGTGGATGGTTTATACATCCTGACTAGCTGCTGGTCTAATCATCCACAAAGTAAGTGTGGGGAAAAAAATGGAGTCAGACACTCCTCTGACCTCTCTCCACCTCTTCCCCTAATAAAACACGTCCTCCTCGCTATCCAACAATGTCATAATGTATTTCAAGAAATTAATAGGTATTTGTGTGAGCGCTGGGGAATCAAACGGCACCAAGGCTATTATGAATAATTACCTTTCAGCTTTATTTGTGCAATAAAAAGGCAGGGTCCTTTAGGCCACAACGCGTTTCTACGCTCTCCAAGCGTCTTCCTCAAGTGGAATTAGGGACCCATATAACATTTCTCTTTATATAATGAACATACACCAATTAAAAACAGGGGGAGGGGGAAATAACAAAGCATAAGGGAACATCTAAAAGCATGACAGGAGCATATAAAAACTGGAATGAACTGCATGAAAATGACTACCGCAAATTGTGTGCCACAAATTAAATATATGTGCATATGGCATGTATCATACTCCTTCTTTCTCCTTTGTTATATATATTAAAAACACATAAAAAAACAAAAAAAAAAAAAAAAAACACAAAAACATAAGAATAAGCGGAGGCATCATAAAAATCAATTACATTAATCAGCTAAAACCAATATACCGTAACAATATATATATATAAAAAAAATTAAAAAAAAACACAATATAACAATATATATATATATATATATATATATATATATAGAAAAGATTTTTTATTGGTTTTAGCTGATTAATGTAATTGATTTTTATAATACCTATTACTTTCTTGAAATACATTCTATTCTCCGCTTCGTGGAGAGAGGTATGGAGCAGCTCCGGGCAATAGGACCTTGGATGACGTCTTAGACATGCCCACAGACCCGCTACGTGACGGCTCACGTGTGAGGAGTTAGGATCGAGGACGCCGAAAAATCTCCATTATCCACAGCAGTTTGACAGCCGAAGGAACAGGGAGATAAACATTATTGAACAAAGTATCTTGTTGTGCAGACAGCACAACGAGCACAGGTGAGATCCTCATTCATATAACCTGCTTCCAAAGACAGTTACAGAGTGGCGCAACAATATTATTTTTCTTGTCAACAAGTCATAATGTAGAAGAAAAGCATGACTGCAAACGTAGTAATGCTATTCTTACATCCAATCAGTTCTCGAACAAAGTAGAGTTTGCCGATTTTCAAGAAAAATGTTCTTATTCCCCATCCCGAATCATTCATGTTCGTGCTGATTTTTAAATTGACGAACATGTTTGGGTAAAGTTCACTTATCTCTAACTGTAAAGACAATGGTGGACCAGTTTTGTTGCAAACTTGCCCAGAGAAGGGAAAAAGTTCTCCAGGCTGGAGGTCGTTGAACCCGAGAAGCATGACTGTGCAGGGTGTCCTAGCCGGAAACTGTGGTGGAGGTAGGCCTGAGCACACTGTTTCCCTTGCCCAATTCCCTACCACCACTTGGCTGTCACCCACTGATTTCAATTAGGGGTGATCAGAGAAGTGACCCCCCCAAGGGCCACCAGGTAGAAGGAACTGCCAATAGTGGAGGAGCATACGAGGGTGGATGTCCTGGCATGGTGGGGGCAGAGTGGGCCTAAGCGGGCTGAGTTTGAGCGGCAGTGTACAACCAGTGGACTTTAAGCTAAAATCCTTAAGCTATAGCACCAGCCACCAGGTTTACATCAACAGGGCCATGACCAATAAGGGTGCCCTGCCCTACCGACAGCAGACTCTACACCCAGGAAAAAGGCTGTCCTTTTTGAATCCGTGGTGCTTTCCTGAAAGAGTTGACCCGCTTGATGACTCCCAGTGAGGCAGATAAGTGCCACACGGTAGTTTGCATCCCCAACAACCAACCCCCTGTGTCGGTAACATGCCAGAGCAATGATCCACACACCCCCTTGTCCATGACTGCAGCCCCTGGCACTGTTAAAACTACTACTACAAAGTCTTTGAGTGATTGGTGACAACAATGGTTAGTTGAAAATACTACATCCATCACATAATCGTAGTCAGACTGCATTACGCTGGGCCTATGATTGGGCATTATTCACAGAAATCTGATTCAATACCATGAAAGTAGACAAATACGATTTTGGTCAAATAAACTAAACCAGTGAAAAATCCCACCAACTAGTCATTTAAGGTACCTTTACACGCCGCCACGGCAGGCTGGATACATCCCGCTACAGGCTACAAATGTAGCTTGTAGCGCCAATGTAGCCCGTCGTAGCGGCGTCTGAAGACGTGACGCTACAGCCGGCAACAGATACATCTGTTTCCTAGCTCTGCTCGAAAACTGATGGCTACATCGCCGATGGTAGCGAGCTGTATCGGCGTGTAAAGAAGCAACGGAAGGGAACTCGGGACAGCCTGCAATGTAGCTAAGGCGTGACCCTGGCTCCGTGTTACCACGCCCCATGTGCGATCATTGGTGGAAGCTGCTGCATGACGATTGGTAGTCGCTGCATAGGGAGGCATATTTAAGGAGCTGACGAGTCACACTACACAATCGCTCGAGCGTGCTGTATTACTCAGCCTCCTGCGTTGCCTGCCCAATCAGGATGTTATTGCTTCGTCCTATCAGCGTACGGACGGCTCGTAATCCACAATTGTGGCACGCCTATGTGCTGGCCCTGCTGCACCAGGTCCGCCCATAGTAGCTGGTTATAGCGGTGTGTAAATTAGCTACAGCTGGCTACTTGAGACACCCGGCGATGTAGCTAGCTATAGATGTAGCGTGGTGTAGCGCACCTTGTGGCGGCGTGTAAAGAGGGTGCGTTGACCGTTTGTAACCGTTTGAGCCTGCTTGTGCACGTGAAGTAGCAGGATGTATCCAGCCTGCCGTGGCGGCGTGTAAAGGTACCTTTAGAGATGTCATCTACAAAAGTTCATGTTCATTGTGACTGAGCCTTGTGTAGTGACCTAGAGTATGCCATGTGTTGTATTATAAGGTATAATGTTGTGTATAGAGATGAGCCACCCCCCCAGTGTTCTAATTCGATTCGATTCGTCGAATTAGTGATTTGTTCGTCGAATGTTCGACGAACAACTCGAAATCCCCTTTGAAATCAATGGCAGGCTACAAAGAACACATAGAAAATACCCTCAAAGGGCTCCAAAAGCTGCCAAACTACTGGCAGCTGGCAGGTGGGGGCTGATATCGAGGGCTGAAGGGTGCTGAAAGCAGAGCGGCCGGTCACGTGGTGCCGCTCATTTGCTATTCATGATATGCACTGCATCCTCCCGCCCATCAGCGGTGGGATGCAGTGCATATCCCGTAATACAGGCTCCCCCCGTATGTATACAGGCTCCCCCAGCACTTATACAGGCTCCCCCCGTATGTATACAGGCTCCCCCAGGACTTATACAGGCTCTTCCCGTATGTATACAGGCTCCCCCAGCACTTATACAGGCTCTTCCCATATGTATACAGGCCCCCCCAGCACTTATACAGGCTCTTCCCGTATGTATACAGGCTCCCCCAGCACTTATAGAGGCTCTTCCCGTATGTATACAGGCTCCCCCAGCACTTATACAGGCTCTTCCAGTATGTATACAGGCATCCCCTCACAGTTTTGCGGCCCCCCTCCCCTCACAGTATGCCCCTGCAAGCGCAGCACAGCGCACATACTATACTTTAATCAGCTGTCACCCGGTCTCCATCCGAACGCTCCTGGCTCTGCTCGCATCTTCTCCTCCTGTCACGTGAGCGGCCGGGGTCGCGGTGACGTCATCGCGACGAGCCCCGGCGGCCACAAGCAGGAGGAGAAGCTGCAGCCAGAGTCAGGAGAGTTCGGATGGAGACCGGGTGACAGCTGATTAAGGTATAATATGTGCGCTGTGCTGCGCTTGCAGGGCATACTGTGAGGGGAGGGGGGCCGCAAAACTGTGAGGGGGGGCCTGTATACATACGGGAAGAGCCTGTATAAGTGCTGGCGGAGCCTGTATACATACGGGGGGAGCCTGTATACATACGGGGGGAGCCTGTATACATACGGGGGGAGCCTGTATTACGGGATATGCACTGCATCACCCCGCTGATGGGCGGGAGGATGCACTGCATATCATAAATAGCAAATGAGCGGCACCACGTGACCGGCCGCTCTGCCTGTATATTTACGGGGGGAGCCTGTATGTATGCTGGGGGAGTCGAATCATTTTCGAACATAACCTAGAACTTCCGAATTTGATGCAAATTGTTCGAAATCGACGAATCACTCGAACACAGCCCAAAACAGGTCGAATCTGAGATTGGCGAACATTTCGAATCGAACATCGCTCATCTCTAGTTGTGTATTGTAACTCGTACACTTTAGCTCTGAGAGATGTGGCATGCCTAATCCCACACTGCCCTCTGATGGCCTTTCTCTAAACTACAATTTACTTATATGGTCAAAGTTCTCCTAGCAACAGTTGGGAGTTTTCAGCAGTTGAGTGTAGCTGATGGAGACACAGGAGTGAGGCGCCATTGTGATGATGCAAGCACTGTGTGTTTAGGAAAAATGACATCACCTGTTCTCTCCTGTCCTCTAGCAATTACTAGCGGTAAAGAATAGGAAGGCTACACTTTATACAGAGAACTTTCCTGTAAAAGGCAAAGTTTATGCTGCAGTGTGCTTGCCAAGCTAAAGTAGGACTGTACATAGTGTGGTGCCCCGCTATACAGGCGTCACAGAGGGGTACTGCACCGTAAAAGAGGTGCAGGTACCCCAGCTGCAAGTGGACTCTAGGATGGTGGGTGGAACCTATGACCAGCACTCCCACACTAGTGTACTGGTGGGAGGTTACCCGGAAGGGAATAAAAACACCTCTAGGGGGAACAAGAAGGTCGGTAGTCTTAGGGGCTCTAGGTCGCTGATCCTAAGTTCTGGAGGAGCTAGGGTCTCTCGGCTGAGGGACCAGGGAAAGACAGAAGAGGGAGTGGGAAAGGGGCTCCCAGGCGCAGAAAGTTACCGGGCACCGGAGCCCGCACCTGTGGGATACTATAGGACCACAGAGAATCCGGAGTCCTGTGAAGTATCCAATTCTCCCGGGCACCTGAGCAGTCCAAAAGGGGAACCAGGCATGGCTGAAGAAGCAGGCGGCTAGCCAGCAGAGGGTTACCCGACAGAAGCAAAGGAGAGAGAAAGCAGGAGGGCAGGTGGGCTTCAAGTCACCAGGCTTCACACAACCACTGGGAAGCAGGAAAGGAACAGATTGGAAGAGAAGGCACACACCAAGGGTTCCATCATACCACCTGGGATCCACTTGCAGCCACCCGTAGCTACCTGTGATAACATCTTATGCTGAACTGTAAACTGCAACTTCAATGTCATAAGTTTCCAGTAAATTACCCGGAGGAACAGTGATTTTGGACTCAGCTTGCTTTCTTTGCATGAACTCGTTTCCTTACAGGAACGCTGCCCCGGAGGTCCAGTCTACCTGTGGAGGACTTCACCATCTTAGCCACGATACCATCCACCTCGGGCGGACTGTGGCGGCGCTGGTGGCATCTCACCAGATACTACAGGTGGCGTCATGACAAACTTTGTAAATAGTCCCCTGTAAATATCACCCCCTTTTTGAAAGATAACCCAGGATACGGGATCAGGCGCGGCCACCATTCCCCGTGACACAATTAACCCTTTGTAGCCTGATACCCGAGTACCCCAAAGCCTGAGGCTCGACAGTAGCAAAACCCAAAAAACCAACCAAAGCAAGCAAGATTTGTACTGCTAATAAAGACTCAGAACTAAAAGGAGAGAGAGCTAATTACATGTACACTGTTAACTTTGCATTGAATATGGAGTAAAAGTTCTTAATTATTCAAGAAACCTATAATGTCTGTGTTTCTCATGGGACTACAATCACCTCTGCTACTATTCCATAGCTGGACTAGGAAACCATCCCCTGCGATCCCCCTAATTATCCTCCCATTTTACATTTGCCTCCCAACCTAAGGATTGCCAGAGCCATCAGAGACACCTTGACAGAATTCAGCTCCGATTTCCCAATCCTTGCAAATCTGGTGGAGGTTGCTGCAAGTGAGTTAGCTTATACTGTAAACGCTATGAAGGCATTGCTCTGAGTTTCTTCATTTTTCAGTTAATTCCAAACTGTTACATCAGAATATCCTAATGCTGGCTAAATATGTGGCATCCTGTGGGACCTGTCGCCACAGAGGTACTGCACCTTAGCCAGAGGTGTGGTACCCCTCTCTTGGGTAAGGAGGGGGCACTACCCAGTACCCACACACCTGCACACAACACTACACAGCTCCACGCCAGGGGACCCTATTGAGGGAGCGCCCTATCTCAGGCTGGAGGAGAACTAGGTAGAGGGGTTGGGTGGAGTAAGTAGATAAGGGTAGGACACCAAGAAGTAGGGAAGGAAGTGGAGACAACTTACGTACGTTGGGTATGTGGAGAACGTGAGGGACGTAAGGGACGGGTCGAGAAGAAGACAGTTGGTGACAGGAGTTAGTCACGAGTGGAGGCACAGAGAGAGACGTCCTGGGGACTGGAGCAGAGCAACAGGAGAGACGCAGGAGCCGGTGAGAGGCTCCGGAGACAGAGAAGGGGTCCTAGGCGCCGGGGAAGTGAGGTATCCACTCGTGGCGCCTGAATTCACGCCATCCATAGTTGGGTGGAGGGGCCAGGTCACTGGCCCCAGACTAGTGGAGAGACTGAAGGACTCAACTAGCAAACCGGAGGCTGTGGTATCTGTAAGTGCAACAGGCACATCCACACACAATCGCTAAAAAGGCAGCCGCAGAGGGTCAAGTGGACCAGGAAGACATCGCCTGACAGGACCCGAGTCTGCTGGCTTGGGACACTGTGTGAGGTGTAGGGTAGGAGAGCAAGAGCCAGCGCAGAGAGATGACCCAGAAAGGGGGGTCGCAGTAAAATGCACCCAAGTTACCTGAGAGTTGGCTGGAATCCTAACTTCGAGGACACGGCATCCAGCTGGTTGTTGTAACCTGGAGAACTGTGAGTAAAATATGAAGACTGCATCCTGCTGTGTCCTCAGTTTTATTTACTGTGTCACATGCCGTATGCATGTTGAGTTCCATGCTTCTGATTCTTATTTTACCTGACCCATCATCAAACAGACTTTAGAACTGCCCTGGGGCCTTGCTCTTCCTGTGGAGAGCTGTGACATCTCTGCTGTGTCACCAACCGCCCCAGTGGACCTGAACTGCAGCGTCGGCCATCCAAATGCCGAATACTACGGGTGGCGTCACAAATTAATTCCCCTTATAAACTTCCCCCATTTTTATGACATGGCTAGGATGATGTAGCCGGGTCAAGCCACCGTTACATTCCCCAAAAGAACTGACCAGCCCATTTCTGAGTACCCTATTGCCCTGGTGTCTGGGCATGTCAAATACACAAATTCCGGTTGTTAAATGCTTTATTCTCCATATACTACTACTGGATTTGTAAGGAGATATGTAAACTTATTCTAGTAAGTTTAGATTTTATTCATATGTATATTACCCTCGCAGTGCAATGGTCGGTGTATCAGTGACCTTGTAGTCCTTGGCTGCTCTTAACATCTCCTTGCCGGAGGCCTCTCCACTGCTTCATTGATAGCAGAGACAGACGCTCTTCTGTAAGGTTTCATCTGTGCTCTCAATTGTCCATCAAGCAGAAGAGGGCAACTCCTGAGAGGAGCTGAGGACTGCAAGGGCACTGATATGCCCACCAGTGCACTTGTAAGCCTGCATTGTATATAAAATATGAACAGTGCACCAGATAGAGGCAAAAAAAGTATCAATGGAAATGTTTTATACTGACCTATCCTGTACTGCCTCTGTTCACCTAGGGCAAATGTTATGAGTCAGGTAAACTTCAAACAACAAGATATATATGTTCAGACATTGTTGAAAGTGTATTATTGAATGGGTGTTTTTATTTCTTAGTTATTGTATTTTCTTTTCATAATTGGTCAACATATAAGTATATAGTCTGTATCCAATCATGGCACTCTTGAGTCTGCCAAGCATGCATGTCTTCTCAATGGATAGAGGGGCATAAGCCGCTTCCAGATGGATATCTCAATGGATAGAGGGGTATAAGCCACTTCCAGACACATCTCTCATGAAAGCGTAAAGATTATGCATGTTGAGTTCCATGCTTCTGATTCTTATTTTACCTGACATTTACTGACAGAAGATAGTAGGACACCCAAATGGACATACGATAGCCAGGCAGTCCTGCTGATATTGGAACGTTCAGCCGATAACTAGCAGATAAGGCATCATTTTTCAAGGACTGGAACAATAATGTCTTACCTGAGCATATATTGGAAGAGATATTGGGGGCAATTTGCTAAACCTGGCATTTCATAAACCAGTGTTAAACTGATGTGCATTGGTGTACGATGTGCTAAATTTATTTGGCCCAACTTCAGCAGTTTTACCTTTACAAATTGAATTTTACATCTACTGTAGATAGGCATAGATTTGCAATATGATTTGAGCATATTTCTGTTATAGCTTTCAATATATTAGTGCAACCAATGGGGATACTGCCCCTTCCTCTCAAACGATCTCCTAAAGCACCACTCCAGCATTTGTTTGTTTTTCAGCACTGGAGTGGGAGCTTTAAATGTAAGCCCCCCTGCCCCCAATTCTATACTGACCTCATCAGATCAAGGAGCTCATAGAGATGTATTGATTTGTGAGTTATGACCTCTGGTGCGCTCAATGAAACACTGGAGCTACCAGGAGGTTACAAAACCCTGCAGACTGACCACAATGTGGCTGGAAAAAGGTGAAGCTGCCAGAAGGGGAGCATCGCCAGGGCACGTAGATTTAAAGCACCAGTACAGCAGTGGAATAAAAGAAAAAGCTGGGGTGGTGCTTTAAGTGGGAAAAAGGAGAGAAATGTTGCATTATGTATGTTTTTTCTGACCTTTGTTTTGCCTGCAAATATGTGTAAACCTCTTCATAAACTTCCCTTATTATGTTTGTACCCAGAGTATTGGAAATTAGATTTGGTCCAAGCTCTGAGGGACCCAAAACTTAGCTCACCCAACCTCATTCTTTATCTCCTACAAGGTCTTGAGACAATTGAATTTGTTTTCTGCGTTTATCATTTTTCTATATTTGTACTATATTCTTAGGACCTCATTTAATTTTATGGCAGTGTTATAATACACTAGCTGATAAGTTTACAGCTAATATAAATTAATATTAATATAGAAAAAACAGTAGTGGTCAATAAGAGGTTAAATTAGTTACATCATGATACCTGCTCATAAACTCATCTTTTTATTTGCTTTTCTTGCGGTGCTGGATCCACCCAGACCAGCTGTTAATAATAAGGTAAACTCTCTTTGTTTGATTATGGCGGCGACCCACAGAACTTCCTCAGAGATGGTCATTTGAAAGAGCATGCAACATTTTCCATTGAAAGTAGAGAAAGAATATTTTATCTAACATTTCAGGGAGTCTGTCACCCCATAAATCAATATTAAACAATTTATATAGTGATATAGAGGACTATGCCCCTATTAAAAATATAATAGCACTGTTCTTGTTAGTAGTCTTGCATGCAATTCAGGGGGCTTCAGTGCACCACTGGTGTGGGCAAGAGATTGGTGTGCTACTAAATGCACACATATTGCATATTTAGATGTCAGGTCTGGCTGTTCGATACCCAAGCGGGCCCCTCGCGCGTCTGGTCATGCCCCAGATCTCTGTCAGATTTCCCATTGTCCCTCATTGGCAATGAGTGGTGGGGTGTCATCTCCAGGGTGGAGCTGCGCAAGTGCTCACTGTAAAAGGGTATTGAGCCTTAGGAGATTTACTTGTAGTATTGCTGGGAGGCGGAACACTGTTGCTCCCAGCGATTATGCTGTTCAGGGGCCCTGGACGCTGGGTCCAATGGTGTCAGCTGTTCTGGTTCATCCTTTCTGGTTCATCCTTAGGTGCAATTTCCAGATGCCTGAAGGTGCCTCATCCATCTGTAAAAACATGTGCAAGTACAAACAAGATGGGAATATGCAGCCATCATGCAGCTCAGGAAGGAGATGGCTTCTGTGTCCCTGAGATGAACATGCTTTGGTCTAAAATATTTATATCAAACCAAGAACAAAAGCAAAAGATCTTGTGAAGATGTTGGCTGAAGCTGGTAGGATTGTGCCATAATCCATAGGGAAACGAGTACTGTAGTCTGACAAAACTAAAATTGAATTGTTTGGCCATAATGACCATCGTTACGTTTGGGGGAAAAAGGGAGAAACTTGGAAGTCTAAGAACACCATCCCAACTTTGAAACATGGGGGTGGCAGCATTGTGTTGTGGGTTTTTTTTTGCTGCAGGAGGGAATGGTGCACTTCAAAAAATAGATGACATCATGAGGAAAGAAGATTATTATTATTAATATTATTATTAATAGGTATTTATATAGCGCCATTAGGATACATGGCGCTTTACAATTTGGAGGGTAGACAGAAACAGGTGGTCGAGGACGACCACAAACGACGACAAACGATGACATATCACAATTAGTCATACGGGTACAGCAGGTTCGGGGATCCTGTCCGCGAGGGCTCACAGTCTAGATTATGTGGCAATAATGAAGCAACATCTCAAGACATCAGCCAGGAAGTTAAAGCTTGGGTGGAAATGGGTCTTCCAAATTTCTATTAACTATTGCGAGAAGCTTATGATATCCAAAATGTTTGGCCTGAGTCATACATTTTAAGGACGATGGTACCAAATACCAATGAAATGTATGTAAACTTGTGACTTTGCAGAAAGTAATAAAAATGCCTTTAAACATTCTCTCTCATTATTCTGGCATTTAGTAAATATGAATTATTATGGTAATACCAATTGACCGGAAATGGGAAATGTTTATTCTGATTTCATGTCAAATAGTGACAAAAACATGTGTCTTTTTACATAGTGAATGTAAACTTATGGAATCAACTGCATACCTTCGAGTGGAGCCTGACCAAAACATTGAGACCCCAGCGTCTGTGGAAGCAGGCACAGGAAGTCAGATAGGGATCAATAGTTCCTTCAATGACAAGAGCTGTGGTATATCCGACCTGTTCATGCATGGTCGAACATATACATTACACCGGGGCATATTTATAAGGATATCTCGGGACTGTAAAAAAAATTGAACACATCCAATTTTGGAAATTATTTTTAATCTAAGATCTGTTAATTAAAATGTACAATTGTTCATGGCACAACCCCTTTAAGGCCAACAGGGGGACCAGCCAGGGGATAAATGGGAAGTAGAGGGGAATAGAGCCTGAAATGCAGTCAGTAACACCTTCCATAAGCAGTGAGGTGCCATCCCATTTCACTATTACCCCTACATATAAATGAACACAGCCAGTTTATGCACTTATGTGCCATATTTGGTGGTGTGCCACCTATACATTTCCTAGTAATAATCTGAATTGATAAACAGCACTGATGAAACTATTTGTGATGATTTACCAACTCAGTGGAGAATTTTTCCCAAAATCTCCATTTCTATCATATGCATATAGCTTGCTCCTATTTTTTTGTACAGTTTTTGTCATTATGGTTAAATCTATGTATAAAGGACTCTAATATGTAGTCAACAAAAGAAAGTTGAACTAGGACTGTTATCAACCGGATGGGATTACCGTACTGTTTATTGACTGAGCTTTATTTTCAATAAAACCAACCTGACGACAAGCTTTGTGAGAACGGACAATTTTCAGCCAAATTTAATGTTGATAACATGTCCAGGTTATGTTTACCTGAGTAAGATTTTCCAAGGCCCTTTATTTATACAAGTCGGTTATGTATTTCTAGTCATGCCAAGATCTGTAATGTGCCTCATTGTGCAGCATAGGAGCTGAGAAACGAAACATGTGAAGCATAGAGAGAGGAAATATACACACAGTGAAAGACATTTAAATAAAGGTCATTCATTGTGGGATTATTATGCGCTATGAAGCAGATAAATGGATAAAGCTGAAAACTAAACTTTTGTTTTCTCTGGGAAGTGCAAAAAGTTCATAATCAGACAAAACCGTCATAATCCAAAAATAATCAACTATTGAGAATAAAGTGATGTCAATGCACCCGGCTATCATTTAGAGTTTACCTAGATTAGATAGCATATACAAGAAAACTGGGTTTAGCTTTCTCATGTAATGAAAGAAACTATCTTGCCAATACTCTTATTATTCACATGTCCATTTAGAACTGATCCAGAAGCAATATGTTGGCAAAGAAGTTGCAGATACAACTTTTGCATCCGTTGTTAACTAATTTCAGCAAAAGACTTGGGAATACTAATAGATCACAGACTGAACATGAGTCAACAGTGTGATGCAGCAGCAAAAAAGGCAAACACAACTCTGGGATGCACTAACAGAAGCATACAGTCTAGATCACATGAATTAGTTATCATCCTCTGCTCCTCTTTGGTCTGACCCTATCTAGACTACTGTGCCCAGTTCTGGGCACCACATTTTTAGAAAGACATCAACAAACTAGAGCGAGTTAAGATAAGAGAAATCAGAATGATGACCGGTCTGTAAATCATTCTGTATATATAGGAAATATAAGTGTGAATGGGGTCTTATTACGGATGAGCGAGTATACTCGTTACTATTCAGTACTTGCCGAATAGTACGGTATTCGGGCTACTTGTTACTCCACGAGTTTCCTTGTAATTAGTCGCTAGGAGTAACGAGTACAATGTAAGTCAATGGGAAATGCGAGTAATTTTCTGCTGGATTCTACACAGGAGTCTGGGGGCTGAGGAAAAGGCTGAAATGGGTGCATAATTGTTTAAAAGCCGGTGGTAAAAAGCCACCGGCTTTTAAACAATCATTCAGCTGATCTTCGCTCCCCAGCCACCTCCCAGCCCAATCCTCCGTTCCACCGCTAATGCATCAGCTGTTCTTTTGAAATAACCGCGGTGCTGTCAGAGGGCTCATATGAACTTTCCCATGACTGGGTGCACTGCTCAGCTACATCTCTAGCAGAGATTCTCTACCAGAGATGTAGCTGAGCTAGAGAAGAAGACTTGTTTGGACTGTCAGATGGGGAGGTTTTTTTTAATAATGATGGAGTTACAAATTGTGTTTTGTTTTTATTTGTAATAAAACATTTTTTCTCTGTGTTGTGATTTTTTTTTAACTCTTCACTAGAAATTCATGGCGGTCATGTCTAATATTGGCGTGACCCCATGAATTTCAGGCTTAGGGTCAGCTGATAATACAAAACTGGCCCTAACCCCATTGTTACCCAGTGAGCCACTGCACCAGGGCCCTGGATGAGCTGGATAGAGCGCCAGAAAATGGTGCTTCTATGAACACACCATTTTCTGGGGCGACTGCGGACTGCAATTCGCAGCGGGTGGGGGGCCCAGAAAGCTTGGGGCACCGTGTGCGGTGGATTCCAGCCCCAAGATGCCTAGTTGTACCTGGCTGGACACTAAAATATGGCGAAGCTTACGTTGTTGTTTTTTTTTAATCATTTCATGAAATTCATGAAATAATTTTAATAAAAAAGGGCTTCATTATATTTTTTGGTTCCCAGACGGGTACAGCTAGGCAGCTGGGGGTTGGGGGCAGCCCGTACCTGCCTGCTGTACCTGGCTGGCATACAAAAATATGGCGAAGCCCATGTCATATTTTTTTTAATAGTTCATTAAAAAACAAAAGAAAACACAAATACATTTAGTGACTGCATCTTTATTAACCCCTCGACCCTCTGTCTGTGAACACTCTCGGCTCTACTACATTAAAGACTAAGGGGACGAACAAAGCTTCTATCCCCTTGGTCCCTGAGGGAGAGCAGGGCCTTAACTCCTGCGACTCCTGTATGAGCCAATCATTCAGGAGCCACTGTTCTGTCGTCGGCCATCGTTGCCATAGTAACTTCTTAATAGGTTACTGTGGCAACGATGTCAGCAATGATGTCATCGCTTACCCGCCGCTGACTCTACTCATTCAGTGATCACAGAGCAGGGGGAGGAAGTGTTCTTCCTCCTCCTGCTTTGTGATGTAGCATAGTTAAACATTTAGAGAAGAAAGAAGACAGAAGAAAGAAGACCTGGAGGAATGTAAAGGGGAGTAATAAAGATGGAGTCCCTAAGGGTGTGTGTGTCTTTATTTCTAATTAATACTTTTTCCTCTGTGTTGTGTTTTTTATAACCCTTTATTGGATGGCCAGGTCAAATGGCCGGGTCAAAATTGGCCTGACATTAAGAATCTCGGGCTTCATACCAGCTTGTATAACAAAGCTGGTATTAACCCCTTTATTACCCAGCGTGCCACCACCACCAGGGCCACTGGAAGAGCCTGGTAAGGCACCTGGATATGAGGCTTATTAATGCGCCATTTTCAGGCCCGGCTGTGGGCTGTTGTTCCTTAGCGTGGGGGGGGGCCAATAACAATGGGCCCTCACTCCCCTGGGAATACCATCCCTCAGCTGCCTAGTTTTACCTTGGCTGGCATTGAAAAATAGGGCAGAGCCCACACTTTTTTTGCCAGCCAAGGGAAAATTAGGCAGCTGAGTGTGGCAGTTCAAAGCTGTCTGCTTTCATTGGGCTTTCATTGAGCTAGACTTAAAATTGCTATAAAACCCCACGCATTTTTTTTTAAAATATTTATTCATTTCACACCCTATAACGCCAGGTTGTTTGCCATACACTAATGTGTATGGCAACCAAGCAGAATCACTGTCCAGATTGAGGAAAAGCACTCTGACTACAACAGCCAATCACAGAAGCTCTCAAACAGTGTGAGCTTCTCTGATTGTCTGTTTGTCTGACAGTGCAGTGAATATGTAATTAGCCCAATAGGCGGCCCAGGAAGTAGCAACGGGAGACAGGTGAATCCAATCTAGCTATTCTATCCTATCTATCTGTCTATTCTTATCTCTGCAAGAAACACCATGTTAAAATCGCTCTCCCTACGCTGTCTCTGTGCTGTCTGTGTGTGCGGTCCGTGATTTTTGTCAGACCTATAAACTTGCATTGGCGATTCTCGTCCAACACTCGCATGAAATCGCAGCATGTTGTCAGACGAGGAAAAATTTTTTCGGACATTGACTAACATTGGTACGACTGCATTGCAGTCGTCCGAGCTTCACACCAGTGTGTCCGAGCCTTAAGTGAAGAAATCCACATCCTGTTTGTTCTTTTAATCAACATTTGAAGTTTGGACGCAATACGTTCGGTGTACTGGGACGACACTGTGGGTAGAGAGTGTCCTAACGAAGCGGGTGCAAAACAATCGTTGAAATGGTGTAAGGGGGTTCTGTTCTATCTACTGCAGATTGTATAGCTTTTTCTCTGGTTAACTAATGCTGATACCATACATGTATTCATGGTCCTGTGAATCACAGTCATTTTGATTGCTCACATACAGTTGTGGCCAAAAGTATTGACACCCCTGCAATTCTGTCAGATAATACTCAGTTTCTTCCTGAAAATGATTTCAATCACAAATTCTTTGGTATTATTATCTTCATTTACTGTATATACTCAAGTATAAGCCGAGTTTTTCAGCACAGTTTTTGTGCTGAAAAGTGCCCCCCTTGGCTTATACTCGAGTCACTCAGTATATGCTTAGGAAGGGCTGTGATCGGGGGCTGGAGGAGGCCGCAGTGACCGCGGGAGGTCACGTGGGGCCGCCTCATTAGTGTAATGAGTATGCACGGCATCCCCCCGTCCATCAGTGGCAGGGGGAGCGGTGCATATTGCACTACACTGGCCACCCATCAGTGATATACAGACCCCCCCTCCTTAGTATCTGTCCCCAGGCTGTGGGACACATTAAAATAACAAACATTTCATACATCACCTTTCCGGCGACCCCTTGCTGGCAGTGCCGCGTCCCCCGGTCCCTGCTTCTTCCTGCTTGTGCCGGTGTCATGTGACCGGGCGCAGATGACGTTATCTGCTGCGCCGTCACAGCAATAGAAGCCGGCACAAGCAGGAAGAAGCCGGGACCGGAGGACACGGCGCTGCCAGCCAGGAGTCGCCGGAAAGGTGATGTATGAAATGTTTGTTATTTTAATGTGTGCAGCAGCCTGGAGGACAGATACTAAGGAAGGGGGGCTGTATATCACTGATGGGGGTCAGAATACTGCTGAAGGGGCCCTGTATACCACTGCTGGGGCCCTGTATACCACTGCTGGGGGCCTGTATACCACTGATGGGGGCCTGTATACCACTGGGGGGCTATATAACAGGATGGGGGTCTGCTGCATTTCCCCACCTAGGCTTATACTCGAGTCAATAAATTTCCCCAGTTTTGGAGGGTAAAATTAGGGGCCTCGGCTTATACTCGAGTATATACGGTAATTTGTCTTAAATTAAAAAACACAAAAAGAATTGTCCTAAAGCCAAATTGGATATAATTCCACAAGAAACATAAAAAAGGGGGTGGAAAAAAGTATTGGCACTGTTAGAAAAATTATGTGATGCTTCTCTAATTCGTGTAATTAACAGCACCTGTAACTTACCTGTGGCACCTAACAGGTGTTGGCAATAACTAAATCACACTTGCAGCCAGTTGACATGGATTAAAGTTGACTCAACCTCTGTCCTGTGTCCTTGTGTGTACCACATTGAGTCAATACTTTTGGCCACAACTGTAGCATGTTCCTTTGTTTATGTATTTTACACATTATGTAAGCCCCACCAGGACTATTGAATTTAGGGAAGAATTCAGTATGAAAGGGTCCTTAAACTAGGATAATCAGAACTGGAATTGGCCAACAGTCCAGTGCAGCCTCACATAGTAAGGCTGGCTTCACACCACGATTTTTGGAATCCTGTTCTGTCCGGTTTTAACAGGACAGAACAGAATCTGGTTTTGCCCCCCATGTGTCCCTATGGTGCCAGATTGGCCATCCGGTTTGTGTATTCTGTGTCGGATTTGTTTTTGTCCGATTTTTCACCGTCCCCAAAATCGTAGACTGCAATGTTTTTGGGCTCCGGTGAAAAATCCGGACAAAACTGGACAGAAATTAATCCGGCGCGGTCTGTCGCACTTGACATGGGAGTCTATGGGCACTGGATCCGGGGGAAAAACAATAATTTCCTGTATCCGTTTTTTTTGCATTGCGCCTGCTCAGAATGCTTTCCATGGTCCTGAAAGCAGAAATCTGTGCAGGAAATTCACTCGATCTCTGCATTTCTGTACAAAAACGAATCCTGTAAAAAGCAGGATCTGGGACCATATTTAACACAACTTTCCACACATCATGCCCTGTCCGTTTGTGTCCATGTGCTCCTGCAAAAAACAAGATCCCAAGGACAGGAACAAAACCATGGTGTGAAGCTAGCCTAAGGGCCACTTTACACACACCAACTTATCTGTCCAACTTCTGAACAACTTACTGGTTGCAGTGAAATCATGGATACATTGTTCCATTTTGTGGCTGTGTACAAATGGAACAATGTGTCCATGATTTCACTGCAACCAGTAAGTTGTTCAGAATTTGGACAGATAAGTTGGTGTGTGTAAAGTGGCCATAAGGAAAAATAGCTGTCAGACTAATCTATCTATTGTTTACCAGGGGCTTTAGATTAATAACCCCTCTAGTGACATACAATTCACATGGACTTTTTCCCTGTGAATTTCAGATCAGATTCTGACCTAAAATCCACATAAAAAACTTCATATATTCTCTGCGTAAAGCTTCCTATTCATTTTAATAGGTAAACACACTAGTGATGGGCGAATCTACTCGTTAGGACTCGTTACTCTGCGAGTAGTAAGAAACTCGCAGGAGTCGGTACTCTGCGAGTTTCCAAGCGATTACTCGCACAGTAACGAGTCCAATGCAAATCAATGGCAATCCTAGTTTTGTCAGAGTTTGCATTCAGTAGGTTTCTCAGTCGCTAAACTCGCTATCACATCGCTGTCTATGTAGCTGGATTGTCCCCAAATCGTTTAAACACCCGCACCGGTTCACAGATACCCGCTGTCAGCAGTGAGTCTAGGGCTGATCAAGTCTACGACTCCAAGTCCTGTATACTGTATTCTGGACTCTCTGAATACAGAATATGTTAATGTTCCGAGACAGCCTAGCATGTTAGCAGCCTAGCATGTTAGGTGAGAAAACTGTGGAGATGGACAAGCATGTTAGCCAATCATATTCAGTAATGCCGCAGCCATGTTGGTTGTGGCATTACTATGATTGGCTGCTGTCTATCGTGATGCCTATGTCATGTATGACAGGCAAGGCTGTATATAAGGCTTGCCCCCACCATTTTGGGCACATTCCTGTGACGATCTGAGCTATTGCAGGGCGAGTAGGGAGACTTTGAGCACATCAGAGATAGGGATTGTCAGTGAGTGTAGGAAAATCACCTCAAGATTCCTCACATATAACCCAAACAGCTCTTGTGAGAGCTAACAGGACGGAGGAGTGCTGTGTACAGCACTGAAGGCAGGGAGACAGGCAGGAGCAACCTTGCAGTGCATACAGCACCGACCTCAGAGCTTAGCTTAGTCATTCAACCTTCCTCAGAGCTAAAATCAGAGGCTTAGCTGAGCTAATATTAAATTTTTTGAGGGACAGTGCGTTGCTTCTCTGCGAAGTGATAGCACGCACTTTACCTCACACCCGTGACGCAGACAGTACCAAACTCCTTATTGGTAACTGATTCTGCCACATAACTAATTTTTTGGAGGGACAGTGCGTTGCTTCTCTGCGAAGTGATAGCACGTACTTTACCTCACTGGGTAATAAAGGGGTTAGTGCCAGCTTTGTGTTATCAGCTGGCCCTAAGCCCGAAATTTATGGCAATCACGCCAATAGTAGACATGACCGCCATGAATTTCTATTAAATTGTTTAAAAAAACAAAACACAGAGAAAATTTTTTATTGGTAATTACAAAAAAAACACATTAGGGACTCCATCTTTAATAAAAAAAATCCTCTTCCGTCCGACGTAGTCCCAAACGCGGTGTCAGCTCTACTACATCCCTCTACATAGTAATTTTTTTTTTTATATTCTTTAAAAGCCGGCGTCTTTTTGTGCTGGCTTTTAAAGAAGAAAATGGGGAATTGCATTTTTTTCCTCTGCTGCCAGACCCCTTATAGGGTCCAGCAGCACAGGAATCGCTGAAATACTCGCTTCCCCATTCATTAACATGGAACACGCAAAACTCGCAATGAATAGCGAGTTTCCGAGTCGGACTCGTTAGAGTCTAGCGATTCCGAGTATTGAAGGATTCGCCCATCACTAAAAAACACACCTATAGTGGACATAGTGCAGTTTCATTACAATTGTAAGGGTATGTTCACGTGGTGTTTTAGGTTAGGTTCTCACGATGAGTTTGTGGTGAGGTTTTGATGCTGCATATTTTTGATAGGCAAAAAACCATAGAATCTTAAGGTCACTTTACACACACAGATATCTGTGACCAACTTCTGAACAGATCTCTGGTTGCAGTGAAATTATGGACACATTGTTACATTTTGTGGCTGTCTACAAATGGAGCAATGTGTCCATGATTTCACTGCAACCAGCAAGTTGTTCAGAAGTTGGACAGATAAGTTGGTGTGTGTAAAGTGGCCCTTAGAAGTCCTGTCCCAATGATGTGTTTTTTCTGCAGCAGATATGCTGCCCATTTTAGTGCAGGAAAATCTGCAGCATGTCAATTCTTGTTGCAGGTTTTCCTGCACTAAATACACCTATTCTCCGTCTCCATCTCACCCAGGGCAACATCCCTGCCTCACAGAAAGGGCTTGTGCCCTATGTGATAGTGTGTTAATGTGTTTAAAAGTTATTGGGAGCATGTAATTAATATGAGGACACTTTATGAGGGGCTGCATGATTGTTTTAAAAATATTACTTTATTAGAAACACAGTTTGACGTCCCGTTGGCTTTTGCAGCCAGAGCTGGGAGTTCTGTGCATATTCTATACAATTTGCGTAGGGGTGCAAGCTATGCCAATTCTGAAAGTTCTCTATGAACCGAACTGTCAACAGCAACGTGGATCGTGCTCCTACGCATCATTCACATGACATGTTTATTCATGCGTATGTGGCGCCCCGCAACGGTGCGTCACAGGAAGGTATTAGATCCCTGCAAGAAGATGTGATATCTTCCGTCTCAGTAATGATATGGTTAACACTCAGAGCTCCATACCCTACATGCACGATTAGAATAGAGGGCCAATGAGGTCCTGGTGGGCGGAGTGTAGGAGTAGAGTGTAGGAGAATGTAGGAGAGAGGAGAGAAGTGGAAGTGGTCGGGAGGAACGTAGGAGAAGAGGGCCCTGCACAGTTCCGTGCAGCCCTACAGACCACCTACCGGTTGGCGCCATTACCCGGTCCCCCAATAACCGGAACCTGGGCGACTATCTAAAAGGGTTCCAAATACACCGCGCCCATCAACAACCGGATCACTGGTTCTGAAGCGAGCAAGTCGTTCATCGCTGCTCAGCAAACCAGTAGTGGAGGAACGGCTTTTTAGGAGCAGCACTGCAGCCGCGACTAGAGCCGTCTTGCCAGCGGAGTACCCACCATAAAGAAACAGGCTCCCCTCACACCGGTCTGTATACACCGGCAGGGAAATTCAAGTAGCCCCCTTGTACCCGAACTGGTGCACTAAGGCGACGTCGGCAAATAGAAAAAGTTAGGAACGGAGGAACACCGCGGAGCTCTGAAACAACACCGGTCAATGCTGGAACGACCCGGTCCGTTACCCGTTAACTGTATACCCTGTATCATCTACCGGTTACAGTAAAAGACCCGTTGCAGAGAACACTGGTGTCTGTACTTTTTCAGACCTGTTTAACGCCGCATGTTAAGAATCACCAAGCTGCCATACTCCATCTCATGCAGCTCCAGGCCCCGGGGACTCCCGCTCATCCTATGGGGAGTGTCCCAGCTGCCGTACAGCCCCCAGAGGCCCAAGCAGCTCCGGTGAAATCACCGGAATACCCGCAGGTGGCGTCACTTCAAGAATATCTAACCCTTATCTGTTCAGCCATCCCCTTTTGATCTGGACCACCGGGCCCCACAGCCTCGGGTGCGGAACCGTGACAGGCAGAAGCGACAGTCACGTATTTTCTCAGAAGGTGCAGATTTGTCTCTAAAAATCCACACCACTATTCTCATGTACGCACATACCCTGAAGCAGAAAAGCCCACAACAACATCTGTGTGATCATACCCTTAGCCATGTATAACCTCTTTATTCTGCTAACCATACTCATCAGTCAGAAGGTGTAAACAGAATTCTGCCACTTTTGAGCAATGTGGAAAGATAAATTGTACAGTCTGCTTTGCCTTCTTTCTCTTTCTCCAGAAATATATCTATATGTGATACATAACTCAGGACACTAAACAATTACCTGAGCATAAATTATTATAAAATATAACAAGTAATTGTATCTGCTTGACTATTGGTGTCAAATCAATTCTCATAAAAGTATTTCACAATTTCATGCATAAAAATGACAGAAAAAAACACACACACACACACATATATATATTTAATATACCATATATACAGTCTATATGGACAATGTGCAATTCTTACTTTTGGCTTGACTAATTCATAATTTTTCATACATTTCTGACTTTTTCTAACTTTAAAATGCTTTTAATAATTATATTTTAATTGCTTCACGACCATAGACGTACTTGTATGCTTTTGGCTGCCTCCCGTTGATGTGAGCTCACATCTTGACCTCACACCATTCCATGCACATGTCAGCTGATCTGATCCTCTGATATGTTTAGCTAAAGGCCCCATCACACACTACGATGTCCCAGCGATCCCACCAATGATCGGGATGGCTGGGACATCATTATCTGATCGCTGGTGAGCACAGGCAGACTCACCAGGATCAGGACCAGCGAGAATGCTGGTAACCAGGCTAAACATTGGGTAACTAAGCGCAGCGCTGCGCTTAGTTACCCGATGTTTCCCCTGGATACCTGCCTCCCAGCGTGTGCTGTGCAGCGCTGGGAGGTCATTCATCGTTGGCCTCCCGCTGTCACACACGCCGATGCTGACCACCTAGTGGGAGACCAATGATAAAATAATAGTCCTGGTCATTATTCCACGATCTAGGATCAACAAATTTATCGTTGGTCGTTGATACGTGTCACACACAACGATGTTGTTTCAACGTCGCTGCAACGTCTCAAAATCGGTGACGTTGCAACGATAGTGTTAACGATATCGTAGTGTGTGACAGGGTCTTAACAGTGCTGATCGGCTCTGTTAACCTTTTGGATCTTGATGTCAATTACTGACAGCACGATCCACAGCACCGCGACGGGAATCGCACTCTTCTCTGCCGGCATCAGCAGCCCCGTGATGTGATCATGGGGCCTTGATGTGTTGTCATGACAGCTGAAGACCTCAGATGGTGTCAGGAATCACTTTCTGCCGGCAATGTCTGTGCGGTGTCGCTGGTAGAATGTGATCATTTGTGCTGTACAAAGGGATGCTTCTCTGCATAACACAAGCGATTGCAGTGTGCAGTGCTGAGGCGCCCTGAGGGGCCATGTAAAACAAAGAAAAAAAATGTTTTAAAAATATTTAAAAAAGCATAAAAGTTCAAATCATACCCCTTTTGCCCCAATGAAAATAAAACTATTAAAAAAAAATATTTAGTAACACCGTGTTCAGAAATGCCCAATTTATCCAAATATGAAATCATCTAATCAGATCTGTAAACTGCAAAATGGAAAAAAAAAGTCCAAATGCCAATATTACCTTTTTTTGTTTGATGCACCTTTACAATAAAATCCAAGAACAGGTGATCGAAACATCACATCTACCCCAAAATGGTATAATTCGAAATGTCAGCTAAAGCCGCAAAAAAGTGCCATCACATAGCCCCATATTCTGAAAAATGGTGCTAAAAGTGCAATTCTTTTTATTACAAATTTCTGAATTTTTTTCACCAGTTAGATAAATGTAAAAGTATTGGTATCTACAAACTTGTAACGAACCGAGACATCACATCAGTTTTACCACATAGTGAACATGGTGAATAAAAAACCACACTATATGGTAAAATAAATGATGTCATGCAATAGTATAATTCATCCTGCAAAACACAAGCAGTCCTATATTGACGGAAAAATATAAAAAGTTATGGCTCTTGGAAGAAGAGGAGAGAAAAACCGAAACGGGAAATCGCGCAGGGGTGAAGGGGTTAAAAATCTGTAAGGGTTCAGAAGAGCAGAATGATCACTGCTACTGATTGCAGGAACGTAAGTAATATTTCTCTTTCCCACTATGAAATATACATGAGACATGAGACTAACCATGCACAACACAACAGCTGTCAGGTGTTTGCTGCTTTCAGGGAAAAAGAAAAGACACTAAACTACGATTTTCGATCCTAAAAATACTTATGAATTCTGACTATTCTTAAAATGTTGCTTTCTGAAGGCTGGTGGCTATCTCAGCTGTTCAATATAAGAATACCATTAAAGGGGTTAGTCAGTCTAAATTGATAAGTGTTCAAACATGGTATGCGACTACAGACTTATTAATCCTCTGAGAGCCTGCACTGTGCACTGCGAGGATTCACAGTCATTAAGGCTGGCTTCACACCACCTGTTTTTTGCAGGTCCCCACAGACAGGAACGGACAGGTCCGGATTGTAAACTCCGGATGCCATTTCTGTGTCCAGATCCGGGATTTTGAGGGATCCGGAAACAGAAGGAGCTGGGAGGAGCCGAGCCAGGCAAGTGGTGTTGGCACTGCTCACTTTCACTTTAGCAGTGTATCTACATAGACTGCTAAAGTGAAATTAAATAAAGGAATGGTTAAAAATAAAAAATAAATCCTCACCTGTCTGCCGAGTGTCCCGCGATACATCCACCTCTGATGGCTAAAGGACCTTAATCAGCTGACCGGTAAGGGGCGGGGCAATCCGATTAGCTGATGTGTCACATGACTACATCAGCACGGTTTAAAACACCCGCTCAACAAAACCGATCGGCGGGTGGGTGATTTAAACCGCGCTGATGTGGTCATGTGACACATCAGCTAATCGGGTTGCCCCACCCCTTCCTGGTCAGCTGATTAAGGTCCTTTATACGGGACACTCGGCGGACAGGTGAGCATTTATTCTTTCATTTTAACCATTCCTTAACTTAACTTCACTTTAGCAGTGTATGTAGATGTGGCGCCCCTGTGGCGAGGCGCCACAGGAAGGTATTACAGTTTTAATAAAACGTAATGTCAAGCAGTGATGGAAGTGGAGAGAATTGCAGAGTCTAAACCTGAGCATCCAGATAAGAAGCCCACCTTAGCCTAGGGACCATATATTCAGTAGGTCCAGGGGGTGGAGCTTAGGAGAGAGAGGGTGACATCAGCGGGAGCTTTTCACAGTTAGTCAGTCAAGTCCAGACGGTGAAGGAGAGAGACAGAAAAGCACACAGCGGATCCTGTAGTTGTGACGAGGGCATCCTTTTTCAGGAATGGTGACCCAGACAAAAGAAGAATGTAAATCCAGGACTGGATGGAGCCAGCTGGAAGCCCAGGTCGACACCGGTACTCTGGAACCGAGTATGTCAGTAAAAGGTTCATCCCTGACCGCAGACCCTCAAGCTGTGGGCCCAGTAAAAGGGGAGCGACAGCACCACAAGACTGACACCCTGACCTCAGTCCTAACTTGGGTCCAGGACACTTTAGGGAAAGGACCGAATTCCGGTGGTGGGAGGATTAGGTTGTTGTCGCTTCCGTCCATACCGGTAAGGAATGACTGTACCTAACAGTAACCGACCAGGGGGCTGGCATATGGGCTCTGACAGGGTGGAAGAATTAGAGACCACGAGAGATTCAGTTTGACAGCTCTGAGGGACACTGCAAAAATCTCCATGATCCACAGCTGCAACCCCAGGAAACCCAATGAATATGGTGTACCATAACAACAGGGTACCAGTAAAGAAAGATCAAAGTCAAATCTGGTGTCTGGTCACATCTATCTGTCGCTAGAGGGTTTCATCAGCATCTGTGAGCTGAGAACTACTACTCCCAAAATCCTCTCTCCAGCCCTGAGGTAAAGCTCCACCTGTGGGGAGCTGGGCTATCAAGCTGCATCCCATCACCTCAGAGGCTTCCTGCAGCGCTGGTACCCAATTACCAGATATCACAGGTGGCGTCACGTCAAGTTATATCCCATCTTCCCCCATCATCATCACCCCCATCCTGCCACTGAGGGTCCAGGGCACAGAACTGGGAACTGACCAGCCGTGATCCCCCATCAAAGTAACCATCATCCTGGTATCTGAGTCCCTCACCCTGTGGCCGACTCATAGATACTCTGCTAAAGTGAAATTACGGAAACAGAGCAGTTTTAGTGTACTGAGCATGCTCAGTACACTAAACGATCCGATTTTCTCCTGGACCCGGCGCCCATAGACTCCCATGTTATGTGCGCCGGATCACCCTGGATTCATTTGTGTCCGGTTTGGTCCGTTTTTTTCACCGGAGCCCAAAATTGGAGCAGTCTCTGATTTTGGGGCCGGAAAAAAACAGGACAGAAACGAATCCGGGACTGAACTGGCAGAATCTGATGGCCATTTATGGCCAAATCGGCACCATAGGGATATATGGGAGGCAAAACAGGATCCTGTTCTGTCCATTTTGAAAAGGCAAAAAAGTGGTGTGAAGCCAACCTAAACTGGAAACACACTGCAATTATGCGATAAGCATGGTCCCAGAAACAACACAACTGGTGGGTGCTGCCTCGCTCCCCTGACTCGTTCACCCCGGACAGCCCCGGACCTGATTGTACCGTGGTGTAAAGCAGGCCTCACTCAACCTGTGAAAATAGATAGGCATGTGAACATTATAAAAGCAAGTACGGTAGCATTTTTGTGTCCGGGAGAAAAATCAAAATACACCCGGATCCTCCCGGACAGATGGAAACCTGATGGCACATAGCTGCCATCCGGCTCCATCCGGCCCCATAGGGCCGTATTATGACAAAATCGGGTCTGGGGCTGTCAGGTTCACCCCAGACCAAATTGCACCAGGATGTAAAGTCGGCTTGATCCATACACAGGGAAATTTCCAATTTTGATCTATTTATCATGTGATGATCACTTATAGAAACACTGATGATAAAATCTTATACAATGACCAAAAATTGGTGAAACTGGGATCCAAAACACTGATCATACTGTGACCATATTTTTTTTTACTTTTTTGGTACATAACAAATCATTGACATCAGAGGCCTACTAGAGCTACATTCATACGCAGTGTAATTGCCGCGTATTTCTGGTTTTATGCAGCGCTTTAGAGCACTCGCGTAAAAGCAGTGCCAAAGAAAGCTGGAAGCGCCTTCCATCAAAAGCTATGACTTTTGCTAAAAGGCGTACAGATGCAGCGATTTGTGCGGGCGTTTTCACTGCAAAAGCTCCCGCGGAAAAATGATTGTCAAGCTAATTCTTGGCGCTTTTATTCAGTGTGCTTTCCCCATAGGCTACATGTTAAATGGCCTCGGGGAAAGTGTGCCTGGAAAAGTGCGGCGTCGGCATGCAGTTGGGTATTTTTGCGCATTTACGCACGCAAAAAAGCGGCACTGCAGAATACGCGGCAAAACACACCGCGTGTGAACGTAGCCTAATGATGTATTTGCATCAAAAAGCTCAAATGGGGTTCAGCCATAGGAGACCTCTGAGTATTTTACACATATTTACAGGGCAATTAGAAGCTTTGCAGTATTGAGAAAATAGTAAATTTACTTGCCAAAAATAAGATTCTTTGGAATAATTTGGCAAAGACGGCAAATTAGAACTTCAATCAGTTTGATCACCACCGATCCATACACATCATTTCTTTATGCATTAGTAGGAAAGGTTCTGAATATACATAAAATGTTCCCTGTCTGTGCTTTACCAAATGAAATCACTTGACTGAATATTGTTTGAGAAGCCGCTGTACTTTCTTCAGTTGACTTGCTTCCTTCTCACAGGCACTTGGCCAAACCATGCAAATATTTTAACGGTCTGTGCAGCTGATGCAATCATACAAAGAAAACATTTTTAGAGAGCAAAGAGGCTATGAAGAAATTGCTTGAGTGCTCCAGTCTACTATTACCTAAATGTAAGGACAGTTTAAGCAAAGCTGAGATAAGATTGTATATCATTAAACTGCCAGATTATCTAGTGACATACCCACTGAACTGGGCCATATCTAATGGTGGGTTTACACACACCAATCATTGTATCCAATCTCTGAACCAATCTCTGGTTGCAGTGAAATCATGGACAGATTGCTCCATGTTGTACACAGCCACAAAATGGAACTATGTGTCCATGATTTCACTGCAACCAGAGATTGGTTCAGAGATTGGATACAATGATTGGTGTGTGTAAACCCACCATAAGGCATATGCAATTGCTACTAACTTGAACAGTTTAGAAGGGACAACATTATGTGGGGGGTATGGCAGAATACCCTCTCAACAACCCCCTTATGGTGCTTAAAGAGAAAAGGTCAGGATTTTATAACCCAAACCACAGTCATGCATTAAAAGGCACTTTAATGTTGACTGAAAGTTTCTTGTAGAAATCCGTTTTGCTGTTTTAGAGAATTCCATAGTTGAAATTATATAACAATGATTCGCAACAGGCAGAACAATGCACTAACAGCTCTGCTGCCTCTCTCCCTATTCCTTGCCTGCCGCCCATGGGCATATATAAAAATCATGGGACCCTATAGCATACTTTCTAAGTAACTCCCCCCCCCTCCAAAAAAAAATTATTTGGCCATGTCACATAAAGAACATATCTCACAACTTTGCAACCCTTACAAAGTAATCTTCCTGCTACTGAAGCCCATATATTCTCCTTTGATTGCACCCATAATGTATGGTGCCAATAAAAGTGCGCCTCAAACACTGTATGACATCTCCGCAGTGGATTTGTGGAGCCCACTGGGACGGGGTACTCGGTATTGGACCGGGGTACTGCTGGGGATATCACGGCAGTCTTGGTCCGGACCGTGTCCCGGGTTCCCCAATAAATGGGGGGATATTTAGAGGGGAGTTTGTCGTGACGCCACCCACAGGTTGTGGTCAGTGAGGGGACCACCGCTGCTGCAGAACATCCGGGGATGATGTTTGGCAGCTGGAGATGTAATGGCTCTCCGCGGGTAGAGCTTTATTCCCCGGGGCAGTGGTAGTAATAGTCTATAGATAGTGATATGGATGTTGGATAGGTGTAGTAGTAGAGATTATGGTAGTTTGTGAGGGAACGCAGGGTTTGAGCACAAGGATCACACACACTCACGGTTTTGAGGTTTTCCACAGCTTTACTGGAGTTGTTGTTCAGCAAGTACTGTCCACGGAGCCTATATAAGTGCCGGGTTGCTCCCACCCTGTCCGGGTCCTCAGCTTCCTACTCCGGCGCCTTGTGTGTGGCCCTGCTGCTGCTTTAGCTGAGCTGTTGGCCCTGTTTCTCCTCACAGGTACCCCCTTTGCTAGGCAACTTGAGTCTTTCCGTGTGCTTCTGACCCCACCGTGTTGCTTTGCTGAGGTATGGTGTAGGTATGTAACCTCCACTATCCCAGTGTTTTCTGTGCACAGATTCAGATCCAGTATCCGGCTTCTGCGCTCCTCTGGGGCGAGTTATGAGGTAACTCCGTCTCCCAGATATGTTCCTCTGTTTCTTGTACTCCTCTCCTCAGACCCTGGCTTCAGGCCTGAAAGTAGTCAGTGATCCCTGTCAGGAGCTCAGCACTGCTCCCATTTACAGGTCCTCCTCCTAGTGCTCCCTGCACTCAACTGAACTGTCAACTGTCAACTCTCAACTAACTACTTCCTCCTCAGACAAGAATATATAAGGGAGCTGCTTTAGCTCCCTCTTCTGGCCTAGAGGTGCTAGTGCAGCGTCAGGTATTGTGTGGGGAGTTAACCCTTGTTGTTGTTTCTGTGGCACTTAACCCCTGGGGTGCCACAGATTCCTCCACAAGCACAGTATGATGACCCTACTCTACCCACCTCAATTACCACAGCAAAGTACATTGACCCTCAACACTGCATGATTCCCAACTATGACCCCCCCAACAGCCCTCCATTCTGCATAATGGGACTACATACTGTATAATTATTATTATTATTATTATTATTATTATTTTTATAGAGCACCATTGATTCCATGGTGCTGTACATGAGAAGGGGTTACATACAAACAAGTTAAAAATACAATGAACAAACTAACAGTGACAGACCGATACAGAGGGGAGAGAGGACCCTGCCCTTGCGGGCTTACATTCTACAGGGCAATGGGGAGAGAGACAGTAGGTCTATTAAATATGACTCTAAAGGGGATGTCACATGCGTCGATATCGCTGTCAATGTCGCTCATACGTCACGGATTTTCAGTCGCTCGAGCGACGTAAAAGTGACGCAGGAGCGACATTGAAGCGTGTGACCAAGCGATGCAACCAGCGATATATCGCTGATCGCCGATCGCAGGTTTCACTGCCAGACGTAAAACCTGTCGCTCATCGCTCAGTAGACCTTGTGCATCGTTGCGTGTGACACTAAACTCAGCAACTTATTTTCTATTTTGACAACGTACAAGCGACTAAATAAAATCGCTCGCAAGATGGCGACATCACCGCATCGCTGGGTCATATTGACGCGTGTGACATCTTACCTGCGATAATTCCACATCGCTCAGGCGATTAATAATTTGTGACGCATGAGCGATATCGCGGGCGACATTGACACGTGTGACAGGCCCTTAATAGCACCACAACTTCATTCATCAATGTTATTCAACAAATATTTGTATTTTAAGTTAATTATTTGTTTAAATATTACATTACTTTCTGTGGGCAACAAAACTTTTGTCTTGCCAAAATCTGACCATTCTGTGTTCATTAAATGATCAATATTTCAGCATTGATGCCAATTTATTTTCTTAACCTAAACCAAATTTTGGGAGGGTTTCAGCTTTCAAAAGAGTAATTTATAAAACCAATGGATGAATTTAACATCAGGTTATAAGCTTTTATCTACATAACATGGATAAGCGACATAACTTCTGTCAGGAAGTGTAAGGCGGCGTTCATGTCGAGCCCCAGGCCCTGGGGTACTCGGGTATCAGGCTCGGTGGGTGTTTTCACGGGGATGTCACGGGTGGCAGCGCCTGAGCCTGTGGCCTGGGTGACACTTCAATAAAGGGTGTATGTACAGGGATAAGTGTTTTTGTTGTTGTCACGTGACACCACCTGTAATACCTGGTGATGGGTCACCAGCGCCGCCACAGTCCTCCGGAGGTCGATGGTAATGCAGCTGAGATGGCAAAGCTCCCTAAAGGTGGAGCTGATCTTCCGGGGCAGCGTTCCTGCAAGCAAACAGGTTGAATTCTGCAGCACAAAGACACAGAGGCAAAGTCACTCTCTCGGGTACTTTACTGTAAACGGTCATCGTCATACAAGTTCACAGTTCAGCAGCAGTTGTTAATGAAACAGGTAGCTCTACGGGTGGCTGCAAGTGGATGCCAGGTGGTATGGTGGAACCCGTGGTGTACATTAGTTGATGAACCCGTGTACTTTCTTCCCCGCCTAGGATGAGTCTATACCCAATGGCTCCTTGTAGGTAGACTTGGGGCTCCCCTCCCTCGTGGTGAGAAAGCACGCAGACCGCTCCGTCTGGCTGGGTGCTGCAGACGGTGAACAGATGGCAGCAGTCGGTTGACGACTGCAGAGGTAGACTCTGGCCGTTTCCTCGGGTCCGGCGTTCCCGTGGTGGACTGGGGAATTCCCTAGAGTATGGCCGCTCCACGCTGGGGTTCCCCCTTTCTCTTTAGGGCCCAGACTCCCTCGTCAGGCACCCTCTCTCAGGATACCCTCAGGATCCTCTCTCATCTTTCCTCCGGATCAGCGTACAGCTGTCAGGATAAACCTTCCGCCTCGCTCCACACTCCTCCTCGACAGTCCCGACTACGAGACTCCAGCTCACTGACTCGCTGAACCCCCTTTTTTTCCCCCTAGAGGTGAATATATCTCCCTCCCGGGTAACCTCCCACTCCTATTCTAATGTGGGAGTGCAGGAATGGGTCCCACCCACCAGCCAGCCTAGGATCCACTGGCAGCTGGGGGAAAATTACACCTCTATTACGGGTGCAATACCCCACTGTGACGCCTGACCATGTGGGGCGCCACATTCACATCTGTGTATATACAGTAAATTCACCTAGATTCTCAGCTAGGAAAACTAGGAGAGTGTTGTGCGTTTTTTCTCACCTACCATCTGTATAGTGCTGTGCGAGTGTGCATAATTTTTCTAGGCCCTTTTTATTTTGTTTAGCTACTCTCAAGTATTGTAGAGTAATATAGCAAAAAAAAAACTGTTGGAATTAAGGACATGTCTCTTGAACTTATCAGCATTGTCATTCGGATCGAGCATAGCATCAAATAAACTGGCTGTCACACATTATTGCAAGAAAAAAGAATCGATACACTTTCTCAGGCAATGAGTATTTACAGAGGTATGGCTTGTTTTAGTAATGGGAAGGACATGTAGAGTTTGCTTTGTGTGCTATAAAGGATGATAAATGTAAATTTTTCCAGACGTCATAGATATGGTGTACGTTTTTTGTAAGTTCATGGGACCAGGCCACTTGTGCCTTCTCACATAAAGTATCCTGTTTCGCTGACTTCTCCAGTTACCTTCATATCGCAAGTTGTTTAAACTGGGAGCCTTGGGTGTGGACACACATTGAACAGAGGCTCATTGATAAATGTGCGAAAATAAAAAGCCATTATTCATTTATACTGCACACCTTTGTCTTGTAGGAAACCTATTCTTCATTGGTCATTTAATTATATGTGTAGCTAAATCAGCTCATGGTAGAAGAATATCAGGGCATGTGCACACCAGGACCGATTTTAGAGAAAGTGGCGCCCCAACTGCTTACACATTGCACCATCACACCCAAACATTTAAGGCTGGTTTCACACTACATTTTTGTGCCTGTCCGCGGGATCCAACTTTGAAGGAGGATCCCACGGACAGGCACGGATCCACACGGATCCCTGCAATCGGATGGCAAATAGCCATCCGATCCCATTCTATGCAGGATCCGTGTGGATCCTGCGGTCCCCTGTCTTTCCCTGCTTCTGCTCCTCCATCTTCTTCCCTCTCCTATGCTATTCTGTGCCCCCGCTATGCTATTCTGTGCCCCAGCTTTTCTATCCACATCTATCCCTATCCTGTCCCCTGTCCTCTTCCCTGTGTGTAAAAAAATAAAAAAACCTCCTCCCGGAGCATACATCACCTGTCACAGGCTCCCTCGCTGCAGCACCATCAGGGCAGAAGGACCTGTGATGATGTCACAGAGCCAATCACATGACCCGTCAGCTGACCGGCTCTGTGACATCTTCACAGGCTCTTCTGCCCTGATGGTGCTGCAGCGTGGGAGCCGGTGACAGGTGATGTATGCTCCTGGAGGAGTTTTTTTTAATTTTTTTACACACAGGGAAGAGGACAGGGGACAGGATAGGGATAGATGAGGATAGAGGAGCGGGGAGACAGAATAGAATAGCGGGAGTGACAGAATAGAATATGAGAGAGAAGAAGATGGAGGAGCAGAAGCAGGGAAAGACAGGGGATACGGAGCCGTCATCGGATCCGAGGTGAACTCGGATCCGATGTCCATAGGCTCCCATGCTGTGGGCCCTCGGATCAGCCTCGGATTAGCAGTGATCCGATGCTGTCCGATGTGAGTCACAGACACAAAATCGCAGCAGGCTACGATTTTGTGCCCGTAATTAAATCGGATAGGATCGGATGGTGCCAAAATCGGATGCCAATAGTGGCACATCTGATCCCATCCGATCCCCATAGGGGAACATGAGATCCGATTTCGGATCCTATTGTATCCGTTTTGAAACGGATACAATCGGATGACCGAAAATCGTTATGTGAAAGCACCCTAAAGGTGGGGTCACACGCGGCGATCTCGCCCGCGACATCGCTGCAAAGTGACGTCACAGCGAAGTCGCGGGCGATATTGCAAGTGCGTCGCGCTGTGTGACAGCGCGACGCAACTGCAAATTATCGCTGGTCGCAGGTTGACAGGTTTATGAACATGTTCATAAACCTGTCAACCTGTGACCAGCGATGAGGCTGGATCGCGCCGTCTGACACTGTAGGCGGCGCGATCCAGCCTATATCGCAGTGTTGCTCAGGATCGCTCGCTGGGCTGAGCCCAGCCCAGCGAGCGATGGCTCCGCCCACATCGCTGCCGCGTCACCGGCAACGTCGTGCCGTGTGACAGCTGGCCTGCGATGTCGGAAGCGAGCGGGCACCCGCGCATCGCTTCCGACATCGCAGGCCAGATCGCCGCGTGTGACCCCACCTTAAGTTGTACTTTCAGGAGCCGATTTCAGACTTTGACAGGAACACGATCAACTATAGTAATGTCATCCGGCGCTTGTGTATTGGCTCCTCACACAGGTTGACAAAAAACAATGGGGTGAGAATGATCAGTAATAAATCATTAAGAATAGAACAATCACTAATAGATCATTCTGGCCCCATACAGACCATGTTATTGACAGTATATCTCCTGTTTACACCGGTCAATGTGCTGTTGAGAACAATGGTCCCAATTCATTAAAGGGATCCTGTCACCTCCAAAACGCCTCCTAAGCTAGCATAACATGTCCCTGCACCATCCTATCACTAATCTCACACTTCTTTTGTCTCCTAAAAGCATCCTGTGAAAGTGCATAAAAACGTTTTAATACTTACTCATTAGTGATTATAATTAGTAGTGACTATATTCTTTAGTCACCAAGGCGGGCTGTTTTGCAGCTCCAGGATCCACCCTGTCTCTGTGTGTTTGCTGTGATGTGCAGGCATTGCCCTCCCCCTCTCTATCACTCACAGAATGCAAATCATTAGTCCTGCCTTCAGCTGTATATCACAGCAGCACAGACAGAGAGAGGGTGGATCCTCGAGGCTGCAAAACAGCATGCCCTGGTGACTAAAGAATATAGGCCCTGCTAATTATAATCACTAATGAGTAAGTATTAAAGCGTTTTTATGCACTTTCACAGGATGCTTTAAGGAGACAAAAGGAGTGTGAGATTAGTGATGGGAGGCTGCAGGGACATGTTTTGATAGCTTAGGAGGCGTTCTGGAGGTGACAGGATCCCTTTAAGACAAGTGTTGTGCATGCCAGCCTTAATAAATGAAGAGATTGTATTAATATTCTCCCAATTCACACTCAGTAAAAGGCGCACAACACTTAATGAATTAGGAATCTCATAAGTCCCCTGAACCTCCAGCACAGTTGTACAAACACACGCATTAATATACACACAGAACATACAAGTTGTATGGGTATGTATATATATGCGAAATTTGGACCTGAAACCCCCCCCCACCCTGCACACACACAGACACATGTTGGTCAGATATATAGGCCCTTGTAGCTTTCTACATCCTGTTAAGACTTGTTAAGACTTGTAAATTGCCCCCTCTCCTTCATTATTGTTCACCAACATGTTATATACTGTATGATCCCCATACTGATAAATATGATCCTGATCCAGTTATACATGTCCCCCCATCCAGGTATATATAGTCCTAATCCTGGGACCATCCTGGTATATACTGTCCCCCATTCTGGTATATAAGTACTCCATCATGGTATATACAGGTGCATCTCGATGAATTAGAATATCATCAAAACGTTAATTTATTTTAGTAATTAAATACATAAAGTGAAGCTCATATATTATATAGAGTCATTACAAACAGAGTGATCTATTTCAAGTTTTTATTTATGTTAATGTTGATGATTATGGCTTACAGCCAATGAAAACCTAAAGGTCATTATCACAAAAAATTAAAGTAGGGTGGATGGAAGGGTCTGAGAGATAAAATATTACCTAAATAGGTATCAGAGGCTTCACCTTGTGTGGTTGAGAGTCACAACCACTATATAGCATATCATGGCTGCTGCAGGCCCCAACGTGGTACATATAGAGTAGGGAGGATGAAGGGTTAAAAACCACACTGCCATATTCCACGAGACATCAAAGAGTGAACATAATATTAATATATTAGTCAATGTGTTTCAGGGCTCCATGGCCCCTTACGCATGACAAATTAATATCATATTGCCATGTTTTAGGGTGTTTCAGGGAGCCCTGAAATGCTTTGACTAATAAATGAATATTATATTCACACTGATGTCCCGTGGAATACGGAAGCATGGTTTTTAACCCTTCTTCCTACTTTAATTTTCTAAGATAATGACATTTAGGTTTTCATTGGTCGTAAGCAATAATCATCAACATTAACAGAAGTAAACACTTATATTGAATTGCACCCGTAAAAAAGGTGTAATTTTCCCTCAGCTGAAATAGATCACTAGATGACTCATATAATATAACTAGTGGCGGCCCGATTCTAAAGAATCGGGTAGTCTAGACTCCATATATAGTTTATTTAGTGGGCGGAGCCAGGGGGATGCGGCGTGAGGTGGACGGACTGAGTTGGGGGCGGAGGCAGGAGGTGCGCGGCGCAAGGTGGGCGGAGCCAGGCGGATGTGGTGCGAGGTGGGTGGAGCCATGAGGGAGCGGCACAAGGTGAGCGGAGCAAAGCGGGAGCGGTGTGAGGTGGGCGAAGTCTGTCGGGAGCGGCGTGAGGTGGGCGGAGCCAGGGAAGCGTTGATCGGTGGGTGGAGCCAGATGGGAGAGGTGCAAAGTGGGCGGAGCCAGACGAGGGAGCGCCGCTAGGTGGGCGGAGCCAGGGGATGTGTTGCGAAGTGAGCGGAGCCATGAGGGAACGGTGTGAGGTGGGCGGAGCAAATCAGTATCGGCGCGAAGTGGGCGGAGTCTGTCGGGAGCGCCATGAGGTGGGCAGAGCTGGGGGAAGCGGTGAGCGGTGGGCGGAGCCAGGCAGGAGAGCCACAAAGTGGGCAAGCCAGGCGGGGAGCGGCGCGAGGCGGGTGGAGCCAGGTCGGAGCGCTGTGAGGTGGGCGAAGCCAGGCAGGAGCGGGGCAAGGTGGGCGGACTAATGCGGGACCGTCGCGAGGTGGGCAGAGCCTGGTGGGAGCGGCACGAGGTGGGCGGAGCCTATTGAGAGTGGCACGAGGCGGGCGGAGCCAAGCGAGAGCGGCACAGCGGGATAACGGGATCCGATGGTGGTCTGGTAAGTATACCGGACACTGGTAGTCTGCATGACAGTTTGAGTGTGTGTGTGAGTGTGTGTGTGGGGGGGGGGGAGAGGTACGATAGTGTTGTGCCAGGGGTGTACGTGTGTGTGTGGATGTGGCGTGGGTGTGGGGGTGAGTGCTGAGTAGTGTGAAGGTGAGGGGGGGTGTGGCAGGCAGGGGAGTAAGACAGGAGGGTGTGGGGAGCAGGAGAGGCCGTCGATGGCCAGAGTGGGGCAGTATTAGCCCTGCTCTCGCTAACAGTCGGCCATCTTGGTTAGGTATACAGCCGGCTTCAGTCAGGATGTGACGTCATTTCGATGACATACTGACGGAAGCTGTCTTAGGGTTTTATTAGAATAGATATATGTTTATAGTCATTCTACATTTACTCTTTACTGATTATTTCTTTATTTTTTAACTCTTTAGTTTTGCTACACATTATTGTTTTTTATTCCAATCCAATATTTTTATAAATTTTTATTTTTTAATATTTTAATTTCTTATTTGCTATTATTTATTTTTATTTTTATTTTCAATTTTTTCAAAATTATAATGAAAACTGCATTCAAAATTGTTTTATTTATATCACAAACTATAATAAATGTGAATACATCCTGAGTATTTTAATGTTATTCATCATATGACTATTATGTGATGTCTTCTGCAAGTAAATATATTTTGAGCAAAAATATATTATTCCCATTATGTTGTAGGCCAGTCAAGTTGATGTTATCATATCTTATTTTATCCCATTTTAAGGCTACCTATTATTCAATGAAAGCAGCCTGAGATGACAGGCTCGCCCATACAACACGCGGAATGTAAAAGATTGCGGACTTAGTGACAACAAAACTGAAACTCAAAACTATTTAGATTGAAAGCAGTAAAGTGATGTTGTTATTATGAGAGAGCACTAGTGTACCTTAATAGAAATATAACAGATCATTACAGGATTTGAGACCATTAGAGCTACGAGCATCCAATATAATTTTCTGTTGTGTAGCACCCGCTCCTAATCCCCACCCCTATATGGGCGGTGCACTCGTTCGATCCCCTTTACTGATAATGATGCTAAATTGCCACCGTGTACGTCTCTGAAAATGTCGGGATAGACCCGACATCCCAGTGCGTGGAATCGGGATTAGCCGCAGACATATGTTCAGCTAACAGTTTCTTAAGAGAAGAGTGCGAATTGTGCACCCAACATAATACAATTCACTTGTCTCACAGCCTGCCAGATATACAGTACAACATGTGTTATATTGCAATTGATGTATGACTGAATAGCAAACCTTTTATTGGTGATATTATTGTGAAAATGGCTGCTAACATCCATGACGGCATAAATTACATCTATTGCCCCCAGACCTATAGGACTCTTTATATGTCAGCCAAGTTGGTTTGTTCAGGGGTTCACTAAAGAAAATGCTAGGTGAGATCAAGCTTCCTATATCATTAGATTTCCTTGCCACAGATCTCCAACCTTTTGACAGGATTTTACGGAGTGATTCATCTTATTATGGAATAGGGACATTTTTATCCAATATTTTCTTGATGTGCACAAAATCACAACTGTATGGAGTTACAAATATAGGTGGGTTGGCATATTTTTTCAGATTAACCTGTGAATTTCTGCCTGGTGATGGAAGAACTCTATTATTATTACTATCGCCAAAAAGCAGTGAAGTCCTGTTCCTGTCTTCCGTAATCCTACGTGCCCTTTCAATTGTCCACCTTCTGTATCCTCTCTCCCTCAGTCTCCTATCAATGTCATTAGCTTCCAACCGATAGTCACCCTCACCAGAATAATTTCTCTTAGCGCAAATAAATTAGCCAATATGAAGGTTCTTTGTCACATGTTTCGGGTGACAGCTTTCCACCCAAAAAAACGAACTGCCACTGATAGATTTTTGATACAGTTTGAAACTAATTGTTCCTGTATTTTCATTTCTTATGTGAAACAAATCGAGGAAAGGAGTTCTGTTACCATGAATTTCCATCATAAAGGCCAGATTATAATCATTATTTTGGAAATTTTCCAATAGGGACAGTGTAGTAGATACGGGAGACACATCCGACAACAGGGTCCAAATCAGGATCATATCGTCGATGTATCTCCCATACCATCTAATGTAATCAACAAAGGGATTGTTGTAATTATACACAAACTCTTCCTTCCACTCGAGCATGTCCAGGTTAGCCAGCGAAGGGAAAATTTAACCTCCATCGGGCAACCGCACTGCTGGACATAAAACACCGCATCAAATTTGAAGAAATGCCGTTTTAGAAGATGTTCTATGCACATAATAAGAAATTCTTTCTCATTGTCATTAAATACATTTGTTTTCTGAAGAATTTTTGAAACAGAATCAATGTCCCTAGCATGAAGAATAGATGAATACAATTGGCTGACATCGCAAGTTACCCATATAGAGTTGTTGTATAGAGATGAGCGAGTACTAAAATGCTCGGGTGCTCGAAGCTCGGGCCGAGCATCCCAAGATACTCATGTACTCGGCCCAAGCACCGAGCCCAATGTTATCCTATGGGAGACCCGAGTATTTTTCTGGCATGACACCCAGCAGCATGGATAAACCCTAAAAATGTCACAAAAGTATCAGAACAGTGCTCAAATGACATGGGAACAGCATGGGGAAGACCCCTGTAAGCATTTCAGACTCCAAGGTCACTGCTGTGAACAATGTTGTCAGAGTATTACGCCACTTTTATGGACTGTCAAGAAAACGTTACAAAATTAAACTAAAATGGATTTTCATGGAGAAAATATTAAGGGCTGTAACACTTGTGAACAGTGAGTGGTATGTTAGTTTTTTGGATTACATGAAAGATTTAAAAAAAAAATTGTGTGGCACTCCCATGCCCCTGGGAAGAGACGTACATGAAGGCCTCTTTAAATAATGTGCCCATTATAAGGAAGTGGGTCTTTTGTAGTATTGCCCTAGGCAGGGCTGCCAAAAGTTGGCAGGCACTTCAATGCCCTTGGATAGAGACATGCATGAGGGCCTCTTTTTAATAATATGCCCATTATAAGGAAGTGGGTCCTTTGTAGTATTGCCCTAGGCAGGGCTGCCAAAAGTTGGGAGGCACTTCAATGCCCTGGATAGAGAGGTGCATGAGGGCCTCTTTAAATAATGTGCCCATTATAAGGAAGTGGTTCTTTTGTAGTATTGCCCTAGGCAGGGCTGCCAAAAGTTGGGAGGCACTTCAATGCCCCTGGATAGAGACGTGTAGGAGGGCCTCTTTAAATAATGTGCCCATTATAAGGAAGTGGGTCTTTTGTAGTATTGCCCTAGGCAGGGCTGCTAAACATTGGGAGGCACCCCAATGCCCCTGTATAGAGACGTGCATGAGGGCCTCTTTAAATAATGTGACCATTAAAAGGAAGTGGGTCTTTTGTAGTATTGCCCTAGGAAGGGCTGCCAAAAAGTGGGAGGCACTTCAATGCCCCTGGATAGAGACGTGCATGAGGGCCCACTTAAATATGTTCCCTTTGTTAGAAAGTGGCTCTATTCAAGTATTGCCCTTGGCAGGGCTGCCAAACATTGGGAGTCACTTCAATGCCCCTAGATAGGACGTGGATGAGTGTCTACTTAAATATGGTTCCCATTATTAGGAAGTGGATCTTCCATAGTTTTCCCTAGGAAGGGCTGCAAAAAATTGGGAGGCATTGCGATGCCCCTGGGAAGAAACATGGAGGAGAGCCTCTAAATATTGTTCCCATTACAAAGGAGCGGGTCTCCTATACTTGCAATGCCCATTCTCTAAGTATGGACTAAAACATTTACCCCTGGGGGGTATACATGAAACTACTGTCTAACTTTTTAACGGTTAGGATCATCATCATCATAAATATGATGTAAATAAATTATGTTTTCGTGGCATCATGGACCACGGTCGCACTGATCATATGGTGGTGGCAGATGAGGAGAAGGAGGAACAGTACAGCAAGTAGCCAGAGTCATGAAGTGCGTACCCATGTGTGGGTGTGAGGAGGGTCATGGTAATTTACCGGCACAAAAAATACAATGCCTTTGACTTTAGATTACGCTATCATTTGGTGGTAGTGGGGTGAAGTCAGGTCCAATCCAATCCTTGTTCATCTTTATTAGAGTCAGCCTGTCCGCCTTCATTTACCATTTTTTGAGGCAGGAGGGGGTTGTAGCTCCAATTTGTATACGCCAAAACACTCAGTATACCCATCTCAGCGTTTGTGACTGACCGGTATACCTGCTGTAATTTAATCTCTAATCTGTCATCTCAGTGTCCAGCTAAAAACCATCTTTTGGACGCCTTCATTTAGCTGTATACAGGCAGCACACCATTGAAAATGCGCAAGGCCGGTGGCAAGGGACAAGGAACTGGACGTCATGGTGGTGCATGCAGAGGCTGAGGACATGTGCAAGCTCGAATTGCACCAAGACAAACACCCACATCATTTTGCTCGACCTTCCTGTCCCAATTTGTAGGGGAGCGCAGCAGTACACCACAATTAAACCAAGACCAGTGTCAACAGGTTGTTAGTTAGATAGCGGATATTGCTTCCAGTCAGTTTGGCACCACCACAAACACCATGTCTTCCACACGGTCCAGTGTCAGTAGCCATGAGACTGGACCGCACATTCCACACCCTGATCCTCCTTCCTCCCACCATGCCGAATGCCCGACCCCAGACATAACAGATCCCACACTTGGACACTCTGAAGAGCTGTTCACTTATCCATTCTTAGATTCTGGCCTCTCGCCAACTCCACTTGAAGTGGGTCATGAGGAGATCGTCTCACGAAGGCAACGGTGGGAACGTGTCTCAACAAGAGGTGGACGATGATGAGACACAATTGCCAGAAAGTCCGGAGGAGGACTAGGGTGCGGAAGTGGAAGACGACATGGTGGATGATACAGTAATTGACCCAACCTGGCAGGAGGACATGCAGAGCGAGGAGTTAGGCGTAGCATCACAATAGGCCGGAAGAAGCAGGGTGGTGGCCGTAGGCAGAAGGCAGGCAACCGTTCCCCGGAACAACATGACAGAAGTTGCCAGTACAACTGTTAGGTCTTCCCGATAGGGATGGGCGAATCTACTCGCTAGGACTCATTACTCGGCGAGTAGTAAGGGACTCACAGGACTCGGTACTCTGCGAGTTTCCCAGCGTTTACTCGCACGAGTCCAATGCAAATCATTGGCAAACGCTGACAAAACTAGGATTGCCATTGTATTGCATTAGACTCGGCTACTGTGCCAGTGATAGCAGGGAAACTCGCAAAGTAACTGCTGTTACTTTGCGAGCCGAGTCCAGCTGTCTTCTCTGTGCAGCTCCAGGGTCATGAGCCCGCCTGCTCACAGACATGATGTAGCAGAGCTGAGATTGTTCTCAGTCTGCTCATTCCCTGTGCATAGACATCTATATCTATGCACAGGGGATGTAGCAGAGAGGACATCGCGTTTTGGACTACGTCGGACGGAAGAGGATTTTTTTAATTAAAGATGGAGTCCCTAATGGCTTTTTTTTTTATTTCAAATAAAAATTTTTCTCTGTGTTGTGTTTTTTTAACCCTTTATTGGAGATTCTTAGTGGCTGGGTCAAACGTGGCCTGACATTAAGAATCTCGGGCTTAATACCAGCTTGTATAACAAAGCTGGTATTAACCCCTTTATTACCCAGCGTGCCACTGCCACCAGGGCCGCTGGAAGAGCGGGGTTCAGCGCCAGAGGATGGCGCTTCAATGAACACGCCATCTTCTGGGGCGGCTGCGGGCTGCAATTTGCAGCGGGGGGTGCCCAGAAAGCTTGGGCATCCCTGCGCTGCGGATTCCAGCCCCCAGCTGGTTAGCTGTACCTGGCTAGACACAGAAATTGCGCGGAGCCCCACGCATTTTTTTTTTTATTATTTCATGAATTTCAGAGTCAGAGTCTCAGTCAGAGTCTCAGAGTCAGAGTCAGAGTCCAGAGTCAGAGTCTCAGAGTCAGAGTCTCAGAGTCAGAGTCAGAGTCTCAGAGTCTCAGAGTCTCAGAGTCAGAGTCTCAGAGTCAGACTCAGAGTCTTAGAGTCTCAGAGTCAGAGTCTCAGAGTCAGAGTCAGAGTCTCAGAGTCAGAGTCTCAGAGTCAGAGTCCAGAGTCTCAGAGTCAGAGTCAGAGTTCAGTCAGAGTCTCAGAGTCAGAGTCTCAGAGTCAGAGTCAGAGTCTCAGAGTCAGAGTCTCAGAGTCAGAGTCTCAGAGTCAGAGTCAGAGTCTCAGAGTCAGAGTCCTCAGAGTCAGAGTCTCGAGTCAGATCTCAGAGTCAGAGTCTCAGAGTCAGAGTCAGAGTCTCAGAGTCAGAGTCAGAGTCTCAGAGTCAGAGTCAGAGTCTCAGAGTCAGAGTCTCAGAGTCAAGTTCAGAGTCAGAGTCTCAAGTCAGAGTCAGAGTCTCAGAGTCAGAGTCTCAGAGTTCAAGTCTCAGAGTCAGAGTCTCAGAGTCAGAGTCAGGTCAGAGTCAGAGTCTCAGAGTCAGAGTCAGAGTCTCAGAGTCAGAGTCTCAGGAGATCAGGAGTCTCAGAGTCAATCAGAGTCAGTCAGAGTCAGAGTCGTCAGAGTCGAGCTCAGAGTCAGTCAGAGTCAGAGTCTCAGAGTCAGAGTCTCAGAGTCAGAGTCAGAGTCTCAGAGTCAGAGTCTCAGAGTCAGAGTCTCAGAGTCAGAGTCAGAGTCTCAGAGTCAGAGTCTCAGAGTCAGAGATCTCAGAGTCTCAGAGTCAGAGATCTCAGAGTCAGAGTCAGAGTCTCAGAGTCAGAGTCAGAGTTCTCAGAGTCAGAGTCCTCAGAGTCAGAGTCTCAGAGTCAGAGTCAGAGTCTCAGAGTCAGAGTCTCAGAGTCAGAGTCTCAGAGTCAGAATCTCAGAATTTCATGAAATAATTAAAAAAAAATGCGTGGGGCTCCGCGCAATTTCTATGTCTAGCCAGGTACAGCTAAGCAGCTGGGGGCTGGAATCCGCAGCGCAGGGATGCCCAAGCTTTCTGGGCACCCCACGCTGCAAATTGCAGCCCGCAGCCGCCCCAGAAGATGGCGCGTTCATTGAAGCGCCATCCTCTGGCGCTGAACCCCGCTCTTCCAGCGGCCCTGGTGGCGGTGGCATGCTGGGTAATAAAGAGGTTAGGGCCAGCTTTGTATTATCAGCTGGCCCTATGCCCGAAATTTATGGCGGTCACGCCAATATTAGACATGACCGCCATGAATTTCTATTAAATTATTTTAAAACACAACACAGAGAACATTTTTTATTACAAATAAAAAAAAAAAGCCATTAGGGACTCCATCTTTAATTAAAAAAATCCTCTTTCCGTCCGACACAGTCCAAAACGCGATTTTCCTCTCTGCTCATCCCTGTGCATAGATTATAGATGTCTATGCACAGGGAATGAGCAGACTGAGAACAATCTCAGCTCTGCTACATCAGGCAGCAGGTGGGCTCTAGGACCCTGGAGCTGCGGCAGCCAGCACACAGAGCAGACAGGACTCTTATCTGTGCGAGTTTCCCAGCGATTACTTGCAAAGTAAACGAGTCCAATGCAAATCAATGGCAAAACTAGGATTGCTTCAGGCTGAAGCTTCCGAGACACATCTGTGATTTGTAAATCGCACGCTACTCGCTATTACTCGCTTCCCCATTCATTAACATTGGACTCGCTAGACTCGCAACGAGTAGCGAGTCCCAGGCTCGGACTCGCTAGAGTCAAGCGATTCTGGGTAATTTAGGATTCGCCCATCACTACTTCCCGAGTCTGGCTGTTTTTTAAGGTGTCTGCAGATAATTCCAAAAAGGCCATTTGCAACACCTGTCATGCCAGCATCAGCAATAGTAGCAAAACTAGTAGCCTGACCACCACCACCATGATCAGGCACATGTCAGCAAAGCACCTGACTTTGTGGGATGTACACCAGAGTCCAGGAGCAGTGTCTGCGGGTGACACCGCTGCGTCTTCCACTGTTGTGCGTGCAAGACAATCTCCTGTCCATACTGCATGCAAAGATGCCTCCTGTCATTCCCTGTAGTTGCACAAGCAGAATATAGCACCATCATCAACCACGTCCTTGTCCCAGCGCAGCGTTCAGTTATCCATATACCAATCTTTGGAATGCAGGCGCAAATACGCTGCCAACGCCCCACATGCCACAGTTCTAAATGCACACATTTCGCGACTGCTTGCTTTGGAAATGTTGCCTTTTAGGCTAGTGGAGACGGAAGCATTCCGCGACCTGATGGCAGCGGCTGTCCCACGTTACTTAGTCCCCAGCCGCTACTATTTCTCCTGGTGTGCCGTCCCCCGCATTACATAGGCACGTGTCACAAAACATCAGACGTGCCCTTAACAACGCAGTTTGAGGCAAAGTCCACCTAACCACGGACAGGTGGACAAGTGCTTGTGGGCAGGGCCGGTACATCTCGCGGATGGCACACTGGGTTAATATTCTGGAAGCCAGGACCCAGTCTGAGCTTTGGAAGGAACACGTCCTTCAGACACCAAGGATTGCAGGCCCTAACTCAGTCAGGGTTTCACCCATAGTGCACAGCTCCGGAACGTCATGCTCCTCAGCCTCCTCCTCCTCCACTTCACCCTCCACACCAGTCCCAAGCTGGAAGCACTGCAGCACTGCCTTGGCTCAGCGGTAACTGGCTGTGCTGGAGCTAATATGCGTAGGTGACAAACCCCACAATGCTGACAAGTTGTGGACAGCTCTGAAACAGCAGGCAGATCACTGGTTCACACCGCTGAACCTACAGCCAGGCATGGTCGTAGTGTGAGAAGGCCGGAACCTGGTGGCGGCTCTGAGGCGAGTCGAGCTGACACCTATTCCATGTGTGGCCCATATGCTGAACCTTGTGGTTCAGCGGTTTCTTAAATCCTACCCAGAGCTGCTGTCGGATTCTGCTCGTAAAAGTACGCAGCCTGTGTGCCCATTTTAGGAAGTCACCTACTGCTTCAGCCGCCCTTGCCAGCTTTCAGCAGCATTTTTCAGCTCTCGGCTCACAGACTGGTGCGTGGTGTCCCCACGCATTGGAATTCCACACTGCACATGTTGGTCAGGATTTGTGAGCAGAAGAGGGGAGTTGTTGACTACCTGCATCAACTAGGCCGTGGTGTACAGTTCAAACTCCACACATAAGACCTCAGGAGTGACATGGAAAAACTTTGAGGACTCCACCAAGATGGTGACAGCGATGACGCCATCATTTTGCGTTTACCATCCCGCTTCTCTGTCTTCTAAAACGCTCTCTGCTCAAAATCAAAGACGATGCATTGCAGGCAAGCACGATGAGTTGGAGCAAGAAACGGTACTGGGTGGGTTACACACAGCCCAGCCTCATCTCATCCCCAAAGTGCATTGGAGGACTATGATGAGGAGGAGGATAAAGAAATGGAGCTACTTTCATGCGGAAAATTTACGGTAAACAAAGCACAACCGTCATACCGTCGGTTGAGCGTGGATGACCAGAGGACAGGGAGAGGAGGAGGATGATGAAGACAGCATGGTCAGTCATCCTGTTGGTGAGGACCTGAAGTCTTGCCTGTTAACAGTCTGGCCACATGGCTGACTTTATTTATGCTGCCTTCTTTGACCCTCGCGGGTTTTCAACATCTTGGCGGACACCCCATTACTGGTTTGTGACACTTTTTAAGACCCACGCTACAAGGAGAACTTTATTTCTCTTATTCCGAGGCGGAGAGGTCTACAAAAATACTGCAGTACACTGAAGTCCCTAGTTGCGGTATTAGTCATAAAAATTCCCTTCTGGAATACGCTTGTGGCTGAGGTCACGGTTCGGTGGAAAAACCAAGGCGTCCCGCCGAGTGAGGCAAACCAAATCCAATCCGCAAGAGGTAGGGGAACACTCTCAAAGATCTGGTTGAGGGTTTTCTCGCCCTTCCATAGCACAGGCCCTCAGGTGGCAGGTGTACTGGTCACAAGGACTGCAAAGTTTGCAAAGATGCTGAAGGACGTACCTTGCGTTCGTACGAAAAGTGCTCCTAGTTTCCTCTGTGCCTTATAATTATTAAGGCTATCCAAAGTGGAACATGCGTGGCAGGAATTGTCCCTCTATCCTTTGAAGCTGGCCTGCCTGCCGGCTAGCGTTTTGTCAGAGCGTGTTTTTATGTGCGCAGGGGAATCATTACTTGGTAAACGCACCTGGCCTGTCAACGGAAATTGCCTGCCAGTTGTTTTGAGCTGGTACTGAGATTAGAGATTAAATTACAGCAGCTATACCAGTCAGACACAAACAATGACATGAGGATACAGGGGTGATTTGGCATATACTAATTTCCACTGCAACCCACTCAGAGTCAGAGTCAGAGTCTCAGAGTCAGAGTCTCAGAGTCAGAGTCAGAGTCAGAGTCTCAGAGTCAGAGTCAGAGTCAGAGTCTCAGAGTCAGAGTCTCAGAGTCAGAGTCTCAGAGTCAGATTCTCAGAGTCAAAGTCTCAGAGTCAGAGTCAGAGTCTCAGAGTCAGAGTCTCAGAGTCAGAGTCTCAGAGTCAGAGTCTCAGAGTCAGAGTCAGAGTCTCAGAGTCAGAGTCTCAGAGTCTCAGAGTCAAAAGTCTCAGAGTCAGAGTCAGAGTCTCCAGAGTCAGAGTCTCAGAGTCAGAGTCTCAGAGTCTCAGAGTCAGAGTCTCAGAGTCAGAGTCAGAGTCTCAGAGTCAGAGTCAGAGTCTCAGAGTCAGAGTCTCAGAGTCAGAGTCTCAGAGTCAGAGTCAGAGTCTCAGAGTCAGAGTCTCAGAGTCAGAGTCTCAGAGTCAGAATCTCAGAATTTCATGAAATAATTAAAAAAAAATGCGTGGGGCTCCGCGCAATTTCTATGTCTAGCCAGGTACAGCTAAGCAGCTGGGGGCTGGAATCCGCAGCGCAGGGATGCCCAAGCTTTCTGGGCACCCCACGCTGCAAATTGCAGCCCGCAGCCGCCCCAGAAGATGGCGCGTTCATTGAAGCGCCATCCTCTGGCGCTGAACCCCGCTCTTCCAGCGGCCCTGGTGGCGGTGGCATGCTGGGTAATAAAGAGGTTAGGGCCAGCTTTGTATTATCAGCTGGCCCTATGCCCGAAATTTATGGCGGTCACGCCAATATTAGACATGACCGCCATGAATTTCTATTAAATTATTTTAAAACACAACACAGAGAACATTTTTTATTACAAATAAAAAAAAAAAGCCATTAGGGACTCCATCTTTAATTAAAAAAATCCTCTTCCGTCCGACACAGTCCAAAACGCGATGTCCTCTCTGCTCATCCCTGTGCATAGATATAGATGTCTATGCACAGGGAATGAGCAGACTGAGAACAATCTCAGCTCTGCTACATCAGGCAGCAGGTGGGCTCTAGGACCCTGGAGCTGCGGCAGCCAGCACACAGAGCAGACAGGACTCTTATCTGTGCGAGTTTCCAGCGATTACTTGCAAAGTAAACGAGTCCAATGCAAATCAATGGCAAAACTAGGATTGCTTCAGGCTGAAGCTTCCGAGACACATCTGTGATTTGTAAATCGCACGCTACTCGCTATTACTCGCTTCCCCATTCATTAACATTGGACTCGCTAGACTCGCAACGAGTAGCGAGTCCCAGGCTCGGACTCGCTAGAGTCAAGCGATTCTGGGTAATTTAGGATTCGCCCATCACTACTTCCCGAGTCTGGCTGTTTTTTAAGGTGTCTGCAGATAATTCCAAAAAGGCCATTTGCAACACCTGTCATGCCAGCATCAGCAATAGTAGCAAAACTAGTAGCCTGACCACCACCACCATGATCAGGCACATGTCAGCAAAGCACCTGACTTTGTGGGATGTACACCAGAGTCCAGGAGCAGTGTCTGCGGGTGACACCGCTGCGTCTTCCACTGTTGTGCGTGCAAGACAATCTCCTGTCCATACTGCATGCAAAGATGCCTCCTGTCCTTCCCCTGTAGTTGCACAAGCAGAAATAGCACCATCATCAACCACGTCCTTGTCCCAGCGCAGCGTTCAGTTATCCATATACCAATCTTTGGAATGCAGGCGCAAATACGCTGCCAACGCCCCACATGCCACAGTTCTAAATGCACACATTTCGCGACTGCTTGCTTTGGAAATGTTGCCTTTTAGGCTAGTGGAGACGGAAGCATTCCGCGACCTGATGGCAGCGGCTGTCCCACGTTACTTAGTCCCCAGCCGCTACTATTTCTCCTGGTGTGCCGTCCCCGCATTACATAGGCACGTGTCACAAAACATCAGACGTGCCCTTAACAACGCAGTTTGAGGCAAAGTCCACCTAACCACGGACAGGTGGACAAGTGCTTGTGGGCAGGGCCGGTACATCTCGCGGATGGCACACTGGGTTAATATTCTGGAAGCCAGGACCCAGTCTGAGCTTTGGAAGGAACACGTCCTTCAGACACCAAGGATTGCAGGCCCTAACTCAGTCAGGGTTTCACCCATAGTGCACAGCTCCGGAACGTCATGCTCCTCAGCCTCCTCCTCCTCCACTTCACCCTCCACACCAGTCCCAAGCTGGAAGCACTGCAGCACTGCCTTGGCTCAGCGGTAACTGGCTGTGCTGGAGCTAATATGCGTAGGTGACAAACCCCACAATGCTGACAAGTTGTGGACAGCTCTGAAACAGCAGGCAGATCACTGGTTCACACCGCTGAACCTACAGCCAGGCATGGTCGTGTGTGAGAATGGCCGGAACCTGGTGGCGGCTCTGAGGCGAGTCGAGCTGACACCTATTCCATGTGTGGCCCATATGCTGAACCTTGTGGTTCAGCGGTTTCTTAAATCCTACCCAGAGCTGCTGTCGGATCTGCTCGTAAAAGTACGCAGCCTGTGTGCCCATTTTAGGAAGTCACCTACTGCTTCAGCCGCCCTTGCCAGCTTTCAGCAGCATTTGCAGCTCTCGGCTCACAGACTGGTGCGTGGTGTCCCCACGCATTGGAATTCCACACTGCACATGTTGGTCAGGATTTGTGAGCAGAAGAGGGCAGTTGTTGACTACCTGCATCAACTAGGCCGTTGGTGTACAGTTCAAACTCCACACATAAGACCTCAGGAGTGGACATGGAAAAACTTTGAGGACTCCACCAAGATGGTGAGCAGCGATGACGCCATCATTAGCGTCACCATCCCGCTTCTCTGTCTTCTAAAACGCTCTCTGCTCAAAATCAAAGACGATGCATTGCAGGCGGAGCACGATGAGTTGGAGCAAGAAACGGTACTGGGTGATTACACACAGCCCAGCCTCATCTCATCCCAACGTGCATTGGAGGACTATGATGAGGAGGAGGATAAAGAAATGGAGCTACTTTCATGCAGAATTGACGGTAATACATGCACAACCGTCATACCGTCGGTTGAGCGTGGATGGCCAGAGGACAGGGGAGAGGAGGAGGATGATGAAGACAGCATGGTCAGTCATCCTGTTGGTGAGGACCTGAAGTCTTGCCTGTTAACAGTCTGGCGCACATGGCTGACTTTATGTTATGCTGCCTGTCTTGTGACCCTCGCGTTATCAACATCTTGGCGGACACTCATTACTGGTTTGGTGACACTTTTAGACCCACGCTACAAGGAGAACTTTATTTCTCTTATTCCCGAGGCGGAGAGGTCTACAAAAATGCTGCAGTACCAGAAGTCCCTAGTTGCGGAATTAGTCAAAAAATTCCCTTCTGAAAACGCTTGTGGCAGAGGTCACGGTTCGGTGGAAAACCAAGGCGTCCGGCCGAGAGAGGCATAAATCCAATCCAGCAGAGGTAGGGGAACACTCTCAAAGATCTGGGAGACTTTTCTCAGCCCCTCCATAGCACAGGCCCTCAGGTGCAGGTTTACTGTCACAAGGACTGCAAAGTTTGCAAATATGCTGAAGGAGTACCTTGCCGATCGTACGAAAGTGCTCCTAGATTCCTCTGTGCCTTATAATTATTAGGTATCCAAGCTGGACACGTGGCAGGAATTGTCCCTCTATACCTTTGAAGTCCTGGCCTGCCCTGCCGCTAGCGTTTTGTCAGAGCGTGTTTTTATTGCCGCAGGTGGAATCATTACTGGTAAACGCACCTGCCTGTCAACTGAAAATGCTGACCAGTTGTTTTTGAGCTGGATACTGAGATTAGAGATTAAATTACAGCAGCTATAACCAGTCAGACACAAACACTGACATGAGTATACAGGGTGATTTGGCATATACTAATTTCCACTGCAACCCACTCCTGCCGCACAAAAATGGTAAATGAATGCAGACAAGAGTTGTTTTTTAGCTGGACACTGAGATTACAGATTACAGGTTATATCCTAGCAGGTGGACCAGTCAGACACAAACGCTGACGAGTATACAGAGTGTTTTCACGTGTACTAATTTCCGCTACAACCCACTCCTGCCACACAAAAATGGTAAATGAATGCAGACAAGAGTTGGTTTTTATCTGCTCACACTGAGATTACAGATTTGAGGTTAATTCCCAGCAGGTGGACTGGTCAGACACAAACGCTGACGAGAATAGCGAGTCTTTTGGCATATCCTAATTTACGCTACAACCTACTCCTGGCACACACAAATGTTAGATGAATGCAGACAAGATTTGGTTTTTAGCACGACACTGAGATTAGAGATTAAGGCCCTGCAGGTGGACTGGTCAGACACAAACGCTGATGAGAATAGCGAGTCTTTTGGCGTATCCTAATTTGCGCTAAAACCTACTCCTGCCTATAGAGAGCTAAAATAATCCCTAAAAGCACTGTTTTGGGTTGGATGGATGACATTTCCAGCCTGTACACCAGCCCCAGATGTGATGCAGGCTGGTATACTAGCACATCGAAGTTTGCTATATACCCTGCCTCCTGCCTGCCTGTATACAGCTCTAGTAGTCCTCAGAAGGACTGTTGTGGTAATTAGATTAGCAGCTCTGCGCCTACACTAGCTGAAAGGCCACAAATCTGTCCCTCAATCAGCAGCACCTCTCCCTACACTGCATGTCTGTGGAGCAGAGTGACGAGCACAGTGCAGTCAGGTCTTATAAAGACCTGATGATGCTGTGCGGCCAGCCAATCACTGTAAAGCCACAACCAACAGGGCTGCATTCAAAGAGGAGCGGCATTCAAACCGCGCGCTGCTTATCTCATTGGTCGCCGCGTTCAGCGCGACCAATCAGAATAGCGGCGCATGCCATATTTCAATACACTGAATACATGTATTTGAAATATGGCGCCATGGCGAACGCGCTATCCTGATTGTCGGCGCTGAACGCGGCGACCAATCAGAATAGCGCGCGTGCCATGGCGCCATATTTCAAATACACTGAGTACAGTGTATTGAAATATGGCGCCATGTCGCACACCGCTATTCTGATTGGTCGGCGCTGAACGCGGCAACCAATCAGAATAGCAGCGTGCGCCATGGCGCCATATTTCAAATACAATATGGTGCCATGGCGCGAGCCACTCCTCTGATTGGTCAGCGCTGAACGCGGAGACCAATGAGAGCAGCGGCGCGCAGTTTGAATGCCGGTTCTCTGAGGAGCGGCTCGCGCCATGGCGCCATATTTGAAATACAATGTGCACCATGGCTAGCGCCGCTATTCTGATTGTCGGCGCTGAACGCGGCGACCAATCAGATTAGCGGCATTCAAACCACGCGTTGCTTCTCTCATTGGACGCCGCGTTCAGCGCCGACCAATCAGAATAGCGGCGCTCGCCATGCCGCCATATTTTAAATACAATGTGCATCTTGGCGCGCACCGCTCCTCTGATTGGTCGCTGCTGAACGCGGTGACCAATGAGAGAAGCGGTACGCGGTTTGAATGCCGCTTCTCTCGAGATGCGGCATTCAAACTGCGCACCAAGTTCTTATTGGTTGCCAACAGCCGCGGCCACCAATGAACGTCCAGGTATTCAAATTGCGATATTGGCGCGCAGTTTGAACTGCCGCCCATAGTGTGACACAGTTTCCACTGTTTACAAGGTCTGTCAGTCAGTGTGACGCAGTTTACTCCTGTCTATAAGGTCTGTCAGTCAGTGTGACTTATTATTAAAAAACTCCAACCAGTAAATCACATGTTGGAGCGGTATACGACCGCGAACGGTGTACGTCGTCGCCTCCTGCAACCCTTCCTAGTATGCATAGCATGTAAAGAACTAACCTGGACTATGAAAAATGAAGATCACTGTCGGGAGTGCGGCTTTTGTCCTTATTTAATAACAATAATACCATAACATTGATATATGGTTCCCAATCATGTACTTGGACACACAATATTCGGTGGTCGCTTTTCCCATAACAACATTAACAACAAAAACTTTTGCGACACAACTCCTGAATACTTTTTTTACAATTCAGCTTTATTAAAGTGCAAGATAAGGTGCAACAGTGCATTTGCAGTCACGGTTCTACAGGGTTAATAGGACTGTACACAATTATATTACAAAGGTCACCTTGTTGTATAAACATATACATGTCATATCCATCATATCATTATATCTGTGAAATCTATCAACTTATATATGGTAACAGTCTTTCATATAAAGAGGTTAACAGACAGTGACCTTAACAGTCCTAGATTGTACTGGACTCTCCGTTTATTTATTTACCGCCTTCCATTATCATAATATTTTAACCCTCTACATACTCATATCATTTCACTCATACTGTGGTAAGGATTACTCGCTCCTTGTATGTTATAAACAAGAGCTACCTTGGTAATGGGTTAAAGTGTGCAATGCATTGGTTTATTTACCTTGGAGGTGGATGGAGAGATACCAGTGTCCAAATTCTAGAATAAACCAATGCATTGCACACTGCAGCACGAAGCACCTTGAAATAGCAGAGATGAGTTGGCTGGTAGGTACATTGGAACAGTTGAGTTGAAGGTGTGGACAGCACCAGGAACAGCAAGCTGAGTTGGCAGCAGGAGCTGGTTTCTGCATAGCACTCAAGAACAGCTGAGTTTGGCTGCGTTCACACTTTTGCGTATTTTGTTACGCCTGTTTGCGCGCACCTTTTGCCGCGATTTTTGGCCGCGCAAAAAGGAGCAACAAAATACCGGGTGCATTCATACACCACGTTTTTATTGCGCTGCAGGGGGAGGAAGAATCCTGCTTCCTCCTCCCCTCTGTCACATCTGTGCCCGCCCCTAAAGATTTCACAGTATATTATTATACACTGTGAAATCTTTAATTATTATACACTGTGAAATCTAAATTCAATAAAGCCAGAGGTTTTTAAAATAATAAACATGGATACTTACCCTCTGGTGGGTGGATGACGGGTGTCCGGGAGCCAGGACCGGTGAGTCAGATTCTGAGTGGAAAAAGACCTGTGGTGATGTCAGAGGGCATTCCAGGCGCTGATTGGCCCCCGCTGTCATGTGATATGTATCACATGACCACGAGCAGCCAATCAGCGCCAGGAATGCCCCTCTGACATCTCGGCAGGTCCTGGCAGGACTATCATCGCCTGGCCTTGGCACCGGACACCGCGAAAAGGCGTCGGAAAGGTAAGTATGAATTCTTTTTTATTTTACATACATTTTGCTTTGTTTAATTTAGATTTTGCAGTGTATATTAATACACTGCGAAATCTAACGGGGCGGTCACACATGTCACAGAGGGGAGGAGGAAGCAGGATTCTTCCTCCCCACTGTGACATCAGAGGGAGAAAACGCAGGAGCTGCTGCTAAAGAATTGACATCTCAATTCTTTACGCAGCTGCGCTTTCTCCCATAAAAATCACTGCATATTTTTACGCAGTATCTGCACGGCAAGGTGAATTTCCCATTCACTTTGCTGGCAAACACAAAACACATTGCGTATTTTGAAAAGCGCGTAAAAAAAGCCCACAAAAATACGCAATGTGTGAACTAGGCCTAAGACTGCTTTCACATTTGCGTTCGGAACCAGCGTAACCGAACACAGTCAATACGCATGCGCATTGCATTCCTATGTTAACATGGGAATACATAGTACCTGCTTATTGCTACGTTTGGTAGCATTTGCGTTCAGATGTGTTTTTTAACCCCTTCACGACCCATGATGTTGTACAACGTCATGGGTCGGTTACCGGGGTTTGATGTGACCTCTGGCAGGGAGCTCACATCATTTCTCCGACATCTCAGCTGAACGCATCAGCTGAGATGTCGGGCTTACATCACCGCTGTTAACCCTTTGGATCCCACTGTCAATCACTGATAGCGGGATCCAAAGGTGCATTCCGTGGCTCCTGCACTCAGTGACGGTCCTGTGTGTCATGGGCACTTCCGGTGAGTGTTGGCAAGTGCTGCTGACCACTTCCATCGGCATTCTGACCGAATACTCGCAAATTGTCCGTGCTGCAGCTCATCGGTATCTCTCAGAAGCATTGGACGGTGCGGCAGGGTGCCCTCTCTATGGGGCTGTGTAAAAATAAGAATCAATTAAAAAATAAACTTTTTATAAAGATGTAAAAAAAAACATAAAAGTTCAAATCACCCCCCTTTTCCCCCATTCACAATAAAAGTATTTAAAAAAATTTTAAAAAATACATGTTTGGTATCACCGCGTTCAGAAACGCCCGATCTATCAAGATATAAAATCAATTAATGAGAGCCGTAAACTGTGTAACAAAAAAAAGGTCCAAACGCCAAAATTATGTTTATTTGGTCGCCGCAACATTGCTATAAAATGCAATAATGGGCGATCAAAACACCCAAAAATGGTATCATTAGAAACGTCAGCTCAAGACGCAAAAAAATAAGCCATAAAACAGCCCCAGATCCTGAAAAATGAGGGCGCTACGGGTTGCAGAACATGGCGCAAAAAGTGCGATTTTTTTTTTCCAAACTTCAGAATTTTTTTATCACCTTAGATACCAGTAAAGGTATACATGTTTGGTATCTATGAGATCGTGCCGACTGAGGCATCACATCATCACGTTGGTTTTACCATATAGTGAACATGGCGACTAAAAAAAACAAAAAACAAATGTGTAATTGCACTTTTTTTGCAATTCCACTGCACTTGGATTTTTTTTTTTTGCAATTTCCCTGTATGGTAAAATAAATGACAACTCGTACAACTCGTCTCACAAAAAACAAGTCATCATATGTCTATATTGACGGAAAAATAAAAAAGTTATGGCTCTTAGAAGCTGGGGAGCAAAAAATGAAAAACTAAAAATTCCCGGGTTAAAAGCACCCTCCGAATGCAACATATTGCATTCTTTGCACGTTCACGGGTGCTTGTTTTATCAGCAAGCGTCCGCAAGCACACAAACAATGCATTGAACTCAATTGATCTGCAATGTCATAGACATGACAGCGCAGGCAGACGCTGCGGATCACATTGAAATCTCCATAGAAATGCATGTAAATGTGCCCGGCCACCCAATCAGCGGTCTCGGTGGCGGCCGCGAGGTCAACGAAGGCCGCCAGGAGATCAGCTGATCTCCTGGCGGCCACCTCTGATCTCCCGGCTGCCGCCAAGACTGCCGATTGGGTGGGCGGGCACCATACTATGTGAATGCATGCAGAGAATCCCTGCTGGGTTCACATCAGTATGGCAGTGTTTGGCACTGCATTTGTGTCTGCATGTTAGACGCATGCAGGCGCATGCAGACGCATGCAGACGCATGCAGACGCATGCAGACACAAATGCTAGTGTGAAACTAGCCTAAATAAACAGGCACTTGGCTGTAGCAGAGCCAAGTGGGAAGTGTGGCTTGACACCTGGTAAACATGTGGAAGCTACATGCACTACTATTTGAATACTCAGGCTTTGTACATCTGCCTAAACTGGCCCTGTAAAGCCTTGGAAAATGACATCAGGGGTTCATGCTGGCTTATCATAGTAACCCAGTGGGATTTAGCCCACAGATTTCCATAAGCAAAGGAAAAAGCATAGCTTAGGGCCAGGACAGGTGAGTAGCCCAATTTCAATATTTGAACAGAGTAGATATCTGCTTGTGATAATGGAAAATTACTTTTCATGTCGGTGCCTCACGTAATCAATAATACATTTAATGCATGGCTTACTTCATTAACCTGTGGATTAAATGTATGTATATGTGTTATAACTTCGCTCATAGGCGGCCGTCACATGGTGCAATATCTTGAACGATATCGTTTAAGCGATCTGTTTTTTGATCGCTTAAGCGATATCATTTGTGCATCGCTACGTCCGATCAAGCGATTTTACAATGTAAAATCGCTTGATCGTTAGATCGTAGATATGAGAGCCGGAGCTCATATCAAGCGATGAACGCTTGAACAATCTGCTTCATCGTGGTGTGTGACACCACGATGAACGATCTCCCAGCGGCAGAGCCTATGCTGGGAGATGGTATCTATGGTAAACGTCGGGTTACTAAGCGCCGCGCCGCGCCTAGTAACCCGATGTGTACCATAGTTACCAGCGATCTCGCTGGCCCACATCGCTGGTGCGTCTGTCTGTGTGACATCTCACCAGCGATGTGAACGATATTGTTAGCGATCGCGCGTGCACGTGATCGCTTACAATATCGTTCAAGATATTGCACCGTGTGACGGCTGCCATAGGGGTATTTTAAGTTGGATGACATAGTGACTAGTCTTTCAATCTAAATGAAAAAGTAGTTTATGAGGGTAAAAACATTAACTTTACCATGCCCATTAGAGCTTAAATTGATGATGTAATCATTATTAATCAGTAAATCAATAACTCTTGAAGTATTAATAGAAAATCAAAGGTTACTTAGCATGCAACACACTACTACTAGTCTGTGTATGTAATCATGAGACATTAACCTTATCTACTAAACAAGAGTTTAGCAGCAAAGAAATGACACCAAATTCCTTAAACAAATTCCCTTCTTCTATCAATCATGTTTATGTTTCAGAAAATTACTAGGCTGCTCTGCCCTAGTATTCCCCTTTTCTCGGAACTTTCTTTAACACCACACCCAAGGACATCTGTTTGTCCAGTCTAGTAATCAATGCATGTATTTGTCTTAATTTGGACAAGTACTAGAGCATGGATGTACATATTCCTTCACATGCAAGAATCCTTTGGACAAACACTGGTGAGGATCTGATGGATATTTCCATGAAGGTGACTGAAAGGATCTTTCTCTCAGCCAGACTAGGAGCAACAATATTGTATAGAATATGATGTTTAAAGGGCATTGTAAGGTTCCTGGACTTCCCAGCTGCTACCATGTCTGACACTGTTTACAAAATTCAGACCCTGCAGGTGGCAAAACACCTGCAATCTCCAGCAAGCTTAAAAGAATTCCCAAAAATTCCCAAACATTCTACAGCTTAACACAAGCCAGTAGACCCGATGGCTGGGGACACTCCTAGCTTTCGGTTAGGTGTTGTCCCCAGCCAGCAGGTCTTCTGGCGAGTATTTTGGCCCAGAATAAACAAGTAACGTTTTAGGGTCATTTTAAATTTCAATCTTTTCCCCAAACTTAGCCGGATTTGCGAACTTTTGGGCAAAGTGTTTGTGTTTCTGATCATAAACCGAATCGGCCATGTTTGCACTGAATTTGAAATTGGAGAACATGTTCAGGCAAACTTCGCTCTTCTCTAATTAGCACAACTGCTAAAGGTGAGGCTTTCCACGGAGGGGTCACATTACCTTTATGTAGACTGATTAGCCCATTGGAGTGCCTCTGTTTTTTCCTTAGGCTGGATTCACACTACGTTTTTGTCAGGGGAGGACCTACCGTGGTGCAGCTGGTTCAGCTGCACCAGGGCCCCAACCGGGTAGGGGGCCCCTCAAACCTGCAAGGGGGCCCCTAGCCGACCCCCATGTCCCTGTGTCAGAGGAGAGGGGGTTAACTGAGGGAAGCTTCCTGCTTCCCTCGGCTGATCCCGCCCCTCCTCTCCTCTCCTCTCCAGCCCTGGCACCCAGACCTACAATGCGGCGCAGGCAAGAGCCACACTCACCCCCTGCCAGCACCCCCCGGCTGAAGGTCCGCCACTGGTTTTTGTCCTGTTTGTTTGGATCCAAACGAACAGGAACGGACAGCACCGAACTGTCACCTTCAGATGCTATTTCTGTGTCCGGTATCTGAACACAGAAAGAGCAGCGGGGAGCTGAGCCGCTGTCAGCGCTGTCTAATATCATTTTAGCAGTGTATATCTATATACTCTGCTAAAATGATATTAAATAAAGGGATGATTAAAAAAGAAAAAAATCATAAATTCTCACCTTCCGACGACTTCTGAGTGTCCCACGCTGAATCTCCTGGCATTTGAGGACCTTGAATGATGTCACTGGGAGAGGCAGGGCAAACCATGACCGCATCAGCACCAATTAAAACCCGCGCTGATGTGGTCATGTGATCGGGTTGCCCAGCCCTCCCAGTGACATCATGCCAGGTCCTTGAATGGCCGGGAGATTCAGCGTGGGACGCTCGTTGTCGCAGGAAGGTGAATATTTATGATTTTTTATTTTTAACCATCCTTATATTTAATATCACTTTAGCAGTATATATAGATACACTGCTTTAGTGATATTAGACAGATTTACCATGGGTTCTCCTGTTCTGCGCATGGTCTGTACCCTGGCACCGGATCTGGGAAACGATTCTGTTGTTTCCCGGATACGGTGCCATAGGCCCCCATGTTGTGTGTGCCGGACAGGACAGGATTCTTTTCTGTCCTGTTTTGTCACCAGAGCCCAAAAACGCTGCAGGCCTTGTTTTTGGGACCGGTGAAAAAAGGACAAAAACGAATCCTGCACCGGATTCACAAAACCAGATGGCCAAATAGTGCCAATCAGGTGCCATAGGGATACATGGGGGCCAAAAACAATCCTGTTCTGTTCATTTAAAAAACAAACAGAACAGGATAGTAAAAAAAGGTAGTGTGAAGTCGCCTTATTCTACTGCTTGAATGACAATTACACATTTTACACATGGAGACAAAGGCAAAAACAAGATAAACCACCACTTTTACTTTTTCTACATAGAGAGGAGTAACAGGTTTGTCTGCTGTCTATGTCCCTTCAAGCTGTTTGCTAACCCATGGTTCATCTGCAGCAGTCTAGTTTAGCAGGAAAATTCAGGAGAAAATTATTTCAATTTTGCCTTAACGATCCTAAATAAATAGAATTGGATCTAAGTGATGCATATTAAACAGACGCAACATATTGAATTTCTTAGGCTGGCTTCACACTGCGGCGGCGTCCGGTCCGGGGCTGTCAGGAGTGACAGCCTGGACCAGAGTTTTGCTCCATAGGAGACTATCGGGCTGCACGGAGCTGGATCGCGCCGGGTGGCAATTATCTGCCATCCGGCTGCTAGCTCGCCGGATGAATCCTGCAGAAGTGGGGAATTGTCTGCCGACTCCAAAAACGTTGCATGCACCGTTTTTGGAGTCGGCAGACAAATCCCCACTTCTGCAGGATTCATCCGGCGAGCTAGCAGCCGGATGGCAGATAATTGCCACCCGGCGCGATCCAGCTCCGTGCAGCCCGATAGTCTCCTATGGAGCAAAACTCCGGTCCAGGCTGTCACTCCTGACAGCCCCGGACCGGACTCCGCCGCAGTGTGAAGGCACCCTTAGGCTGGCTTCACACTGCTGTCAGGTCAGATCCGGGGCTGTCCGGTGTAAACCGGATAGCACCGGACCCGATTTTCACCCCATGCAGCCGTATGGGGCCGGATGGAGCCAGATGGCAACTCTCTGCCATCCGGTTTCCATGTGTCCGGGAGAATCCGGGAGGAATCGAATTTTTCTCCCGGACACAAAATTGTAGCATGCTGCATTTTTGTGTCCGGGGAGAAAACCGGACACCTGCGGCTGAAGTTCAGCATGAGCTACGCTGAACTTCAGGACCAGGGAGCTGTCCCCTGTGAAGCGGTTCAGCACCCGGCTGCACACTGGACCGGAGGGCATATTTGCCCTCCGGTTCTGTGTCCAGATCCGGTCCGGGGCTGTCAGGTTAACCCCTGACTTCCCCTGATCGGACCTGACCGCAGTATGAAGCCAGCCTTAAAAAGCATAAGAGACAAATTACTAATATGCCCTCCGGTCCGGTGTGCACCCGCACGCAGCTGCCGCCACTGATGAATCAGGACCGTGGCTGGCAGGGAGCTAGCTGCGGTCCTGAAACAACTGCAGCATGCAGCTGCAGGTGTCCGGTTCCCGGATCCTCCCAGACCGGTGCAATCCGGATCCATAGGCTCCCATGCTAGGGAGGATCCGGGCGAATCTGGGAGAATCCGGGAACTGGCAATTAGAGGAGATATTCTCCTCTCGGACACAAGAACGCTGCGATTCAGAATTCTCCCGGATTGTCCTGGACAGATAGAAACCGGATGGCAGAGAGCTGCCATCAGGCTTCTATACGGCCCCATAGGCTACTATGGGGCTAAAATCCGGTTCGGGGCTGTCCGGTTTACACGGACAGCCTCGGATCGTATCAAACCCGCAATATGAAGGCAGCCTAACACCGGAGATGGGTCTGGTGCAGGGGCATAAATACAACAGGTGCAGGGGTTGCAATCCCTCCCGGGCCCTGGAGCCTAGAGGACCCCAAAAGTCCCTTTGGCCTATAGAAAAAGACTATTGCCATTAAAGATTTGCAATGGGCGCGTCATTGGAGCTCTCGCATTAGGGGCCTTGAGTTTCAAGTTACGCCACTGGTCTGGTGGATGTTTGGATGCAATGCTCTCCTGGAGTTTGTTGCTATTCATGGACTTCAACAAAGATTGAATCCCTATTCCGGATAGATATGATGTTTTGTAATAACCTTACAATTCCCTTTATTGCTAAAATGGAATATCTTATCAAATCTCTTTCTGTTCACTCCTATTGCGAATGGCGGTGTGTCCTAATCAACTCCTGATTTGGACACTAAACTTATTCTGGCCTAAATTGGTTAGAAGAAATCAAATTAGAAGAAAATTAGAAGAAGACAGGCATACATACTTCAAACAGGCTCTGCAGTCTCTCCCTGAAGTCGCTCAGGGTGTGCGGCTCCAAGCACCGTGGTAACCAGGCCACCTTCGGTATATAGAGCATCGACAACGGCATTACCGGAGCTACGGCTGTTGCTGTGGCTGGTGCTGCGGCTGCACCCGCCGTGTTACCCTCCGCCAGGTGTGATATCTTCCTCCGCCCTAGTCAACCTCTGCCAGGCTCTGTGCTTCTGTGGGGTTATCAGTCTCCAGCTCCGCAGGCTGGATGAATCGTTCACTCCGGCCTCCTGCTTCATGCTGCGTGACGTCAGAGCGCAGGCTGGGCTTCTATTCAAGCTCTTTCTCGGGTGCCGCCCACGAAGCAGGGGTTTCTGCTTCCAGCGCACGTCGTGGCGCAGTAATGGTGACAGTAACAACACACAGTGCTCTAAAGTTCTTGGCACACAGTACCCGTATACGTCGGGCACAAGTTCCTGTTCGGGACGCCAGAAAGACCAGGGTATGTTGTACTCGGAACTGAGCGATCGTATAGTTCCAGGGAGTCACAGGGGTCGAGATCTGGTTCCGTGGCCCTGGGGGCAGCCTTTAAAAAGGGAAATCTTCTGGCTTGGTAGAGGAAAAGGGATGATAAAAAGGGAGCTATTCGTGACGCTACCCATGGTATGTGTCTATAGGTGGCCACCGCTGCTGCAGAACCTCCGGGGATGATGGACGGACAGCTGGGCTGGAGTGGCTCCCCATGGGCGGAGCGGATCCCCGGGGCAGTGGATGTAGTAAGGATGTAGGGTGCAGGATCGTGGGTGCAAAGCAACAGACAGGCTCACGGTTTTGTGGTTCCTCAGTCCTTTTACTACTGCGACTGTAATTCTGATTGATGTTAGACTGGGTCCTTGCACCTAAGAGCAACTCGGGATAATCCTCACCCCACCGGTTCTGAGGCCTCCTTGCTACGCTTTGTGTGTCGGCTTCTGCTGCTGCTTTAGCTAAGCTGCTGGCCCTCTCCCTCTCCTGCTAGCTAGGTGCCGGTGTGGCAGGCAACTCGAGTCCTTATTTGCCCATTTCTTTGGGCGGCTGTCCCTGGGCTCTCTATGCTGCTATGCCTCCAGGCATAGTGTGGCTGTGGAACTTGGAATCCCCCACCCTCCAGTATTGGCTTCCGGGACGTTAGGCCCTGTACAGCCTCGGACTCCGGTGTCTGTTCTTTGCACTGTTCCTCTGGGGAGAGCACGGTACCGATCCACTCCCCATGTGTTCCTGTACTTCCTCAGACTCCTGTCTTGACTTCTCTCGCTCAGTTAACTATCCTGGGATGAGCTTAGTGTAGCTACCAGTCCACCAGGATGTCTTCCTCAGTCTATCTAGGAACTGAACTGACTAACTCCACCCCAGACCAGAATTTATAGGGGAGCTCACCCTGAAGCTGGGTTTAGGTATCCCTATTCTGGCCTGGAGGCAGAAAGGTGTTGTGTGTGGTTGCAGTCTGGTGTGGATACCCTTCTGTTGATCTCAAGTGTGACAATACCACCCAGGGGCGATAATGACAATTGTTACCCTGGGGTGCCACAACTACATCTCTACATGAGTGGAAGGCAGCTCAAAATAACAAACACGTTTTACCCCATCACCGGGGTTTCCGTTTTTTGTTTTTTCCTCCCCATTTTCCAAGAAATATAATTGTTTAATTTTTCCGTCAATATAGCTGTATGAGGGACGATTGTAGGACGATTTGTACTTTTGAATGACATTAGTCATTTTACCATATAGTGTACTGGAAAATAGGAACAAAATTACAAATGTTCACTATAAGGTAAAACTGACTGGCAATATGATTCCTCAGGTCAATACAGGTTTGTAGATAGCAAACATGTATACTTTTACTTTTATCTCAGTGGTGAAAACAAATTCCCAAGTTTGTAAAAGAATTGCACATTTGTCCCCATTTTCCGACACCCAAAGCGTTCTCATTCTTCAGACTCTGCAGTTATGCAGGGGCTTCTTTTTTGGGATCTGGGGCTGTTTGAGTGCTTATTGTTTTGCGTCTTGCGCTGGCATTTTAAATTGTGCCATTTTTGGGAATTTTGGTGTTTTGACTTTTTTCCGTTACACATGACTCACCGTGGCCGGGACTCCGGTTTAGACAGGCGATGCTTCCTTCCTCCTTGTCACAGGTGGACCGCGCCTGCCGGTAGTGGGGCCCGGTGTAGTGCAGATCAAAAGTTGCGGACGTCTTGGTGGAACAGATTAAAGGGGTTTTTTAATTTATTCGTGACGCCACCTATGAGTAGTTCGGTAAGGGCTACCGTCGCTGCGGAACCTCCGGGGATGGACAGCAGCAAGATGTTACGCTCCCCACAGGCTGAGCGGTGATCCCCGGAGGCTGGAGCTGCTCAAGATGTTGTGCGGCAGCTACGGTTACCTTGTAGTGCAGACGGACAGTTCATAAGGAAGCACGGACACAGAAAGTCTCTGCAACGGGTCTTTACTGTAACCAGCAGGCAGTACATGGCATACAGTGGTTGGGTAGTAGACCGGGTGGACTCAGCAGTGATGGTGTCCCTTAGAAATCCGCAGTGTTTCTCCATTCTAACTAATTGGTTGCCAGTGTCGCCCAGGAATACCAAATCGGGTACGGGGAGGCTGCTTCAATGCCCTATCCATGATGTACGTTCTGGATGTTTTGGGGAGCCTTGGATCCCTCGGTGGGTACACCGCTGGTTAGACGACTGGAAATTGGCTGGTGGTGGGGTGCTCCTGTAAAGCTGCTCCTCCACGCTTCTGGTTCGCGTAGCAGAGGTGAACTGCTGCCAGCTTCGGTACCAGTGAACCGGCTGTGAGTTGTGGGCACGGGAGTCTTTTGGGAACCCGTGTGAATAATGCCCAATCCCGGTAGTTAAGGCCTCAGGTGCTGACACCCGACCGGTGACGGCCCGGGGGCTGCACGGGGTGCGGAGCCCCCGCTCCTCTCCAAGTTCTAGTTCTAGACCCTTCTTCTCCGAGTTCTAGACGATTGTCCTCTTTTGGTTCTGTCTAGACTACTGTGTGTGTTCTACTACACTTCCCTAACACTCCACCCACCAGGACCTAGGATTGGCCCTCTGTTCTAGGTGATGCATGTAGGATTGGATTTCTAAATTAACCAGGTCACTGCTGTGTCAGAGAATATTGCGGCTGCTTTTGTGGCTGCAATACCCTCTTGTGACGCACTCGTTGCGGGGCGCCACACACAGTTTGCCAATCAAATTAATTTATGTAATATTTTGTTTGATCGGACATTTCTGAACGCCAAAATACCAAATACTGTATGTATATATTTTTAATAGTTTTATTTTCAATGGGGTAAAAGGGTAGTTATTTGAACTTATGTTTTTTCTATTTTTTCACATTTTTTTAAACTTTCTTTTAAACTTTTTATTGATTATATTAGGCAATGATCAAGAGGAGCCATGGGAGAAGGTCATGTGGTCAGATGAGACCAAAATAGAACTATGGTATCAAATCAACTCAGCATGTTTGCAGGAAAAAAAATGAGTAGAACCCCAAGAAAACCATTCCAACCGTGAAGCATGGGGGTGGAAACATCATACTTTTTGGGTGCTTTTCTGCAAAGGGGACAGGACGACTGCACCATATGGAAAGAGTCATGTATCGTGAGAATTTGCCTAACAGCCTCCTTCACTCAGTAAGAGAATTGAAGATGGGTAGTGACTGGGTCCGGCAGCATGACAATGACCAAAAACACGCAGCCATGGCAACTAAGAAGTGGCTCCATAACAAGCATCTCAAAGTCCTGGAGTGGTCAAACCAGTCTCCAGGCCTGTACCCAATTGATTGAAAATCTGAACTTCAATGTTGCCCAGTGACAGCCCTATAACCTGAAACATCTGGAGAAGATGTGTAAAGAGGAGTTAGCCAAAATCCCTGCTGCAATGTATGCAAACTTAGTAAAGAACTGAAGGAAACGTCTGACCTCTGTAATTTCAAATAAAGGTTTATGAACCAAACATTAAGTTCTGTTTTTCTATTGCATCACATATTTATTTAATACAAGAAAATGCTAATTATGTAAAAAGTATACAATGCAAAACTAAGAGGTCTGTAAAAGCCTAAGAGCCAGAATTCTTGCTGGTTGGTAGGTGATCAAATACTTTTTACATGCAATAAAATGTAATTTAATTATTTTTAAAAAATCACAACCTGATTTTCTAGATTTTATTTCTTACAGTTGAAGTGTATGTATGATGGAAATTGCAGACCTGTCCATTCTTTGTAGGTGGGAAAACTTGCACAATTGGCAGTGTGTCAAATTCTTTTTTTCCCCACTGTACATGCTGCAAACGGATTGTATAGCATGTATCAGCTGACAGGTGCACTTTAACACAACTAAGATTAATCTTTGAAATCATGGTCCAGGTGCGGCTGAGACTTGATTTTTTCTTTTTTTCACTTGATTTTTAAAGTTGCTTAACTTTACAGGAAACAACTGTTTCACCTGCAAAATCGCAAAGAAACCATAAGTTAGAAATCCTGCACTTCTTGCTCGTGTGGTTTATGCAGTGGCGGACCTTGAGCCCCGAGGGCCCTTGTGCAGCCATTGTGAGGAGCGGGAGTGGGGGGGGTTTGGGTATGGGGTGCTGACGGCCGACGGTGAGGAGCGGGGGGGGGTTTGGGGTGCTGGCGGTCGTCGGCTGAACCAGCTGCACCACGGTAGGTCTGCCCCTGGGTTTTTGGTTACTCCTTCTGGCATTATTCTCTGTTTGCTGTGCATCGGTCGCAGGACCGGGATACTTGGCCATCCGGAGTCAGACAGTTCAGTAGTCATAGTGGCAGTCCCAGATGTCATAGCCCATACCGAGCAATTGAAGGGGGTTATTTAAAGTGGATAAAGTTTGTTGTGATGCCAACTGGAGTTCTGGCCTGTAGGTGGCCAGGGGCTGCTGTGAGGGACTCTTCAAGGGATCGCTGTGTGGTAGCCAGATGTTGGGCACTCCCCAGTTAGGGCCAGGGTCCCTTGGGAGGTGTAAGTTGTGGATAAGATGAGGACGATAGGGGTTGTAGTATCCGAAACAGTTCTGCAGAGAAGTGCAGTGAGTGCAGGAAGTGTGGCACCCTGTACCAGGTAACCATAGGTTTCCCTAGGACACTAAAGGATTTTCCACAGTTGGTAACCACAATTGCACCCAACATCTTCCACCCCAGGCCTATAGGGGGAGCCCAACTGGTTGCCTTAACCCAGTCTCCCCTATAAATACAGGTGCTGGGGACAGAGTTAGACACAGTGTGCAGACGCTAGAAGAGCTGCGAAGGTAGCTTAGAGGCTAGTGAGCTGAACTGGTGGAGCCATGCTAGGCCCGAACCAGTACACACCAGAGCCAGTGTGAGGGTCCAGAGAGTAGGGACCGAAGGCAAAGGCGAGAAACACTTTACGGCGGCCGAGGAGCCATAACGGCTCACCCCACCAGAACACCAGTCACTGAAGCCCGAGTCTGCAAGGGACAAAGAAGATAGCCCCAGCAGAGAATCCAGCATTCCGAGGAGGCTTAGCCTCCCGGACACCCACAGCACCAACAATTGAAAGCCAGGGACCGTGGGGACATAGACGGCGGTGGCCCATGAGAGAGCCCTCAGTGCAATAACACGGGTGTGAAGAGAGAAGTAGTGGTCCGGTTAGGTTCCATACCTGCCAGACTTAGAACGGTAGAGCAGAATAAGGAGGCCTACATCCCAACTCACTGTGGAAGTCCTAAGGTGTTTCCTTAAGCCTGGATGTGTGTACCTGCAACCAGTCATCAGTAAAGGTACCAAAAGACTTTAATGTGTGCGTGTCCCTCCTTCAACTTATCCTGCACCACACAGACTACACTCCCCTACTCAAACCCTGTGCAGCAACGACTGTGCTGCCGTACTCCACCCTCCATTCCTACTTCCAACGCCCCAGGGACTCCGCTCCTCCTGTAGGGAGCCACACCACCCTGCTGCCACCCATCACCCCGGAGGCCCAAGCAGCGCCGGTGCCTTCACCAGAATCTACAGGTGGCATCATGACTGACAATACCTATCCCTGTAAATACACCCTTTTTATTGTCACCCAAGGGCACAGGCACGGGCACAGACCACTCGTGACATCCCCGCAACTGACCGCCCGAGACCTAAGTACCCACTCCCTTGTGGCCCCAGACAGAAGGACCAAACGACAAACAGGGTTCTTGTGGTTCTTACCTTTTACTGTCACTTCAGTGCAGGCACAACTCAGCTGGGGTACTGTATTCACCAGGATTGCAGCCTGGCCAGCTCGTAGGTAATAAAAGTCCACTTTGCTGTGACACAAGGAATATGGCCTTCCTTGCTGTTTTTTTCTTCCTGACACTGCTACCTCTTGTCCTTCTAGTGTCCTGTGCTTGCCAGTCCCAGCAGGTGTCGAGCCCACTGGGACGAGGGTACTCGGTACCGGACCGTGTCTGCTTCTGGGGAATGTCACGGGGTCCTGGTCCGGACCGTGTCCCGGGCCCTGGCAAATAAAAGTGTGTATTTACAGGGGAGAATAGTCTATCGTGACGCCACCCACTGTGTGCGGCCATGGGTGGGGCCGCCGCTGCTGCAGAACCTCCGGGGATGATGTAATAGCAGCGGAGATGGAATAGTTCCCATGGGCAGAACTGTGTTCCCCGGGGCAGTGTTGGTAAAGTCTATGATGGAGGTGAATAGTGGAGACGGGTTAAGGAACACACACTCACGTTTTGTAGTTTCCAAAGCTTTAATGCGATGTTAGTGCAGATTGTCCACGGAGTCTGTAGGGGCCGGGTTTTCCTCCCACCCTGTCTGGGTCATCAGCTTCCTCGTGCAGCGCTGTGTGTGTGTGTGTCCTCGCTGCTGCGTCTAGCTGAGCTGCTGGGACTGTCTCACTCTCTCTCTGTTCTGCTGGTACCACTTGGCTAGACAACTTGAGTCCTCTGTGCTGTGCTGACCCCCCCATGTTGCGTTGCTCTGGTACTGTGGTTGTCTAGAGACTCCACTACTCCTGGATTCACCGTGCTGTGTGTGTCAGTCACAGTGCTGGATCCGGTGTCCGTTCTGTGCGCTTCTCTGGGGCGAGTGATGGTGGCACTCAAGCTCCCAGATGTGTTCCTCTGTCTTTCAGTGCTCCTTTCCTCAGACCCTCACTAGGCCTGGAATCAGTGAGCAGACTGCAGAGAAGCTTGGCACAACTCCTTTGACACTGCAGTCTCTCTCAGTTCTCCCAGGAACTTAAACTAACTCTGCTCTTCACAGTACTGTCTCGTACTGAACTGAGCTACTTCCTGTGGACCTGGAGTATATAAGAGAGCAGGTTGTGCTCCCCCTCCTGGCCCAGAGGTGCTAGTGTAAGTCAGTGAGTTGTGGGGAGGGAACCCGTGTGATGTTACTGTGGCACATTAACCCATGGGGTGCCATACAGACAAGTGACTGCAGGTCCTGTGAGCGACCGTATTGCTAGTCCTCTTAACCCTATATAGTTCCTTTACCCTGTTGAGGGTCCACTATGGTAGGCACTGTACATGAAGCCAAGTGACCTTCATTTTTTCAGCTGGTCCTGAAGATAATTAGACCGAATTGGGTCTGGAACCTCTGCTGCAGCTAATTCCTCTGCTCGGCTTGAACAGACGGCTGCAGATTTGGGTCCTCAGGTCTAGGACCAGCATCTCACTCCATGTGTGTCCTGGCTCTTCACTAGCTCCCGACTTCTCTAGAATTGTCTCCTTTCTTGCCTCCCACCCCTAACCTAACTCCTCAATCCAGCCAGTAGATGGAGACTGCTCTGAATGTGAGTTTCTTCCACTCAGAATCTTCCTGGCCTGGAGTCCAGATTGTGTGAGTGTAAAATGGGGGTCTGAGCAAAGTTTTTCCTTCTTACCTATGCGCATGATGCCACACCTATTAGATAGGTGCAGGAGCGCCACATTCTCCACTGTTAAACACATTACATCTGTGGGCTGGTATACAAGTACTAGATGTTAGGCAAAAGACACAAATTTTTCTTTGCATAATTAACATATTAACTGCTTTCCTTTTTGGAAGGCAAATGACTTGAACATTACAAACAATAATAGAAAAATTTAAAAATACAAAAACATAAAACTTTTGAAAAACAGTAGCAAATGTTGCACAGTACAATGGCTGATGGCCGCCCCAAACCACCTTTCAAAACTTCTTCCCTACACATGGCTACCGGGCACGCAGATCATAGTTAACCTTTTTCTTCGGCAATGACGACGGTTTTTAAGGTATCTTTCAAGTGCAGAGGGGTGTCAAAGTGCAGGGGTTGAGTGCAAAAGTTCCTGAGATTGCACCCAGTTGTTCTATGAAAACCAGCAGTAAGGGGCACCTTGAAAGGTGCAACTATGTACAGCAAAAGTTCAGGTTGTCACATAGTCCTGCGACCACAATTTTCCATAATACATTTATTTTGAAGACCTGGCCGATCAACAACAAAAAACCTAAATTCCCTATATTAACTAAGGCTGGGCCAGTCAACCAGTGGAAAAACAATTCACATTATTATGTGAAGGCATTTTAGGCACAACAGTGCAGCTTTTCAGCAATTTAACAGTCAGTTCAGTTTGTTTTAGTCACACTGCCAGCTGGCGATGGGGTTTGAGGGCAACCCACATAAATGGTGCAATGTGGCAATGGTAATAGTATTGGCAGGCATGGCCAGCGCAGTTACCTGCATTGCTCTGCTGTTATAGCAGCTCACACTGGTGTTATAGGGCAGGTCTGTACTAGGTCTGCCAGAATAGCGCTGCATCTGGGATCTGTAGCGGGGATAGGCACCTGCATTTGATGTGCTGTGGTGGCTTGATCCACAAGTGATAGTGATGCTGAAATTATCAGAATTCAGTGAGCGCCTTGTTAGCTCTGAGGGTTGTCCTGGGGCCAGTCTCTTAACATTACAGGTGAACCATCCTTTGTTAGCCCAGATAGTAGCATAGTCTACAGTGTCATCTGCATATATGTTGCATTGTTACTTACTGCCATTTTTGGGTACAAAGATAGTGGGTCTGTTTTTCATCAATGGAAACCTCAATGCCACTGGATATCTGAAATTGCTACATGATTCAGATATCCAGTGGCATTGAGGTTTCCATTGTTGAAGAATGACCCCACTATCTTTGTACCCCATATACCACACCATACCATCAATTTTTGTGTTCCAACAGTCTTGGAGGGATCTATCCACTGAGGGTTAGTGTCAGACTAATAGCAGTAGTTTTGTTTGTTAATTTCACCATTCACAAAAAAGTTTGCCTCATCGCTCATCTGAAGGCAATTGTGTATGCTGTGAAGATATGAGATGTGCAGCATCTGAAACAATGGATACTGGAGGCCTATTCTAGCATTTCTTCTGCGGTGTTGCTATCAGTGTGTCAAGAGCGGGAGAAGAAGGTTGCATTGACAATCTAGCAGAATGGGCAGCACTTTGGACACATTTTATAAGTGGTCATAAACTTGTAAATAACTTGTGAAAGAATAAGGTTACACTAAAACCAATCACACCATTGTTTTTCTTATGAAATTCTCATTCAGTTCGATGTGTCACATGACCCTCTTCCCATTAAAAAAATAAAGTTGCATCCAAAATTGCCGACTTCAAAATGGCCACCATGGTCACCATCCACTTCTGATCTGTGATAGGCCTTAATAGCCTCAGGATAGACATGTGGATTTTGATGTAGAGTCTCAAAATCTCCATCAAAATAAGCATAAAACAATGTCCATGGGCACAGAGCCCAAGAGGTTCAGGAAGAGCCACAGTTGTGGTGAAATGGCTTAAGGATTCCACGT